>CM031234.1:832886126-834086126 GCA_018340775.1 Taxus wallichiana var. yunnanensis
GCAACCACCAACACCCATATAGCTACCACTGGAATGAATCAGAGTACAAACTGTGTGGAAGGTAATATTGAGGTGGACATGCATTCTGCACAATATCAACCAAATGACACCTATGATGATACCATGCCAAATCTTGAAGATATACCTATTGAGATGCCAGATCCTGAAGATATTCTTCCTGTTGGGGTGCAACTAGGAGTGCATCAAGATATCGCACATACAAATACTCAACAAAATGGAACACAAAAATCAAATTCAAATTCTGGTTCACGAAAGAGGAAACCAGGTGATTGTGATAATGCTCAAAATTCTACTAAAAAAGTAAAACATTGAAAACAAACAAGAATATGTGGACAATTGGGAGGACATACAAGTTTGATTGGGCGCCAAATTTCTGTTTATTGAACTTGTATAACTATCTAATTCAGAAGAGATCCCATCTAAATGTACATGTACAATATGTACATGGAAATTGGGAAAGCAACAAAAATTCAATCAAGCTTTGGACACCATAGAAAAACATTGTGGAAAATAATATTTGAATGTAGCGGGGGAGAATGGCCAGAAAATCAAAACACAGGTGGAAAATTGAAAAAGAATGCATGCATGTTAAATACGCAACAGAGCAGAAAAAACATAGACATCTCGTGGAAAAGGGAGGAATGATCACATCGCAAATTGGTAAGATGAATCAAACAAATCTGCATGCAAAACTCATACAGTTCTCTACTTTATTTCACATACTAAAGAAAGGAAGATCGATTTCGGATTTCCTCGATTTCAAAGTTTTGTATCAATATAATCGAATGCCCAATGTTCCTCAATCTCATTGGTCTGACAATAGTGCATGGGAAATGGCAAAATGCCTTTCGATGATAGAGAAGGAAGATTTGAAAGAGAATGTAAAAAAAGCGAAGTTTATCTCTCTTTCTATTGATGAAGTGACAACAATCGACAACACTTTGCATGGGTATGTATCCACGTCTATACTTTAGAAAATCATACAAGGACACCTCATCCATTTGGGTGTTATGAAAATGGTTGAAAACTGTAATGCCGAAAACCTACATAAAATAGTTATTTCTCATTTGAAAGATATTGTTGGAATGACTGATTATGAAATTGCTACGAAGTTGGTATGCATCGGAGCAGATGGTGCATCAGTCATACAGGGTCACCGAACATGGTTGTGTGTTAGATTGCAAACAACAATGACCCCTTATATGCTAGTAATTCATTGTATGGCTCACATAATGAATTTAGCATATAAAATAGTAAGTAACTACGAAAATGTTGCTAAAGTAAAAGACCTTATAAGAGAACTTCATGCCTATATGACAAGCAACCCAAAGCATTTTCTTGAATTTCAGAAATTTGCAATTGGAACTACAGATGGCAAAAAACTTCTCAAGGATGTTGGGACAAGATGGATTTCTTTGTATAAACTTGCATTTAGAGTTCATGATGAGTATCCTTCGTTGGTTGGTTACATGGACAAATATCGTCATGAAGTTGACAAGGTAAGGGACTTGCTGTTCCGTTTAACTGATTTGGAGACATGGCTTACATTGGTTGGTATTCTTCCAATGTTGCAGGAGATCAATACATTGATGAAGCATGTACATGGGAGATTAATCTATATTGTGGATTTTATATGAATGAGAAAAATGGTATGTCAAAGTCTTGATGTCTTGTAATGTTCCTAAGATAGTTTTGATACCCCTGTTTTCGAGAATTGGAAAGCTTTATTAGATCTTAAAATCCCAATAACTATTTAAGATTTAATATCTACGATCACCTTTGCATCAATGTTAATGGGAGGGACATACCATTGCACATTTAGCAAAAAACGTCAAGATATTATAGGATCGAAAAGAAAAGATGTTCTGTGACATGTAATCTCTTTGAGTCATTATACGGTTGAAACAAGAATAAAGCTTAAATTTTTTTTCGAATCCTTATCATCAGAAATTAGAGAACGTTTCTCCAAAGATTAATTTTTTGAAGCAATGGGTGTGATGAATCCTAATTTTTGAAATACTGAAGGTGCTCGTCCAAACTTTGTAAGAAAGCATTTCCATAAATCCATGGGTACAATAATGAAACATTTCACAAAGACTTCAGAGGTCAAGGGTATGGAAATCAAATGTATACCGAATGTTGATTTATTAAAGTCTCAATCAACAAATTTTGCAACAATAATGAGGAACCAATATAAAAATTTAGACGAACCTTTTGAGAGTGGTGCTATTACAAGGCTATGGTGAGGAATCTATCAAAGTATTGTCTTACAAGAAGACATTAGTGAATATTTCAGATTATATGAGTTATGTCAAACAATGATTTTGGGGTCTGTGGAGGATGAAAGAGTTTTCAATGCTTTATCATTTATAAAATCAAAACTGAGAAACAAGTTGGATAAAAATCTAAAAAGTTGCATGAGGTGTTATGTTTCTCGCTACTCCATGGAAACCTTTCCTTTTGAAAGAGCAATTGCGCATTGGAATTTCCTTTCCGAAAGAAGAGGTGTAAATAATATAGCTACAAGTACAACTGTTCCCAACGATGAGACAATTGGTGCGTTGTCACACTCTACAGAAAAGAACATCGGCTTTGAAGAAGCTATTGATAATGAATTGTTTCAACTTTAAATAATTATCTCCTTGATCTTACAATTATTGTTTGTCACCTTACATTTTAACTGTGGTTATTTATTCAATTTCATATTAACTCTATAGATGCAAATATTGACTAAGGAGGCTTTTTATCATATTTTGTTTCAGCTCTTGTTATCATTAAAGATGTTATAGGTATATATATTTACATTTATTTAAATACAATTATTTATAAAAAATTTGTTTTATATAATTACTATTTTGGATTTGTCGAATACCAAATTTAGTTTTAAAATTTGTTTGTTACATGCATTTGTCGAATACTAATTTGCAAGGCCTTCAAAGTTCAGATTTGCATATTCTTCCATTGTTATACTCTTCCAGACTTCCACTGTCCAGACATGTACAAGTTATCATTTGCATTTTCTTTAATCTTTTGTTTCTTCCTTAATCCACTCAATCATTATTTCATCTTTTTTTCTTGAAAACGTGGGTTGACATCCATCCAAGGAAGCTCTCACTTCTTGGGACTGACAATGTCGACAACTCACCCATTTATATACTAATCCATTTCTCGTGTTGAGTTTTCTTGAATCGAAGATCTTCTAGCACACTACGAAGGATGATTTCTCATTTTCCTTCCATATGCTTTGTCATAGCCATCTAAAAGACAAGAGGTAACTTAAACCCTATCATATGACATTGCTTGAGTTTTTACAATTATCTTTAATTTATTTTTGTATTTGTAAAATGCTTTGATAAAGTGTTTAAACTTTGTGGGATAAAATCATACATTCAAATTTTACAAGTAGAGAGGAAGATTTTTCCATATTAAGATGTTTCTGTCATAACACATTCCAATTTTTCTTAAAAAATTATCCATTATACAATTCATCATTCTCGATCGTGCTTGAAGTTAAATCTACGTCCACATACAATACATCATCATCCATATCTGTTTTAATGTCATCATCCACATCTAATGTCATCATATCATTGATTCATTACAAGTAGAGAGAAGAAGATTTTGAGAAGGTTTAAATGCGAAGAAACTTGATACAGACTCAAAGTTCTAATTTTACAAGTAGAGAGAAGAAGATTTTATTGTATTAAGATGTCTCTGTCCTAAGACATTCCAATTTTTCTTAAAACAATTATCCATTATCATCATCCATGATTGTGCTTGAAGCTAAATCTATGTCCACACAATTCATCATAATCCATATCTATTTTAATGTCATCATCCACATCTAATGTCATCATATCATTGATTCATTACAAGTAGAGAGAAGAAGGTTTTGAGAAGGTTTAAATGTGTAGAAACCTGAATCCTGATACAAAGTTCATTACAAGTAGAGAGAAGAAGATTTTGAGAAGGTTTAAATGTGCAGAAACCTGATAAAAGTTCAAATTTTACAAGTAGAGAGAAGATGTCTCTATCCTAGACTCCTGACACACTCCAATTATTCTTAAAACAATTATTTATCCATTATCATCATCCATGATCGTGCTTGAAGCTAAATCTAAGTCCACACAATTCATCATCATCCATATCTATTTTAATGTCATCATCCACATCCAATGTCATCATATCATTGATTCATTACAAGTAGAGAGAAGAAGATTTTGAGAAGTTTTAAATGTGCAGAAACCTGATACAGAGTTCGAATTTTACAAGTATAGAGAAGATGTCTTTCCTAACACATTCCAATTTTTCTTAAAACAATTATCCATTAACATCATTCATCATCATCTATATCCATTCTAATGTCATCATATCATTACAAGTAGAGAGAAGAAAGATTTTGAGAAGGTTTAAATGTCTCTATCGTGCTTGAAGCTAAATCTACGTCCACATACAATTCATCATAATCCATATCTATGATTCTATTCTAATGTCATCATCCACATCTAATGCAATCATCATTACAAGTAGAGAGAAGATTCTGAGACATACAATTCATCATAATCCATATATATGATTCTATTCTAATGTCATCATCCACATCTAATGCAATCATCATTACAAGTAGAGAGAATATTCTGAGACATACAATTCATCATAATCCTTATCTATGATTCTATTCTAATGTCATCATCCACATCTAATGCAATCATCATTACAAGTAGAGAGAAGATTATGAGAAGGTTTAAATTTGAAGAAACCTGATACAAAGTTTGAATTTTAGAAGTAGAGAGAAGAAGATTTAACTCTATTAGTATTAAGATGTCTCTGTCATACCACATTCCATATTTTCTTAAAACAAATAATTAACCATTATCATAACGCTATCACATTCAAATGAAACATAAACACCATATACAATCTAGAAATTCTATATATAATATATAACAAGATATAAAATTGTAGATTATAAAGTATTTCAATTTTTCAAACGCCATCACATTCAAGTTTCAAATTTCAAATCCAGATAATAAAGTATTTCAAATTTTCAAACACCATGACCATCACACTCAAGTTTCAAATTTTCAAATCCAAATTATAAAGTATTTCAAAATTTTAAATTTAAAGTTTCAATATTTCAACCCTCAATCATGAAAATTTTCAACCCTCAATTTTGTGTACCCCTTTCCCCAATGGCTTCCACTCATGTACTCCTTTCCTCAATGGCTTCCCCTCCTGTACCCCTTACCCCAATGGCTTGAATAATCCCATAACTAATCGATCTTCTGCAACACTCTCTAAATTCTTTACGATTCTTTGTTCTTCCTTTGTCGCATCTCCATGGGATAACAAACGGGATCTGTTGCCTTAGTTTTGAATAAAATTTCAAGGTCGAAGCCATTCTCTTTAATTATCCGCTTTAGTGTATTGTTTTGTTTGTTAACTAAAACAATATTTTCTTTCATCTTCATTGTTGCGAGATAGACTGTTCTTCGCAGTTTCCAAGTGAACTTGGAATACCTTTGCTTGACTCTTCAAATTTTCATATTTCAACTACACAAAAAAAGTGATCTCAATTATACATATTACTAAAATAAGAAAATTTCAAATTAACAAAAAATATTGTTTCAAAGAGATAATACTTATGACCGCTCTATCTCTCTTGGCATTTGTAATTGCCACCAGATCCTTGTCCTTAGACCATTTATTAAAATATGCAGGTTTCAACACTAATATTTTCCAATTTGTTTAATGCTTTATCTAAAATATCGTCTTTATAATTGTTGTTATACGTGACAGTCCCACTTCTTACTTGGGTAAGTAAGGAATCCATCTTTGCATGTTGATTCTGGAATGCAATGTATAAACTATCCCTTTGCCAATAATTTTCAAAACAAATTATTATCTCATTGATTAGTACTTTTTCCCTTCTCTCCCATTCTATGAGCTAACTGATATGAGGTACAATAAACTCTTGGACATGGGATTGACAATCATAACCAATCAAGTTCTCTAAAGGAAATGGTAGCAATTGTTCACCATTTGTATCTGAAGAAGATGATGTCATTGGAGAGGTATGGGGGCTTTCGGGTTGATCATCGATTGCTACCTCTTTTTGCCTTTGGGTGGCCTGATCCTATTTGCAATAAAATAAATCAATATTCAAATAAATAAATCGAAAGTGAAATGTAATGAAAGTTGAATAAATTACATTGAAATAGAAGTATACCTGCTAGCCTTGAATCATCTCACGTGTATTGAAAAATCATGTTGGGTCATTGCTATCAATGCCCAAGTAATCTTCATCTAAATTTATATTATTTAAAACTGATACGCCCGTTGCGTTGGGCAAGCCACCGAGAGAGAGGTTGGAATTCAAAATGAGGAGGCAATGTTTAGTGTCCCACTAGTGGTTGGAGGAATAGGCATGCGTTTACCAATGTTATTTTTTCCTGAACCTTTGGTTGGCATTTTGAATCGTATTGGTGGAGGAGGTGGCGGTGCCACTGTTTGTATAGAAGGCGAAGGACTGCAATGTACTGAAAAGTGCAAGAAAAATCATTTGAAAAATCTGTTAAACTATGCAAAAACTATGAAAAACTATTCAAAACTTGTACTAAATTAATAAAATCATACCTTGTTGTTGAGGGGTAACATTTCGTGGTGCTTGAGGTGGTCGTGTTGGAGTAGTAATTGGTTGTGTTTGAGTGTGTGTGGTTAGGATTCTTTGAGTAGGTTGTTGAGAAGAGATAATTGCATGCGATTGAACTGAGTGAGTTGGCGAAGACAGTTGACTTTGAGAAGCACACGTATTGTCCAAAGTCCCTGCAATGTCAGCAACAGTCGATTGTATGTCAATTCAATATGGTAAATTGAAAATAGAAAATGAGAATTTGTAAATAATAAATGTTAGGGTATTACTTCTCTAGCGTTTAACGAATGCAAATGTTTGGTGGTTTGGAGATGAGTGAAATTCCATTTCAGATTGCGAATCTGCTGATGCCTCAGCGTATTGTTGGCCTCTGCCTCTTGATGTCGCTTTTTTTTGGGGAAGGGCCTCGAATTTTTTTCTGCAAACGACAATATTTAATCAGATACCAAATGAACATAATGTTAGTCTAATTTCAAATATAAACTTTATACCTGTTGTTCTTGAAATGGAATTGACAAATTCTTCATTGTCTCATCCGTGCAAGTAGGAATTGGTTTGTCTTTTAAATTAAAAAGATCCTCATAATAAAGGCCAAGGAGATAGTTTGTGGAGTGAATGACTGGTTTTTTTGAAAGTGATGCATTTGTAATGTTAGTTTTTATTTTATTGGATAAAAATGTGCACCAATCAAATTTTAGCTTTCCGATAGTTGTAAGAATGTATGTAATAGCCCAGTTTGGTATATCCATTTGTTGACCACAGCAAAACAATTCTAGCTTGAAAGAAAGAAATCATAGCAACAAGAAAGTGGTGTGTAATTCCTTGCATATCCACACCACGTCTTGATTTATTGACATGAGCTGCAAATGCCAAAAAGTCATTGGAATTAATATCGATTTGAATTGTATGAAAATAAAAAACTGAAAATATCAAATGAAAATTGAAAACAGATTACATGTACAATCAACATGGAAACTAAAAGTAGATTCCAGGTACTTCTTATCATTTTCGACGAGGGTTGCTTTCGTTGTAACAATGGGGGAATTTTTATATGGAAGGCATGTCAACCGATGGATATCAGCTGGATTGACACTCGAATTGAAACATACGACCACCGTCCTCCTCTTTATTGTATACGAGGAGAGAAGGTAATTCAGAATATCATGATCAATTTCAAACTGGGGCATCTTAATGAGCCCATCAAAATCACATGCATCTAGCAAATCCTTGTATTCTGTGTTCATCTGCAAAATTGTATGAATGTGGGGGCACAACAAGTTCATGTAGAGTATCTTGCCCTTGGATAGGGCTTGTGGGTTGACTGGATTTTCCGATTGATCTTGGTCTTGAGCTTGGGCTGCACTTGTAGTTGTCATTGTACTTGAGCTTGATTCCTGTAAACGTGAAAATTCGGGAACTGGGAAGTGTAAACAAAAAATGAGCGGTGGGAGGGTATATATAGGACAAAATTAGGGTTTCCAAGCTTTTTGTTGCATTATCGTCAACAAAGCTTGTTGACACGCGTCGATAAGCTTTGTTGACGCATATCAACAAAATTTACTTGTCGTGCGAAAACAAATCTTGCTTACGCGTGACAACAACACTTGTTGACGCATGTCAACAAGATTTGTTGTCGCGCGACAACAAAGCTTGTTGACATGTGTCAACAAGCTTTCTTTGTCATATGATAACAAAGCTTGGCGACGCGTCAACAAGCTTTCTTTATTGCCGCGTCAACAAAAGTTTGTTGGCGCGCTTCAACTATGCGTCAACGTCGCATAATTTTTCCTCGGTGTAGTCTCTCTTGCTCAAATAATAGCAGATGAAAATTCAATTCTCAAAAAATGGAAAATTCGCCTTTACATGAAAGTGGTTCCATGTATATTCACTGGGAGTTTTCCACCTCCATTTTACCAGAGGGTTCTTAAAATGAACCTTGCAATAGGTCCCAAAAAAATTGGAAAAGGGCAATTTTTCTTTCAGTCTTGGACCAAAAGAATTCTTTTATGTTAGCTTGTCTAATGTTGAGGGTCACGAGAAGGTTCTTGAACACAGGGGTAGTCTTGTATTTACAATAGTTGATACAAAAATGTGGCACTCGTGTCTTGTTTTAGTTGCATTTGTTTGCTCTCCTACGAGTTTTGACACATTATTTTAAAGGAATAAGCGAAGATTATTTGGGTAGTAGATTTTCATATTGTCGAGTCGGAATAACCATGAATGTGGGTTTTCGGTTCATCTTCGAGGATGACTGTTCGAGTCCACGAGGAAAATAAAAACCACACTTTAGGATTGCATACAATAATATAACATCTCATTAATTCATAGGGGTTATAATGGGACCAAACATGCACTAATTTTCCAAATTTCTCTCTTTGAAGTGCCTATGTCAAGTATTGATGGTTGCTTTGTAGTTAGATAATGTAGTGATTTCGCACTCAATGTATTTCACATAATGCCAAATTAAATGGGTTTTGGTGTTGATGTGCTTAGTTCGGTCGTAAAATATTAGAGTTTTTACATTTGAATTATAGAAGTGCTATCAACCACGATTGGTGTTGATGAAATTTATTTTACCTATAAATTTGTAAAAACTTTTCGAGCCATAATGTTTCCCTAGTTACTTCATAATGTTGCTATATATTTTGCATAAAGAAATTGTTGGCATTAATTGTTTCTTTGATTTCCAAGTCATGACCATTAATCTTAAATTCATTCTAGATTCAAAATCACCTCCATAGTTTCACTTTATATATCCAACTAATTTTAAATTTGACGCTTGAGTATTTAAGCCCAAAATTATGCTTTTCTTTTAAATATTGAAGCACCCTTTTTGCTACTTTCGAGTGACTTTCTCTATGTTTGCATGAATTTTAAAAAACCACCAAGGGTAAAAGAGATGTCCAATCAGTTGTGGTTTGCATAAATCAAACTTTTAATGAGTTATCTGTACTTGGTTGCATCTACAAAGTCTTTTATCATATGACGTCCACTTCAATTTTTTTTTTTCATGATGTGTTGAGTGATTTACAACCTCTCATTTCAAATTTGCTTGAATTTTGCCATTGTATTTTTGTTGTGTAATGAAAATGTATTTTGATTTGTAAATCACTTCAAACTTAAATAGTAATCAAGGTGACCTAAACCTTCATCAATTATACTTGAACTTTCACAACACATTTTATTTTCCTATTAGTAATAAATAATCCATACAACTAAAAATACAATTGTTTTATGAATTATTTTGACAAAAAGTTACGTCTTCATTCAAAACACTGGAAATTCATATTCAAGAGGCGCTCACTAAGATTTTCATACCATGCCACAGGGGCCTCGCTTCAAAAGACACTAAAATTTGGTAACTTGTCCTTTGGCAATGCCAAGTTTGGCTATGCTCCCTTGTAAAGACAAATGCTCACATTTAGAATCCAATCATTATATCTCTAGTTTTTTTGTGACTTACCCATATTTACACTCTACTCTATTGTCAATTCAAGAAATATTATTTAATCAATTCAATAAATTAGGCCTTGTGCATCATTCTCGCAACTATTTGTTTGGCATTACATCTTTTATATCTTAGACTGACCAATTGGTTGAGAAGTGAAATTCTAACGTAGTTGACTTGTACGATCCCGAGCTTTCATATTCTTCGACTTTGTTTTCAATTTAAGTATCTTTATTGTGTTGTTTCATTTTCTTAGGTCGGCCTTAATATGCAATATTTCACCTATGGAAGGATATATAAATAAATCAACATCACTTTATAACTTGTTTGACACTCTTACAAGCTCTTATTGCAAATATCATTCCAACAACACTCAAGGCTCTCTAAAATCTTTCTAAATTAGTGGCACATCAATTAAAACAACCCCTATTGTAGGTTTGAAGCACTCAACCAGAAAAGAGTCAAGCTTCATGTATTTCCAAGCACTCAAAGGTCATAGAGCCATGTCTCAACAAGAGCAAATTCACTTCAAACATTGTCAAATGGTTTTTAAGAACAAACAGCTTAGGTCATGGAGATGAAGCACTGATTTAACAAAATTAAATTTTTATCGAGCACTAAGATCAATAAGATAAATATCGAAACATGCAATGGAAAATAAGTACAACTAGCGAGAGGATGAGAGCGACTTAGCTTGTATTTGACATGCATGATGATTACGCACCGGAACAATGATGGAGCAAGTTGTATCCGAGTTATATATGTTTTCTTTTGGAAAATAGAGATCTGCAAGTATTTTGGATAGTAATGCCTAGAAGGGGGTCGGGAATGCCTAAGTGTTAGTTTTGTATTGGGCACTAGTGTCTTGGCATTGAGTCCGAATATGATCTTTTTAGGGTTTGATAAGCTTGCCTTCACTTCGCTCTTTTTGCTTTGACTTCGATGTAGGGTTTCATTGTCACACATGTACATGTAAAAAAACCCTAGCTACCTGCATAAGACTCAAGCATACATTAGATGAAATAAAATATACATATGCTTGAGTCATACTGACCTCGAAGGTCACCCCAATGTGATTGTCATCGAGTGCTTTGCACTACATTTCAGACTCAATGTAGTTCTTGGTGTGTGTGTGATAGAATTGTGTCCCTTGAAACTAGGTTGCCCTTGTGTTAGTCGCACCAAGATAGCGGGCTACAACTATTTTGCCCCCAAAATAAATGTGTGTGATGGAAATTATAATTTTCCCTTCCTATGCAATGTATGATACAACCCAAATGCAGTCCTTGAACGTTGCTCTTTGCCCAAGCAATAAATAGGAAGTAATAACCCTAAAATTGCCCAGTCCCTTAGAATAGTAAGTCATGTATATATATGATTCCTTTACTTAAATTTTGTCATTAACAACCCTAAAAGTCGACCCAAAGTGGTAATAAGAGTTTTAGAAAAGATAATGGCTGATGTGACATTTAAAACTTAGGTGAAGAGGGGAAGAGGACAAAAGCATCCAAAGGGGACAATAATACACAGGTGCTTATGTCCCCATTGGGCGCTATTATCCGAAAGACTCCAAAGGTAAAACATGATATACTAAGGTGAGTCACATGTTGTGCGAATGCCAAAAATAAAATGGATAATTCTAGAAAAACAAAGGACAAAATTATAAAAAGATAAAACAATGTAAATGTAAAACAAAACAAGTGTTGTTAATGTCTAGTTTTCTCACTTATGAATCATGCATATGACATATTAGAGGTGTGATGTAATAGTAATAAGTGCATAATTTCGTGTCTATAAGCACACCACATCACACTACTATTGTGTTGGGTACATTATATACTATGCGCTTAGCCTGCTATCATTATGTCAAGAGATACGAGGGCTCCTATAGGGCGTTGATTTAGATCACACTCACAATTGCATAAGCACTTAGGAGAACTACATGATGCTTGATCTTGCATGAGGGCATGTAGTACAACACTTAGATTAGTTAGGTTGGATGAACTGCCAATGGTAGTCCAATCTTACTACACACATGATCTTTCCTTTTGGTTATTTAATGCTTTGATGAAGGGTATTGCAAGTTTATAAGGTTTCCACTTTGTTGTAGGTGATTACGGTTCATTTAGAGGTTGTGTGAACAAGAGTGGCATAAAATGAAGGGCATCTTTAGGAAAACAAAGCACACAAGAAGTTTTAAACAGTAAATTTCAAAAGATCCAAGACCATACACTTCCAAATCAGGGGCCACACAACCGTAGGTCTAGACCATACAACATTTCTATGGTCATGCCCTTGCTCGGTTTACGTAGCATTAATTCACAAATAAGCATCTCTAGTTTTTGATATGTTTTTTTCACTTGTCTACACATCCATATCTTCTTTGTTCTGACTTGTATAACCAAGTCTTTATCTCCTCTTATGTATTTGAGCTATTTTTATCGTTTATCAATCGTTGCAAGTATTAATGCATTATTCTAATTATGAATGGTTAATTGTAAATTGATTAGATCATAATAATCTCCTGTTACAAACCCTTACATCCTCTTTATTGTTGTGCACTTTCCATAACATAATTTAATTAGGGTGTAAACATTTGGTGAACCCAACTTTTAAATTGAATCTATTGCTCAAACCCTAATGGCCATAAATGCTTGTTCGGGTTTCCTATTTATGTTTTCTTTTCTATCTTATCATGACATGTGCTAAGTGTTATCTTGTATCTCGTCATAAGCTTATTCATTGTCACTCCACATTCCTCGATATCCTTGAAGGTTCCAATGACAATACACAACTTCATAACGATACATCTCTTGCATTCCTAACATCAATCCTCAAAACAAACTTATTCTTTATCGACTCGGAATATATCCCTTAGTCATGTTGAACTTCGCCATAAGACATGATTCAAAATGACCTTCTTTTATAATTTCAAGTCGAAGTAGGTTATAATATGGTTAAGCGTGTTCTTATTGACAATGGTTTGGGCTTAATATTTGTAACATGTCCTTTTACATCAACTAGGCATCTCTAATGCACATCTTACCTCCTCTTTACGAATATCTACAGATTCAATAATATCCCACACTAAGTGCTTGGGTAAATTACGTTATCGGTTACCATGGGTGAGTGCACTATCGATAGAATTTGTCGTTATGCCTAATAATCTTAGTTACAACATGCTCTTAGGTAATCTTTAGATACATTCTATGCATGTTGTTTCTTCTACTCTTCATGATTTTCTCAAATATTCTCACCAAGGATATGTGTACATCGTCCGCAATCGAACCCGTCCATTTTAAATATTATGCCAATGCTATTACTTATGATTTATTTGCTACCGACATACATTCTAACCCCACTCCACATTTAATAAAATGCACTCTAACACCTTCTCCTACTTATCATCAATACAAAAAGGGCTATCAATACTTATTACGAAATGGTTTTACTAGACGATGGCTTGGCGGCTATGGCTAGGGGATCCATGAGCCTATATTACATAATACACACCTCCTTAACAAGGACTTGGCTATACTACTTGATCATTGTGCAACCAAACATTGGCTCTAATGTTTTAACCCACATCACGAACTCATTCACAAGAGGTTTGCATGGTACATCCCACTTGCACCCCTCACACTTATCCACCAAGATCTCATTGACTATAGTGCATCTTCTCGATATCCCAACTTTGCATGAATTCAACAATGAAGAGTCCCTTCTCGAATATTTGGGTGCATATGAGGATCGCCCTTCCTTCTTTCATTAGAATATGTTTCCTCACACTATACATGCTCACAATATTTCAAGGAGGGCATAAATTTTGATATCTCGGCTAATACTTTTGACACTATCCCTACGCGCCCTCATATTGAGGACCAATCCACGTTACTTAATGAAGAAATTACTACTTTCAACTTTGGGATTGACACCAATCCTCAACTAGTTCTCCTTGTGGCTTCCCTTCGTAATCAAGAGAAAGAGGCTCTCCAACAAGTGTTGCATGATTTTCTTGACCTTTTTACTTGGACTTACAACGATATGACCGGTATTGACCCATCTATTGTCATGCATAACATTGTCATACACAAGCATACTAAACCTCTATAACAAAAAATCCTTTAAATGCACTCGCACAATGTTTTGATGATTAAAAAGGAAATACAAAAGCTCCTTGATGTTAGTTTTATCCGTGTTGTAGATTACTACCAATGGGTTTCTAATATCGTCCCAAAGGGCTAAACAAAATAATGAGATTCAATGTTGCACTAATTTTCATGATTTAAATAAGGCCTATCCCAAAGATAATTTTCCTTTGCCTCACATGGATATGATTTTTGATTCTACCGATGGATATGATATTTTGTCTTCCATAGATGGCTTAGCGGGATACAAACAAGCAAAAATAATTCTTGTTGATTAAGAGAAGACGTATTTTACTACCCCACGGGTAATTTTTGTTAAATGGTTATGCCTTTTGGATTAAAAATTCCGACACTACATATCAACGTGTTACGAAGATATATTTCATGATTATATTCATAAAATTATCGAAGACTATGTTGATGATTTATTAGGAAAATCCATCCATCGTCTAGACCACACATTCGATCTATGACGAATCTTCAAATGGCTACGATAATGCAATGTACACTTGAATCCTAAAAAGTGTGTCTTCAGGGTAACTTTCAGAAAGTTACTTAGGTTTATTATTTCTTAGTGTGGCATCAAGTTTGACCCCAAAAAGATTCAAGCTATTGTTGACATGCCTCCTCCATGAAATTTGAAACAATCGAGGTCCCTCCAAGATAAGGTTCAAGCTATTCGACATTTTGTAGCTCACTTGGCATCTAAGACACACCCGTTTACATGGTTACTGAAAAAAGGTACCTCTTTTGAATGGGATGTGGCTTGTCAAAAGGGATTTGATGATATCAAACAATACTTGCTTAATCCCCCTGTGTTCGTGCCACATATACCCGTTAAACCTCTTCTCCTATACATATCCACTACTAACCATGCACTTACAGATTTGCTTACACAATATGATGATAATAATCGAGAACGTGCAACTTATCATATCGGTGTACTTTGTTTCCATACGAACATAATTATAACGCTATTAAAAATATATGCTTAGCCTCGGTTTTCGTTATCGAGAAACTATGACATGATATGCTTAATACAAAAGTCGACGTTATCACTAAAAAGATCCATTATGATATCTACTCTCTCACACTCACCTGTTCGATCATATAGCTGGATGGGTAATACTTTTAACTAAATTCATTCTAAAGTTTATCGCTTAAAAATCAATTAAAGGACACGTCATTGCTGATCAACTCATAGACACACCAATCTTTGAACCTTCTCCAATCCATGACGAGTTTGAGGATGATTTCACTATATATAACATTGACATAGAAGCTTGGAGTACGTACTTTGACACATCCAAATGTACTACAGGGTCTGAGGCGGGAATTCTCTTTATTATACCCTATGGTGAAACCATACCCTTTTCTTATTGCCTTAGTTTTTCATGTACAAATAATACCGCCGAGTGTGAGGCTTTAATATTAAACTCGATACTGCAGAAACACTACAAATTCGCCATATATACATCTTTGAGGATTCTTAATTAATTTTTCATCAAGTACAAAGTGTTTACCACATGAAGGAAGACCGGTTAATCCCATACAACAATTTGGCTAAACAATTGCTATCTGCCTTTGACCATTACACTATTTCTAACCTTCCTGAAAAGGGTAACAGACATGGAAATGCCATGGTTAGTACAGCTTCGCTTATACCTCTTGATATTGCAGATGATTGTACCACCTTCAAAATTCAACAATTACATAATGTCTCTATTACCCTTGATACTGTTCACACTCTACAAGTATCATACTCTACATGTTGCTTCTGTTACCCGCAATGGAAACAACCCTGAATGGTATACCAACATTTACAATTCCCCTATTCATATGTATTGCCAGTAAATGTGTCACCGCAGGAGGGACACCGACTACGAAAATCCTATTTCACTGTTGTAATTTGTTGTATTATCTCTTCATTTTCCCTGTTGTGTGTATTTGTTTCTTTCTCAACTTTGTCTTGGATTTTCGCTATAATAATTGAGAGGCCATATCAATGGCATTGAAGCCTGTTCTGGCCTCCATCCTTTCTCTGCCACATATTTAGGATACCGGTTATCAAATTTGGGTTGCTACTGCACAACTCCTACTCATTATCTTTCACCTATTTATGGATATCTCGTGAGAAACATTTTCCAGAAGCAACCCACCACTGAAAGTTTGTGTGTTTTCAAAGAGACTTTCAAGAAGTTGTTTTTCCCCCTTGGGTACAAATAAGGGGCTATGGCTGTGTTTTCACCGGGCATTTAGACACACAATACAAAAGTACATTGACATTCAATTTCTTCTATCAAGTGAAAATGGCAAATGATAACAAGATCATTTCAATCAAATTCAACTTAGGTTTGTTTCTCATCTTTGAAACGAGTTTGAGCTCTTCCCCGTCAATTTCTTAGGGCATGTTTTTCAGCTTGATTTGAAGATGAAATTTGAACTACAAAAGGGACCTCCGAATTCCAACAAGACTTTTCTATCTCAGAATAAGAGTACTTCCCTAGCCCCTGGCAACTCCACTAACCTTTCTAGCTTATCACTAAAGAATATGAATTCTTCACAGGGTGGCTCCAATAAGGGTTCAAATCCAGTTAACAGTGGGAAAAAGAAGTTTTTATATCATGTCATAAATGAATGTCATATCCAGTCAAAAAGAAAAGCCTTCTAGCTGAGTAAAAGTCATGTTCTGGAGATTTAAAGATTTATCTATCCAACCTTATTGTTTCAAATCCTCAACAATTGAGAATTCTACTCGTTGTATCAAATAGATAATAGATTGATGAAGGTTATCCTTTCCAACGATGGCTAGAAGAACCTGATTTCACACATGATGCACAATCTTCAGTTGCCAACTACAACAAATCCACTCCTGTACCGCATGGGATGCGTCAAGAAAGGACCTTCTACACATGTGCCTTGCAAGTGTTTTGTAACATGTTCTATTGTTAATCTAAGACAGTTCATTGTAATTTTACTCCATGATTATCACAGTATGATACTTGGAGCTCCTTATTAATGAAATCAAAAGGTTGTCGCTGATGGATTCCACAAGACTTACCAACTGCGTAAAGATGTAAAGTATATAAACTCTCATTTCTTCAGCTAGTCCTTTGCTCTTTGGTATGCTAGCAATTAAACAAATCAATTTGCATTATTTTCTTACTTTTGTATCATTTGGGACACAAAGGCAGATATGAAAAGTTCCTGTGCTAATTAACCAAAGCTCCTATTGATTCATATTCTGAGGTTTTTGAGGAGCTAAGAGGAACTCCACCTTTGAGTCCCTTTCAACATTATTGAGGTTGTGCCAAAATCACAATTGCCCAATCGGTCACCTCA
Source organism: Taxus wallichiana var. yunnanensis (assembly GCA_018340775.1). Taxonomy (NCBI): domain Eukaryota; kingdom Viridiplantae; phylum Streptophyta; class Pinopsida; order Cupressales; family Taxaceae; genus Taxus; species Taxus wallichiana. Next base: position 832,903,738 of record CM031234.1, read on the forward strand.
GTGCACTAGTCTCAAGATAGACATTGAATGAAGCAATTACTTGAAGATAACATGATTCAACCCCACACTTCTTGTTTATTTACTTCTCTAGTAGTATTGAAGAAGGAACATAACGAGTGGAAGTTAGTAATAGAATGTCATGCTCTCAACAAAGTCATTGTAAAAACCACTGCCCACTTCATAGGATTGACAACCTTTTGGACCAGCTTTAGGGTGCCAAGTACTTCACTAAGCGTAGCTTGGCATATAGGTATCTCCAAGTTTGTATGGAATAAAACTTTCAAGACAAAATCTGTTAGGAAATCACATACTTTGCAACAATGAATAAACATAAAGTTGAATAACAAAATTACGGTTTATAAAGATAGAGATAAGAGAAATATACAAAATACCAAACATGCAAGAGACAAACACTAGATTTACGTGGTAAAACCCCATTTGAGTGCTTAGGGAAACATCCACAGTGCAAGATATCAAACTTTTATTAACTCAAGATGAACATATTACATGCGAACTCGTTATGAGCAACTTTGGATCACCACAAAAATAAATACACCTAATTGGCAAAGTACAATTTGGATTCCTCCTCCTAAAAATAGAGTGGAAAAATGCCATTAGGATTTTCCTTCCTAAAAATAGAATTCAGTTGAATTCATCTTTCTAGAAACAAGGGATTGACTCCTTGTGACATGAGTGGGAGGGCAAGCTCCCCCATACCCCCTTCCGAAGTGAGCTACAAACCGTGCCGTAAAGGGACTCAAAATTTTACTTTGTTGTCACATATCTAAAAAAATCTGTGCTTTACGAAAGTCAATCATGCCTTTTGGCCTTGAAAATATACCTTCTATATTCATGTGTGTTATAAATGATGTATTAAGGCCTTAGCTTGGAAAAATTGTTGTCATCTATGGAGATGATATGTTAGACTACAACAATCCACTGCCCCACCCTATTGTAGCTTTCTATATGCACCCGATTAGTGCATCTCTAGAATTCGTTTTCTTAATTGCATCTTTATATATGGAGTACCACTCATGTACTTCTCATTAAAATGAATGTATTCATATTGAAACTTGTTTGGCCAATAGAATGAACATGTTGTTAAAATCACTTCTTGGATTCAACATTCAATTTGTTCTCTTGATTCTTATTTTTGATTTTTTCTATAGTTTGTGACTCGTGTTAAAATTATTTAGCATTTTTGTGACTGCCACAAGAATATAACACAATAATGCAGTGATCTTTTTCCATAAGTGTTGTAAGAATGATTATCAATGAATAATTAGGAATACATGCAAGATAACTCCGATTGGTGGGGCCTTTCTTATGAAAAACTATTTTAACATTGTTTTAAGGAAGATTCTTAATAAAAAGAAGAAAAGACACATGTAACTAAAAAGAGGAACTTAGCAAGAGGGATAAGTTTTTAATTGTTGGAGTATTCAAAGTGGGTTACTACCTGCCATTCCAAAGATTGCTCGATCTATAGAAAAATATGATTCTTTTATGAAGGTTCTCGAAAGAATGTTGGTGTATGCATATGTGGATGATTTCTACTTTTATTAAGATGATATTAAGCCCACCGACAATATGTCTTGTGTGGTGCAAGCACTCCTAAAACTACTCTCTTTGAAATTCAACTAGACGGTACTAAAAATACTCATGATGGTGTTTGATTAAATGAAAAAGAAAATCAAAGTGTTGGAGAGTTGGACAAATGTTGGAGGATTGGACCTCTTTGGTTCTACTTTGATGTTAACATGATCCACTTTTGACAAATTGTCAAAAAAACACAAAACCTTTTCATTGTAGATAGCACAAGATAATGATAAATACTATATTATAATTTTAGGGGTTAAATTTGACCATCCAACAGTTATATGCAGGGCCAAGCCAATAGGCTTATAAGTGAGAGTGCCTATTAGCCATTGACAAGCATTTTAGGTGTTGATTATAGTGTTATTTCAAGAACAATGATATCCTAAATGCATACATACGTGAAATTTATCTTATAATGTAATATTTGAGGTGTCATGATTTTATCGGTTTATATCTCAAAGCGAATTAACTTGTAAGTCCACACCAAAACACCAAATTGGGGAGGTTTCAACTTAATTGTCATACTTGATAGACATGCCATGTCCCAAAGAGGATTTGATCTCAAATCAATTAATTTGTAAATGCAAGTCCACACCAAAACTCCAAATAGAGATGCTTGGCAAGGCACTTACAATTATCCGTATTAATTGTAGGAGGTGTAGAATTTCATGGGTTGTTGAATGAGTTAACCCCACTATGAGGCTACTGTACACACTAGGCACATAAGGCGCTTTGAGACAACACATTAAATAAATGGATTTTTTTGGAGAATTTCATGGAGTCCTTTTTTGATCAAATTGGGTTGATCGCACAATGACGTGGCAATAAGATGAAGTGGCAAGTGACTTTACATCCCATTTGGTGTGCTTATATGGAAAAGGTGAAATTTAATTTATTTAGAAGCGGTTTTAGAAAAAATAAATTAAATAAAGGCATAATTTCACAAAATAAAAGTTAATGGGTAAATAAAAGCAAAGGAGTTGAAAAGCAAATTTAGAGAACATGCAAATGGATTTGACATGGTATTAGGATTCACATCACTCCACCGATAAGGATCATACCCATGCTAGAAAGAAGTTTTAATAAAACATTTGAGTACTATATTTATGAGAAGGTGAGGAAAATCACATTTGGTCGAATAAACAAACCCATTTAGAGTGCATATAAGAGTAAAACATGATTCATGACTCAGATTTGGGGAGGATGTATATTAACTACCACTGTTCTTATGAACACACAAAATTCTTTGTAATAAGTGAGAAAAAATATTGGAAAAACGCCTTCGTAAGGAGGCAATTTTAGGTGCTTTATGCATCATATCTTTATTGTTTATAAGTGAGAACAAGACTGAGATGAGAAAATTTGGATTGTGTGCAATCCAGGAGACCCATGCATCGAATTTACGACCCTACTTTGCCAAGATTTATGTTAAAACCAAGTTATTGTTGGTCGATTTTTCCTGTTGCGAAAAGAAATTTATTCATTTTTTCTATCTTGTTTGAGTTGCATGCATGGCGGTGTTAACGTTTCTTTTCCTTCTTCTTGACTTCTCTTCTATAAAAGATCATGTATGCATATGAAGGGCGGATGTGTAAAAGGGACGTAGAGAAGATCTGGTGATTTTTGTTTAAATTGAGATTGTTTTCAAATTCATGTTTTATTTTCATGGGTAAAAGATTATTTGCACATGTGTATTAATAGAAGGTACAATTTCTATTTCACGTAGCCATCATAACCATTGATACATGTGTAGAAACATGAGGTACAATTTATATCATGTACATTTTCTATCTATTCACATAGGTATACAAGAGGGGGTACAATTTCTATGACCCGGAGCCCCATTTTGTTTTATAAGGGAGAGGGTACAATTTTGTGAGCAGATCACGCGGGCTTATAATACTCTACTCTCCTTTATTTTCTATTTTATAGTTTTGATTTTAATGATTCATGTATTTGTATAATTACTATTAGTGGCATTGTACGTACTCAAAATTGCATGTGCTACATTGTCGAAAAACAGCTTATTCTAAAAAGTCCCCAAAGTGATGATTCATGTCCTTTCAGAAGGTCTTCGAGTTCCTAAGCTCATCTGCAGTATATATTTATAGCTTAGATGCTTGTATTTAGCTTTTCCACGCTTTCTTCCAGCTTCTTGCTCATTTTTGTGCATGTTTTGGCCTTCATGTCATAACCGCCTCCCGTGTAGGGCGATGGTCCTGGGACCGCCTCCTAGAGCGGGGGCATCGGTCTTGGGACTGCCTCTAAGAGAAGTGTGGCAGCCCCGGGATCGCCTCCCGTGAGAAGGGCGCGCATCCCGCACGATTTTTCTAGAACTCTTCATGTGTGATTTTTGACACACGTGATTTCACTTAACTTGACTTTTAGGGTGTGTTTGTGAACCAAATTGCCTAAAAATAGTCTTGATTGCTTGGTATTTCTTCCCTCTTCTATTTTTAAATATATTTAATTAGTTTAAACTACCTCTTCACCCAATGATTTGGCACTCCAAGGTTGCCTTGTGCATGAAGGCACATCCCAACCAATTCCTATATATTCCATGCTTGTATTCAAGCAAAAGGCTTGAGAATTTTGTGTATCTTGCATATTATTGTTGCCATAATCTTGCTAGAAATTACATAGCCAAGCTCTGTTCACTTGTGCTATCTCTCTTCTACTTGCATTGCAACTAGATTTTCCTTCAAGCTGCCATTGCTCAAGCGCCTTCTCTGCATGCCTTTGCATTCCCAATTCCTTGGAATCATATGGACACACAGAGAAATAAAGGATAAATTGAGGGGATAAGTCATCACACAACTAGATTTACCTCTGTTATGTGAATTCCAGGTTGGAGTTGTTTGATTTCCTTCATTACTACAATTTATCATTGTTACATCATATCAAATAGAGTAGAAATCAATTTCCTTTCATTTGCAAGTAATTAGTTAATTTTCAAGAGGGTTTGAATCTTTCATAGCAATCCCGGTGATGGATCCTCTTCTTCCCATCCCTATGGATCTGAAGGAGAGAATATCTGTAGGAGGTTGTCTACATATCATAGATCATTTGGAAAATTTCTTGTTTTAAGTTAGTTTAGTTTCAATACACTCAACATAGGTGAATAACCACACTGGGTTATCTCGCTTGTTTAGTTTTAGTGTAGAAATATTTTAATTATTTAGAATAGAAGCAAATTGTTGTTTGTGATTGTAATATTTCAATTTTGTGATTTGTTTAGATTAGTTTCCTTTCAGCAGTAGCATAGATTGTTATTTTCAGCTTAGTTAATTTGGACACTTCAAACTAGATCAACACTTAGATCTAATTCAGTTAAACAAACCATAGGGAATTTACGCTACCCATTCATAGCCTCTAAATCTCCCCTTTGCCAATTTAGCTACTAGGAGATCACACTACCAGATCTTAGTCAATGACCCTCCTATTGTTAGCCACACACATTCAACATCAGCTGCTCCAACACGACCTTGGGGGGTCAAGTGTAGTTAAAGGTTGCATGTCAATTTTCATCCGTACAAATTGGTGAACCCAATGTGAAGGATTAATTTTTTCTTGTTTCCTTTTCTTTCATTGCTATTACCTCACCTATTCATTCCTTCCCCTATTTTGGTAGGTATTTTATTCTTTCTAAAATATGCCTGGAAGAGAGTTTGGTGGGCCATTTAGCTTTGATAGATATTACACCAACGTTCAACCACAACAGTCCCCTTCTCTTTTGAGGTGGGGTGAAAATTACACAAGCAACATTTAAACCTCCCCTAGTTACACTTCAAACCCCATTAGCTATGTAAGGATGGAGGAGGTTGATCAACTGTTAAACATGCAATACAGTCAACCCAATGTAAACCACGTTGTTATAAAAAATGGAACAATTTCTTACCATAGAGTCTTGTCAAGACCTCACATTGCCATGCAATCAACAAAAGATGATATATTTACACAAATAGCTAATCCTCTTCGCCAGATAGATGAGTATTTGGATAGAATGAAGGCTACAACCTCTGAGATTTTGAATGCCTATCCTAAGATTCTTACTTCTGAGGAAGACAAAAATTATAACACTGAACAATTCATGACAGGTATCATGAGCCTACTCAATCAAACCCTACGCCACAGGCACCCCAACAAGGGAATCAATCCTCTCCCAATGATCTCATTTCTACTTTAGTAGGGAGGATTAGAGAACTAGAAAGTGCCCAAACTTCATAACCAACACATGCAATAGGGTAGAACATGGGGTATCTAGTTGACAACAAAGGATACATCCCTTCCAATGAGCAACCAACGTAATATCCTGTACAACAAGGTTATCCGGTTCATTCAAATCCAAGTGATCTTCTCACAGGTTAGACACACTAGAGATGGGTCCTCATCCTTCTCAAGCTTATCCTACACAAGGGCTGGCCGGAAGTGCATTCTTGAATTCCGCCACAACAGAAATGCGACCTTCCCTGGTTTTACGCCCACTAGTCGATATCCTGGTACTATCCCACCTTACATGCATATGTATTCAAAAACCCTAGATGAACCCGTATACCATTCCTGATCCCTACATGCCATATCAAGGGACCCCATACGTTCCCGTCAATGCTTATAATATAGCTTATCTAACTTCTCCTCCTCTACCTCCTCATTAAGGATCTTCAATGGTGGAAACTTACACAATGGGTATCATTGTATATATCTCCCCCCCGGGTAGATATAGACAAGCGGAAGAGTATGGGAAATCAAAGAAACTCAAAGCCTGATGTTTAATGTGCCAAGGTGCAGGTAAGAGGTGCTCAACAAGGAATGTCGACATGGCAAAAGTCGTGCCCTTGGCGTAGGTAAAGGCGCATGACACAAGGTGTCGACATGGCAAAATTGCGCCTTGGCGCAGGTAAGAGGCGCTCAACACAAGGTGTTGACATGGCAAAAGTCGCACCCGGCACGGGTAAAAGGCGCACGACACGGGGTGTTGACATGGCAAAAGTCGCGCCCTTGGCACAGGTAAATGGCACATGACACAGGGTGTCGACATGGCAAAAGTCGCGCCCTTGGCGCAGGTAAATGGCGCACGACACAAAGTGTCGACATGGCAAAAGTCGCGCCCTTGGCGCGGAGTAAATGACGCACGACACAGGGTGTCGACATGGCAAAATTCGCGCCCTTGGCGCATGAAAATGGATGTCGACATATAAATGGATGTGCCTTTGGCGCAGGTAAGAGAGTGTCGACACAAATATGGATGCACCTATGGCGCACCTTCAGGAGGTGCAACATTTTGAGCGCTGACAGGAAGCAAACCCTGGCACAGATATTCAGATGGCCATAACTTTTGACTGGGAGCTCGGATTCATGCAAGGTTGGACTTTTTGGAAAGCTTACGAGGTCCTCTATCCAACTACGACTGGATATCTTTAATTAGGTGAGAACAAATTCTTAAAAATGCAAAATACAGTTCGCCACTTTTTGGGTTCGCTAGGGTTCTCACCTACCATCATAATGAGATGAATTAAATGCAACCTAGAGGTGGTTGGGGTAGATTTGGAATTCCTCTCTCTTTTCTCTCTCATTCTTCCTATAAATTGTAAGGAGGGGCTTCTTTCTAAAGGTTGGACATTCTTGTTTTTTGCCCCTCCCTTCTTCTCTTTGGTAGGTGAATTTGTGGAGTTCAAACCTCCCATCTAAAACTGTAATGCAACTTTGCCTCTTGGCATTTTGCAGTGTGTTGTATCAATATTTGGAGCAAATAATACATGTCTGTGGATGATTCTCAACCCTCTCTGTGTTCATTTACATCCTCTTGATCTTTCACTGCAAATCTGGTTATCTGTGCATGATCTTGCATTGCATTTTTTTGGTTTGTGTTTATTGGCAAGACAGGTGTTCTTCATTCCTCGGTGCATCACCTTTGTTAGTTTAGGTTTATTTTTATGCATCTTCTTACCTTGTCTCCTTGGCAAGTTAGTTTAGGTTTTGAGTAAACCCTCTACATTTTTACGTGTGCATCTGAACAGAGGAATAGGAACCGGCCTTCATCCGGAGAGATTTTCTGATTTCGCAAGGTCCCACACTTGGGAAAAGCTCCATGTTATGCAATCGCACTGAGAGTCTCAACCCATCTAGTTCAGCAAACATTCGGGTGCTTTGTGATTTGCCATCAACGGGTACATACACCGAGTACTTAAAGGAGCCTTTTGACTTCACCATACGTGGTGTCATGCTTCCACGCTCATTGCCAAATCTTCCAAAATTTAAGGGAGAAGGAGACCCAGATGCTCATATCAAGGCCTACGCTACTACTATAAGGGAATTGCTTCCTTGGGATGTTGTAGTGGCTAATATATTTCCAAAGACTTTCAAGGAATCACATTGGATTAGTATTACCGTATTCTGAAGCTTCTATACATTCCTTTAAACAACTTGTTTATGAGTTCATCAAAGCATTTGACATGAACAAGTTGTTGCATACATGGATTAGGGAGTTCTTGCATATTAGACAGGAGCAAAATGAATCGCCACCCATTTCATCCAGAGATGGTGCCAAGTTCTCTATTCCTTTGCAAGTGTTCCCAACATGGACTAGATGGAACTTTGTGATCTTTTCCTTCACTTGCTCAATTGAGATACTAGGGAGGAAGTCCAAATTTCGTTTCCACGATTACGAGGAAGTGTTGGAGGGTGCATGTACGTACCCAAAATTGTATGTATTTTACTTCCGTAAAGAGGTTACGTAAACCCCAATGATGATTCGATCTCTTCGCAAGGTGTTCGAATCCGTAAAGCACGCTGAGTATACATTTTCATCCTAAAATTCCTTATCTAGCCTTCACATGCTTTGTTCTAACCTTGTTTGATAAGATCATTGCTTATAATAAATCGAAGATAACACAACACCGGATATATGAGGGGCCAAGATTTCATAATATGCAATATATTCGAATAATACCCTTAAGGTAGGGCAATATCATACAATGCCCCTTAAGGAAGGAGTAACTCCACAAGTAACTCCACAATCTCCCAAGATGGGAATCCACTTCGAGGGGGACACCTCCAATATACCTCTACCAAGTAGAAGACTCAACTCATACATACCTTCCCTCCTCATAATGATACTCACATCCTTTAAATAGGATGGGTAACACCTAATCCCAATGTAGGCCGACCCATTACCCAATATAATTAATTCCTATGTGAGCCCATATAACTAACTAAGGGGATGTGTGCCACATGTTGACATCTCCATCAACCCATATACATTATATTATCATATCCCATGTGAACCCATACATATAACTAAGGGGATGTGTGCCACATGTCGACATCTCCATTAACCCATATATATTATATTATCATATCCCAAGGTACATAGCATTGCCTGCCTTTTTGACATGTTTCGTCCCTGAAACATAAGAAGAAGCCATATAATGAGTGCGCTTTAAATTATTGCACACTTGTCGCTATGCTCGATCATCCAACCACCCATATGAAATCCTAGGGGCTGATGATGCTCTAAACCTGATTCCATATTCCCTTGTGCTCATCTGATTCCATCCTGGTCCATATGTTTTCCTCCCCGACATCCATGTATATCCATAATTATTATTCCTGTGATTCCATGTCATATAATTATTGTTCCATTAATTCCATGTATAGCCAAAAGTATTCCTGTGATTCCCTGTATATCCATATGGATTTTTATCCTCATGTGTCCTAACATGTCTCCATGATTTTTTCCTCTCATGATGGTGTGGGTGTCGATATGGTGCCACCTTCGTATACTCAACCTTATCAACCTTTTCTTCAACTTTCTTGTCCTCTTCCACCTTGTTTGTTACTTCTTTTTTCTCTTGAGTAGAGAAATTATTTGTGACTTTATGTTCTTCATCCTCTCCTTCTAATTCATCCTTATTCCCTTCGTCACCATCTTCAAATTCATCTTCATGATCTAATTTTACATTACTTTTTTCTTTGCTAAGTGTGATATCTTGCAATGTAATTTTCTTTCTCTTGTACCATAATTTCATGAATTTCTTTTGCACATTAAGATTAATTGTTCCCAAGCTCTCTAACCAAGGATATCCAAGAACAATATCCATACCATCCATATCTAAAGCATAAAAATTTGAATGTAAAACATATTTATCCATAGAGAGCTTTAAATCTTCAAAAACTTGAATATGCTTACCATCCACTTGAGCTTCCTTAATATGTTTTTCTTGTACATGTAGATTTTGAGCTACATCCATATTGATGAAGTTATATTTGCTGCTAGGGTTTATGGAAACAATTACCTTTTTCCTTTGAATGCATCCTTCAAACTGAAATATTGAAGCTTCCTTCCTTGGAGATGCACTATCATGTGTAACAGCTTCATCATCAACATTTTCTTCTTCTTCTTCTTCTTCTTATTCTTTTGTTTCCCATCACCATGAAAACTTATTCCAGCCTCCTCTAAAGACCAATTAGACTTTTCCTTTTCTAACTCGTAAAACCAAATCAGTAGGGCCACTAATCCACAACTTGAATAACCAAATATCGATGGTTTAGATAATTTATCCCTAAATTTGTTCCACCATTCTCTAAAGATCAATCCCGCCATCTCCAAAAAAAGCTACCATCCCCATGATCCACAAAACTAGGGTTTTAGGAATAGACCCTTTTGATCAAACCTTGTTCTAACCCTTTCGGATAAAGTTCAGCCAAAAATTAGAAATCATAGAACACAAACCCCAATTTAATTTTTGAGAGGTTTATGAAAATGTAAGAAATTCAGGAAAATTCCTCAAATTGCGGCCTGTGGAGCAAAATAGTGAAAACAATAAAAATAAAATAACTCTGACAAAATAGATCCAAAATTCTGAAATTTCAGTGGTATCACCTTTGAATATATTACCATCAACCCAAAAAAATTATTTCCTAATTCGTCATTATTCAGAAGATATAGACGAAACCATAGAATTAGGGTTTCAACCCTAAAACAGACACAACTTTTGCAAAACAACTCCAAAAAATCTAAAATTCGGAGGGAAGATCACTTGAACTATGTATCCACTCCCCAAAAAAATATCTGAAAAATTCCAAGTAGATCTCAAGATATAGATGAATCACCAACATTAGGGTTTCATCCCACAAATTACCCGGATCACTGCTCTGATACCACTTGATAAGATCCTTACTTATAATAAATCGAAAATTGCGTAAGATAACACAACACCGTATATATGGGGGCCCAGATTCCCTAATATGCAATATATTTAGAATAATACCCTTAAGGTAGGGAAACACCATACGGTGCTCCTTAAGGAAGGAGTAACTCCACAATCTCCCAAGATGGGAATCCACTTCGAGGGGATACCTCCAATATACCTCTACCAAGTAGAAGAATCAACTCATACATACCTTCCTCCTCTTAATGATACCGACATCCTTTAAATAGGATGGGTAACACCTAATCCCAAAGTGTAGGCGACCCATTACCCAATATAATTAATTCCTATGTGAGCCCATATAGCTAACTAAGGGGATGTGTGCCACATGTCGGCATCTCCATCAACCCATATACATTATACTATCATATCCAATGTGAACCCATACATATAACTAAGGGGATGTGTGCCACATGTCGGCATCTCCATCAACCCATATATATTATATTATCATATCTCAAGGTACATAGCATCGTTCCTCTCTTTTCCTTGCATTTTGGTCTTTAGTTACGTGACATTTGCCTTGCACAGGCGGCGGACCCGTGACCGCCGCCTGAGACAGGCAGCGGTCCTGTAACCACTGCCATGCACCGGGCAGCGGTCATGTGTGCATTTTCCGAACTCTCCAACACTTTCATCAACGTAAAAATCAAGTTATGCTGAACCACTCTTGGTTGCATTTAAGTTTTAGCCGCTTGGTAAATAGTAATTCCTCTTTTTTTATATAATAGAAGAGTTCAATTCAAACTTACCCTCTGGTAAGTCAAAGTGCTATAAATACCAAGCTTGTTTACAAGAAAATGGCCCCTCTCCCTCTATGATTTATTATTCAGTGTATTTTGAAAGTTCTTCAATAAGTCTCAACAAGTTTAGATTTTGCAAAGCTCTCTGCCTCTCATTTCAAGGATCCACAGTTCAAGTTCTAGATTATGTTCATTTGAATCTTGATTATGCTTAGAGTTATAGGTTGTTGTTTCGTCACAAGAAGTATAGGTCCTAGAGATTTCAATGTGCTTGTATTGTATCTCTGTAACAATCCCGTTAGGAATTAAATAGTCAAGCTCTCGTTTCTCTTGTGCTATTCCTCTCCTAATTGCATTCGGTTCGCTTAAGTCCAAGCTTCCACCGTTCGAATATCTTCTCCTCGCTACATTTGTCACATTCCCACTTTTCTAGATTCACGAGAACACGAAGGAACGAAGAGATCACACTAAGGGGACAAGTCACAATACAACTGGATTTGCCATTGTTCTATAAACTCCAGTTTGAATTGTCGAAGTTGTAGTTACAATATATCAAATAGAATAACAAATCATTTTATTTCAGTTAAGCTTGCTTTCAATATTACCAAGGAAGCTGTGGGGAATGATAGCTTCTGAGAAGATATCATGTATTCCTCACTTCTGAGGTAAGATTGAAGGTCTTTCAATTAAATTAGTTAGTTATTTATATTTAGGATCAATTCACAAATGCACAAGCAAATAACTACATTTGGCTACCTTGCTTGTTTTAATTCCATTATTATATTAATTGTTCGTTATTTGGATATATTAGAATAATCGCTTTTAAATTTTGGTCAACTTCACATCTTCAAAAAATACAAAAAAAAGAATATAAGTATAGTGTAGATTTATTTTCATAATTAGTTTACTTATTTCAGTTAAGTTTAGTTACCCTCGCATGACAATTACGGGAACCAAATAGCCCGGGGATTACGTATTCGAGCCGATAATACCTCAAATAAATCTCTTGACAACATTAACAGATATAGATCAAGGTCTTATAATTCATGTCTTTCAAACTACAACAAACCCACAAGCAGTTAGTGAGCAATTGAGAGAATTGAATATTGAAGATGATAAAGCATACGCATTCAGTCAAATCAACCCAACTATATATTGCCTGATAGGATATCCACATGACCATACAAGAACCCGAAAGAGAGCAAATATTTGGTTGTGATTCATTAGTTCCACATCCAAACGCATGAGACCTTCTCATTGACGTGACACGTACTTACGTATACAAGTTTCTAGAACACCCATAAGTTATTCCTAGAAGATCGCACAACTCCTGGTACTAAACATAGAAGCTGAAAAATCTTATGACTATTGGATAGTCGGAAGAAGAGATTGATTCTTCACATGACCATAATAGGTCCACAACAACCACAAACTCATGGTTGTGATCCCTAGGTCCCACAACCCAATGGGACTGCTAATTAGTTAGGCATTGACACCAGTTTACGTACGTTGGTATTTAGATCCTCACCACTCCTGCCGGATATCATAACACAATTTTCCGTATTAAACATAGAAGCCAATCAAGCTAATATTTTTTGGGTTAGACCAGAAAACCGCCCATAGTTTCCTACAAATCCACTACACCTCTCACTACCAATTTCATGACCTTGTCTAGAAATATACACAAAGCACCTACATGTCACTTTCCACATATCTAACAACCAATAAATAGGATCTTGACATAGCTCGACATTGATTAGAGCCTCTCGAGCAACCTACTATATCTCCGAACAATCCATTACACCAATTCAGGTTAGGAGAGATTTCTTTGCCTTAGACTTGTAGATCTCGTTATTACGTGTTGAGGATATAAGATTGCCCAACTAGTTTGTCTACATCTACATATATTTCATTTCCACTGGTTGTCTTGACACGACCTCGGGAGGTCGGGTACGAAGAAAGGCTACTTGTTGATTCTCATGCTCGCCTGTCACTTTTCTATCGCACGCTGGCGCTTTGAATTAACTAAGCCGCTATAGATAGTGGGCATAAGATCTATGGTCCTAATGGGAAATTGGTATCCCCAAATCAAAATAATGTAAATTATCAAAACAATGGTGCCAACAACCAAGGACCTAAGGGCGTGAATTGCAATCATGGTGCTACCATGAATAGTGCTACTTGATCAAGCCAAGAACGTTGGTTTTCCAAACAATGGCACAATAAAAATAACAATAACTTGAGAAATCAAAGAGGCCCTAACACTATGTCATCTATCAACACAGTTGATGTAAATCATCTACCACAAAAGAAAAATCAAACCCAAGGCCCAAACCAATATCAAAACTCTAGCCAAGGGGCAACGAATCATGGTTATAACAATCAATTTCAAAATTACAACCGAGGTTATAATCAACAACAACAAGATGCTTATCAAAGGCCAAGAGATTATGACCCTAACCTATACTGTGGTTTCCATAAGGTTCAAGGTCAAAACGATATGAATTTCCGTGATTGCAACAAGTTTCTACAAAGACTTCCCAAAAAGCAAAGACAATTTTTTATAGACATGTTCCTAACAAATCCTGAAACAAACCCACAACCTAGTCATACCGAACCTGTCACACCTCAAAATGCAAACCCTAAATGTCTTGGGATTCCCAAGTGAATCCTCAAAATATAAACAAGGGTATTCCTATAGGAAACAATGACCATGAAGCCTCAACTTCTGACAACTCTCGGGTTGCTCCTAACCTTGGTTCAAACGATAATACAAAAATCTTGGGGTTAGTCGAGCTAGAGGTCAAGCTAGAAATTAATGCAACAACTCGGATGAAGGAGTATGTTTCACAACCCTTACCTGCTCTTTCCTTCCCGCAGGATGATGTTCCTACAATTGCAAAACTAGTAGGAGCCTATGATTTAATATCGGATTTAAACAAGACCTTTTCTCACATTTTGTTTCTAGATTTGCTTTGAAGAATTCACTTGTGCATTGTTTTGCGTTGCTCAATGCACTAGGTCTTGGTCATCTCATCCATGTTACAAATAAATTATATTGACTTTGACATACATCCACCAGGACACGATGATAGGGATACTGGGTTTGTTTTTGATATAGACAAGATGTCATTTGACGCTGAAATTGCCCGAAGAGGTGATCTTGCCTTATTTTTACAAGTTTGGGTTTATAAAAATTACATTAAGAGAGCCATGATTAACGATAGGGCTGTTGTAAATGTGGTTCCATTCTCTTACTTGCGAGAGTTGGGATATGGAGAGATAAATTGTTCCTCTACGAGAAATGCGTTACGAGGGTATGACAGTCTTAAAGTGACCTCTATTGGAAGTTGGAACCATAGTTCCGCCATCCCACTTGGTCCAAAAACCATCTTGATGGAGTTTTACATCATCGACAGGGAAACAAGTTATAACATGATCCTTGGGAGACCCTAGATTCATCGAATGAAGGCTATCCCTTCTACCTTGTTCCAAGAGATTAGATTCCTCCATTTGGGGAAGGTATTCATTGCTCAAGGGGATCCTAAGCCCTTCGATATACATTTAGAAAACCTCAAGAAGAAGAAAGGAGTCCATACGGAGTATGAAATTCCTACAAATCAATTGAACAAACCACCTCCATCAAAAGAGTTAGTCCCAATCACCCCGGGTGTGTTGAAGGTTGAAGTCATAACCCAAAAACATTTGAGGTGGCAAAAATAGATAAGGGTAAATCAATATCTGTGGAAATAGTGTCCACTAAAACCACAACGGAAATTATGAAACTCTTAGAGAGTGACGATCCGATCTTCCTCCCATTTGAACCATAGGGGATGGGTAGTCTTTAGCATCTCTTCCCTTCGACGACCTAGGTCTAGGTGTAAACATGATAGAATTAACAAATGAAGAAGGGAAATTTGAGATTGAAACGATGCCCATCAAAACCATCTCTGAGGGTTGTTCTATTCTAAACCTCGGTTTTAACCCATGTGCGTCTGAAACTAAGCTTTCCATATCCATGGGGCAAGGCCTCATCATTCAAAAAGTGTCACAAGTAAACATGACAATCTACATAGGAAACAAGGCCGAGAAGCATAGTCATGCTCACCCACACACCATGTCTCAAGAACGTGACAAAGAGGTGCATGAATGCCTCTTTTAGACAAATGATTTTAATGATTGTAAGTTTAAACCAAGAATGCTAGACCCTTGTGAAGAGAACAAATTTTTTGAGGATCATGGTTCTTTGATGTGTACTTTTAGGGGTGAAGAATTTGATATTTTTCAACTTTCTTCACCTTAGCCATCATGACATGTAGTTTCACCTACATTTCCACATGTACATTACTGCATCCGCATTACATTTTCATATGCCAGTTCATTTCGTAAAATTGTGATCAAGGGACTTATTCTTATAGCAATTCCTAAAAACTTCAAAAACATTGGCAAAACATTCAAATCATGTCTCTTCAAATCTTCACGGTGTCATCAATTGTTTCCAAATCATTTCATCAATCCAAACAAGATAAGACAAAGCTTTGATAGTAACCATACCAAGGCCTGCATACTTGGTTCTACTTATAGTTTCTTCTAGATTAGGTGTCTTTTCCTATAGTCTGTTCTAGAAGCTTCATGGTGTTGCATCTATCCCATATACATCTCTTTGGAAATAAGAACATTCTAGACATTTTGCCTAGATAAATAAGTCAAATGCAAATCCATAGAAAATTTTATTTTACACATTTCTTTTCCCTACCAACCTTCGGTGTTGAGCTTGCGTCTCTTACTAGTGATGTAGGGTTGGGAAAGGAGAGAAGTGCCCTTACTTGCCTATGCCTTGTCCATGGTGATGAGCCCATACTTCCTACTTGTTAGCATGGGGAAAGGTGTAGGGGGTCTCTTTGACAAACTTGAAAGTTAAAAACAGTTCATTCAAATGCTGTGAAATCATAAATCAAAAAAAAGTGAGTTAGATGTTCAAATTCCAAAAGAGTTTAAAACCTCACCAAGTGGCCATCTACGGATCTAATTCTAGATAAAATGGAAAACAATTCACATTATAAAATATGAAGCAAACTTGAATATAATAAAGTGGTAGGGTCTCAATTTGGTTTTGCCAAATCCTTGTCTTTCTCTCATCATTACCATTCAACAAATTTCCATAACTTGTTCCCTTTCTGGCTCTTGGTGTTGAGCCCTCACATCTTACTTGGTTGCATGGAGTTAGGAGCGGGGCAATTTCATTCACTTATCATATCACTCTTTCGCCACGTTTTGCCAAAACAATACAAAGTACCAAAAGTTGCTTAGAGAAACTAAAGTTCAACATTACAATGTGATTGCATTATCATATATCAACATTAAAAAAAAAGATCATTCTGTTAGCATTCATATCCACTGCATACATTCTGAAAAGCATATAAAAACAGAAGTTTTAAGCATTTAGAGTACACATGTGAAGTGAGCCAAGAGGGAGTCAACTCTATGTAAGGAATAATTGAGCCAAAAAGAAATATCTGTACATATCATGGTGTGACATAGTTTTTTGCAATGCCATCGCACACTAGGTGTGGTCAAAACACTCGCAATGAGAACGAAATACCAAAACATCGTATAAATGCCCGACAAAATGGCAACCAAGCAATAAAGGCACTCTGCCTATCTACCTCTTTGAGCCCCCTTATGACCACTCTAGCTACGAATTTCTTAGGAGTTATTCTCAAAAGCATTCAAACAGAAAAGGGTAGCCTAACACAAAATACCATTCCTAAATCCATTCCAATTCAACCATACTCACAAATGAAACGGTCATCATGGGCCCAGAGCTAAAAAAAATCACAACGAGAATATGTGCAAATGAATTGAAAATAAGTTGTTTTGATATATATATACTTTGTTTTAAACCTTGTTTCAAGTGTATGTGTCCACAGGGCTGGAGCGTTGGCGCAAGTATACTTCCATATCCCCGCACAAATGGTAAGTCCTCTTATCATTTTGATTTAGTATTTATTTTTTGATATTTTATCTATCTACACTTGATTCTTCTCTTTCTCTTGTAGGTAGCGGGAGTTTGGATGATGAAATTTCGACACACGGGCGTGTCAAGTATAGATTTTAACTCCCCATTTCAGGAATGCCATACTCGGACTCTATGTTTTACACCTTTTCATGGCTAAGACGCTTCTCCAAGGGGGCAATATGTATGCACCCAAAATTACATGTGCTACATTGTCGAAAAATAGTTACAAAAGTCCCCAATGATGATTCACGTCCTTTCGAAGGTGTTCGAGTTCCTAAGCTCATCCACAGTATATATTTATAGCCTAGATGCTTGTACTTAGCTTTTCCATGCTTTCTTCTAGCTTCCCACTCATTTCTATGCATGTTTTTACCTTTAGTGTTAGAACCGCCTCCCAAGCCTGGCAGGGCGGTGGTCCTACGTGATTTTTCCAGATTTCTTCATGTGTGTTTTTGACACACGTGATTTCACTTAACTTGACTTTTAGGGTGCATTTGTGAACCAAATTGCCTAAAAATAGTCTTGATTTCTTGGTATTCCTTCCCTCTTCTATTTTTAAATAGATTTAATTAGTTTGAACTACCTCTTCACCCAATGATTTGGAACTCCAAGGTTTCCTTGTGCATGAAGGCACATCCCAGCTAATTCCTATATATTCCATGCTTGTATTCAAGAAAAAGGCCTAAGAATTTTGTGTATCTTGCATAGTATTGTTGCCATAATCCTGTTGGAAATTGCATAGCTAAGCTCTGTTCACTTGTGCTATCTCTCTTCTACTTGCATTGTAACCAGATTTTCCTTTAAGCTATCATTGCTCAAGCACCTTCTCCTGCTGCTACCTTTGCATTCCCAATTCCTTGGACTCATATGGACACACAGAGAAAGAAATGATAAACTGAGGGACAAGTCATCACACAACTGGATTTACCTCTATTTTATGAATTCCAGTTGTTGTTTGATTTCCTTCATTGCTGCAATTTATCATTTTTACATCATATCAAATAGAGTAGAAATCAATTTCCTTTCATTTGCAAGTAATTAGTTAATTTCCAAGAGGGTTTGAATCTTTCATAGTAACCCCTGGTGATGGATCCTCTTCTTCCCATCCATGTGGATATGAAGGAGAGAATATTTGTAGGAGGTTGTCTACATATCATAGATCATTTGGAAAAGTTCTTGTTTTAAGTTAGTTTAGTTTCAATACACTCAACACAAGTGAATAACCACACCGGGTTATCTCACTTGTTTAGTTTTAGTGTAGAAATATTTTAATTATTTAGAATAAAAGTAAATTGTTGTTTGTGATTGTAATATTTCAGTTTTGTGATTTGTTTAGATTGTGTCATTTCAACAGTAGCATAGATTGTTATTTTTAGCTTAAATAATTTGGACACTTCAAACTAGATCAACACTTAGGATCCAATTAAGTTAAACAAACCATAGGGAATTTATGCTACCCATTTATAGCCTCTAAATCTCCCCTTTTCCAACTTAGCTACCAGGAGATCACACTACCAGATCTTAGTCACTGATCCTCCTATAGTTAGCCACACACATTCAACATCGGCTGCTCTGACATGACCTTGGGGGTCGAGTGTGGTTAAAGGTTGCATGTCAATTTTCATTCGTACAGGCACCATGGGGGTAATATATATTTGTGTTAATCCATTATTTGTAGGTGGAGCTATATGGTTCTATCCACTATGATATTAGATCTATATATGTGTGTCTATATGTATGTGTAATGTAGTGCTCTACAAACAAGAATTGGGAAAAACACCCACCCATATATAAATAGTTTAGATCTTCTTAGCCAAGCCCAACTCCTAGCCAAGATGAAAGATTCCTTCTTTAGAAAACCCCTAGTCAAATACTTGGTATTCTTTATTAACAACCATGGAGTACATGTAAATGAACACATATGCTAAGGTCTTTTGCAAGTTTCCTACTCTTTTTATCATCTTAGATATAATGGTACAATCATTTATATGAAGCTCATATGTAACTACTCACATGTTTCTTATCCTCTTCATTGGATAAGTAGAGTCTCAGAGATTTCTCGAGCGTGAAGCCAAATTTTGAAATGGAATTTGTGTTTGCTATTCCCATCATGTAACACCCATTGAACTTGAAACTAACAATTTTCGATATGCCATAAAGACTATACTTTAGTAGGGTGGACATCTATGGGATTATCATTAAGAGGCCTTGTACCAAAATAAGCTCAATTATAACATCTACCTTAATGAATTTAAAGCGATGTAGTCGAAGCACACAAGCAATACCGTCATTATCTTCTCGGTGTGGGATGCCAATTTGCATACCGATCGTGAACCACTTTATTTCTTTAACTATCAACCAAAATTTAGTACAATATCGAAATTTGAGTGGGCATCTTGCATTTAACACTTCAGTTGGTAATCAATTACAAGAACGGTGTCACCAACAAAGTGGCAGATCTTCTTAGCCACCGCCCTTTTTGAGTACTTAACATCTTTAATGCCATTGCACAACATAAGTGTGTGTGGGAGGATATTTATTCCATGGATCCCTATTTTGGCCCTATTATTTATGATTTGTAACAAGCCAAATTTTTAACTAGACATATTTCTTTGACCATGTTTGTGTAGACACAAAATCACACACTTGGGTACATTTCTAGGTCCTAAAACATACTAATGTATACATGATTCCTAAGCAAAAAAACAAGTGATTGAAAACTATATTTGACCTTTTTTCTGTTTCTTTCTTTCTCTTTGGTCTTACTCACTCACAACCTTGACAAAACCTAACCGTTTTATCTTTTATGGCCTTAGACATTGGTGCCTGCCTAGGACACGAGCGCCCAAGCACTTCTTCATACTTGGGAACTCCCGACCCTTTCTTACCTTTACTCACTCTTTTTGGGTCTCTTTTATCTTTTGGGCATCTTTTTCACTTATGGGTCAACTTTCCAGTTTTCAATTACAAAATTCAAACAAGGGAATCATATATATACTTATTTACTTCTTGTAATGTCCCCTTTTTCAAGGACATCACTCTTAGAGCCTCATACTTGTACAAAAAGTATTTTTAAATACTTTTGTATGCTTGGAGGTCGGTCATGGAATTATTTGAGCATTGTTGTTCTAATTTCTCATTGGGGAGAGGTCGGTCTTGCATGTGGAACATTCTATTCTTCCATTATGGGTTGGTCCTCTTGGAAGCTTCTAATTTAGCATTGGGAGGCTATAAAGAGGAGTTCACTACACTTGGAAGAGCATATTGGATGTTTGTTATTCTTCTTGGATTGTGCACAGTGTGCATCTTCCTTCTCCACCTTGGACGAAACCCCAAAGGTGTGGCAATCTCTCTTGGGGACGAAAACCCTCAAGGGATCCATTGGAGGCTTCATCTAGGAGTCTCATGTGAGCTGATTTGGCACTACTAGTGCATTCATTGTTCTTCCTAGCCCTAGGCGAGTTGCTTAAGGGACTGATTTGGTATCATAGAGAGCTGATAATTGTGATTTGAGTTCATATTCAGATTTATCATTATATTTGGAGATAGAGACTATGATTTGGTGATTTTTGGAGTAGGGTTTCATATTTATATTTGGGCATGATTTCGTGGTTAGAAAATTATGAGATTAATTTTGTTGGATAGCTTGTCTTCTCATGATCATTTTGAGCTATCATATGTGTATTAATTCCTATTTTCCATGGAGTTATGAATTTTAGAAGTTTCAGCTGTGTTATTCCGAATTAATTCATTTCCAGCTATTCTAGTGGTTGTAAATTCAGTTTTATTGCATAAATAATATCTACAAGTGTTGCCGTGCATGTGGTATTTATTTTATGAAGATTGGAGATGTTTTGACTAGGGTTTGAGACTCCTAAAGTTTCATATCAGTTTGCTGCCCTAGAGAAGGGCATTTCTTTGTGTGAAGTTCAATTGTGGTTGATCTATTTCCATGTTCAGTGTGATGTGTTGCTGGTTTTGTTGTTGATTTGGATCAGATTTGAGGAAAAACCCCATTTGTCCCTATTCAGCCCTAAAGGGACACTACACTTCTAGAAAATCAGGACCAATCACTAAGCATCTACTATCATCACCTAAGCTTGCATTACAATGGCACTAAAACAATTCAAAGACATCCATCTAACACTCATACAAGGGACATGAGCTACATCACTTCTACATACATTACATAGGAGGGGAAGTCTATTCTATTCCATCTACACATACTATACATTTCTACATTCTAGATCTAGCCCATTATCATTTTTGCAACTTGCATAAGGGCATCATTTCTACACACACACATACAAGAACTACATGGGGTCTGAGATGTAGTGCAACACTTGGCGGTAAGTTCACTCTTTGGGTGATTGTCTGGGGTCAGTCTAACTCCACATTCTACATCTTTTTATTAGATTTGATGTAGTTTGTGGACATGTGTAGGTAGACATTCTGTTTTTTATGTTACAGTACCCTCGGTGATCAAGTAGTGAATATCAAGCGACAAACAGAGCCAAAAATGAAACCCTTGCGACATAGAAGAAATCAGTTTCTAAGAATTTACATGGCCACCAGGGCCTAGACCCGGTCACCAGCGCCCAGGTTCCTCTGCCCTCTTGTGGGCACCCTTGTATCGTGTCATTCCTGAGTTCCAAAATTTACAGTGAGCATTGATGACCATGTCTATAATTTGTCTAACAATTTGACTTGCCGGGATCACCTCCAGTCTACTCTGAAATAATCTAAGTCCACATATCTCTCCTTCTTGCTTAGGGTTTTATATCACACATGCTTCATTGCTTGTGTCTTATTGTATATTAACAACTTGTACATCATATATTACAATAGTTACTCTATAATCAGATTTAATTCAAATTAAATTAAATCATTTGGTGAACCCATCACTCGAACCCTACCTTGCTTTTATGCATTCTTTTGCTTCTTCTCCCATGGTTTCCACTCATGACACCTTTACCGATGAATATCTCCATGACCTCCAAGCCCATATTTCGAGCACCCTCAATATCTATATCTCCTCTTTTTTGTTGCTCGTGAGGAAGCCACTAACATGGTAAAGCTCAATCTTCCAGTTTCTAATGACACATCTATTCTTATTGCAACCCAACCTCCTCATTCCACTATCCCACCTACCTCTACTGTTCCCATTTCTATGCTTACTCCTAATAACCAATTTACCAGTCCTATTACTTCTCACACCCATTAAGTATCCTCTTCAGACACTCAAGATCTAACTTCTCTATACCAGAATTTGTAAATCCAAATCATTCAACTAGAATGAGTTACTTCACGTTCCTCTCCATCTCTTGATTCCTCATTACTCCTTCACACCCCTTTTGCACCCGTCATATCTACTTATCCCCTTCCTCCCAACTTCATTACACCTAATTTTCCCACCTTCAATGGCCATGGTGACCCTCAAGAGCATCTTTGATCTTTTCATGTGGCATGTCTTGATTATGCGGATGACCATACATTACTAGCTAAGCTATTTCCTAGAAGTTTGTAAGATTATGTCATGTGTTGGTTCTATGATCTACCTGTTCACTCGGTAACTTCTTTTACATACTTATCTCGATGCTTTTCTTGCTCACTTTTCTATCAATATCGGCACCAAGATATCTTATGCACAACTTTCTCAAATCAAATAAGGATCTAATGAGCGTCTAGTTGACTATGTGTTGCGTTACAATAATAACCTAGCTAAGATGACTAATGTACTAGCTGATTCTAAATTGCAAGATTTTTATTCAAATTCTCTTACCTCCACTACAAGAGAGTGTTATCTTTGAGACCTCTCCCTCCTTTGATCAATTATGCCATACACTCAAAATGCGCAAAGGCAAACTTTTATCTATGGGAAAATTAAAATACTATGACAATGCTTCATCCTCATCCTCTAATTGGTTTCAAGCTAAATCTACTTTCAAACCATCTCCTAAACCCATGAAGCAAAATCCACTATTAATGTTGTTTCTACACCGAAAAACAACAATTACATTCTCGAAAGTGCACTTTTACCAAATTACCCTACGCACCTCGGTTTCTATTGCCTCAACTCATTGAAAGCAATCTTATTACTCTCCAACCACCGCTCAATCTTGATCCTTCTCACCCCGTGGTCATAACTACGATGAAAATTCCCGATATGACTATCGCTAATGCATTGGGCACTCTATTGATCGTTGTTTTAAACTCAAACATATTATTCAAGATCTCATTGAAAACAATGCAATCGAGCTCCATGATCCATCTACTTCTAAGTTGGTCAATGATAATAAAATGTAAAAATCTTTAATGACCCTTTTCCCAAGCATTACAAGAAAGCTACCAATTCTTCTGCCAACCATACATATCACATTATGCCTCCTCCTTCATCAGGGCCTCTTGATTTCCTTGTTTCTACTACCAATACACCACCGCCACCATTAAATTCTCGATCATGAATATCATGCTACATTTACTTCTGATTCCTTGCTTGCCAATGCCTCTATTGGTTACTATACCATCAATAATACTATGATCCATCCAACATCTCCTACCAATGTATGCTCCATTGTAATCCTCCTAGCTATCAAATATCCACTGTCTAGTATCACCTTTCTAGTCCCTAATTATTTTGGCTATGTCATGATTCCCATTTTGTTTGGGCCCTTACTATGCTTGTACCATTCACCGTTGCATCTTAAAAAAAATGTTGTGACATTATCTTAGGTCTCTCTTGGCTCCACGCTGCCCAAGCCATCCCTTCCATGAACCATTTGTGTCTCAAGTTCATCCACAATAAACAAATTTTTACTATCAAAGGCGTTCCACCATGCACACCATTTCCTTGGCCTACTTTTGTTGATACACCAATCATGACATCTAGGCTTCTTATGCCTCTCAAATCTAAAGCAACCTTTGCACCTAGTTCTCTTATTTGCACACGACCTACACCACGAACTTGTCGTCCTCATCGGTTTATTAGCCCACCTTGTCGGGCTGAGTCCCCTACTCGAGAAGCCCCTTTCACATAGATGTTCACCACCTCCTTCACCACATAGGTATCCTTCACGTGCACATAATTACTCTCCTACACCACCGATCTTAGAGCATTGTCACATGCCTTTGTCTCCTCGGATATCGGTGGAGGGCCCTCTCCCTTCACTATCGTCGGATAGTCTTCTATCCCTTACACACTTGGGGGCATCGTAATTTCTTCCCCCTTCCATTCTTATTAGTTATCTCTCACACTTACTACTACACCATACACTTTGTGTTTCATATCATCCTTTTCTATGAACTCTCACACCCTTTGATACACACATTGTATTGTCATTACCCTATGACACACTCTAGTTCCATAGTTCATGCTCGACTTGAGGGTCAAATTTTGAAATGAACCTCACATCATCTAGATTTGACGCTCTGTGCTTCATGGTACATATTTCTAACATCTATTCGTACAACACACACATTACTTGATGACACACTCTTGTTCTATGGTTCATTCTTGATTGTTGAGGGTCCCTATAAATGAACCTCATCTCATACACATCCATTGGGGGAACACTGCTCCTATCATCTTCACATTTTGTATATCACACAATCACACCCATACGTGCAACATTTACTCGTGTTAGCTTATTCTATTTACATGTTACACTTTATTTTCCATGCTAGACGGATTCTTAGTATGTCATCATCTTTATACAAACACAAACACACACACACACACACACACACACACACACACACACATGCACGTTCAGTTGGTATTTTGAGGTGAATGAAAATCTCTTACATGTTTTCACACACTGTAATGATGCTTGGTACTATACCTTTTTACCAATTTGATCAAGGCTCATGGGGGCATCTACTTTCACTACTACCACATTCTACACACTACAAGTTCTATTGTTTCATCATTTACTACTTCTTCTTACTACCACTTTAATTTTCACTTTGATATATACATGTTCTAACATGCTAATGGGTGCTTCATGTGTAACATTTTCCTTGTAGGACTATATACAACCATGGCTATCTGTCACATTTTGCTTGATCTTGTTTGCTAGTGTATGTATTTGTTTTCGGGATATGCCCTATGTCTTGTGTGATCATTGTATGCTTTTGGCTGCTTTGGCATTAATTATTTTGTGACATTTTGTGCGATGTCCTATGTTTAAAACCCGCTTTTCGCGGTCCATCTTGTTTGCACACTTGATTGTTACACTGTCTTCTTCTACATTCTAACTACTTTCCTTACTAACACTTGTACTAGCCTACTTTGTTTTGTACATACCTTGATTTATACCATGCATATCCCCTACCCCCATAGATATCCATTTCAAATCAGCTCTCCTTTGGGCTACATTCTCTACTATATTGTGCATGCACTCCAAATGAGGGGGCATACATTGGGTGAACAAATCTCCCCTACTACAGCTCATAACTACAATTCGGACCAACATAATACATAAAAAGCATAGGAACACAGTTATAGAATAGTTGAGAAAAAAATTGGAGCTCACATACGTGCAGCAAAACCGGCGCCCAAAACTAGACACTAGCATCCGGCACTTCGTCCTCTCTTGGGTGCTAATGTCCTGGGAAGAAACAATCAAGTTCTCGGATAACACAATCTACAACAGCTTTACAGAGAAGTTTTAGAGTACAGAACGGCCTTTAGTCACATAATGTATTCTATCTCCTATATTCAAGATGATTGGAATAATTTGGAACAATTCGGGACGTACCATTTGACCGGTGCTTATTATGAAAAGTTATGGAAGGAGAGTAAAACTATACTTCTCTCCACAACACTTTCTCTTGGCATGATATCACCCAAAACAAATTCCCTTCACAACATTTCAGGACATATTTTTATCCTTTACACTCTTATACATCAGGTGCACACTTTTCTTTATCACTACTTTCACATACTTTTACATACTTTATTAAGATTTTTCATATGCAAAACTATGAATACTCTTTTGCTCTTATTTTGCAGCCTATCTTTAATACACAATAAGGAGCAACTTACATCATCGAACAAAGGTTCTAACAACACACAATGCACATGCTTCACTCCTATGTTACTGTTGTTGCCAAATCACTGCACCCTCCGAATGGCCATAATGTGAATAGGATGTTCGGTGTGATTGGGATGCATGGGATCACCTCTCAAGCTATGGGAATTGGGCTTGAGGTGAACCTCCTGGAGAAGGCCGAATTAATCTTCTTAAACTAAGTATTGTACTACTCCTAGTGTAATAAAATGGCTATCTAGTCCTATGCCAACATTTTCATGGGTTTTAGGGAAATATATTTGCAAAAAATGAAACTATACTAAGGATGGTGATGCACCAAATAAAGGGGTGTTTCCAGACTCAGGAATGGTTAATTTAAAGAGGGTGTGTGCACCATAAGTCAATTTCACCTATCAGAACTTAGAGAGGGTACATAATACCACAGTTGCTAGAAAGCACACATTCCCTTTGTTAAAATCGATCAGAAAAACAAGTTATAAGTCTTCCAGTGAAGAAGGATGAACTTGAGAAGGGTGAAAAAACACCACAACTCAAATACATGTAATGCTAGACAACTCATTAAACACATAACTCTAAGAACCTGCAATAGAAACGTGAACTTGCACAGTGTACCTGTAAGCATGAGAAAAGGCACAAAGAAGTATAGAAGGATGAAAGGACCGAGATTAGTCACAAAACACACACTTTTATTGCTTCAATAACGTGCACAATGCATCATACATTCAGAAGAGGCAATGGTTTCCATTATAGTCTTGAAAAGGAGGCTTGAAAGTTCTCTCAACACACAAGGATGTCTAACTTTCCAACCTATTTGACTTGTTAGAACCCCTTTGGAATGAGCTTCCAACTTACATTTATAGAAGAATACGTGAGAGAGAAGAGGAAAGGTCATAATTACATTCCTAAATTGAAGGTACATGATGGTTCATTTATTACAATTGTTGAACCACTTGAGAAGGTTCCATCACGTGTCATTAATTTCCTGTTGACCTAATCTTCTCAATTAATTAAAATAATATTTAAATAAAATATTTTAATAATAATAATAAATATTATTAATAAAATATTTAAACAAGTATATTAATTTAATTAAAATTAATATTTAAAATATTAATTTATAAAAAAGAGTGAGACCCCAAGACCGGGTTTGACTCGAGGAGGGGGGTCAACTAAGAAATGGTCAAAAAATGGCCCAACTCGGTGGTTGGCTTGCCGAGCCAACTCACCGAGCTGGGAAATGAGCTCCTCCATACCACCACGACTGAGCTACTTCCATTGACACATCCAAACTGACGAGCCCAAACACTACTCTACACGAACTCACCACCAAACTCCTTTGCAAGAATCGAGCTCACCTTTGTAACCACACCGAGCTCCTTTATTTGGTTTGGCTCGACCGAGCGAGCCAATTCCTAGCGAGTTCAACCTCCACAAATTAACTCACAATGTCTACACAAATCAGTCATTTGAGCTTGCTCACTATTTCGGTGACTCGGTTAAAACACCCAACCATGCATTCGCTCACTATGAGCTATTTCACCTTTGTTGTAGCAAGCTCGACCCTATCAAAATGACCACCATGTGTCATTTGAGAACTCACCAACTCCATGTTGAATGCAACTCAGCTCCCAACTCGTAATGAACCCAAAACCAAGTTGATCCACCACATTTGCTTTGAGTTCTCCATATCATTGCCTAGCTCGAATTGAACCGAGGCCGAGCTCTCAACTTTCATGACACCTTCTCTCGTTGTTTTTCTATGACTACTCGAGTTCACCACTCACCGTGGATTCAAAATTTTTGATTCAACTTAGACCAAGATAGCCCCCACTTCATCACTGCGCTTCGCTTTTACATGTTACACATATCCTGCTCGAGCTCCGAGCTTGTCTCATGCTAACTCAAGCTCATCAATGCCAAGTCTATCAAACCAAACCAATGCACCATTTTCACCAACTTCATCTTGTTTCTCAAGCTTGTTAAAAATCATCCGCATAACTTGGTGAACCATTCAAACATGCCTTGATTCCCCTAACAACCTGCATGGTTTTCGATGACCATCTTGGAGCTCTTCTCTACATGGAACTATCATGATGGCTTGTCATTATGAAATCCTCGTCAATTGGAAATTGTTTCATGGGAACCCACGGATCATCTCACCATTATGTCATGGATTGTTCATTTCCAAAGTCCATGTCCTTATCAATTTGGCATCAATTCCCCTATTGGCCGTGACCTTTCTAAATTCCCTGAGCGGGGAATGCACTTGGTTCCACCATGTTTCTCCTCCACTTGGCTATGACTTGAATTTCTCCTACAATTCCAACTCGATTTTCCCCATCAATCATCCAAAATGACTCTCCCGACGAGCTACATTGTATCAGATCACCCACTTCTCCCATATTTCCATAGTTTTTAGCTCGACTCGATACAACTCGACCTCTATATGTGGTGATCGACTCGTTCCTTTCACTATGAATCTACGGATCATCTTCTCAAGATTGAGCTTTGTCATTTATGCTATTGTCTCCGTTGAGCCCAATGATCCAAGTTCATGTTCCAACGAGGAAACATTGATCTCCCTACATTGAATTAAACCGAAGTCGAGTTCACCCTTCCTCTCGCCTTAATGAGCCAACTCGGCCTCCTTGCGATAATTTTCTCCTTGGTAAATGCAAGCCACTTTTGGTTAAATATTGTCAACCGGATGAGCTTTCACCATGGTTCCAATGACTCATCACTATTAGCACATGTATTTGAGCTCGAACCTAAGCTACTCCTTTGCTACCATATAACTCGAGTTCCTCCACAGCCAGGTTTTCCATGATTGAGTTCGATCTTCACTGCCATAGCACTTGAAATCTTTGGGCCGACCTTCATCCACCTTCTTGGGAAATGAAATGTATTTATCAATTCAACCCCTACTGTGAGCTATTACCGAGTAACATGACCCTTCCATCGAACAACTTGGCCACGCGAGATCCAACATTCTTCCTACTGCGTGAATGTATGCCGAGCTCAACACTGAGTTGCTCGACCTAAGCTTCTCTATTCGAGCCATACCAATCCCCTCCCGAGTTCTTCGACATCTAGAAATTTCCTCTAATCAACTCATTCCATTCACGAGTTAAATTGACTCGCCTCAATGTTGGGCTTGACCGACCCGTCAAGTTGAGTTTCAATGATGAATGACGAATTTCTCAACCGATCCAGCACCGAATTGAGATCAATTTGACCCCGTTCAATGTTAGGTGAGCTCACCTATGCAATTCATTAATTATTTTAATCATGTTATCCCATGATGACCAGAAATGGGCCCTCGGAACCGATGTTGTAATTTGGTCAAAATAGGACCCCATTGTCCATTTTTGCCATATGCACAAAATTAGTTATAAGCATGAGTCCAAAGACTTAATTCGTCCATTGGGCATGGAGTCTATTTTAGAATCCCAAAAGTAATTTGATCTTCTTTGACATATCTTGAAATCTCCTTGAGCAAATCCGATCCTGGACCTCCCCGAATATTAAGGATGAAGTTTATCAATCTGATGAACACTGGCATGAATCAACTAAGGAATTGGGAATTCTTGAAACTCTTATAGAAACCTTGAACCTTCCTTCTCCTTGACACCTTCCTATGATGAAACAATGCAGAAAAAACACAAAACACAACAATAAGGAAAACAAAATAACAACACACAACAACAATGTGCATAAGTAGTTGGAGGAAAAAACTTAAATAAAATGTACAGGGGGTGGAATGCTTCTCAAAAACAAGCTTTGAGATGTATCCCATTCACATGAATGGACAAATCTTCTCCATTGAGCTCCGGATAGATGAAATGAATTCACCTCTTTGACAGCTTGTGATGATGTATGTCCCGCTCTGAGAGCGTCAAACTTGGCATGCCCGCCTTTAGTTTGGCCCCTGTCTTCATCCCATTTGAGGACTAAATATCCCTCTTGAAAATGCTTGTCGGACGCCTTCTTGTCAAAATATTTACTAACATGAGGCTGGTGTTTCTCCAAAGTCTTCATAGCCTTATTTTGTACTTCCTCTAACTCCATGAGTTCAACAAACCTTACTGTCAGAGGATCACTCTCCATAACTTCAAGTTGATGAGATAACTCCAAAGAAGGTAACTCTAAGGAGAGCAGAAGTTGCTTCCTTCCATATACAAGCACAAAAGGAGAATTCCCTATGGACCTTTTAGGTGTGATCTGATCTACCCATAAGGCGGTCTTAAGTTGTGTATGCCAAGTCCTCTTGTTAGTTTCCATCAGTGCACTTAATAATCCTTATGAGGTTTTTGTTACTAGACTCAGCCAATCCGTTTCCTTATGGATAGTAATTGGACAAAGTCTTGAGGTAGACCCCATTTTTAACATCCCATTCACTCAACTTCATACCAATAAAATCCATCACGTTGTCTAGAAATGACTATAAAAGGAACACCGAACCTTGTCATTATACCTTCCAAGAAATCTAGAACTAGCCTTTTCATTGCTCTCTTTCAATGCTACCACCTCTGTCCATCGAGTAAAATAGTTTGTTGCAGTAAGGACCCATTTATGTTTGTCACTAGATGGAGGATTAATCATTCCGATGAAGTCTAACCCCATTTAACAAAGGGTTGATCCACTTGGATTGGATGCAGTGAAAGAGCTGCCAATTTTTACTTCTAGTGAAAAAGGCACATTCCTTACACTTCCTTACCCAGAGATGGGCATCTTTGAACAAATCCAGCCAATAGTAGCTGGCTCGCATGATCTTGGTAGTAATTGTTCATGCAGAATAATGTCCTCCAGATAGGCCATTATGAAACTCTTCTAGTATCTTACTTACCTGTTCCGATCCTACACACCGAAGGAGAACACCGTTCAAATCCTTTCGAAAGAGAACATTATCTACCAGAAATATGGAATAGACTACAGACAGAAGGTTCGTCTTTGATTTTTATCCATGTTCATAGGATATACTCCTGAGAAGAGGAAATTCTTCATTTTAGATAACCAATCAACTTGCTCATCACTCTCATCAGTGTTTAGGAGTGTCGCATCCTCATCACCTTTTGATTCCATGTCTGCAGCAAGTTGTTGACACAAACCTTTACCTCTGACAAGTTTGGTAACCTTGATATGCACATCATACTCCATCACCTTCGTGATCCATCCATCACACTTTTTCGCTTCAACTTTTTGTTCAACAAAACTCCTTGACACTGGATGAGACACCATCAGATGAATTTTGTTGTTGGAAAACATGTGCTTAGATTTCTTCAAAGCTCAAATAACCGCAAAGAATTATTTTTTAATGAATGATTATTTGAGCTCATAGTATTTGAGGGATTGACTAAAGAAAGAAATTGAGTGCTCCATCGATCATCATTTTGTTGGGTGAGGATCCTTGAAATTCTATCTTGACCTGCAAAAGCATAAAGGATAAAGTATTTATCAAACCTGGGGTTTACGAGCGTGTGAGCTTGAGAAATTTCCGTTTCGATG
Source organism: Taxus wallichiana var. yunnanensis (assembly GCA_018340775.1). Taxonomy (NCBI): domain Eukaryota; kingdom Viridiplantae; phylum Streptophyta; class Pinopsida; order Cupressales; family Taxaceae; genus Taxus; species Taxus wallichiana. The sequence continues at coordinate 832,935,866 of CM031234.1, forward strand.
GTTTCGAAGCTTTCTTGTACTTCCTTTTGTCCATGAGAATGGCATGTTTTTCTTTAGCATGGCTGTCAGTGGCTTGGCCAATGTCGCAAATTGAGGGATGAATCTCCGCACAAATTTTATGGTTCCCGAAAACTCTAGAGGCCCTTCCTATGACTTGGGAGAGATAAGGACATAATCAAATGAATCTTGGTTGGATCGATTGATAGTCCTTCTATTGAAACAACATGCCCCAATAACTTTCCCTTGTGCACTCGTAAAAATACACTTCTTGGGATTAAGTGAAACCCCAAATTCCCTACACCTTCGAAAAACTTCCTTAGATGTGCGATGTGATTATCTACATGCTTAGAATATAGTTATGTCATCTAGGTAAACCAAGATGATATTGTTGATTAGTCCTTTAAATGCCATATCCATGGCTCTTTGTCGTAGCCCGACAGCAATCAATGACATTTTTTTGTAGGCATATGTGCCCCACTTGGTAATGAAATCCATTTTGAAGTGGTCGATTCTTGGATGAGAATTTGATTATATCCTGAATATCCATCGTGAAAAGAAAATATTTGAGAACTCACACATCGTTTGAAGAATTTTCTCCATTGACGGGAGAGAATAATAGTCTTTTAATGAGGCATGGTTCAAATCCTCGAAATCTACGCAAAACCAAATCTCTCCATTCTTCTTCCTTACGTAAACCAGGTTGGCTACCCAAGAGGAATGCTTGATAGGAAAAATTATACAGGCCTCGATGAGTTTTTTTAACTCCTTTCTCATTAGTGGCTCAATTTTGGGATTAATTGGCCTTTGTTTCTAATGATCTGGCTTGACATTAAGATCCAGTTTGATGGTATGTTGTGCTAGGCTTGGATCAAAACCACACAGTCTTTATAGCTCCACACAAAAATGTTGTGATACTCTTGAAAATTTTTGATGAAAGCTTCTTTCTCTTCATAAGTACACACTTTGCCAATCTTCAGAAACTTCTCATGCACTACCTCGACTTCCTCAAAATCTTCTTCTTTGACCACCATGTTAGAGATTTGTCTTTTGGCTTGATCATCTGAATTGAAAATGGATTCCAAAGTGACTAAGCCTTTTGGTAGTTTTTTTCTCTTCAATTGTATAATTTGATCACCATATGACTCTTACAACTTATCTTGATTTCTTGCAGAAAACTCTCGCCTCTTCTTGTAGGAAAAGGAATTTTTTTGTCACTATCAAACACTTGCCAGCTACTCACATTATCAAGGACTACAGGTCAAACCACTATTTTGACAAATTTCTTCCCTTCTTTCATGATATCAATAAGTATGTCGTATTATGAGCCAATTGTAGCAAGCCTATCAACATCTTGATTTTGATTTCTAGGAACTACATGGATCCCAAAAGCTTCAAAATATTCAATCAAGTCCTAGAATCAGTTCTTGTATGATCTTAAAAGATCATTCTTGGATGCACTGTGTGCCATCACTTGATGAACAACTAACTCACTATCTCCAAAAATAGTCAAAGCTTTGATTCCCTTCTTTTGGGCTAGTTGAATTCCTTGCACAAGGGCCTCGTATTCAACAATTGTTAGTGCAAATCTGAACTGCAACCGAAAATATGAGAAGTATTTATCTCCCTCTAGAGAAATTAACATAACACCAACACCAGATCCATTCTTACTTCTTGAGCCATCGAAGAACAATTTCCACAGTCCTTTTGAATCACTTGGTGTTTTGACAAGTTGCAGTATGATCATATCTTCTTCATGAATGTAGTATGTACCCAATCTTGTTTCTTCCAAAAGTAGCAAAAACCAAATTATTATTCTACCAACACATTAGCATAGGGATCATACTTGATGATCTCCACTTACTTCATCTAGCACAATATCGGGGACTTCTTCAACGAGAGTGGTCGGTTCATGATCAACATCTTCTTCTTCCGGATCTCCGATGGTGTAATTCCCATTTATAGGACTAGCAGTGTAGGGTTCTACATGATTATGGAATATTGGTTCTGCCTTTATATGTGACCAATCGGGTCGATAGATATATGTGACCAATCGCCTATCTTGACAAAGTGAAATCTCGTGATAGGTAGATGGCAAAGAGAGGAGGAAGATCAATGACTGATATGTCTTGGGTGAATGAAAACTTGGGCATGCATGGATGGTAAGTTGAAGTCCTTTGATAACTCCAATAATCTTAATAGTTGTGTCATCTAGATGAATAACTCCTCTTGCAATCGCGCGCATGTTATATACCTAGTATGTCTGTAATTTGTTTGGGCATGACTAAGCTACTGGCACCAGAATCAATCATGCAATTATGCACCAGGTGGTTGCTAATGATCAAGGAAATATAGAATGGCGGTGGTTTTTGGATTTAGGAATACTTTTCCCTTCTGGCCAACACAAACTCGTAGCAATTGCTGCTCCATGACTTGACAATCCATTAGTTGTACCAAAACTATTTAGAGCCTCTCGTAAAAATTTCTTTGAGAAGGAATTGAGAGTGCATCCCACATAGTAATGCTTAGATTGGTTTTCTTCATTTGTTCTACTATGCTAAAGGGAATAGCTCCAAATTTGCTGACACTTCTTTGGGCATTGGGATCCTCCTTTAGAAAATGCTTGTTGGGTATCGTGATGCCTGAAGAACCTTCTTTCCTTGTAGCTTGGCTAATATGTATTTCTGGTGGTTTCTTTCCCACATCTTTATCAACCACCGCTTGTGTCTAAGGTTATGAAGTGGATGCTTGATCAGATTTGGAAGTTTGAGGTTCCATTGCTCTCTTCTTGGAACAAGTGTTTGCACATCGATGAGGAATTTGTATTCAACCCGCAAAAATATTTTACTTTCCAATTTAGCAAAGTGGTTTCTTCAGGTGCCTGCGGTTGATCTGTTATTTCTTGCGTAGATGTGTTCTTTATTAGCTTAGAAGGGGTAGATACGCTTTGAACCATAAGGGCCTAGCCAAGAACTCCATTGGGAAAAAGATTTTTATTGTGGGGTTGAGAACAAGGGTAACACCATTCATAGTCTTGAACTAGATTATTCTGGACATGTACAATGGCTCTAGATGAGCTAGCAGCAAGAGGGTTCCAAAAGTTCAAAGACTTGAAATTCACAACTTGATTTTGCGGCTGATTTTTCCTTGAAAAGGAGGATGGTTAGCCTAATACTACTGATTTTGTGGCTGATATGGACGATTGTATTGAAAACTGTTGCCTCTTGAGTGCAACGAGATTGTTTCCAAAAGTTTACAATAGTGACTTGACTTCAAATAGATCATTTGAAGAGGCAGGGGAAGACTGAGATGGTTGATTAGAGGTTGCTGGAATAGGAGTGATGATAGGCTGATTATTTGTAAGATTCGGAGACAACAACATTGGCGGTCATGGAGCTATCTTTCCAGCTTGAATCAAGGAATTTTCCACTCTTATGGAAATGTCGTAGGCATCAAGTAATGTAGCCCCTCCCATGGAATAGATCATAACTACTACATCGCTATTCAAGGCTCACAAATAGTACAAGAATGCATTATGTGGAGAAGGCTTTATAAGTGCCGGAATCCTATTCCAGGTCCTGTGGAATCGAATTTGAAATCACTCATGTATTCTTGGGGAGCTCTCTTCATGGTAGTGAGTTGTTCCAAAAGTGATAGGTGATCACTCTTGTCTTCAAACTGTTTACAAAGATTTTCTCCTAACTCATCCCAAGTGGTTATACTACCAACACTTAACCCTCAAAACCATTGAAGTGCTTTTCCTTGAAATAGGTAGAAAGAAGTCTAAACGCAACATTGTCCTCTCGTGATGTTATATACAAAACAAATACTGGATACATCAAGAATATGTTCCACTGGAGTAATGTGAGTTTCCCCTATGTAAAAGGGTAAAATTTTGAGTGCCGCAATAGGTATAGGGTCACGTTGAGCCAACAAAAGAGGACTACTTGCATTGAAAGGGGGAAAAATTTGTTTCGTGCCATAACAACAAGAGGTTGATTATTCCTTGGTGGAGGGAACCTTCCATACAGAGGAGTTGAATGACCCCTATGAGGTAGAGTTACAACTGGTGATGTTGAAACACCTCTTCTTCTTCTCTTTGGAGGAGACAAGGAAAGTTTGATATGCTGATAATTTCCTTGCTTTGAAGAAGCTCTTGTTTAACTCAATGAGATTTGGAATCTAGAGATATCAATTTGCCAACTATTTTGACTTGTGAAAGTGAGAAGAAAAGTACCAACTCTCTCCCACTGGGCGTGCCAAAAAATGTTGTCGCCAAATCACGGCACCCTCCGAATGGCCAGAATGTGAATAGGACGTTTGGTGTGATTGGGACACATGGGATCACCTCTCAAGCAGTGGGAATTGGGCTTGAGGTGAACCTCTAGAGAAGGCCGACTTCCTCTTCCTAAACTAAGTAATGTACTACTCCTAGTGTAATAAAATGGCTATCTAGTCCTATGCTAACATTTTCATGGGTTTTAGGGAAAGAGATTTGCAGAAATGAAACTATACTAGGGATGGTGATGCACCAAATAAAGGGTGTTGCCAGACTCAGAAGGGTTAATTTGAAGAGGGTGTGTGCACCACAAGTCAACTTCACCTACTACAACTTAGAGAGGGTACATAATACCACAAACTAGGAAGCACATGTTCCCTTTGTTAAACTCGATTAGACAAACAAGTTATCAGTCTTCCAGTGAAGAAGGATGAACTTGAGAAGGGTGAACAAGCACCACAACTCAACTACATGTAATGCTCCACCACTTGATAAGCACAGAACTCCAAGAACCTGCAATAGAAACATGAACTTGCACAGTGTACCTGCAAGCATGAGAAAAGGCACAAAGAAGTATAGAAGGATGAAAGGACCGAGATTAGTCACAAAACACACACTTTTATTGCTTCAATAACATGCACAATGCATCATACATTTAGAAGAGGCAATGGTTGCCATTATAGTCTTGAAAAGGAGGCTTGAAAGTTCTCTCAACACACAAGGACAACTTGTAGAAGAGAGAGGACTCTTGAAAAATTGCACTTGCCTAAGATGTCTAACTTTCCAACCTATTTGACCTGTTGGAACCCCTTTGGAATGAGCTTCCAACTTACATTTATAGAAGAATATGTGAGAGAGAAGAGGAAAGGTCATAATTACATTCCTAAATTGAAGGTACATGATGGTTCATTTATTACAGTTGGTTGAACCACTTGAGAAGGTTCCATCATGTGTCATTAATTACCTGTTGACCTAATCTTCTCAATTAATTAAAAGAATATTTAAATAAAATATTTTAATAATAATAATAAATATTATTAATAAAATATTTAAATAAAAATATTAATTTAATTAAAATTAATATTAAAAATATTAATTAATAAAAAAATGAGTGTGACCCCTAAAGACTAGTTTGAATCGAGGAGGGGGTCAACTGAGAAATGGTCAAAAAATGGCCCAACTCATTGGTTGGCTTGCGAGACAAATCACTAAGCCGGGAAATGAGCTCCTCCATACTTGCCACGACCGAGCTACTTCCATTGTTGCATCCTAACCGATGATCCCAAACACTACTCTACATGAACTCATCGCCGAACTCCTTTGTAAGAATCGAGCTCACCTTTGTAACCGTACCAAGCTCCTTTATTTGGTTTGGCTAGACCAAGTGAGCCGATTCCTGCTGAGTTCAACCTCCACGAATTAACTCACCATGTCTACACAGTTAAGTCATTTGAGCTTGCTCACTTTTCAGTGACTTGGTTCGAACACCAAACCATGCATTAGCTCACTACGAGCTATTTCACCTTTGTTGCAATGAGCTCGACCTTGTAAAAATAACCACCTTGTGCCATGTGAGAACTCACCAACTCCATGCTAAATGCGACTCAGATCCCAACTCTGCAATGAGCCAAAAAATGAGTTGATCCACCACAGCTTGTTGAGTTATTCATATAGTCGCGTAGCTCAACTTTAACCGAGGCCGAGCTCTCTCCAATATGCTTGAAACTAAGCTTGAATCGAGCTTATCACCTTTGAATTCGTTGAGTGGTTCGTGAAATTTTTGCACCTCTCTCATTCCGACTTAGTGGGTGAGTTACTAAATTATTCTAGCACTTGAGCTAGATCTTCGTGTGTCACTCAACTCTCCACTAACTCAGGCCAACTTGGTCTCGATTCCCATTTAGTTCTGTATTGAGCTCACTATCGATATTTCTATCCATGACCCAAGCACAACTTCCTATGTATGCCGAGTGATCTGTGTCAACATTGAGCTCGCCGCCGACTCGCCTATTCCTTGGAACACCTCTCCTTGCCATACACATCGAGTTCCATTCTCATCTCCAAGCATTGAATCGAGACTCCATACCGAGTGAGCTCCGCCATCTTGCTATGAACGAGATAATTCTAAGACCGAGCTATTGCAACAGACTCGAGTAAAATGAGCCACTCCTCTCATAACCGAACTCCTAACGCTACAGTTCCCTATTTTTCTGTGTTTGGTGGAGCTCACACCCAATGAAGCCCAATCCATGTGATTGAGCTATTCATCAGCCATCTGAATCTTACGATCTATCCTAGCACACGGATCCACGAACTTAGCTTACCCATCCCGTGTCTATGCTTGGAACTACACTGGGCTTCTTATCCACTTGATGTACCGAGCTCATTAAACGAGATTACACTAGAGCCAATCATTGAGTATTGGTTTGCTATTCTATCAAGTGACACATACATCCACCGAACCTCTGTTAATAATGAGTTTGAGCCCAAATCTAAGCCATCATGACTCACCGTCTCCCACCGAGCTACCAAGCACAATCTTTCTTCATCACGTCATGCATCATCTACTCAGTTGTTTTGTGACTAGCAAGCTAGGCACATTCTGAAGCTCCCGATGTTGGTTTATTTCCTTCCTTGTGTTAGCTCCATGGCTCAAGCCTACTTCATCATTCCCCTCGGCTAACTTGAGGCCTTTTATGCATTCCACATTTCCTTTCGTGAACCATCTTCAAGCTTCCCCGCTTTTGAACCTACCGAGTTCACTCAGCATCTTTGCAAGTTTCATCAACTCAACTTTCATGACACCATCTCTATTGTGCTCGGTGACTACCCGAGTTCACCACTCACCGTGGCTTCAACATGTTTGATTTAACTCGATTGAGCTTTCCCAACTCACTTCAAAGAGGCTTCGCTTTTACATGTTACACATATCCTGCTCGAGCTTTGAGCTTGTCTCATGCTAACTCAAGCTCATCGATGCCAAGTCTATCAAACCAAACCAATGCACCATTTTCACCAACTTCACCATGTTGCTTGGTCTTGTTAAAAATCATCCGCATAACTCAAATAACCATTCAAAAATGCCTTGATTCCCCTAACAACCTGCATGGTTTTCTGTGACCATCTTGGAGCTCTTCTCTCGTCATGACGTAACTATCATGAAGGCTTGTCATTATGAAATCCCCGTCAATTGGAAATTGTTTCATGGGAACTTGCATGACCATCTTTCCATTATGTTATGGATTGTTCATTTCCAAAGTCCACATCCTTTTCAATTTGGCATCAATTCCCCTATTGGCCATGACCTTTCTAAATTCCCTGAGTGGGGAATGCACTTGGTTCTACCATGTTTCTCCTTCACTTGGATACAAATCAAATTTCTCCTGCAATTCCAACTCAAAATTTCCCCATCAGCTGATTGAAAACAACTCACATGGTGAGTTACATCGTATCACCCGCTTCTCCCGTATTTCCATGGTTGTTAGCTTGACTTGATACAACTCGGTCTCTATGCATGGTGATTGACTCATTCCTTTCACTATGAATCTATAGGTCATATTCTCAAGACCGAGCTCGGTCATTTATGCTATTGTCTCTGTCAAACCCTATGATCCGAGTTCATGTTCCAAAGAGGAAACATTGATCTCCCTACATTGAATTAAACCAAGTCGAGCTCACCCTTCCTTTGCCTCAATGAGCCAACTCGGCCTCCTGCGATACTTTTCATCCTGGTAAACTTGATCTGCTCTACCTAGTTAAATATTGTCGACCGGATGAGCTCTCACCATGGTTCCAACGACTCATCACTATTAGCACATGTATTTGAGCTCAAACCTAAGCTACTCCTTTTCTACCATATAACTCAAGTTCCTCCACAACCAGGTTTTCCATGATTGAGTTCGATCTTCGCTGCCATAACACTTGAAATCTCTAGGCCGACCTTCATCCACCTACTCGGGAAATGAAATGTATGTATCAATTAGACCCTATTGTGAGATATTACCACGTAACATGACCCTTCTATTGAACAACTCAGCCATGTGAGACCCAACATTATTCTTGCTACATGAATGTATGCCGAGCTCAACACTGAGTTGCTCGACCTAAGCTTCTCTATCCGAGCCATACCAATACCCTGCCGAGTTCTTCAACATCCAACAAGTTCCTCTAATCAACTTGTTCCCTTCATGAGTTAAACTGACTCACCTCAATGTTGGGCTCGACTGACCCGTCAAGTTGAGTTTCAATGATGAACGACCGAGTTCTCAACCGAGCCAACATTGAGTTGTCACCGAGTTGAGCTCAATTTGACCTGTTCAATGTTAGGTGAGCTCACCTATGCAATTCATTAATTATTTAAATCATGTTATCCTGTGATGACTAGAAATGGACCCTTGGGACCGATGTCGTAATTTGGTTAAAATAAGACCTCGGTTGTCTAATTTTGCCATGTGCGTAAAATTGGATAACAGTTCCACTTCCCTTTCCTAGTCTCCAAGCTTCACTTTGCAATCACTACATGGTTCACCCGTCTACCTACTTGGCACACTATCGCCAACACTGCTCTACATGATCATAAGGTACACATCTTTTATCTACTTTATGTTATCGATTATTCACTCAACATAAAGTAGGGGAAAATGTAGACACAAAATCACGTACTTGGGTACATTTCTAGGTCCTAAAGCATACTAATGTATACATGATTCCTAAGCAAGAAAACTAGTGATTGACAACTATCTTTCACCTTTTTTTTTTATCTCTTGCTCTCTCTTTGGTCTTACACACCGTACAACCATGATGGAACCTGACTGATTTATCTTTTATGGCCTTAGACACTAGTGCCCAGTTAGAACACCAATGCCCATGCGCTTCTATCCATATTGGGCACTCTTGATCCTTTCTTACCTTTACTTGCTCTTTTTTGGTATCTTTTATCTTTTGGGCATATTTTTCACTTATGGGTCAACCTTCTAGTTGTCAATTATGAAATTCAAACAAGGGAATCATATATATACTTAGTTACTTCTCAAAAATCAGGACCAAGCACTAAACATTACTATCATCACCTAAGCTTGCATTCCAAAGGCACTAAATATCTTTACAGACATCCATCTAGCACTCATATAAGGGACAAGGGCTACATCACTTCTGCATACACTGCATAGGAGGGGAAGTCTATTCTATTCCATCCACACATACTATACATTGCTACATTCTAGATCTAGCCCGCTATCATTTGTGCAACTTACACAAGGGCATCCTAGGGCATCATTTCTACACACACACAAGAACTACATGGGGTTTGAGATGTAGTGCAATGCTCGGAAATAATTTTACTCTTTGGGTGACGAATGGGGTCGTATATAAACACAAAATCACACACTTTGGGTAATTATTTAGTCCCGGTCTCATACTACTATTCATATGGTTCTTAAGTGAAAAAGAGTACTAATTAACCCATGTCTTTGGCCATCTTGCATTGTTTTCTATTGCTACTTTCGATCTTGCACCCGTACTTACCTAGTCTCAGACTTTCATCTGCGTCTTCCCTATTTCTCGATCGGGTGCCCTGCACTCTTGGTCCTCTCTAGGTGTCCTGATCCTCTTTTCACTTTCCTCTCACTTTTGGGAACTTTCTAGCCATTTGAGCTTCTTATATTTTTGGTGGTTGGCCTTTTCGGGGTTAATTATGAAATTAAAGCAAGAGAACCATATAAATATAAAGTTATGTGACCATAATGAGGGACCAAGCACTAAGCACTTACTATCACCACCTAAGGTTACATCCATCAAAGGCTTCTATTACTCCATTTGCATCCATCTAGCTCCATCATAAGGGACAAGGTCTAGTTCATCTGTATCACACTTCATAGGAGGAGAGTTTATTCTTTTCCATGCACACATTATCCACATTCTAATTGTAGTTATTATTGGCTACTCACAAAGTATGACTGACACAAGAGCACCTAGGGCACAATTTCATACACACACATAGAATTACATTGGGTTTGAGATGTAGTGTAATGCTTAGTTAGTAAGTCCACCATTGTGGCCAATGAGGACATTCTAACCCCTTCATATGTATCTTTCTTTTTAGGGTTTTGATGCTTTTCTTGGGGTTTTTCAGGTGATTCTTCTATTGTAGGTTTACTAGTGCTTCAGTGACCGTACAATGACATTCACATGATAGGAAGTGAACACAAATGAACAATCAGTGACACCTCAAAGGAGGTTTCTTGGTCATTTCCGCAGACAAGGGCACCTAGATCTTAGACTAGGGAACCCCTATCCCTCTCTAGGTGCCCCAGTCTACTCAAACAGTCCAAATTTGTAATTTCTCGTGCTCATATGCGACGGTTTCCTCCTCATGTTCACCTGGTCTACACTGCAACACAGCCCGCGACATCTACAAATCAACTAAGCCCTTCTTAACCCTCTTTTCACATTAGGGTTTCACATTTTATTTCTTAGATTGCTTGGGTATATTTGCTACATTTTATTTTCGTTTATTTATTGATCCTATAACATTAGATTACACTAGAATAGTTACATTTTAGTTTAATCATAGTCCGAATCAACATTCTCAGTAACTTTTTTTATTAGATTTGATGTAGTTTGTGGACATGTGCAAGTAGACATTTTGTTTTGTAAGTTACAAGTACCCTCAGCGATCAAGCAACGAATATCAAGTGAAAGATAAGAGCCAACAACGAAACCCTTACGACATAGAAGAAATCTATTTCGAGCATTTTTACGTCCACCAAAGCACCTAGGTGCCTCTGCTCTCTTGTGGGCGCCCGTCCTATGTCATTCCCGAGTTCCAAAATTTACAACAAGCATTGACGACCACATGTCTATATTTATTCCAACACTTTTACCTTATTGGATCACCTTGAGTCTACTTATCTCTCCTTCTTGCGTAGGGTCTATATTACACATGCTTCATTTCTTGGGTCCTACTGTATAGTAGAAACATGTACATCATATATTATAGTAGTTACTCTGCAATCGATTTAAGAAAAATTAAATTAAATCAGTTTGAGAGATTCATCGTTATATAAGTCTATTCACTTTGCATTCATGTTATCCCTTCTTACTAAATTCTCGTAAAGGAGGATTACTCATCCTCCTATGGTTGAAAGTATCATATAAAAAATAAATTTTAGCACCTTTAACATTAATTAGGTTGGTCTTCTATGTGAAAGCATGTTGACAATTACATATGTCGAGGCTTGGATTGTAGTAATCATTACCGAAACCTTTGTGACCATGGAAATCTCTTCCATGAATTTCATTAGTGGTTTTTCCACAACTTAGCATCCGCATGACAACATACTTATTGTGTGTCAAATTTACAAAAATGGTGATATTTATACCATGCACCAAGACAATTGAAGGTTCATAGGGTCTACGAATTATTCTTAAAACTTGTTTGAAGCAATTTTTGGATGTTACTCACTATCAATTCTAATCACAAGTCACAATTTCTGAGTCAATTTTGTCAAGCATTGTGGAATTCTCTTGCTTTCTAGATCATTGCATTGTATTTCATCTCGTAAACTAATGTGTAGACTACACTTGTTAATAACACCATAGTATATGCTCTTTGCATCTATTGATCTCGAGTAGAAAAAAGTACATTGAAATGGATCCACACCCTCCCAAGGTCTATTAAAATATTGTTGATACTTTGTAAGATGCTTGCAAGCCTATTGCACATCTATTGCAAACTATTTTGTTTCAAAGCTTAGCTCAACTCTTCATTGTGAAGTTTTTCCTCTGTTGTAAAGCAAGTCTTTCTTTACAAAGCTCATTTCTTTTTGAAAAGCAAGACCTTCTTTATGAAGTTTATTTCTTCATTGCAAAGTAAGTACTTTGTAAATCTCCTTTCTTTATCGCAAACAAAGTCCTTTGTGAAGCTCATCTCTTCTTTGTGAAAATTTTTCATTTTGTAAACCTCGTACTTTACACCACAAAAAAATATCTTCATTATGAAGCTCTTTGTTTCACACTCGCCAACAAAACAACATTTCTCTCTTTAGCACTAATGTAACAAACCCCCAATATATCTCGAAGGGCTCCCTCATGAGGCTAAGGAGTAGTGCCCCAATGGGGTGTAAGGTAACATCCCAGGCTAATTTTTACCATTAAATTTTGACATCGATAAGCTCAACCATCAAAAGTGAAGAGTCCTAGATGGAAGTGCAACAATTCCAAATTTTAAAACATTTCTTCAAGCCTTCATGGCTTTTTCATATTATGTATAAATAATTGCATGAGTAGGTAGCATCAAATAGAGAAATATAAAAAAACATACATATCCCTTGAGCATAAGAAACCATACGTATCCCTCGAGCATATGCCACATATAATACATATTTCAGTTATAAACTATTAGTTTCTCTACTCTGAATATTGTTTCATAATGTAATGTCCCTTTTTGGGCTGAAACTGAAAAACAAAGGAAATAACACAAACCCTAATTGATAGTAAATTGAATTTTATAACAGCTAACTAAAAATTATGATAGTAGTGAACAATAGTTTGATTTTTATAACAACAAGGTAAAAGCAACAACTCTTCAAAATTGCATCATTCACACCATCCAAAACATGTAGGGACAATTTAAAATATTTTAGAACCAATATTAACGAAGAAATCATCCTTCAAACCCCAATTGGAAATTAAATAAATGGAACCAGAGGAAACCCTTACAAAGTGGTTGGAAATGAATGATTCCACGCCCACAATTGAAGTTCAAATAAAGATTCTGGATGTTAAAAATATGAAGAATGAAATGCTGGTTGAGTTGGAAGTCATTGTGCCCTAGAAACCACCTAACTCTTTCCCAAGGTGGGTCACTCTCCGGAAGAGGGGCTGGAAATCACTTTGTAGACTCAAACCCTAGATGAAAATCTGCCATATCAATCTTCTTGAAGCACTTTGGAAACCTCGAAATGGAGAGTCCCCAATAAATTGAAGAGTCTTCATTTTGCAATCAAACAAGGAGGGTTTTCGTCCTCCTTGTTGGCCATACCAAAGGATTTTCACTCTTAAGTTGAAGTAATTGAACAATCAGCCCAAAAACCATGCAAAGTTAATTTTTAGGCAAGATAATGACTATCAAATGAGTCAAGAGACCACCCTTTTATTCCCTTCAGTGGTGCCAAAACCAATTAGAATGCCTCAAAGCTAGGAATGACCTTATAAGGATACTTTTATTTTATTTTTCCTTTGGCTTTTCACCTTCCTAACCCAACCGACCTGACTTATGTAGAAAACTATTAAAGAAGAATGTAAATGCTCATTAAAATAATCAAAAACATGACAATTAATTCCCTTTCTCATTTACTTATTGCCCCCTCAGAAGTAGAATGGGCTCAAATTATTCCAATTGAACTAGTTTGGAAAAGGGGACATTACAATCCTCCCATCCCAAAATTTCTTTCCCACAAGCAATTACAAATTTGGGTGCTCTAACATAGTGACACCTTCCCACGTAGCATCTTCAATTGATAGATTCTTACATCAAATCAAATACTCCTTAATGCTTTGGTTCCTTACATGTCTTTCTTGAATGTCCACTAAACTGTAATGTGCTGTCCTAGTGCCCTTTTTAGGCACGAAACACGAAAGGCATTATGTATTTGGCTATGATCCGGTAGTTCTAGCTCATATGCTACTTATCCAACTCTTCCCTTCACTCTATAAGGTCCATAGAAACATGGTTTAAGGTTTTCCACACCACTAGGTTTGAGGGAAGATTTCCTATAGGGTTGTAAGCTAAAAATACCATGTCTCCTACCTCAAATGTCCTTTCCACCTGACACTGATATGCATATTACTTCTGCCGGTTTTGTGCACATTGGAGGTTTTATTTGAGCACCTTCAAGATGTCATGACTTTGTTGCACCAAATCTTTGGCCCTCAATACCCTACTATCAGTCATAACCAAGTCAACAAAAGACAACATCATAACAATATAAATCTTTGAAGGGTGACATATCAATGGACATTTGAAAAGTAGTAATAAAAAAATTCAGCCATATGTAACCATTTTACCCAAGATGATTTCTACACATCAATATAATTTCGTAGGTAGATTTCTACCCATTTATTTACTATTTCTGTTTTCCCATTGGGTTAGGGATGATAGCTAGTGCTAGGAGTGAGCTCGCTACGTGTCAAACAAAAAATTTGTTACCAAAACATGCTCAGAAACCTATTGTCCTAAGGCATGTAGTGTATTGGCTAAATACACCAAATATGTGAGAATGGGCGGGAGACATCGGTTCAAGACCTCCGGGTATATGACAAGGTGAAATTGTCACTTATGATGTTCCTTGACAACCTATGAAGTTTCAACACCTCCTTAAAAAAATATCAGCCACTATAGGTGCATTATACTTGGCTGGAAGTGCATAAAAATGGGCATATTTCATGAGTCTATCAACCACAACATACAAACAAATTTTACCTTCAACCATGGGCAGCCTTGTGATGAAGTCCACAAAGATACTTTCCCATTTTTGAGTGGGATAGGAAGGGGCTGCAAGAGTCTAGTTGGAAATTCATGTTCCACCTTGTTTTGTTGGCAAACCAAACATTCCCGTATGTATTGAAACACCTCCTCTTTAAGACCTTTCCAAAAGAACCTATCTAACTTGCTTGTATGTTTTGAAGTAGCTCGGATGACCAGCTAATGGGGCATCATGAATAACCCTAAATATCTTATTTTTTACCTTTGATTTGGAAACCAAATAGACCCTATTCTTATAAAGAATGAGCCCATCCATTATCTTATACCTCTCACCCACAATTTCTCCTTCAAAAACAACATTAACGAACTTATTCTCGTCATACCTAGCTGTAATTAAGGACTTCCAATTTGTTGTTATCTTAGATCAAAAATAAAATTGTGACTCTTTTGACAAGATGTTTTCTACCAAATAATTTATTTGAGGGTTTTCCATGATCATACCTTCTAGTACCACATTAGTTCCTCCAATCATGAAGCTTAGCTTCATACTTTGGTAGTTGAGAGTGATTTCTCCTAATGAGTGTAACCATTGGACCCCAAACACAAGATTTGTATTAATTAGTCCAATTATATAGAAATAATCACATACCTCATGTTCTCTTAATGTGAAAAGGAGTTGTGCACTCCTTGTGCATGGCATGGAATAGCCATCTGCTATTGTAACCTCAAATCCTTTGAAGTATTCCACCTTCAAGTTCATCTTTGTAACCAAGATCTCATCAATGAAATTGTAAGTAGCTTCACTATCAATCAAGATCACGACTCTTTTCCTTTGTAGGTATCCTCTCACCCGAATGATGATATCAAGGAGCACCAAAAAAGTTGGAAAGAGTGTTGTCCAAAATTTCTCGGATCTTCTTCTAGATCATGATTTTCTTTTCCTCTTTAACACCTTCTTCTTCTTCTTTAGAATCTGAAAATCCATGAATATAATGCACATGACCCTTACCTGTGCATTGATGACCAGGAGACCATGGATCCTTACAAGAAAAGCACAAGTTTTTCCTTCTTAGCTCATTCCTTGAATCCACTTCTTTTCTTATTTTGGACAACTCCTTGGGTATGATTTGTGCTTGTTGAAAATGATTCTTTGGCTGGTCCAAAGATGTGGTTCTTGGCTGTCCCAAAAGTCCCTTTGGCTTTCCACCATTCCAAGATGCCCCGGCTGCCCAATGATTGTTGTTGTCCTTCGAGCAAAGGTGCCCTTAAGATCCAATGATTTATTTATTGCCTCTTGGAGAGAAAATGGTCAAATGCTCTCACCAAACCCTTGAGTGGCTCAGCCAAACCCTCAATGAAAAAAACAATGAACATATTCTCTATCACATCCATAATCATCATTAAAAGCCTCTAAAATTCAACAACATAGTCTTCCACCATGCCTTGTTTCAATTGTGCTAGCTCTCGAAAGTGAACTTCTGGATCAACCCTATCAAATCTCCCAATGAGCCTCCTAAAAAACTCATCATATGAGTGGATGAGATTGTGCCCTTGTGTGACCAATCCATGGAACCACCACTCATGTGCAATTCCTTCAAGATGAAGGGTTGCAAATTTTATTGCTTCATCCTCCATCATAGGCCTCAATGATAGATAGGTATCCAACTTTTGTATCCAAGCTCGGGCTATCCCCTTGTTGGAGCCATCAAATGTGGAGAGTGCCACCTTTCCCAAAACATTTTGAAGATCCCTCTATGGTGCATTAGGTCGAGGCTTCAGCCTTGACTTTCCCTTTCTTTCCCTATGAATTTGGAAAGAAAAATAACATCACACATATCATAAGGAAGAGCTCTCTATATTCTTCATAATTGGGTACAATATTGTGCCCTACTAAATTTCGTGTATCCACCTCTGGAATGGCTTCTTACCTTGGGAGGAAAATACGCCTAGTGGCTGATCCTCAAATTGACCCTTGGGGTTTCCTTGAATTTTTATCCCGGATGATCTTCCCTCACCATTTTTAAGCCTTGGTTCATGAAGTTTTTGTAGGGTTAGTGTTAGAAAATCCATGGTGTCTGCCAACCTTTATTTCCCTTCTACGAGTTTGTCGGTCTTGACCTCTTGGGAACCTTGGTGGGCCATGTTAGGCTTTGATTTATTCTCTCTCCTTTGATAATAGATGTACCCTTTATCACCCTCTTGCATGAATACCCCTAGGATGGGAATATCGAAGATCTAATACCACTCTAATGTCCCTTTTCGAGTTGAAACTGAAAAACAAAGGAAATAGCAAAAACCCAATTGATAGTAAATTGAATTTTCTAACCAACTGAAAAATTATGACAATGATGAACAACAATATAATTTTCATAACAACAAAGGTAAAAGCAACAACTCTTCAAAATTGCATCATTCATGTTGGTGCCCATTTTGATCCTTGTATATATTTGGCACCATCTTTGCAGATTTTGCCATTGTTGCTTAGTGTGACCCTTCCATTTCAGTAATGTTCATCACTGTGTCTATGCCTTACAAGATTGTCCATTGGTATGTTGATGTAAACCTTTCCATAATCTCATTTTGTTCCCTAGTTCACTAAGGTACTGATCACTCTGTTTCAAGAAGGCTTGAAGGGATGGTAAGGTTCATTTGTAGGTTGAAGGACTTTCAAGAATGATTATGTAGTTCCATGGTGCTCTTTGTTGGCCTCTTGCCTTGAGCATGCTTTGAAGAGCTTTCAAAAGGCTAATTTGCAGTGTTGGGGATGTTCCAAGTGTTTTTGCATTGATTCAAGAGGAAGGGTTTTCATGGTTGAAATTGTAGGTTTGATATTCATCCTAAGTGTTTTGTGGCTTCATCTTATGAGGAGTGCAGAGATGATTTACAGGTTTCATGGTGTTTTGCCACTCCTTGGCCATTTGTAAGACTTCTAGAGTGTCTCAATCACCTCCCCCCTCTACATACACTTCCTTATAGGCTAAAAACTTAGCCATTTTTGCAAGAAATTGGGTGAATTCATGTAAATCAGACATTTGAGGAATAAGTGAAATAATTCCTTTGTTCCACTTGTTCCTTGTTTCACCACCATGACCAATTTTCACTAAGATATCAACAAAGTCGGTTTTGTGGGAACTTACGAACTATTCTATTGTTCCTTCTTTTCCCCGGTTCCTCGCTTCCACCACTTCTCTACATTTCCGCACTCCGTTATTCGGTCATGTCGGGAATTTTAAGAACCTTGAGAATAATTTCTTACTTCCACTCATTCCTTGCTTCACCATGTTCTCCGATAACCCAATTTACTCCGACTCCTTTACACAATCGGTAAACTCGGGGTTTGGTGGTACTCTTTGAACTGTTCCCCCATTCCACGTGTTCCCAAATGCCCACCATATCTGACTATCAACTAAATCGGACCTAAATGATAGTCAAGGAATTGTTATGGTTCCTCCATTTCCTCAATTGACCAATTTACATGACCAACTAACCGAGCTTGTCACATGTCCAAGAGACCTCCAACAATCAACAATGAAATAAATTCATAGTTTTTCTCATAAAATTTTTTTGGGCATCCATTTTTCACAAAAATTGTTGCGTTGGGACCATCACAACAAAGGATTTCCAAAAATATCAGATTTGAGGCAAATGGTGTAGTATTTATGGACATTTTAGCTGCAGAAGTTTGGGTGGGAAGAACATCATTTTACAATGGAAAATTTAAGCGGTTGAAAAGCTCTCTTGATCTTATTTCAACCTTGGATGCTTTTAGAAATGAAATATGCCCATCCTGACCCCACCAGATGAAGAATAGATGATTTATGCATGGTAGAGTGGACATTTGGCATTGTTTCCCTCTTTCATCTCCGATTACATGCTCCTTCATTGATTTGCCCTCAACTCACATGGATCACCATCTCAACCCTTGATTTGGCATCTATAATGGATATTCTTCTAGGGATGAAATATGAATGTATAAATATGAGGTTTTTCCTCATATTGTGGGATGTAAATTCATTTATCCACATAACATATTGAAAATTGTAGGGTTTAAGCTCTGAGTAGAGGTTTTTTATTGTGTAGAAGCTCTACAAAGATCTGAATACTTTTAATTGTCATCTGTAGGTTCATGCTAAGGTGGTTGCTGATGTACAACCATTAACAGGATTTAAGACTCATCTTCTATATGTTTCCCTTGTCTTCTTTGCAAATGGACATGCAAGATCAATTCTGCCATGAATAATTCTAGTCTTTCTCATTGTAAATAGATCTTGAAAATCAATAAATGACGACTCTCTCTTGTAATCCTATGTTTATTATGCCAAATAAATTCAGAGAATCATTTTACATTTAATTTTGTGATTGGGTATTGAAGGTTTGTTGCATTGTAGTGTTACTTTGCACCAATTGTTTCAATTATAAATCTCCTTTCTGCAATTTTTGTAAATGCATAATTGTTCGACCCAGGTGTCCTTTGGCATTAGAAGTTTGGTATGGTGAGTGCATGAGGCTTCATTATCAAGTGTCGTGTTGAGGTATCAAGGGTTAATCTACATTGTTTTCCTTATTTGGGTGTCCATGAGGGAAAACAACCTTTGGAGAGTGATTTTCCTTTGATTTCAGGTGTGAATGCATGAAGAATTATCAAGACAACATGGTTAATGCATCTACTTCCTCTCATTTACACTATCCTTTTTCCCTACCCTCTGCATATTTCATCTCCCTTTGCATATCCAACATGATATTTGCCTGTAAATCACATTTACCTTGCATATTTTGAGTGTATTTTCCATGAATTGTGAATATTAACATCTCAAGTGTCATTCCATTCCAAGTTGTCAACAAATTCCTTCTAGAATGATGCTTGTGATCACATCCAATTTGTCTTCAGTGGATTATGTTTGATGTATCAAGTGTTTGCAATGCTTGTGTGACCATTATTTTGAATGAGCATTGCATTATGTGGTTACATTTGATCTCAGATTGAGGTTCCAACAAGTTTGAAGACTGAAACATAATATATCCCTCTCTTTCACGCCACCACATATGTTCTCTCACCTTGGCCCAGAAAGAGCCATAAAGTAACAGGTAAACAACCACACCCTTAGTAAAGTGCATCTATGTCATCCCTACAAGGTTTGATCATGAGGAAGAGATAGATCCATCCCCAAATGCAAACGAAAAACTAACAAGTTTATCTTCCTCCCTTTCTCTCTCTTCATGCAAATCTGAATTTCAGCCTTGTTTTTGGGGGTGTTAGATTCGGAAGCAACATTTCACACCATCCAAAACATCTAGGGAAACTTTACAATATTTTAGAACCAATATTAACTAAGAAATCAACCTTCAAACCCCAATTGGAAATTAAATAAATGACTGCAGAGAACACCCATACAAAGTGGTTGGAAATGAATGATTCCATGCCTAAAATTGAAGTCCAAATAAATATTTTGGTTACTAAAACTATGAAGAATGCAAGGATGGCTGAGTTGGAAGTTGTCGTGACCTAGAAACCACCTAACTCTTCCCCAAGGTGGGTCCTTCCCTTAAGAGAGGAGCTATAAATCACTGTAGACTCAAACCCTAGCTGAAAATTTGCCACATCAATCTTCTTGAAGCACTTTGGAAACCTCAGAATGGAGAATCCCTAATAAATTGAATAGTTTTCATTCTTCAATCAAACAAGGAGTGTTTTTATCCTCCTTATTGGCCACACCAAAGGATTTTCACCCTTAAGTGGAAGTAATTGAGAAATCAACCCAAAACCATGCAAAGTTAATTTTTAGACAAGATGATGATCATCAAATGAGCCAAGTGAACACCCTTTTACACTCTTTTGTGGCACCAAAACAAATTAGAATGCCTCCAAGCTAGGATCAACCTCATAATGATACTTTTCTTTTTTTTTTTCCTTTGGATTTTCACCTTCTTAACCTAGCCGACCTAACTTATGTAGAAAACTATTAAAGAAGAATGCAAATGCTCATGAAAATAACTGAAAAACATGACAATCACTTCCCTTGCTCATTTCCTTCTTGCCCTTGGGAAGTGGAATGGGCTCAAAGTCTTCCAATCGAACTAGTTTGGAAAAAGGGACATTACATATAACATGTCTAGATCCTCATTTAGAGTGTTTTCCTCAAATACCTCCTCGCCCAAATTATCTATCGTCACCAAGATAAGTTTAGGGAAAACTACCTACATATAAATCATAGTTACTACGGGAGCTACTATTTCTCTAAGGGCCATCTAAATTTTAATGTTTGTTATGACTCCCAAACTTTGGCTCCTTATAAGAATTTGATTGCTCTTTGATCTTCAAGATCTACATCCGAATGTCATTCTTTCCAAGTTAGTGATTGTGTTTGGACTCACTTGGATAAATAGTGGTTTCACAAAAAACAACATCACAAGATAAAACCCATGAGATATGAGATATGGACCTTACACTATTTTCCAAGCACTCGATCCAAATGTTTCTTTTCATTTAGATCTTCTAGCTCAGCTTGAAATCCATGACATTGTCAATGTGAGCCAACACAAGTCATGAGTCATCAACTTGGAGGATATTTCGATCACTCATCCTAAGGATACCATTCCATATTTTCAACAATCGTTGGTCAAGAATATATTACATGATCTTTAAAGATATTTACTAATTGTTTAGCCATACCCATCTTGGTCAAGAATATATTACATGATGTTTGGATCTTTACTAATTTCTTGGCCATACCCATCCACCACACACTCAACCTTGTACATATATTTAACCCACACCACTAAAGAGTGTAAAGAAATCAATTTTGGTGGATATCTCTTTGTTTTCTCTATTGCTTTTGCATGTTTCCTTCTTCAATTTCTATTGTGAGAACTAAGAAGCCACAAAACTTGCTAATTTGCATGACATTAGCTAAAATGTAAAGAAATTTCCACCTTTGCAATTGTACAAGGAGCTCCAAGTTTTCCACAAAGATTAGATCTAAATTCCACATTATCCCCTCAACAAGATATGATTTGAAATTGGATCATAGATATCATAAAATTCAATTGGTCAATGTATTTGACTATTATCATGGTTCGCGACATGTGAAAGTCCAAAATAAAAATAGATTCCCGTATAAAGGCTTCTACAACGTATGGTTTTCAAAAGTATATTTTTATTACATGTTTGGGTTCCACTTGAAAAGTTATGTACTTCTAAAAATGACACCTGCTTTCGAGTTCATGTGAAGAAGTCATGGCCTCTAGATGATAGAGGAATTTTTAGGACGAGAAATCACCACAATGGTTTTGTAGAATCGTCATTTTACATGTAGTGGTAGTTTCACTGCATACATTGCACAATATGTTTAAGGGATGAAAAGATGGTTTCTCTTTAGTTTCCAACCTTTGCACTTCTTGATTGAGGCTAGGGTGTGCGTGAATTGTGTAAATGAACCTATGGAAGTTCAAGGAAGGAAGTTGAGAGTAGTGAAGTTTGATTGTGCATAGAATAAGAGTTGATTGAATTCGAAGTGCGCTTAAGGCTACACAGTTGTAATGCTTGAGTACAATAGTCTCGTTTGTTGGGTCAAGAAATTGATCCACAAAATATTTCATAGGACATTCCAAGGATGCCTCTATTTTTGTTGGTGTTAGGTTTTAAGAAGGCAATGAACTTGTAAAATGTAGAGAATATAGTTGAGATGAGGAAAAATAGCTTAACTATTCTAGAGTTCTCCAAAGCATTGGGTTTCGCAAGGTAATTAATTGTGCATGCTCTTATTTTTGTGTTGTGTTTAGTTAGTTGTTGTTTACTTCTCAATTCCTGCAACTAACTTACTACCTCAAAAATAGGAAAACATAAGATTCAATTGATTGAAGGAACATAATAAGCACTACACTTGTTCACATGTAGTAATTGAATTCATTTTTCACAAGGTTAAAGAAAAACATATTCTTGTTGCAGACCGTTGTTTTATGGGAATCACATGGTTTTGGTAGTAACATGGCTAGAACATGAAACATGATATTCACCCTATGTAGAATGTAGGAGAAGCATGTGAATGTTTGCATAACGAGTCTAATGTTGAACGTGATCTGTCATAAGAACTGAAAAACATCAAGTTACAACATTTTAGGTGTTGTTTCTTTAGCATAAAACTTGGGAACAATAATTAAGGAAAGTATTCCATATTAATGAATTGTACAATGGAATATCCATGTCGATTACAGATAAGATGGTATCGAGAAGATTTTCCTTATGCCTTGAAAGTGTTTGTTAACACATTTGATATTTGTGATACATTTTCTTCCATATTTATTGATTGATAAGGAAGTGTAAATACTTGGTTGTTTGTCCAACAATGGGTAAAAATTTGAAGAGAGAGGCTTCAAGATCTTGAAGATATGGAATGGAAAATACAAATGGAAAACTCAAAAGTAAGAACGATGTTGCAACACTCGAAGATGAGAATCAAGAATTGTAAGCAAGATTGACAAGCCATGGAGATTCCCTCGTGGTTTTCATTGATGAGTTGCAACTAGAGTTAAAAATAAGGAAGAGATTTTGGAAAAGTTACAAGATGAAGGTGAAGGAGTGAAGGGGATAGAATAGTCTACCATGAAAATGAGATCATCCTTTACTAAAGATACAAAAATTGTGATTGAGGTATATGAGGTGTATGCAGACTAAGAAGGTCAAGATTACCCTCTCTTCTTAATAATATAAATTAAGATATAGCTAGAAGAACATTCTCGAGTCAACACACAAGCCGATATTGTAATTGAGAGTTATATGAGTCATGGATCTAGAAGATGATAATTTACACTCTATCAAAGATGTATGGTTCCAAAATCTATGACTAGGATAGAGGTTGGGGTCTTACTAGGATCCTAGATTGTAAGAGTAATGATGGTAAGCAAGTGCATATAAGATATCTAGACTAGGGTTGCAAGAATAAAAAAGAGGACAAGTGCATGCCAAGGATGTAAACTAAGGTTGTATGAGCCAAATGGAAAATGTAAGGGAAGGGTCAATAATAAGAATAATGTAATAGAAATAGAACGTGCTACTTTATCCTAGTCTAGAACATTATGCATCAATCATAATTGGTCATACCAAATATAAAGGAAAAGTAAAGGTTAGAGATATTTACCTTTTGAAGACACCGTGCGACGCATTAACCACCCATGTTAGTAACACCTTATGAGAGAGTTGTTGTGGATAGATCATAAGAGAAATAGGTGGAGAACCTAAGAAGAGCAACGTTGTGACTCTAAAGACTAGGCATGCTAGAACTCCCATTCTTGTGGCTCCTAGTAACCCAATGCTCAAAAATCAACTCCCAAGTATAAGCTCCTTTACACCTTAAAATTGTCACATCCCATTTTTCAAGCTTAGATTGTTTGAAAGCCTTTTTGATAAATAAGTTGCTCTACCATGTGGATATAACTTTATATTTTTGTTTTGATGGATCATGACACTCATATGTTATGTTTTGGGTTTAAAATGGTAATTAGCAGCTTTTATTTTATTTTGAAAAGGATTTTGTGTCCTTTGCGCATGCATATGTCCCAAAGGCATCTTCAATTGTGCCCAAGACTCAAAATAATTTGTATGAGATGCATGAGCTCCAAAAATAGCAAAAATGGGTCATAAAAGTTTCAGAGTTGTTTTAAAACTCACTTGTGTCACAAAACACAATGAGACCACCGCCAAACTAAATTTCTTAGTGAGCTCTTTCCAACGAGTCCACAGTTGCATGGTTTCGAGCACTATTGCATGAGATATGGCACATGCAAGTTTTGAGCACCATGGCCTCTTGTAATGTCCCTTTTTGGGACAAAAACTGAAGAATAAGGAATTAACACAAATCCCAATAATATCAAATCTGATTTTTAGACCAACAAACTGAAAATTAAATCCAGTTTAAATCAGCGATCAAATTTTCAGAACAACAATACAAAAATGGATGAAAAACACTTGAAACTCCTCAAATAACTTTGCCAACATATAAATAAATATTTTAGGCATCAACCAAACCAATTTTCAATATGAAATCTGATAGAAAACACTGCTGGAAATTAATTATAATCAGCGAAGTACAACTCCAATAAAAATTATGAAATGAGGGTTTACAAACCCCAAACTCCACAAAGAATTATTGATTCTGGCCTTACAAATAGTGACAAATCTGAATATGAAAGAAAATATCAGATACGTGCCCTAGAAGGCACCAAATAACACACTAGTGCAAGTCACTCCACCTAGGAGAGGCTCAACAATGCATGTAAAAATATGAAAATGACTTCTCTTCTTCCAAATCTGCAATATGCCTTCAAAGCATGGAGGCTTTTCATCCCCCAACCAGACACAAGAAGGGTTTTCATCCTTCTTGGAAAGAGCCACACACTTTTATTTTTTCCCAAGAGTGGAGAGAATAATGAGCAACAACACAAAAGTCTAATTTAGAGAAAATGCACTAAAAGTGGATGCTCCAAATGAAGCCGTTCAACTCCTTTTATACCCCAACTTTTGCGCCAAGGCCTAAAAAGACAAGGCCGACCCATATAAAGCTCATTTAATCTTTTAATTTTCTTCTTAAATGCACCAAACCCAGCCAACCTACTAAAAAGAAGAACGCACTAAAAAAGAAATATTAAAAATTACAAAATAAAAGTGCAATGAGAGTTCACTTCCTTTTGCAGCTCACTCCACCTCATTTCCATGAAAAAGGGAATGACAAGAATTCCAAAATCATGCTCTCAAGTTGGAAAATGGGACATTACAGTTGCAATTCCCAAAATTGCTTGTCCTCAAGAAATTGCAAGTGTCCGGATCCCAAATATGTCTTTGTTGCTTCTTCTTTGTGCAATTACCATTCAAACATTGGTAGCCCACCATTTCTCTCATGTTGTTCCAAATACCAATGTAATCTTTCTCTTCTCTTTCAAAAATCAAAATGAAGGGGACTAGAATTCCACCTTTACTTGAACAAAATAGTACAAGTATTTCATTGTGAAGAGAATACAACTCTTGGCTATAAAAATGTCTCTCTATGCACCAAGGCCTTGAGAAGAACAATTTAAAATAAAAAAACATGCCTCTTTATTGGAACTGTCCTCAAATTGACCCTTGGGTCAAGGTGTTTCTCATCCCACCTTTCTCGTATGTTTAGGCAATCCATTCCTTGAGAGAAATAACATAAGGTGACTGACTGGGGGCTATATATTGACTACAACAACCATGCAGTTTTGTAATTTCTTTAACCATGTGATTGGAAGTTCCTTCCTCGGTGGCTTATAAGTAGGCAAGTAAATGGAAAAATTGTGAACAACTGATGGAAGGAGGGGACAACAGTTGCAAGCATGACATATCTTCAAAATTCCCCACTCTATCAATGTTATGGGGGTTGGCCACAAGGTTACAGCTGATAGAAACTTGGAGAAAGGGCTGGAAATGCTTACATAAAAGCTTATGACAGCATACTTGAAATCCCAAAATGTGGTAGTCTTACTACTTTCATCCAAACCAACAACTTCAAGATCATTTTCCCATGATTTAATAACTTCAAAAGGGACACTCTTATAGCTGTTCAAATCGGAAACAACTCATAATTTGATTGTACCCAAACCAACAACTTAAATTCTCCTATAAACTTATTGGGTGGTTGAATTTGCATATGCCCAACCATAAATAAGTTCTTCCAAGGAGCTGATATATGAAGAAGAGAACCATAATGAAAATTTCCCAAAAACTGAAACCATTGCATCCCGCAAACAACATTAACTTCAGCTGGCTTAATTTCAAGAAAATCATTACATACCTTGTATCTTCCCGTGAAATTTGACAACATGAAAATGCTATTGACATTGGTGACCTTGAAGCCTCCAAGGTTAATTATTCCTAGCCCTTGCTTAATGGTTAGTTCTTCTCTAATTAATTTATGAGAGGTGCCATTATCTATGAGCATTACTATTCCATGGCCCAATAAGAAACCAATTACCTGTGAAAGTTGGCATGTATGAGAGCTGATCCAAAATGCAAAGATGTGAGTCATCCCTAGACACTCGAAGATGAGATTATCAATCAAATTGACCTTGTAATCAGACCTTCTTCCCTTTTGAGGCTCACAATGGTACCAACCCCACATATACTAAAACAATTTTGGTATTGTACCCAAGCATCCTTGCAACCTTTGTTATATAATTCACTTTTACAATTTGGCACTTGGCACAAGCTGATCATGAGAGTAAAAACACAACAATATCATGGAGTGGAGCAATGCAACATAGTCATCATACCTATCTGATTGAGCATGGTGAAAACCGAACTGTTTTGGCATGTTGGTAAGCAATGAAACTGAAACCTTTTTGAGCCATGGGTTGTCCTTAACCTTCCTACAACTCAGAATTTCTGAGTTAGAACCAACACTCAAAAATATTTCAAAAACACCTTACCTCCATGGACTTTCTCTTTCTGAGTGTCATTCTTGAGGGATCATTGCAAAAAAATTGGCCTTGTGGATGGTGGAGGTGAAAACATGGCAGCGACATAAGAAAGAGTACATAGTCATCATTCCTTCCCAGTTGTTCATGATGTCCATAATTTTGGCATAGTAACATGTTGGGCAATAAATCTGAATTGTCTCTAGGTCCAGGGCTGCTTACCTTCACTTTATCCTTTAGCCTCTTCACGCTAGTAATGGTACTTATGCACGGAACTTTATTATGGCTAAATATATTGGTAATTCTCCCATGTTGGACTGTTGTTGATAACAGACCAACAACTTCACCCATTGCAATCCTTGGTCCTTCATGGAGAATTTCTTCCTCTCTTTGGCCTTATCAATTTGGGTGAGTTACCCTTAATGCATTCATCATTGTGACCCCAAAATTTCTTTTATACACATGCGTATCAGCTGAGATATAAACCAAATGGAAAAAAGGAATTGGTTATCTTTACAAGCATACCATGGTCTTTGGAATGGGGGTAACTTCTTACCAATTCCATCTTGGCCCATGTACATAGAGCGGTCTTCACCCGGTTTGGAGGTTGAATGAGAAGGTGCATGTGCTCCTTACCATCAAGGTGTTCCCACTTTTCCCACTTTTTGGTCCTTATTTCTCCAATCAAAGGAGCTTCCCCTTTTTGAACTATCTCCATATCTTGATTGCTTGAGCTTGGGATGCCTTTGTTGCCCTTACCAAATCTCAATTCTTCATCATTATGCTTTTTTTTACCGATGTTATAAACATTTCATCAAGCTTGTTGTCATTGTCCCTAGGATTTCACCCAAAAATCTGGGACTACCCCTTTTTAAATTTTTTGATCTTTTTGAGCGAAGGGTCATGTTTTTGCTTTTTGTTTTTTGCCTTTGGTTGCTAGCGTTGCTCAAAGGTATCTCCAAGAAGTCATAAAGCCACATTCGCCAAATACCCATATGTAAAAGCTCACTCAATTCCCTTCCAAAACCTAGTCTGGTTTTATAAAAACTTTTACTTATTTTTATATTAAATAAGTAAAAGTTCATTTAAAAATAGATTGAGCTAAAATTGGGAAATTTAGGTTATATAAAGCACTTTACCACATCATTATTACTTTCACCTCAAAGTGGAGCATTCACATGGGGAAGAGTTTTTACAGATTAGCTAATTGAGAGATTTTTCGAGCAATTACCTGCAACTTCTTTAAGGTATTTTGTTTTTATTTATTTCTTTTGTGTTTTGGTTTTGGTCTTTCTCCATTTTTCATCTGGTAATCCCCATAGCCTTTTCTTTCTTCCTGCCGGATCTTTTCCTTGGCCTAGGGTTTTGAAGAAGCCATCCATTGTTTTTAATTGCAAATCGACTTGTTCCAGCTATGAGTAATTGCATTCTGCAGATTTCAAATCAAGAGCAAAGCGTGGATGTCTGAGGCTTTGTCTTCTATTTTGCATGCAACTGTCCATTAAAAAAGAAAGCATAATCTTCTAAAGGAAATCGTGGATGTTCACAGACCTTGTCTTATCCTTTGCAAGCATCCACTTCCCTTTAAATCCACACAATTTTATTTAGAAGGAAAGCTCACTTAAGTGGAAATCGTGGTTTTAGAAGTCTTTGTCTTCCTCTTGAAAAGAATCCAGCCTCCTTGGTATTCACGCAATTTTTGTATTAAAAGTTTAAAAGAAAAATCACTTAAATCAAATCGTGGATGTCTAAGGTCTTGTCTCCCTTTTGCAAAGCAACCTCCTCCTCTAGTATCCACGCATTTTGAGGGAATGTACGCAATTTTTATAAAAGAAGAAAAGCAAACCACTTAAGTGATATCGTGGATGTTCATGAGCTTGTCTTCCTTTTGCAAAGCATCCACTCATCCTAGTATCCACACAATTTTTAAAAGCAAAGGAAAATCATTTAAAGGCAAATTGTGGTTTCTGAGCACTTTGTCTTCTTTCTATTTGCACACAATTCTTCCATCCATTCTCCCTGAAATCAACACAGCCTTTTATTAAGAATTGGAAACCACTTAAGTGGATTGTGTGGATACCCAAGTCTTTGTCTTCTAAATTGGAAGCATCCAATCAGCCTTCAATCCACACCATCCTCCCTTCCCTGCATCCACGCAGATCTATAAGAAGAAAAACATTTTAAAGAATTGCGTGGATGTCTGAGGCTTTGTCTTCTATTTTGAACGCAACTATTTCCCTCTCCAAGCATGCAGACATCCTTGCATCCCCTCTAAAAGCCCAAACACAACCAATATAAATGCATGCAAAGTCTCCTAGTTAAGCCTTCAAAATCCCATGCATGTTGTTCCCAATCTCCCAGTTGAGCCCACATTGAGCCTACTTCTCTTTGCTTGCACCGAAGTAATTCCCAGAATTTAAGGCTGCCCATATGCATAAATAAAAGGGTGATGGGTTGCATTTTTGTCTGAATTGTTTACAGGAATATTTCACTTGTGCACATACTTGAGAAGAACTACAAAAGCTTCAAGGACAAGAGGTGAAGACATGACAGAGGCAACATCTACAAGAAAATCAAAGTCAGGGAAATAGATGGAATCATTACTCCTCTCACAGGTAATCTGTTGAGAAGTTGATAAAAATCTACAGTGATACCAAAGATCTCAAACCCATTTGATGAGAGTCGAATGAGAGTCAAAGGAAAGGAGTCAACCGCATATGGGAGAAAGAGCTTCTCGGATTCAAGACAAAGATATCATTCATATCATTCATTGCTAAAGTGGATGGGGCGGAAGTACAATACATGTTGGATCAACATACGAGTATGGAAGAAGAACAAGATTGAGAGTGTTGCAGACTAATTTCTTCTTCTTTTCTCTCTCCTCTTTCTTCTTCTTTCTCTTATTTTCTCCGACAAAGTAATTGAGTAATCAATTAAATTGTAAAGCTGAAGTAATTGGGTTAAAAGCCATTACTTCAAGTTACTAGGAAAAAGTCAATTACTTGGAAATAGGTGGCAAACATGAAAAATAGAAGATTCTATTTTAAGTTGAAAATCATTCGTGCCAGGAAAAGAGAATTTTTAGAGGACTCTCAACTGCTTTCCTTTTTCATAGCTTCCACATGCGGAAAATCATTAAAAGTTTCCCATTTGTATTTTCCCTCTATACACTATAAATAGAGGAAGAAGCCTAGCTAATCATCAATAATAGGAACTTGTTTAGCAAAGGATTTTGTAACTGGAGCATTTTTAAGATTTTAGACTTTGTGTTAGAACCCTTGATGTGATTTCTATAAAAGCTGGGATTGAATAAAAGGTGGATTTTTGGAGAGCTTTGCATCTACAATGCTTTGTTGAGTACTTCTATTCAAAGGTTTTAGATAAACTTTGTGTTATCTTAGATCTATGCTAGAAGTTATTTCTTTCCCTTATTGTTGAATGTTGTGATTTCTCTATTTATTTACTTTGTGTGGATGAGACAAAATCTGATAACTATTTGTTGATTCAACACATCTTCCTTCCTTCTTTCCCTACTTCTATTTTTCCCCCTTCTGCAAATATTCCCAAAGACAATCAAGCATTGATTTGCAAAATTACCTAGCTGTGGTTCACGAGCTGAGGAAATTAAAGTAAAACCCCAAAAAGTAGTTATTAGGATTCACCATTGCAAATAGATAAACATCTTACATGGGAGCTTCACTGTTAAATGAAGGAGATTTATCTCATGACTGCCTAGGTTTTACGTTGTGCATAAAATCTAGCCAATAGGGAAGAAGTAAAATACATGTTAGATCAACATACAAAGTATGGAAGAAGAACAAGTATTTGAGAGTGTCAGAGACTAATTTCTTCTTCTTTTCTCTCTCCTCTTTCTTCTTCTTTTTCTTATTTGACCGCTGTTATAAACAATCCAGCAAGCTTGTTGTCCTCATATCTATTTGGACAATGGTTTCCAAACCTCCCTTTCTCTTCTCCCACTTGCTCATGCCTGAATTCATCATGTGCTAAAATAAAATTAGTATTAACCAAACAATGATCCACAATTACCTCATGATGCTGAATATCCGGAATAAGAATGGGAGTAAGGGCTGAATCTTCATCCTTTATGGCTCCCTTTCCTCCAAGGTGTGGATCTTGAGTTGTATGCTCATTGATCTCCTTCTCTTTCCTTGGCTCGTGCTCCACTATTTCATCAAACCCTTGTGTCATTAAGGTGTTAGGAAAACCAACCAAGAGATCAACCATGGCAAGAGGATTGGGGAGTTCTAATTCTCCCAAGGGTTGCTCCCTCTCCATAACCAGCTGCGGCAATATACCTTCCTCTTTCTTAACCTTAGGGGAATAATCATGCCCTCTTCACTAATCCTAGTGAACTTGGGAATTTGGTTCCCTCTTCAACAAGCTTTATAGTTTCTCCTTGCTTTTCCCACAAGATGGGGCTCTTTTCCTCTAGGGTTGGGATGTTTTTCCCATGACCCTTGTGCATGGCTCGGGGCTTGGACCAAGTTCCAATGCCCACTCTATCTTTTCTCCATCCTACAAACTTGGAAAATGATAGGGCATCACGAATAGCCTCTAGAAGGGCTTGATACTCCTCAAAGCTAGCTGCAACCTTGTTGACCTTTGAAACCCTAGCTCTTCCTTGAATGTCCTTCCTCTTTGTAGGTTTTGCATGGTGGAAGCAAGAGAGTCCAAGGTGTCTGCTAGTCTTTCTTGCATCTTCATCAATTTGTCCATCTTTTCTTCCCCACAAGAAACCCTCAAGTTGGGAAGACCAAAGCTCTGATACCATTGTAATGTCCCTTTTTGGGACAAAAACTAAAGAATAAGGAATTAACACAAATCCCAATAATATCAAATCTGATTTTCAGACCAGCAAACTAAAAATTAAATCCAGTTTAAATCAGTGATCAGATTTTCAGAACAATAGTACAAAAATGGATGAAAAACACTTGAAACTCCTCAAATAACTTTGCCAACATATAAATAAATATTTTAGGCATCAACCAAACCAATTTTTAATATGAAATATGATAGAAAACACTCATGGAAATTAATTATAATCAACAAAGTACAACTTTGATAAAATATATGAAATGAGGGTTTACAAACTCCAAACTCCACAAAGAATTATTGATCCCGACCTTACAAATAGTGAAAAATTTGAATATAAAAGAAAATATCAGATACATGCCTTATAAGGCACAAAATAACACACTAGTGCAAGTCGCTCCACCTAGGAGAGGCTCAACAATGCATGTAAAAATATGAAAATGACTTCTCTTCTTCCAAATATGCAATATGCCTTTAAACCAATCAAGGATGGTGTTGGTGCTCAAATTAATATTTCCCCTATTTGTTTGAGCTTTTCCTTCAATGTCTTTTTGCTTTCTATTTTTCCCATGGGGTGCGAGTTGATCTTTTGGTTCTCTTGTATGTGGATTTGTCTTTCCTCTTTTTGGTCGAGGATCATGTTTGGGTATTTTCCATTTCTTGGAAATTCTTGTGGGAAATCAATCATGAATTAGGTCTAAAATCTGAAGGATCACCTATGTAAAATGTTCCTTGGTCATGTCTCTACTTTACATTTTTTTGTTCCATTACCCATTGGTACGTGGCAGTTCCCAATTGAATGTGGTATGGCGGGTTTAACTTGCAAACTTATAACTTTCTATTACATTTGCAAAATGCAAAGTCGGTCCCATGACCCAACGAATATTCTTTGAATATTCACAATCATAAAGCGACACAAACAAATTTTCAATTTTCACCTTCAAAGGTGTACACTTGTCAAAAATAAGTGGATGTGGGGAAGCGGTGCATAATTGTATTTTTGCGCACTAAGAAGAAAAATATAAAAGTGTAAAAAGTTCCGAGACCCACAAAGGACACGTGGCTCTTTTTTATGCAAGAGTGGGAAGTGGGTCAGTGGAGCACTTTGACACTTTTGGTTTTAAATTGGAAAGGGAATAAAATTACAGAAAGGGCCCATAGTTCCGCTATCACTTAAATGTGACCATGTGTCAAGCCCGATGTTGAAAGTCAAAAGCGGATGGGCGGGTCAAATGGCCAAAGTGTATGAGTTTTAAAACATGGAAAAATACAAAAAGTCTCCCCGAGCCCGCATTAACAAAAGAATTTTCCACATGGATGGATCACTTTTAAAATTGAGAAAGGCAGAATGAATGACTATGATACAATGCATTAATTTTTGCTACCATCAATGCTTCTACACAAATCAAGGACATTTTAAAGTCTACGAATGCCTTCATCTTTTTACTATCAATTTTCTGGAATTTTTTTATTATCAGTGATTTTCATTGAGAAATATTGTGAGTTTAATTGTGGAGCTTGAATTGGGAACCAGAGGATCGAAAAGGCTATCGATTTGAGTTTGAACTACTCAGGCACTCGTGGGAGAATTGGTAAGAACTAAGAAACTCATGTGTTTCTCTTTTATTGGCAAGTCAATTTGAAGTAAAGTTAGGGTTTTTGAAGATGAAGACCATGCCATCTTCGTTCTCGGTTGCATCAGGGGTCACGAGTGATTTAGACAAAATTACAGACATAGACCTGATGAATGTTGATTTAAAGGATTTTCTTCAAAGATTGAATATCCCTCATAGGAGTGAGTCTTTAAAAGCAATTCAAGATAGCCACATTTCTTTAGCTGGTGCTATCCCACCATCGGTTCATTTCCCAAATTGGTATGGCATTGTGCTATGAACTATGACCCCAAAAAAGGGAAGTGCTAGATGGGAGTGGTGATGTAGTGTTGACATTGACACATGTGGCTATTAGAATAATGCTTAAATTTTTGTAATCACAAATCCAATCACCATTGGTATCAAATTAGCTTTACAGGATTATGAAGAGAAGAAAAAACTATGCTAAGATCATAA
This sequence comes from Taxus wallichiana var. yunnanensis, assembly GCA_018340775.1. Taxonomy (NCBI): domain Eukaryota; kingdom Viridiplantae; phylum Streptophyta; class Pinopsida; order Cupressales; family Taxaceae; genus Taxus; species Taxus wallichiana. The sequence goes on from CM031234.1 coordinate 832,969,953, forward strand.
ATACAAAATGGCTCCTCATGGAGAAAAATGCAACAACTAGAATCCCTAAAAGGCTAGTTAGGGAACAATTTGTTGAAGAGGATGAAGATATTATTGTGTTATTAAGTCGAATGGTGGGGTTGGAAACTAAAAATGAATTCAAGGAATGGATGTGTACCTACATGTGGATCATTTTGGAAAGAAAAGGGAGCATCTTTGGGCTACTTTTATTACAGAAGCACTCCATAGCCACATGGTTACTTTAGCAGCAAAAATTGAGATGGGTGACACTTTAGAGCTGGAATTCTACATGATGACCTACCTAATTTACAATGTTGCAGGCATAGACGTTTCTCGGGCTTGTTACCACGTGTTGATTTCAAAAAATGTCAAATGCATGAGATTTTTCCTCAACTGCAGTTGGTCAATTGGAGTGGAAATGTGAGGTTGGTCAATGATGTTTTCTTCACACCAATTATTTTCCTTTTCAAACTAGAATGGGGGAAATATAGGATTTACTGAGTAGGCCAGAAAAAGTAATTTTGGAATATGGGTGTTACTTCATTCAATATAAGAAATTCACATACATAAGGGCTAGTGGTTTTGAAGGTAAACCTCTGTAAATTTCCTAGATATTTAGATGATAAATTAGCTTTATGTGAATTGGTAAGGCAATCTAACACCTGTTCACAAATTGATTTCTAAAGACATAAGACAAATATTAAGTTCCCCATTAGAATTGGAAGGTATTCATGCCCTTCAATCATAAAAGCTAGACTGATTGAGGATGAAATGAAGAAGTTTGATATGGAAAAATTTGAGGCAAGAGCCAATTATGATATCAGATGGGTATTCAATAACATTGCAAATACTTTTGAGCATGAGCCTCATTTTGAAGATTATTGGATGAATTGTAGGGATGAAGAAGAGGTCAGGCTAAGAGATTTCTCCAGAATGACCCTTGCACAAATCATAGATTTAAAATTACGGTTATCCTGCAGGGGAATTGTGGATGATCCACATATAATAAGTAAATATTACCTTAATCAAAAGGTGGAAGGACAACCTATAGCCCCTCTAAACTGGAATGAAGTAGAATCAGATGATTCTTATATATGGATAACTTATGTGATGAGGAGGACTTGTAAATTGGTTAGCCCAAATAACATTGATTTGTCAATCCAAATATAAGAATCTTAAACAACTTCAGGAGTTTAGGAAACTTAAGTGATGATATTCCACCCCTGAGGAATGTGCAAGATAGAATTGATCCTTTGGGAGGAAAATATCCTCAATTTCCCTTAAAGAGGCCCACTTCTGAACTCATAGATGAGTGGACTTCAGCCACTAGTGGGATTGGTACTTCTATGTCAACTCTTAGACAAAAGACTGAAGAAATGCTCTTGAAATCTATGGATAATTCCCCATTACTTTTTTAATGCAATTCAAGCAAAGGGGAAAGGTTTGGCATCTCATGTGGTTCACTTGGGTGTTTTTCCAAAACCACACAGAGCCTTGAAAATTAATGAGTGAAGCTATAACAAGTGGTCATTCTCAGTCTAAGCTACATAAAGAAGAGCGAAAGGCAACACCTGACTTGAAAAAGTTTGAAAGAGCACACAAGAGACACAAGGTTTCTCATGAGCCAATTTTGGTAAGGGTGGGTGCCCACACACCTAAAAACATAAACATAACATAGAGATGTGGTAATTGATCCTCCTGAGTTTGAAAGGAATGATGTTTTTCAGGAACAACATGTTGCATCACTACCACAAGTGGAAAATCGAGCCTTTGTTCCCACCTTTGTCTTTGGAGGAAATAAAAATGAGGAGCACTCAGATCAAGTAACCCAAGAAAATGTTGTAGCTAATCTAGTAGGTAGCCAATTTTTAAGTCTAGGTATGAAAACATTTGAGACCTTCCTACTAAGGATGTAAATATGCCTTCGATTGAAACATTGCACGAATCTACAAAGAATCAAACTGATGTGATTGATGTTGATACTAGTGAAGAATTTTCTATATTAGATGCACTTTATTTATCTATGAGTGAACCAATAATGACACCTAGTAGATGGCCTTCAAACAAATAAGGAATTGGAAAGGACTACTCATGTACTAACCATAGTGAAGAGAAAATCAAACAACATAAAGCTTATTCTACATAGGTGGTTTCGAGAATCGAGAAAAACTAGATTTGCTTGGTGAAGAGGACATTAATGCAAAGATATCAGTGGAAGAGATTGTTTCCCATTCTGTTAAAGTTACTAAAGTTGATGAGCTTTGTCAAGTAGGAAAATCTATCTTTGAAGAGAAAATAGAAATGGCACAAGATGCAACTGCTAGAGAGAAAATAATTTCTGATACGGATATATAACCTCTAGATGGGAATATGAAGTTGGCATCGAAGAACAACCCACCATGACATTACCTAATGTATCATTAGAACATGAGGATAGTAGGATGTCAACTCAGTAAATTTTGGGGAAGGAAGAGCTTGCAAGCCAATCATTGGTACAAGAAAATGTTGGGGAGAAATTGAGTCTAATGTGGCATCAATAGGAGAAATAAGGAAGGAATATCCCTTAATTACTGATATAAATCAAGAAAATAATGATCAATCCTAGGTTCTAGACCAAGGAGAAGGACAATTGAAAGAATTGTCAGCACAGGGTGAGAGTAGCAAAGTGGTTATTGAAATAAATGATGAAGAGCAGGAAAAATCACTGGCTCAAGATGAATAAAGGGTGTTCAAGCAATTGGTGGTTGTCCTTGAGAAACCCCAACAAGAATCACAAGAAGCAAAGGATGGAACAAGTTTGGAAAAAGGTTGGATTGGTGAATTAATTTCAATGAGGAAAAGGAGGTCCTCCCTATTCAAGCCATTAACCTTACTACTTTGTCTTTTCCAAAGGTGGTAAGAGCCTCAAAAAGGGCTAGGATTATCACCAAAACTCACACTAATTCATTAGGATCCAAAAATCTAGAAATAAAAAATCCCTTTTGAGGGAAAAACTAGAGAAGATGTGACAACTAATGATTATAATGTTTAGATCATTCCTTTAGGGAAGCCCTCAAGAGACCAACTAAAACAAGGAGTATTTGAGGTAGTGAATGACCTTTTGCAAAAGGTGGAAAAGATAGGGTGATGAAAAAGTAGTTAAAAGAACAGGTTAAAGCCTTGAGTTCTAGTTTGCAATAGTTGATTGGGCAACCTAGTCATACTCAGGCAAAGTGCCTCTATAGATACCCCTGAGGGAATGGAAAATATTAACAAAGCTGTCAAGAAGGTCTAGGTGGTGGATACATGGATTGAAAAATTAACCAAAAAGGGAAAATAAGCAATTAAGAAGCTAGATCAAAGTATGAAGAGCTCAAGAATAGACTCAATGAGATCGATGAGATAATTGAACAATGTGACAACGAGATCTTCTACTTTGAGGGAATTTTTCCCAAATTGGACTACATAACTCAACTTAGTGATGAATTGGTTGACCAGGAAAGCATTGTGCTAGTGGAATTCAAAGGAAGTCAGCATGCCATAGAAGAGTTATAAAAATCAGAGTGGAAACCTTGAATGGGATCAAGGAAAAGCTTGAAATCAAAATAAATTGGGTTGATGACACTCTTGATGCCATTGATTTGAAATTAGAAGATATGGTGTTTGATAAATTTAAAAAGAGTTACGGTGATCTGAAAATTGATTTTTTCTTAACTCTTTTGAAAAGAATATTCAGAAGGATGATTTCTCCTATGAAATCATTAAAACAATGAGAAAAGTTGAGAACAAAATTGCCAAATTAAAGGCCAGGCCATTAGAGTACAAATAGAAGATGGGTCATTGCATAGATGCAATAGCTAGACAAACACTAATCTTCCAACACCACACTGGACCAGATGAGGATGAGATAAATGAGTTGTTCCAAAGGTATGATGCATACGTGGCAAGGTTTCCAGAGGAACAAGATGCAGAAATGGAAGATGAGGAGGAAAAGAATGCAGATATAAAAGATGATGAACAAGCTTAGGTGTGTTGTTCCTTAAGCTATATTTTCTTTTCATACTTCTTCTCTAAACTGATGCTTTAAACTAATATTTCATTACATTGGATATAATTGTTATTCTGAACTTTATTATTTCCTTATATCAATTATAAAGTGGAAGAATGTAGTAGTTTCATATTGACTTAGATAAAATTTTACATACATTTGGATAAGCATGTAAACTATTGATATTTTTTGCTTCTTGCATTTTGAAAAAGGAACAAAATGGGGTTCTATAGGGGCCCTTCCCATGATAAAGAAATATATATACATGCCAAAAGTAGGGACAATAAAAGGAAAGCAATATTCAAACATTTTTCAATCCTGTTTCAAAATTTCCTCCCAGTAGGGGAAGCTTGTTCAAAATAGCTTATTCTTTCTCACACATGAATTTGCTTGAACCTTGTGTTGTTTGAACAAATATGATTGACCCTGCTAAGTCCTTGAGACATTCCCATGTCCATCAATGATTCCAAAGTCATTCTAGGATGACTCATGATCTGTTCGAGCTCGATTTTCTTTTGTTGTGACAATGAACCCAATCTAGAAGATCTAAACCACCTGTGAAGAATTTTTTTCCTTTCCCCTTGTGAAAGGTTGACTTACTAGGAGTGGTTTGAGAGGGGACATCCGGGGTGATTGGAAGGGAAAGTACTACACTTTGTTGACAGGGCAGATTGCGAGGTATCTTGAGCTTGACCTAGTCTCCCACTTCCTTGTGAGGGGTGGATTGTCTCTCGGAGAAGGAATGGGTTGAGGTCCCAAAACTCATGCTCAAACTGAGGAACATGATGCATTAAATGGGTGGATGACCAAATTTTAAATCTTCCCCTGTTTTCCCGAGTAGAGGAGATTGCTGCTTTTGAATGGCGAGTAAGATAATGATTGATCTTCTTCTCCATCTCGAGATAATGATTGGAAGTTGAGGATGTGGTTCACCCTTTCTCTTACTCAAGATGATGTTGGTGTTGAACCTGTTGTAAGGATACAATCTCTACTTTTTTTTCTCCAGAGAGTTGATCCTTTGCTTTAACTCATCCACTTTGTGAGAAATGGCAAGCACGATGTCAATGGAGGATTTTTCATATAGCACATATGATTCCTTGGGAATCTCCTTCGATACAAATCCTTCATCGCATAAAAATGGACATTGAAAATCAGTTTGCCTAGATACTTGGGGTCTTCTCTCGACCCAATATCTCTTTAAATTTTCAGAAATTTCAGATGTTCCCATCTGAAGAGATGAAAGTACATAACTTGAAAGGCTGCAAATACATGATTAATCTTAATCAACCTTGTAAGAAGTGCTAATCGACTTGCCGATATGTCAAAGGTCCTCTGTATCACCTACACACTCTATATCAAACAGGCCCTAACAAAGGCTTCATTAGGACCACTCAAGTCAAAGATTTGATTTAAATCTTCTAAGGAAATTTCTTTCAGACTATGTGCTATAAGTACCTTCACCATTTTTCTAGATAAAATTCTTTATATTCAAAATAAGAAGGGAAATACATAATGGTAATGAAGTAGAACCAAGTTTTATAGTGAAAGGGTGCATATGGTTCTGATTTAGAGAAATATTTCCCATGAGATGAGGGAGATTTTGCTTAGTTCGCACAAGAAGGATTTAAGAGTTGGAAGGGATTAGGAATAAGTAGAACTAGTGAATCAATATGATTTGATAGGAACCATGTGTGGAAATTAAGCCAATAAGACATGAAATAGAGTGTGTAACACCCAAGATGGATTCTTGAAAGGTAGATGAGGATATATGTCATATCAGAGTCATTTGGAAGTGCTTAGAGGTCATTTGAAGTGATTATCTAATCAATATGAGGAAAAATGATTAAAATAATTTTCCAGAAATGATGACCTGATATCCCAGTCGAAGCACAAGTGGAACCAATTGAAAGACTTGCACTTTGTACACCTGGCAGTTTAAGGTAAAGCTTTTAAATGTCATGTTCTAGAACAAGTATTGTAAAAGGGAAGATTCCTTAGAATATTCATGCTTTTGGGGGAAAATTTTAAAGGTTAGTAAGTGAATGGAGTGATATAAAAGCAAAGAGATAATCACGCAAAAGAAAGGGGTTAAAATTTTCTGAGAATTGTTCAAAGAAAAGAAAGAGCTGAGTAAAAACCATTTCTCCAAGAGTTTATCTGAGAAACCTATTAATTCCTTTGTGATTTTCAAATTTAATCATGTCAAGATGGTTGTAAGTGTTCATCCATTGACAAGCTTTGAGGCTTTAAATAAAATTTTCCTTGCTAATAAATTTGAAGGACCTTGAATTAATTATGTTAATCATGAGCATCGTGGTGTCTGCTTTCATTTTGATGATATTTCAAGTAGTTATTCATGTTCCTGTTGTAATCTTATGTTAGGAATTCCTCTGAATCACATAAGATCTTATCCTTGTGGTAGTATTGTGGTATTTACAATTGTGCTATGAAATGAGTTCTTGTTTCATCATACAATAAACAATTTAAACTCATTTATTTCCATTTTATTGATACATATCATTTGTAAGTCTATGAGTGTATCTTAGATGTGATGGACCAGGAATTTTGATGTTTAGTTGAGTTTTGACATGAGATTTTATGTGAAATTCTCAAAGAATGTGTGAAACCGTGTATCTTTGGGATTCCATTGATATACATCTTCTAGTTGAAGGTTCATTGTTACTATCTGAGATGTTTTTGTCATCTTGCTTGGCAGATTGTCTAACCTTTGTTGAAATTTCTTAGGAATTTGGTATAATCAACTTTATCCTGTTTAATTCCCCAATGAAAATTCATCTAAAAGTGATAAATCCTACAATAATTACCCCTGCTTTCACTATTTGTCCATAAATGCAAAGGAGATTTGCTGAATTTACCCATCCTTTACTTAAAATATGCAGGAGCAATCAGGTTTTGTATGTTGTCTTTAGTAACCAGAACCTTTTTAGGAGATATCTTCACTTTTTAAAGTGACAACTCATGAGAGTTAGATTGTGTTACATTGACCATGTTTCCTTAAGGTTTGCTTTAAATATCATAGAAGGATAATCAAATATTGTTGATCCATTCATATCCTTCACAAATACATGTTACGAAGGGGTCCTCTCACCTTGGTTGAAGGCACAACCTAAAGTAGTGAGGGTAGGTCAAACCCTCAGCATGGTGATGCCTAATTTCTCCAAGTTTGAGTGACAAAGAGTCAGTCAAATCCATCCCCAGCTACAAAACAACTTGAACTCTGATTTATTTGTCTCTAAGCATATTTCTCAATATGTTGATGTTGCTCGACTATCAAAGGGAGTATCAATTTAGGTACCAACAGATGGAGGGTTTTCGTCCCCCAACTAGCCATAAGAAGAGTTTTTGTCCTTCTTGGAAAGAGCCACACACTTGGATTTTTGCCCAAGAGTGGAGAGAACAATGATCCACAACCCAAAATTCCAATTTAGAGAAAATGCGCCAAAAGTAGATGCTCCAAATGAAGCTCTTCAACTCCTTTTATACCCCAACTTCGGTGTCAAGGCCCAAAAAGACAAGGCCGACACATATAAAGCTCATTTAATCTTTTAATTTTCTTCTTAAATGCACCAAACCTAGCCAACCTACTAAAAAGAATAAAACACTAAAAAAGAATATTAAAAATTAGACAATAAAAGTGCAATGAGATTTCTCTTCCTTTTCCTGCTCACTTCACTTCATTGTCATGTAAAAGGGAATGGTAAGAAGTCCAAAAGCAAGCTCTCAAGTTGGAAAAGGGGACATTGCACCTCTTAAGACTCGAACTTGAGATCAATAGTGCTTTTGTGACCCTCTCCATGATTGTGCCATGTGTAATGATCACGAGGCTGCTCGTATGGGCTCCACACACTCACATATAATCTATGCAACGCATTTGAGACTAGACTTGAGGTTATATAACCCGTGACCTATAAAATTCTTCGAATATGATTTTCAATTGGTGAAACTTTGTGACCAAAGAAGAATGGGCCCCACCTTAGAACTGGACATGTGCCTTCCTAATGTTGTGATCTCTGTTCACCCTATAACTCAACACGATTGGTGACAAGTGGCCTAATCACGACCTCTTGAGCTCTTGGACTCTTTTCACTATTTTCTCACTTTGAGACCCTAAGAAAAGATTCAATGAGACAACAAAATATGGCAAGATTTTGTAGTCCCTAGAATCCTTTATACTTAGTCATTGTGAAAACACAAATAAAACCATACAAACGCCCGTGAATTGTTTGGAGCCTTCTAAATACATGCACAAAATTTTTGTGGTCAACATTGTTATAATAAAAATATGACACTTTTATCGAGTTTGCATGAACACCCCGTGACTCTTTGTGACCTCATGAACTCTCAAATCATATTTTTAGGGTACATGTACGAGTACATATTCGGTACATTCAAGCAACCATTTTTAAAAACCCTAGGTATGATACGCTATGGGTACATTCATAAAATATATTTTTAAAAATTAAAAAATATAAATACATATAAAAATTTAAAGAGAATTGCGTACTTATTAAAATTTAATACTCATAAAATCATTCTCCTTATAACCATGTTTCCTTTTGAACTAGGGATGATTAAAATGGCAAGAATGAAATTTCATTTTTTTGGAAGATGACCTTTATATATATATATATATATATCCATTTTTAAGGTAAGTAAATTAAATAAATATTCCTCCGGACCCACTAATAAATGTGCATAAATGTTTAGTTCATGGATCAAACCGACCCATAAACAGGCCTTGGCCGTAAACACTCCTCAAAACCAGTAATTTAACGGAGGGAAAATAGGAAATTCCATATCTACTCATCAACATCGAATCGAATACATCCCTGCCCTCTTGTTCTATATAGCCCATACTAAGGAATAAGATATCTTCTGACCAGTTCATGCAATCTTATTACAACAAGGAACTTTTCCCTACTGATGGAATTTACCATTCACTACATAAAGTTGAAGACTCAAAATCATATCAAAGTAGGATTTTCCGCCCATCAAAACACAATTATCATCATAGAGCAAAAACATATTATTGCTGCCAAGAAAGAAGTATACTTCAAGGTCTACATTTCTCCGCATCCCAATATGCACCAGTTGCATACAATTGAGTATTACAATATCCATTTGCTTTGGGCAGTGTGACTACTAATCCACCTGCCCAAAATAACAACCATCATAGTACTAGCTGCAAGTGGAAACACCATAGATATCAAAAGGTTTCTAAATCATGAAAGTGCATTGACTAAGAACTTAAAGGTATTAAATTCCGGTAACACTTAAAATGAAAAATTGTCATCATACAAAGAGCATCCTTTACTCCTTAACAAGCAACCTCTTTCTTGCCTTCCTCCTTGCTGGAATCATGGGCCTTAAAATGTTCCATTTCCTCTTTCCTCTCAGGTTCTTCTTCCCCTAGTTTCAGGATGTGCAGGACCTCAACAAGTCCCATATCATCATCATCATGTGCTTCATACTCTTTTGTTTCAATACAAATCCATTAGGCTTTTATAGATAGCATCTAGTTTTCTCCATAATTGTCTCCCTTACAAATGCTAGAATTATAAATGCAATCTTATACTATACAAATCTTATACTAAGTTTGAGTGTGTTTTTTTGTTTTTGTTTTTTCACACTTACTAAAAAAATATGGTATGTCTTTGCAGCACGTACCCACAGGCCAGGGTATGGAAAACTTGTTGGATTTTTATACGATGTCCATGCATTGTGAAAACCCAAATCTTCCTCATACAAACCTTTCATTGAATCAAACCCAATGAATTCTTCTTTGATCTCATTCACAACAAGAGCTCACCTACTCAACACATCTCCAACCTTATTATATTTACTACTTCTATGTTTTAAAGAAAAAGGAAAACTATGAAGAAATTATGCCCATTTAGTGTGCATCCGATTCAACTTACCCCGATTGTTTATAAGCATAAAACAAATTCCTTTGGTAAGAAATAATGCCACCCCTTCTTAAGATCTCGAATTATAGCATAAAACTCTTAGACATAAACCAAATAGTTGCACTTAGCTTCATTTATTTTCTCACTAAAATAAGCAATGGGTTTACCTTGCTGACTTGAGCACTACACCTATAGCTATTCTTGTTGCATCAAAGTCCAGGTTGAGACACTTTTCAAAATCAGTAAAAGCTAACACCGCTATCTTGTACTTTTGTATTCAATAATCGAAAACTATTCTCTCCGCAGGTGTCCACCGAAACCTCTTTTTATCTCCTCTCATTGTCTTTATAATGGGTGGACAAATGCCGCTAAAGTTTCGAATGAATTTATGGTAGAAATTTGCCAATCCGTGAAAACTCCTTGCTTCAAACATGCTCTTTGGAGAAGGCATTCTATGATCGCTCTTACCTTCTCAAGATCCATTTTTAATTCCTCTCTTAAGACCACAAATCCCAAGTATATCATCTCTTCCTTCATGAAGCTACACCCATTTTAAATTGAATGAAACTTTCTTCTTTAATTTTCTCAAAACCAATCTCAAATGCTTCAAATGATCCTCTTTAGAATAATCAAAACCAGAATATTATCCAAATAAACAATTAGAAACTTGTGAATGATTTCAACACCTCCTTCATTAGTCTCATAAATGTGCTTGGGGCATTAGACACCAAAAGGCATAACCGCCACTTATACAATCTGTCATTTGCCTCGAAAGAGGTCTTACACTTATCACCTTCCCTTACCCAAATTTGGTGATACCCACTTCTCAAATCTATCTTGCTCTACTAGGGTTTTTCTTGCATGATTTCACTTGTGTTAGCTTTTTGCATTGGTCTTTTAAAGCTTGTATCTTGTCACTGTCCGCTTCGATTGTTTTTTCATAGTGTTTTGGGCATTTATTCTGCCCGTTTTGGGCAGTGCTTGCCTTTAACCTTCTTGTTGCAAGTACAGTTCTGCAAACGGCGGTGATGATGGCTCCCAAATGCGCGAGGAAATTTGTTCCCAAAGTTTACAATGAGGTAATGATTCTGAAACCCCTCCGGGATGTTACTATTGATCTTGCTTATGTTGATCATGTTGTCCAGTTTTATCGTAATAATTATTTGATAGCATATTTCTGTGGTCGCATTCCTTCTGAGTCATATTTATAGAACTGGATTAAGAACCATTGGGAGACAACTGATATTCAGGTAACTGGTGTTCAAAATCTCACCAAAGGGTTTTTCTTTTTTACCTTTCATGAACCGTCACAAGTACATCTTGTTTTTGAGCTCTCTGCTTGTTGGTATATTGACAATACTTTGTTTGTTTTGTCCAAATGGACACCCAACTTTAACCCATCCAGCTTAGGTCTCCTTCGCATCCTTGTATGGGTAAAATTACCCGATTTACCATTACAGCTTTAGCCCTTTTTGAGTGATATTGTTCGTCCCCTTGGCCATGTTATCTGTCATGAGCCTGATCATTTTTTTTACGCGCATCCTCACAAATAGGTTTGTGTCAAGGTCGATTTAGCCTATAATCTGTAGGACCACATTGACAGTTAGGTCGGTTCCATGCGTATCTCGCAGAAAATTGTCTATTTCAACCTCCCCAATACCTGTTTTCGCTATCAAGATTTTGACCATCGTATTCACAATTTCCCGCTTAATCAACGCGCCAAGCCTGTTAATGCTCAATTTGGTTTCGTTTCGCAAGAGGCCATTTTGAGTAACGGACCACCGTAAGCAACAAGAAGGGTGTTGGTGGTAAATCAACTTTTGTGGTTCCCACACCTCCTTCTCAAAGCAATGATGGCTCTGTATTCCTCACCTCATGTTTAGCCTAGACCTTCTCATCCTTCTCCGCTTGCACAAAGCCAACCCACTCCACAACAACAAAATTCTAGGATTGTTGCTACCACATCTTTCTCCCAACACCGTTCTTGGAGTCCTCCTAGAGAGAACTCCTTGGAGTAGCATGGGCTGAATGGGGCTAAGTGTTGCACCATTTTTGTGAGCAACCTAACTCAAACCAGTTCATCCTTCTTTCCAATAGCTTTAATATTTTAAGCTCGAGAAGATGAGTTGTAGGATGGGTAGGGGCAGGAATTGGTCATGTCGACCTTCCATGAATTGTCTCTCATGGAGTGTTTGTAATGTCCCCTTTTTTGAAAACCCTTAGCCTATCATTCCCCGTGGGCTTTAGGGATGTTGCAAGGAAAAATATATTAAATAATTAGATAATATTGTCTGGAGAGTGATTTTAATCATTTGACATTATAAAGCAATATTTATTTAATTATTTAATATTTATGGAGCAAGTAATGTATTTAATTATTTAATTAAATTCCCAAAATGCAAATTAAAAAGGGGAATTAATTAAATAATAATTAGGTGGATTTTAAATATTAAAATCACCCTTTTAAAAGGGGACGCCACACCTAGGGAAATAAACTTCTTTTATTTAATAATTTCCCTCTCCTAGGGATTTCGAATTTTGTGCCTCCTTGCTTATAAAAGGAGTGCTAGGATCATTGTTAGACTCATGTTATGATGATATTTATTTTATGCTCCATGCTTGGAGTTGGGATGCATGCCCATTAAAGCTTTCTCTCTCTCTCTCTCTCGTGTGGGAAGTTAGTGAGTTGGTTTGATCAATTGAAGTATTCTCTCTTGTTCTCTTCATTGTGATCTCTTGTGTTGGTATTGGCGCATTTATTTGGATGATAAATCTATATTTTTGTGAAGGGTTTGAAGTACTTTTATGACTATTATTGCTGCTGCAATTTATTTAGCCATAACAACTGGTATTGGGGTTTGATCTTTCATATTTTGAAGTTATTTATGCTAGATCTATTTGCTGTTGTGTCTAATCAATTATTTCAGATCAAGGGTTGATTGTTTAAGGGTTTTGGAAGGGTTTTATGAGCTGGAAATTATTTAATTAATTTTCCCTAACCCTAGCGACTGGTTTTCAGATTTCAGAGGCAGATTTGAGTGGGTTTCAGTGGGATAAAAATTCAGTTTGTTAGTTCATTGGAAAGATCTTTATTTCTACTTTATTCTGCAATTTATTTCATGCAAAAACTCTAAGTATTGAAGGAGTTATGAATTTTAGAAGATTTCAGCTGTCTGCAAGCTTTCTAGTTCTTATAAATTAATATTTATTTCAAATCTGCAGTTTTGGGGTCAAATTAATATTGGTTTTGGTTGTAGAAATTAGGAGAGATAAGGAGAAAGCAATTTCATAATTTTTGGAGGAGATTTGGTGCCCTAAAAGTGCTGGGCGACCTACTTTTTAGGTCAAAATTAGGGTTTCGGGTTGGCTGTGCAAAATCTGATTTTTGCATATTGTTCCTCATATTTTTATGGTCCATTATCCAAAATTTCAGCTCATTTGGACTTCCCTAGCCAAAGATATGAATTTTTGAAGTTTGCAGCAGTTAGGGTTTGAAAATTAATTATTTTCAGTGTGTGTGATCAGATTTGTATTAATTCCTAACTTATTCTAGAAGGGGATATTACAATGTTAGAGGTCTCTTAGAATCCTTTCAAAAATATTATTTGAAGCATGTTTGTCAATTAATTGGTAATTTAGATATTATTTGCTTGCAAGAAGTTAAAATTACAGGTTTTCTTCTTTAGACTTCTTTAATGTGCATTGCGCCGAATTATCTGCATTATTTTTCTTCTCACTCGAAGGCAAAGGTGGTGTTTTTGTTTCTGTGTCTCCTATATTTTATGCCATGATCTCTACCATGGGTCATGATCTTGACAATGGGGCCGTGTGGGTTATTTTGAATCTTAATGGTTTTTCGCTTGGTGTGTTAAATCTTTATGCCCCTAATGATGGTCCGAAAGGTCGGTTTTATGGCGTTGGTTAGGAGATAATTTACCTCTTTCATATTGGGTTTTCTACGGTGATTTTAATATGGTTGAGCATCCCGAGGACAAGTTGGGGGCCCTTCCTATGCGTTGGTGCGTTGGAGCGGGAAGCTTGGTTTTATTTTAAAAACATATGGAGTATTAAAGACCCACTTTATAAAAGGCGGCGAGACTTTACTTCTCAAAATTGGTTTACTTGGTCCAATTTTTGAGAAGGCCCTACGTGTGTTCTTAAAAGGATCGATCATGCCATGATATCTCGGTGGTAGGCGTTTGAGCTGAAACTAACGATCATTCTCCGATCATGACCTAGCCGGTACATTCTCTTATCATATCATACCCCCATCTCTTTCAGCATTACATGGGGTGGGGTCTCTCTCAAGGTTCCAAGTACTCAATTCTTTTTGAATGTTTCTCTTGTTGAGTCACCTAGGGGTTATGTCTCTTATTGCTAAAGTTTGGAACATGGAGCCATGTCCGCCGCTTGCGGCCAGTTGGATATCCTGGTGGAACAAAGCAATTCAATGGAAAACTAAATTTCTTCGCCACTTTGGTAAATAGGTTGCACAAGTTCGAAAAAAGCCAATGCCACTCTTTGGCAAGAATTCCAAAGGATGACATCGCTGTTGAATCCCAACCTTTCGATGTGCCCACTCAAGTTTGAGCCGCACAACTCAAGCACAAATTGAAGATCATTGAGCATCACAGGCCAAGGGTGCTCAGGTCCATGCTCGGATTCACTGGCTGAAAATTGGTGATCGAGCTTCCAAGAGTTTCTTCAAATTTCTCAAATCTAAGCATGTTAAGGAGAAAATCAAGGCTATTCAGCTAGCTCGTTCCCGAGTCACCACCCTCCTAGAGATTTCCTTAGCATTTGTGGATCATTATACCTTGGTTTTTCAGGCTCAGAATCCTTCAGCTGAAAGTAAAGCAACTCTTTTCAACAATGTATTGAGGTGGTCCCATGTAAGTTGACTCAGCAAGACAAGAAGCATTGTGATGCTTCTCTCTTTGTTGAAGAGCTTCATAATGCCCTTTTGTGTCTTGCTAATGATAAATCACCAGGATTAGATGACTTTCCTTGCGAATTTTATAAAGTTACTTGGCCTTTTATTTGCCAAGATTTGTTGAAAGTGTATCAGGAAGCTTTGCAGAACCAATCCCTAGGAGATGTTATCAATAAAGGCAATATTAAGTTCATTCCAAAAGTTGGGAACTAGGAGGCCATCACAAATTGGAGACCCATTACTCTACTTAATGTTTCCTACAAGATTTTGGCTAAGGCTCTTGCCTTACGCATTTCTTCTTTGCTTCCTAAGATTGTGCGACTTGAACAATCTGGATTTGTTAAAGGCCGATATATTTTGGATAATCTCATAGTAGTTTGGGAAGGCATGAAATGGGCTCAAACTTCTTATAGAGGGTGATTTTTTAAAAATAATTTTGAAAAGGCTTATGATTGCATTGAATGGTCGTTCATTCTTGTTATGCTTCATGCTTTGGGTTTTGGCAATTTTTTTATCAATGTTGTGCAAACTATTTTTGTTGATGCTTCCTCTTGTCTTACTATTAATGGTCACCAGTCTTCTACTATTGGGTTGTTCCGATCTATAAGACATGGGTGTCCTCTTGCTCCTACTCTCTTTGTTCTAACCGCCGATGCGCTTGGTTATCTTATTGCCAGTAGAGCAAAGCAAGGGCATATTCATGATCATAAGACTCAACTCATCAATGGCCACTTCGTTGATGATTCTTTTCTCACTCTAGCTGAATTGGAGCAGAATATCTAGGAGACCTTCTCTTGCCTTGACATTTTTTGCAAAGCATTGGGGTCTAATGTTCAACTTGCTAAGTCTTTAGGTTTTCGCCAAAGTTCTTGGCCTATGCCGGATTAGTTAGCGGCTTACCCCTAGAAGTGGATTCAGCGAGGAGAAAGATTTCAGTTTCTAGGGATTCCCTTTGCTTTTACAGTGAATCTTCCACTCTTTGGCAGTTTGTTATTGATCGGGTTGAGCAGAAAGTGCAAAAGTGGGTCTCTCGACCTTTGTCGTTGGCTGGGAAATTTCAAGTTTGCACCAAGATTTTGGCTGCGACTCAGGTTTACTATGCAGCATGTTGGTGTCTGTCTCGGGCATCCTTTGAAAAATTGGCCAAGCTTTTAAGGGATTTTATTTGGTCGAGTTACAGGCAGGGAGGCTTTCACAGGTTGCATGGGAGATTTGCATGCTTCCAAGGGATCAAGGTGGAATGGGCATCATTGGTGTTTATAGGCAAAGCATCTCCCTCTGTGCCAAATGGGTTATTTAGTTTATTCATGGTAATAAAGCCTAGGAGATTCTCTTCAGACATTGTATTTCTTCTGGATCTCCTTATGGTAAGAAATGTTGGAAGAATATTGGCTTTCATACCTTATTAATTATTAGAGTGCCAGTTAAAATACTGTTTGCGGTGATGAGTATCTGGAAATATTTCGAGGAAGTGAAGCATCTAATGCATTGGATTGGTGATGGTTTTGATCTAGAATTTCTTTCAATGATCATAATATCTAGTGGTCGCCTATTTTCTTTGTCGATAGCCTGCCTCTAGTAGGAATTTCCTGATATCAAGGTCGTGAGGCTAGCTTGGAAAGGCATTTCAACTATAAGGGATTTGGTCTCCAACAGGGATTAGCTTCCATGGCCGAGTTCAAGCATAAATTCCAATTAGCCAATTCTGATTTTCCTTCTGTCCTTAAAATTCAATCTCTTATGCCAGATGTTATGTTGCATAAACTTGGGCTTCAACCACCTCTTGCCTAGTGGAAAGATTGGAGATGGAATGTGGATATTCCCTTATTGAATTATGATTCCAGAGTCATCTATTCTATGCTCTCTCTGTTTCGCTTGCTTTGAAAAGCTTAACTCCAAATGGAATTTGCACTACTCTCCTCCACTGGCTTTCTTCGTCTTCATCGGGCCCTAATCCTTTGTTTGACCCCAAGTTGAATTTTTTTCTTTGGTGCCTCATTTATCAAGGTCTTCCACTGGGGGAATGGTTAAGCCACATTGGCATTCCCAACCCCAAATGCCTTTGTTGTGGTCACCCTGAGTC
Source organism: Taxus wallichiana var. yunnanensis (assembly GCA_018340775.1). Taxonomy (NCBI): domain Eukaryota; kingdom Viridiplantae; phylum Streptophyta; class Pinopsida; order Cupressales; family Taxaceae; genus Taxus; species Taxus wallichiana. Next base: position 832,986,923 of record CM031234.1, read on the forward strand.
TTTTAAACATGTTTTCTGGTTTTGTCCTTGTGCTCAAAGTGTTTGGCGTTGGATTCACTCCCTTTTTTAGCCTTATCACCCTGAGTTTTTGATTGGAAAATTACTTTTTATGGGGACTATGTTAACTGGCCTTCTTACATTGCTTCTATTTGGAACTTTTTCCATTTTGTTATTCTCTTCCAACTTTGGAAGGCTAGGAATACTGCTTTGTTTCAGCACTGTGAGCTCACTATGGAGATATCTATTAATGAAAAGGTGGAAATTTTGTCTTTTGTGTGTATGCAGATCTAGGCCCAAGCTCAAAAAGTGGCGCTAGAATTTTCTCACCTCTAGTAGTTGCTTGACCACTTGGGCAACACATCATGTACCATGAGCTAGGTCCCCTCCGATGATGATCGGTGCCCTCTTCCTCTTGCTTTATGCCGCTTAGATGTTGCGAGGCATTCACGTAGCCATTCTCGCAGCCACTCTCGGAGTGATCGACCTTCTCCTCCATCGGCTCGGCCTGACCCTTCTTCTTCTAGGCCTAGTTGGAGCCCTCTTGCGCTAGGTAAAGTGGTTGTCAGTTCTTCGAATCGGGTCTCCGCATGGGGGAGTTGCTTAGTTTGGCGGGTTGCCTCCACCTGGTTTGGGGATCATGGTTCCACTCAATGTTCAACTGCCAGATCAGGATGGGTAGATGATCAACCCCCTGATGACGAGCCTTGCACACTTGGCTTCTTTCCACCAAGAGATGATCCACCTCCGCCTCCAAGCGATGTTGGTCCGTTTGCTTAATAGTGCCTCTTTATAGTGTTTTTACTGGTTTTGTTCGCCCTTGTGGATGCTTCTTATTGCCTTCGTGGCTTTTTTTGGTGCCTGCGTGGTGTGTGATGTATTGCCCTTCGGGCCTCATTTTTTTGGGTCGTGTTCTCTATCGGTCACCCCCTTACTATGTAACACTTTGTATTATGTTTATAATATAGAGGTGGTTCTAATAGTAAATCTATCTTGCTGAAATATTTAGCTCTGCTTAAACAACTGATTAAATCATCCATCCTTGGAAATGGGAATTTGTATTTGATAGTGATCTTATTTATTGCCTTCGAATCTGCACACATTTGCCACTCTACACATTTCCTAGGTGCAAACACAATCTGGAACTACACATGAACTCAAGTTCTCATGGATTCATTTTCAGCAACTCTTGCACTTGTCTCTTTATTTCCTCATTCTCTTGTTGAGTCTATCTCTAAGTCGTCTTGTTTGGTAAACTAGCTCTCAATATCGAGTCCACATGATGGCTAATGCTCCTCAAAGGTGGCATTCCTTCTAGAAAATGATTTAACACACTATCGACGTATTCCTCCAATAGATTCTAATCTCACTAGAAAAATCACTTAGCATAGTGTTTGGATAAGCTTGTATGGGTTGTGAAATATGTGCAAAACATGTCTCTTCTTTCCTCATCTTTGCTAAGAAATCTTTACCAGATATCAACATCACTTTGGGGTTACTTGTCCACATCTTTCTTTCAATGGACTCAATGTGTATCTCTTTCCATCCTCCTCAAGATCAGTAAGTGTTTTCTCTTCCATCATGCATGACTCTTCTATCAAATTGCGATGGTCTACCCAACAACATGTAATACAGATCCGTGGGCATAATGTCACATAAAACCTTATTCTCAAATTCACCGCACACTCGTTCCTTTACCAAAACTCGACGACCCTTAAGCAACCAGACAAATTTGTGTGAAGTTGGATGTGCTGATATTTTCTGTCCAAGTTTTTCTACCATTTCTTTAGAAATTAAATTATTTGTGCTAGCAACATTAACAATTAACTTACAACACTTACCTTTAGATTTGCAAATTGTGCGGAATAAGTTTCTCTTTTGCATTGGTTCATCTATCTGTTTGTCTCATTTCATTAGAACATTTTTCAAAATGAGATCTTCTCCATGTTCCAGTTCTTCTTTGTGTCTTTGAGATTCGACACTCTTCATCTCCTTGAGCTATATGAGCTGTCCCTTAAACTCTTTTGTGGCTGTTCTAGGATCTTCTGGGCACTCAAATGATCTATGCCAACATACTTATCATCTAAAACATTTACCTATGAATCCTCTTTCTTTGAATGAATATCATCTTCCTCTTGCATGTGAATTCTGATGTTGTGAGTTGCTTGCTTCTCTATCATGAATATGCAGTAATCTTCCGCCAAAGCTTCGTGCTTTATTCTTCTTGGAGGCCTTCCTCTACCTCTAGAGTTCATGCTTTGCTTTGTTGACAATTTCTCCTCCACCTTCAATGCGCATTTAAAGGAGGCTTCCATAGTTCTTAGGTTTAGCATATTAATTTCCTCTTGAATATTAAAATGCAGTCCATTCACATACCTCGCTACCTTTTATAGATCATCCTTCACATGTCCCGCTCTTATAGTAAGTTTAGAAAACTCTTTGATTGCTTTTTGACACTCGCCTCCTTTCATCTCAAGTTTTGCAATTATCTGAATAAACTCATGTGATAATCAATATGCGAACAATTAGCCTTTAATTTTGTCACCATTATGTCCTAAGATTTAATTTTCTCCTTACCTCTCCTTTTTCTCTGAGTTTGTGCATGCTCCCACCATAAGGATGCACAAGCCTGCAAATTTGTACAAGCAAACTTTACTTTCTTGGGCTCTACCATTGACTCATAATCAAAATAATTCTCCATCTTTGTAATCTAATCTATGATCTCTTCAACATTTAAGCTCCCACTACAGTATGGTGTGTCGAACCTTGGCTTGCTACCAAGCCTTGCCATGGATTTGAAATTTTTTTCTCCATTTGCTTCTTCCGATGCAATCTCTTGAGCTTCTACTTCCTCATCATCACTCGGATCTTCAAAATTAGCTCCCCTTATTTGTGCTTCTTCCATTGCATCCAATTTTGCTTGGAGCCCTCTCATCATGTCTGCCAAGTCTACAGCTCTTAGTGCTCGTATTCTTACATCTCATCTGCCTTTGTGTGCCATCACTTTACGCAATCGTAAGCTTCTGTTTCACAACTTGCCAAATGATAAAATTGGAGGCTCGATACTAATCAGGTGCGATCGGTATGGGGCTTTAAGTAAACAAAGACCATACCCTACAAATTTGTTAAAGTAAACACAACGAAAACACTTGACTTCTCATTAGTCTCAAGCTTTAAATAGCATCTACACTCACTATGACAATTCACCAACACACACACACATCAATTGAACCTAAAAGGGATTTATTATAACTCTTGTAGACTCTACATTAAAATTGGGATCACATTTGACTAAGTAGCCTCTTATTTGGCTCTAAACACCTCCTATGGTGTTTCCCAAACAATTCTCGGCTAACATTGACTCTCAGTGCAGTGCCTTCTCATTTTGGGCCTCCAATGTTGAACCTCACCCAAAACTCTCCAATCCAAACTCTTTTCTTGACTAAATATCTTTTCTTCTTGCATGCTTTACTATAATCAATCCCATCAATGGAATTTGAGTCCCTCTATAAATGCATGTGTTCCAAAGGAGTCTCCAATTGTGCCCAAAGCTCAAAACAAATCATATGAGAGGCATAAGCTCCAAAAAGAATGCAAAATGTCTCATAATATTTTCAAAGTTGTTTTAAATCTCAAATGTTTCACAAACCGCATTGAGACCACCACCAAACAAAAGTGATTAGCGATCTCTTTCTAGAGAAGCATTCCATGAGTTATGGCACACGCAAGTTTTGAGCATCGTGGCCTCTTGCTACTCAAAATTAATATCAACATTGACTTTGTGACACTCTCCGTGATTGTGCCACGTGTAATGATCACCCACACTCCTCTCATGGGCTCTACACACTCACAAATGATTCATGTAGTGCATTCAAGACCAGCCCCATTATTTTATAACCTTCTCCAATAAAATACTCTACACCCGCTTTTCGCTTGGTGAATCTTTGTGACCAATGAAGAATGGATCGCACCTTAAAATTGGGCACGTGGCCACCTGATGCTAGGAGATCCATTGACCCTATGACTCAACGTGATTGGCGACAAGTGGCCCAATCACGACGTCTCAAGATCTTAGTCTCTTTTTCACTATTTTCCAACTTTGAGACCCTAAGAGAAAATTCATAGAGAAATTGACACATGGCAAAATCTTGTAGTCCCCGGGAATCTATTTATACTTAGCCACGTAAACACAAATAAATCTCTGTGAATGCTCATGAACTATTTCGGGCCCTCTCGAATGCATGTAAGGAAAGTTTTGAGGCTCCTATTGTTGTGATAACATGTTTTGACACACTTATTGAGCTCATGGACACCCTTTGACTCTTTGTGACCATGTGAACTCTCAAAACATGAGGTGTGTGTGACCTATGACCACAAGGGTTTAAGTGGCCTAATAAATAAATACCAAGTACTCACACAACTTTGAGGATTAGGGAATTGCCACAATGTGACCTAGGAAGGAATTCAGGTGCTAAACCGTGACCACAAAGAACTCTACCAATATTGTGATCAAACCGTGACCGCCACAACCTGTGACCAAAAAAAAAAAAAAAAAAACAAAATAAATTGTTTTTGGGTGACGCAAGATTTCCCATTCACCATGGATGCTCCTACATTAGAGCTTCGCCTAGCCTACAAGCATGTGTATAGCACAAGGGGTTGAGAGGAGCATTGGAAAGACACCAACAGTGCAAAGAGCCATCCAAGAGGAGGACCAAGATACCAAAAAGAGCAAAGAGGAAAACCAAGACATTGAAGAGTGCAATGGGGTTAGTTGGAAGATCTTTGAGGGAGTCATAGACTCTTTTGTAATAACCCTTTTGAGGGTTTTAATCAAATATTCTAAATGCAGATCTGAAAATAAAATTGCAGCAGACTGAAGAATAAAATCAGTGACTTGTACTTGCACCAAAAATGCCAAAATCACCATAAAACACCTCCAATCAATTCGCCACTATTTTATATGTATTTTATGGAATTTTAGAAGCCAAAATAACAAAGAAATACTAAAGAATACTCTGCTGAAAAATAAATATGCATTGGAAATTGCAGCCACAAGATAAATATGAAATATGGGTCTAGAAACCCTCTAAATTCATGTAACTTCAGATTCCGGCCTTTAAAAATATTACAAATCAGAATATGAAACTAGATTTCTCAAATTCTTCACCAACACTCCCAAACCCTACCCAAGGTAGGTCGCTCCACCCTAAATAATTCAATAACAAGCTGGAAATTACAAATAGATCTTCAAATCAACTCTTCTCTTCAAGACTCAACAATGATGAAGGGTTTTCGTCCTTCACCTAAGCCACATGAAGGGTTTTCGTCCTTCAATGAGGCCTCACAAGAGGGTTTTCGTCCTCAAGTGGATGAACAAGGAGCAACTAGCTCTCTATGCCCAAGTATAACAAAATGCGCCAAGACTAGCTACAAATGAAGTCTCTAATCTCCTTTTATATCCTCCTTTTTGGCACCAATGCTCAATTAGACAAGGCCGACTGTATAATGCAAGAAAACACTAAAGAAAATATAATAATATTAGATAAAATATATTATAAAGATGCTCAAGGGTCTTCTCCTTCATTTTTGCTTCTTTGCCATGGAGAAGGAATGGCAAGAAGACCAATTTCCAGCTCTTAGGTGGGAAAAAGGGACATTACATCTTCACCATTCCGGTTTTGCAAGTTGCGTACGTCGAAGTCACTTTCCAAGAGAGAGAAACAATGTACATCCAAGAGGATGATGCAAAAGTATCCCATTTGAGAAGATAGGTGGATCCCTATATTATCATTATAGAGATTTTGTGGCACCCAAAATCCTTCTCAAGATGTGTGATATGAAATTGGGTCATGTATATCATCAAATTGAATCGGTCAAGGTAATTGATCACATTAACAAGGTTTGACATGCCAAAGTCCTGAAAAACATATTTATTTAGGTGCAAAGACTTCTACAACATATGGCTTTCATCAAAAGTATGATTTGACTACATATTTGGATTCCCATTGAAAAATTATGCGCTACTAAAAAAATAACACCCAATTTCGGATTTGTATGAAAATTTTATGGCCTCCGAAGATAGAGGACTTGGGGTTTGCGGCATGCCAAATTCTGAAGAACAAATATATTTAAGTACAAGGGCTTATACAACATATGGCTTTCATCAAAAGTATTGTTTGACTACGTATTTGGGTTTCCCTTGAAAAGTTAATGCACTACTAAAAAAATGACACCCAATTTTGGATTTGTATGCAAAAGTTATGACCTCTAGAAGATAGAAGACTTCTTAGGGTTGCAAAATCACCAAATAGTTTTGCAACTGCCGGTTTACACAGTGGCAATTTTTCGTAAGTACGTTGCATAGGAAGATTAAGAGACATAAATATAGTTTCTCATCGCTTTCACATCTTTGGGTTTCTTATTCGAGACTAAGGAGTGTGCAAGTTTTGTAAATGAACCCGTAGAGGTTCATGGAAGGAAATGGAGAGCAAGCGAGTGAAGTTCAATTTTGTTCAACAGAATGTAGAGAATGAGAATTGATTGAATTTGAAGTGTAGTTGAAGGCTACATAGTTGTAATGGATGAGTGCAGTTGTCTTGTTTGTTGATTCAAAAAATTGATGCATGGGAGATTGCAAAGGACAATGCAAGTTTAGGATGCCTCTATTTGTGTTGTTGTCCTTTGAAGGTGTCAAGAAGGCAATGAACTTGTAAACTGTAGAGAATATAGAGGAGACGAGGTACAAACAATTATACAACATATTGTTTTCATCAAAATTATTGTTTGACTACATATTTGGGTTCCCTTGAAAAGTTATGCACTACTAAAAAAATGGCACCCAATTTTGGATTTGTATGCAAAAGTTATGGCCTCTAGAAGGTAGAGGAATTTTTAGGGTTGCAAAATCACCAATAGTTTTGCAGTTTCGGTTTGCATATAGTGGCAATTTTCCCGCATACATTGCGTAGGAAGTTTAGGAGACAAAAAGATAGTTTCTCATCGGTTTCACACCTTTGGGCTTCTTATTCAAGCCTAATGATTTTATAAATGAGCTTGTTGGCTAGATTTTCTGCATAGTTGAAACCCTATGCAGGTCATGAGATAAATCTCCCTCATTTATCGGTGAGTTTCCCATGTCAGATTTGTCAAAAAAATATGCTAGTATCTATATGGGGGTTTTACTTTAACCATGTAGCTCATGAACCATAGCTGTATAGTTTTGCAACAAGTAAGCAATTGTTTAAAGAAAAGAAATATTTAAAGAAGAAGGGAATAATAAAACACAGGGAAGAAATAGGGAAGATGTGCAACCCAATCAATAGATAACAGAGTTGATTGCATGCACATAGACGGAACCAATAGATATCAACACATAGAATTATAAGCAAAGGCAACTTTAGATTTAGATCTAAAATAACACAAAGTTTATAAGTAGATCTAAGACAAAAGCTAGAAACAAAATGCATCGTGACACAAAGTTCTCCAGAAATCTGCTCCTTTGTATTCTTTTGCTTCAAATAGCTATTAGGGGTTTCAGCACAAAGTCTGGAACACACGAATGTTGCTTACAAATTTTGATTATCTAACCCGTAGGTTCTTCCTCTACTTATAGCATGTAGAGGGGAAATTACAAATAGGAAGCTTTTAGTTAAACTGACACATGTGGAAGTCGAAAAGGAAACAACTGACAATCTCCCTCCTGGAATTTCTCTTCGCATGACATGCATGATTTGTAACTGAAGATAGAACCTTTTATTTTGCACATTTGCCACCTATCTCCAAGTAGTTGACTTATTCAAGTAATGACTTTTAAACCAATCACTTAAGTTGTATAATTTAATTGATCGCTCAATTACTTTGTTGGAGGAAATAAGAGAAAGAAGAAGAAAGAGGAAAGCTGCAGTCTTGTCCTTTTTCATATTCTGCATGCACTGGTGATTCTTTTGCCCTTGATTCTCACCATCTTGGATCTGGGAATACAAATGGATCTGGGAAGCAATGGATCTGGAATTTTGCTTATGGGGTGTTGCCTTTGCCTTGTCTTCCCTCTTATCTTTGAAGCTTTTGCATTTCTTCTCCAGTACATGCATCAGTGCCATGTTTCAATTAAAAATTCGGAAAACACTCTGGGTGAATGCAAATTCAATGAAGGCTTCAACTAAAAGATTGGGAGAACATGCACAAGGTCCTGGAAGAAATTCTCCATGCACTGACTTCTTCATGGGCTGCACTCGAAACAAGAGGATGAAACCTTTGCAATTATGGATTTGGATTTGGATTTGGATCTATGCATGATTCTGCTTTGCCATGGCTTGAGCGATCTTTGTCTGAGCATTTCTTTTTCTTTTTATTTAGCTAGAATTCTTCACAACCGTGCAAATCTGATAATTCTCCGATTCGGAGGATATGTTCAATGTATTGGACATTGATTTAAGCTCCTTTCTCTTAAAAAGCACTTAAACACACATTACCACTATGCGGACAGCTTATTCGACACAAATCTAGCTCCTTCAAACCTAGGTGCCAAATTTTGAAGCTTTTAGCAGTAAATACACCTTCTGCTATGCAAAATTCCTCTTCAAATGGGGTGCACTTTTTGTCTGGGCTGCACTTCTTTGCTATTGAATTAATTAATTCATCCTTATGGCAGCCCTTGCTTATATAACCCTCATCATTCTATAATTAATTATTGCCCCTCCTATTCTTGGCAATTAATTAATTAATTAATTAATAAGCTTTTCTCTTCAAATGGGGCACCTATTTTGTGCATGCTCATGGCTGCCATTAAATAAATTAAATTTATTTAATTTTAGCTCTCTACTTCCAGTTAACTTAAGCCTCACAGTATGCTTTGACCTCATCCACTGAAAATAGGAATTAATTAAATCAATTAATACTTAAAAAATATTATTCTTCTCCCAAATGGGGCACACTTTTTGTCATGAAGGGGCTGCATTAAATAAATAATATTTATTTAATTTTAGAATTTCTAATTCTAATTTCCTTTATCCACTTTACCTTTGTTGACTTTTCCACATACCTGGGCGCCAAATTTGGAGAAGAAATTAATTAATTTAATGCATTTAAAGCTGCCCTTCTTTCCCAAAAGGGGTCGCACTTTTTGGCATAGGCAATTTCTATTTTTAAAAGCCAATTAACAATGGGATTATTCACCCTGCACCGCAGCTCCAAAAATCCCATGATCCACTTAAGTTGTTTGACTTTCATAATGGGATTATTTACCCTGCAAGGCAGGTAATAAAATCCCATCAATGCCTTAAGTGATTTTCTTTTATTTCACAATGAGAATTTTCACCCTGCAAGGCAGGTAAGAAATTCCCGCTTGCTTGTTGCCTCTAATTTTCCCATTGTGACTTAAGTGGCGTTGCTTCCATGGGAAAAAGTACCTGCTAGGCAGGTACAAAAATCCCACCTGCCTGCTGCTAACAAAAATCCCATTGTAGCTTTAAAGTCTTCTTTTTCCAAAAATGCGGCTTGCCCAGAAGAAGTTTTTTTGTGCATGACTTCGTCTTTTCAGAGAGAACCAGACCTCTTGTGGCAAATTCCTTCTGGCATAACGTGCATAGATGATCTCCAGATACTCCAGGCAAGGAATCAGTTTAAACCGGCAAAGGAATTGACCTAGAGAAATTTCACAGAAAACGAAACGGGAAAACACCAAAAACACAAAACATTGCCAGAAGTCACAAATAAAGCCTAGAATTCATTCCTGGTTAAAACCCTACTGGTATATGGGAATATTGACATGTACGATCACAACAGGGTTAAACTGGAGCACAATTTGCCTCAAACGGGGCTCAAAATAATTAAATACAAATTTCCGCAGGCAAACCCCAGTGACAGAATATAACAATTTTGGGCATCTGGGTATTTGTCAAAATTGGCTTATATGGCTCCTTGGGAATATCTTGACACAATACAGAAACTTTCTGGCAATAAAAACACAAAACGACCCATTATTTTAAAAGTACGATTTTTTTACATAGGGTAGTCCCAAATTTTAGGGTGAAATCTGGGGACACCAGTCGGCTCCATCTGTGGACATCTTTTCCTCTGTCAAAATGACAAGGGAAAAGATGAGATCCCAGCATCTCTGGTTTCATATCTTGTCTATTGGGCTCGGGGTTAGGCAAACAAAAACAACACAACATAGAAAAACAAAGAAAAACAAATAGTTTTATTTATATACATACAAGTTTTACACTGCTTTTTTTATGTCCGGAACATCTTCAAGCGTTGCCCATTGAAAGGCAATGGTAACTCAATTCCATCCTGGTAGGAAAGGAAGAAAGTATCCATTCCGGCATCTCTTTTGATCATGAAGGGCCCTTTCCAAAGTGAATCACATTTGACGTGCATGCCCTTCGGTTCATGTCTCTTGTCCCACTAGAGTACCCAGTCTCCGATCTCGAACTTCCTTTCTCTGGCCTTCTTGTCAAATACCTTGGGCAAGTCCTTATCAACTTCATCTGGTGGTGGCTCATCCTTTCTTCTCTCCGTGGCAAGTAAGTCTACATCAACTTGCTCCATTCCCAGATTTATTTGCTACATTTCTAAGGAAGAACTATCACCATATTCTTTGTTCTTCTTCAAGTATTGATCATGCTTGTTGAAAGTCTCCACTAAGGAAACCAAACCCTTGGGGATTTTGTTACCTTTTGGTTAGATTGCTCCACTATTGTCATCATAACCTGGATCAGCTTTTCCTGTGATTGTTTGTCGTGGTAGTGACTTACTCCCTTCAACATACAACTTGTCAAAGTTGCCTTGTTCCAGAAATGCAGATGTTTGTTTGTCCTCATTGAAAGTTTGCCACTGTTCAACATTATCAGGGACTTTAGGGTGGTAGACCATCTCCACTTTATAGTTTCCTTGTCTGAATATGGACAGTGGTCTATCCGGATTTAATAGTGCAGTGTGACTGCCAAAGAATCTACCTTGGAGTTCTGATTGGTTGGGATGAAGTCGATAGAGAAGGTTGCAAAATCCAGTGTGGCAGAAAGCACTTTATCTCTGTAATGCTTCAACTAATCTCTTTTGACTTGATATTTCCTTGAACTTACTTTACTAGAATTTCAACATCTCCTTGGGCTTTGAGGAGTCTTACTCCTTTCTTTCTGGCTTGCTCCATTCCTAGCAACAATGCTTCATACTCCGTCGTATGATTGGTGTTCTCAAACATCAGCTTGTGGGAGTATGGGAATATCTCATGATCTGGAGATATTAATAGAATGCCGACTCCTGATCCAAAAGAACAACAACTACCTTTAAACTCTAGAGTCCAAACTTTTTCAACTCCTTCTGGTTCTGGCTCTAGTTGAAGTTCTGGCTCTGGAATGCCTTTATCCATTTCCAAGAAGTATACACCGTGGTCAGACCCCTGAAAAAGAATATGAGATCTAGGATCTTCAGATTTTGTCACCGTGTACTTGGACTTCTTTTCCGGCTCTAGCTTCTGATTAATCCCCTTGATAGGAATATGAGCACAGACCAATCCATCTTTACTTCTCCTCCCAGCTCTTTGTAGAAGTTTCTGCTCAGCAACATCTCGTAGGAGACAGGAATATCTGCAACTAAGATTGTCATCTTTAATCTCTTGTCAGGAAAAGCTACCAGAACAACTTGTGCATCTTTGATTTGTCTGATTAAAGGGACTTGTCTCTCCATAGAGTAGCACCTTTTTATGGTCTTTGTCAAGGTAAGCCCAAGAGCATCTGCAACTGTAGCTGGCATGACATTATCATAAGCACCCGAATCTAGAATGCAGTTTCTTAACTTGAAACCATTAATGAATAGGGAAACATAGAACAGTTCCACTCTTTCAGAAGATGGTGAGGATTTAACAACTGCAGTGTTGTTCTGGGGAGGAGTATCTTTGGGCTTAGGCAAAAGGCCTTTTGATGTATTGGATTGTCTTGGTGATTGTACATATTTGACTAGCCTATTTAATTGCTCAGGAAAATCTCTCAGGTATTCGGCTTCTGACATTTGAACTTTAGTTTTCTTGGCATGATCAATAATGTCAAAAGAAGGTATAGATTCAGATACCTGAGCTGCTTTTTGTGGTTGAAATGAAGAACTCACATTCTTATCTCTAGGAGCTAAAGAAGAAGGTAAAGGGTTGCCCCTTCTTTGTTCATCAGCTAATGCCTTAGCTTGGCGAGTTTGTGATCTTGTAAGTACTTGCATATGCATGACCATGATCATCTTCAAGAAGCTCCTCATACTCATGTTCAAATTTGTAGTTTAGGTAATTAATGTTGGAGTCACCAATAGGACCTACAAAATCATCATTCTCGAGTTGATCAGCGTCAGCTTCCGTCTTCTTCATTCATCTCCACGTTGTTTCTGGGAGCAACTTCAATTGCTAATCTTTGGGAACCAACAATGTGGTTCCGGTTGTTGAAATTCCGAGCAGGGGCAAGTGTTGTTGCCCTGAGCCATTTGAGCCATTTGTTTCTTTATCTGTGACATCTCATTTGCTAACTTTTGTAGCAATGAATCAGAAGTAGTAGTAGAAGATGAACTTTCAGCTCTAGAAGTGTTGCTCTTTATCTTTCCAGCCATGATGAGGTCATCTTCAATTTCAACCGCCATGTTTTGAGTTGCTAACAAGTCAGCAGGACGTGCTCTTCGCAGTTGATAGCTTACTTCAGGAAGTAAAGCATTGATGAAGAATACCTTTTGATTCTCATCATTCAGAGAAGCGAAGCCAAAATTTTGTACAGTAATCTTTGAAATCTTATAATAAAATCCCGCATGTGCTCATGTGGTTCCTTCTTCAGTTGAGTCAGTTGGATTATCAAGGTGCTGGAATCTTCAATTGGTTTAAATCTTTTCGAATGCATCCCGCATAGTAGTCCAGTTGGTTATGGTGTCAGGAGCTAGTCGATAGAACCATTCTCCAGCCAAGTCATGCAGAGTCTCTATGAAGAGTCTGACAGATACATCTTCATGTTTGACTACAAGCACTCCATAGGATATGAAAAACACAGCCAAGTGGTCCGCTAGATTCTGCTTGCCATCTCCAAAGAATTTTAGAAAAATTTTTCTCGTCCCTTTAGGTAGATCATGCATAGGAGGAGTCAGATTCAGAGGTCCAAAGGCTGCACCCCATGGAATAGGCACTGTAGGGGCAAGTGGTTGATTCTGCATCATGAAAGGAGCACATCTTCTTTGAGAATAGACTTGATGAATAATTCCAGCTGCCGGATTATGCTGAAGATGATCCGGATCTGGATGTGTTTGCACTCTTCTTCCTAGTGAAAGACTGGATCTGTGGCTTCTAACTTGAGAAAGCTCTGGTATGCTAATTTGTGTTGTTCCCAGTAGAGAGTCGCCAAAAACTGTTGGCTAGATTTTCTACATAGTTGAAAACCTAGGCAATCATGAGATAAATCTCCCTCATTTACCGGTGAGGCTCCCGTGTATCGATTTGTCAATAAAATATGCTAGTATCTATATGGGGTTTTACTTTAACCATGCAGCTCATGAACCATAGCTGTATAGTTTTGCAACAAGTAAGCAACTGTTTAAAGAAATGAAATATTTAAAGAAGAAGGGAATAATAAAACACAGGGAAGAAATAGGGAAGATGTGCAACCCAATCAATAGATAACAGAGTTGATTGCATGCACATAGACGGAACCAATAGATATCAACACACAAAATTATAAGCAAAGGAAACTTCATCTAGATCTAAAATAACACAAAGTTTATAAGTAGATCTAAGACAAAAGCTAGAAACAAAATGCACCGTGACACAAAGTTCTCCGGAAATCTGCTCCTTTGTATTCCTTTGCTTCAAATAGCTATCAGGGGTTTCAGCACAAAGTCTGGAACACAAGAATGCTGCTTACAAATTTTGATTATCTAACCCATAGGTTCTTCTTCTACTTATAACATGTAGAGGGGAAATTACAAATAGGAAGCTTTTAGTTGAACTGACACATGTGGAAGTCGGAAAGGAAACAACTGGCAATCTCCCTCCTGAATTCCTCTTTGCATGACATGCATGATTTGCAACTGAAGATAGAACCTTCTATTTTGCACGTTTGCCACCTATCTCCAAGTAGTTGACTTCTTCAAGTAATGGCTTTTAAACCAATCACTTAAGTTGTATAATTTAATTGATCACTCAATTACTTTGTCGGAGGAAATAAGAGAAAGAAGAAGAAAGAGGAAAGCTGCAGTCTTGTCCTTTTTCATATTCTGCATGCAGCTGATTCTTTTGCCCTTGATTCTCACCATACTGGATCTGGAAACAATTGGATTTGGAAGCAACTTGGATCTGGAATTTTGCTTACGGGTGTTGCCTTTGCCTTGTCTTCCCTCTTATCCTTGAAGCTTTTGCAGTTCTTCTCCAGTACATGCATCAGTGAAATGTTTCAATTAAAAATTCTGGAAAGCACTCCGGGTGAATGTAAATTCAATGAAGGCTTCACCTAAAAGATTGGGAGAACATGCACAAAGTTCTGGAAGAAATTCTTCATGCACTGACTTCTTCACGAGCTGCATTCAAAACAAGAGGATGAAACCTTTGCAATTATGGATTTGGATCTGGATATGAATCTAGATATGGATTTGGATCTATGCATGATTCTGCTGATCTTTCTCGTTCATCCCGCTTTGCCATGGTTGGAGCGATCTTTGTCTGAGCAATTCTTTTTCTTTTTATTTAGCCAGGATTCTTCACAACCGGTGTAGATCTGGATAATTTTTCAGATTCGGAGGATATGTTCAATGTATTGGACATTGATTCAAGCTCCCTTTCTCTTATAAAAGCACCTAAGCACCTGTACCACTATGCAAACAATTATTCAGACACAAATTAAGCTCCTTCAAACCTAGGAGCCAAATTTTGAAGCTTCCAGCAGTAAATACACCTTCTCCTGTGCAAAATTCCTCTTCAAATGGGGCGCACTTTTTGTCTGGGTTGCACTTCTTTGCTATTGAATTAATTAATTCATTCTTATGGTAGCCCTTGCTTATATAACCGTCATCATTATATAATTAATTATTGTCCCTCATATTCTTGGCAATTAATTAATTAATTAATAAGCTTTTCTCTTCAAATGAGATGCCTATTTTGTGCATGCTCATGGCTGCCATTAAATAAATTAAATTTATTTAATTTTAGCTCTCTACTTCAAGTTAACTTAAGCCTCACAGTATGCTTTGACCTCATCCACTGAAAATAGGAATTAATTAAATCAATTAATACTTAAAAAAGTATTATTCTTCTCCCAAATGGGGCGCACTTTTTTGTCATGAAGGGGCTGCATTAAATAAATAATATTTATTTAATTTTAGAATTTCTAATTCTAATTTCCTTCATCCACTTTACCCTTGTTGACTTTTCCTCATACTTGGGCACCAAATTTGGAGAAGAAATTAATTAATTTAATGTATTTAAAGTTGCCCTTCTTTCCCAAAAGGGGTCACACTTTTTGGCATAGGCAATTTCTTTTAAAAACCAATTAACAATGGGATTATTCACCCTGCACCGCAGCTCCAAAAATCCCATGATCCATTTAAGTTGTTTGACTTTCATAATGGGATTATTTACCGTGCAAGGCAGGTAATAAAATACCATCAATGCCTTGAGTGATTTTCTTTTATTTCACAATGGGAATTTTCACCCTGCAAGGCAGGTAAGAAATTTTCCCCTGCCTGCTGCCTCTAATTTTCCCATTGTGACTTAAGTGGTGTTGCTTCCATGGGAAAAAGTACTCTGCAAGGTAGGTACAAAAATCCCACCTGCGTTCACAAGCTAACAAAATCCCATTGTAGCTTTAAAGTCTTCTTTTTCCAAAAATGCGGCCTGCCTGTAAGAAGCTTTTTGTGCACAACTTCGTCTTTTCGGAGAGAACCGAGCTCTTGTGGCAAATTCCTTCGGCATAACATGCATAGATGATCTCCGGATACTCCGAGCAAGGAATCGCTTTAAATCGGCAAAGGAATTGACCCAGAGAAATTTCACAAAAAACGAAACGAGAAAATACCAAAAACACAAAACATTGCCATAAGTCACAAATAAAGCCTAGAATTCATTCTGGTTAGAACCCTACCGATATATGGGAATGTTGACATGTATGATCACAACAGTGGTTAAACCGCGCACAATTTGCCTCGAACGAGGCTCAAAATAATTAAATACAAATTTCCCAGTAAACCCCAAGTGTGAGAAGATAACAATTTAGGGCATCTTAGTATTTGTCGAAATTGACTTATATGGCTCCTTGGGAATATCTTGACACAATACAGAAACTTTCTGGCAATAAAAACACAAAACGACCCATTATTTTAAAAGTACAATTTTTTTTTACATAGGGTAGTCCCAGTTTCGGAGAAATCTGGGAACACAAGAACCCGCGGAGGTTTAAGGAACGCAATGGAGAGCAAAGTGAAGTTTAGTTGTGTTCAACAAAATGTAGAATGAGAGTTGATTGAATTTGAATTGTAGTTGAAGGCTACATGGTTGTAAGGGATGAGTGCGAGTCTTGTTTGTTGAGTCAAGAAAGTGATGCATGAGAGATTACGAAGGACAATGCAAATTTAGGATGCCTCTATTTTTATTATTGTCCTTTGAAGGCCTCAAGAAGACAATGAACTTGTAAACTGCAAAGAATACAGAGGAGATGAGGAAGCATGGATTCATTCTTTTGGAGTTTTCCCACATTGGGTTTCTCTTGGGCAATACCTTGTATATGATCTTCTTTTTGTGTTGTGTTTGATTCCTTGTTTCTTACTTCTCAATTCCTGCAACTAATCTACCATCTCAAACACTCGGAAAGTATAAGACTTAATTGCATGACTAAACACAAGCACCACTTGTTCACCACAACTAGTACTAATTGGATTCATTCTTCCACAAGGTCAAAGAACATCGTATTCTTGTTGCACTACTGTTTTATGGGAATCACGTTGTTTTAGTAGTAGCATGGCTAGAGTATAAAACATGATATAGTTGTATGTAGCATGTAGGAGAAGGATGTGAAGGTTTGTATAATGAGTCTTATGTTGTAGATGATAGTCATAAGAGATGGAAAACATCAAGTTACAACATTTTGGATGTTGTTTGTTTAGCATAGGACTTGGGACCAACAAATAAGTGAAGTGAAGTAATCCGTATTAGTGAATCATACAATGAAATATCCATATATTTCTAGAACATCGACAATTTCATTGCAAGATGGCATTAATCTGATCTCAAAATATGCACGATTTCCCCAAGAAGCTCTAACCATGCTCTCAGATTTCTACCTTCCCCACTAAATAAATGGAGTCAAGAAATGTGATACACATTCATATTCCCATTCCTAAAGAAAATGGCCTCAATAAAATAGTTTGCAAATCATTAATCACTTGCTTGCATGCCTCACTAAGTGCCACGTGTCCCAATATTTAGTATTTAATTGAGATTCCATTTATTGTTTCTCAATCATGTGCAATCCCATGGGTTTCTAATGTTCAGAAAAATACCATGATGTTTTATAACTCCTGTATCTTTTCCTTACCTGCACAATCTTAAGAAAAATAATATATTCATAGGATTATATTTTAAGATTCATTTGGTAAGAAGATACAAACAAGAAAATGATCAAGATCATGTTTACAATTCACTATGCTATGCTCATTACTATGTCTACGTTACTTTATTGTTGTTTTTCATTTCTCAAAACAGGATTGGTGATTCCACCCATTGGATCCATCCAATTGAAACTAGTGCAATGAGACTATGCTTGCAACAACGCATATTACTATGTCTAATATGAATCAGATAGAAATTTAAAGTACATGAATGTAAATCCAAAATGTAAAGCACCATATGGGGCTTCATTGCCCTTCAACAAGAACAAGTCATCATTTAGTCTCAGTGTACATAACTAATACAAAAAGACAAAATGCCAACTGATAAAGACAGTGGCAAGTAAGACTATTCAGAGTTCATGAAGCACTATTGCACAGAAGAAGATAGTAGAAAGTTTCCAGATAAGGTTCTCCGAAGACGATAAGGATTTCTCAAGTACTGTGTTTGTACTAAGAAATGGAGATGGTAATAAGTTTGTGTTCTTGGATAGAGTTTTAAAATTTTAAGGTTCTCTAGCAGGAGAAATCTTTTGTAAGTACTAATAATGAACTCAAACTTGAGATTTGTCTTGAACACTCAGAAACAAAGGTCATACAAGAAAGAACACCAAAACACTAAATTATGGTTCTTGTTGAAACTAGCGCCAAGACTCAAATCGCTTTTGAAAACTAGCGAGTTTACAGACTAAGTTGCTTAAAATGATTCAAATAGAATCATCTTGATGACTCCACCATGTCCATAGGTGAATGAGCGATTTTTTCTACACTTGCATTTTCTGACCGAAAAACTTTTTGGCATCAGCACACTCACTTTTCATCATAAAAAGTCTAATCACCCATCTTGTTTTTATACTCTGGGCTTGTGCAAGATTGAAGTGAGAATCTTCTACTCCAAATGCAATTTTGTTACCTTCACAACACTGGAATTTGATTTGCAGCTAGGTTTTTTCTATTGAAGGCAATTTTTTCACTTTCGTTCCTCACAAATGTTATTGCAGCTTCATTGACTGTAGGAATTGAATGAGAAATTAGAGCAGGATTTTTATGAGACCTATTGGAGTCCCAAGGTTGTGGTGATGGTAATAATCAATTTTTCTGTCCAAGTAGCAATGGACAATGCCGTTAATTAGGTGGCTACAAAAAGACTTCTTATGCTTAAACATTCTTCTATTGTTTCAGATCCTTATGTAGCTCATTTCATTGATTGCATATCGGAGGACATACTGAAAATGAATTTTGTTAAACATGTCGAGGAGAGAGAAAAGAACATACATCTTCAACCTCTTGGGTTCTCAATTTGATGAGGCAGCTCATTGGAAAGAAAAACTTTTCATACCAAGAATCACAAGATTTGAAACAAATTTAATCACCTTGCAATATCAATTTGATGGAAAGGACAGTCTGAAAAGAATGCTTTTTAATCATGAAGGGGAATCTTTCATGTATATTAGAAAAACAAACAAGATTAATATTGTAGAATGGGTTTTTGATAAGGATTTGTACAGCATGACCATTCATAACATAAAGACAAGTGAAGAGTTTTTTTTTATGTCTTTCCACTTTGGCTATCTTGCATGCCTAGTTTGTTTTCTTATCTAATCTTCTCTTGAATCCTAGCTTGAAAATTATAATTTTCGCAAGTGGAAGTCTTTGGTCAAAGTTCTTCATCTAGTCGATGGTAAAAAGTTTCCTATGGGTCAGATGATACATCTATGAGGGCATGGACAGACCCAAGGAGGCAATTAGAACTTTTATTAAAGAAGGGAGAGAAAATGCAGTCCTATGTGGGACACCGTAGACAATAGGTGGCACTATCAATGTTGTAGGCCATTTACATTCACCAAGATATTTCTTGAAACCGAGATTCTATTTTGTTGAGTCATTCAATGTTGATGTGGAGGTTCTAGGAGGCCTCTAGAAATGCATACAGATTGATGGTTTGACGAAAATACTAGAGAAATATTTCAAAAAAAGTTGCAAAAGGAATGAAGGAGATCTCTTTGATTGTGCTATGAAAATCAAATGAAGGAAAAAATGCAGCCAAGTAAAATTTTTGAATCTACTACTCAATTGTAGTAAGTTTTGTCTTCCGGCATTGATTTCTAAATTTGTATTTGCTTAAATATTCTCAATTTTCTATTTTCAGATATATGGTGGGAGGGTTATGGTGTGACCGTGATTGGAGTATATTCTAATACATACTCCAAGAAGCGTAACAGATTGGCAAAGACGAGGTTGAATTAGTTCGTTTGTATACACTACATCCTTTGCGTCCACCACACACAAACGACGAGGACCAATTTTATCAGTATTAAACTTTATAGAGCCGGATTCTACACCAACAAAATAAGGTCCAATCAAAGCACACCCTAGAACTAATCTAACATTACCAAAGATTAAAATGATTTTCGTAACAGGTGCTCTACTTTATCATCACATAACACATAACTCAGAATCAGATATACTTCGTCAGCACAGCTTTATATTATCAATCCAAGAGTCAATACATCAGATATGTCAAATATCTCTCTATTACATCCTTCTTTCGTACACATCTCTCTTATCACATTCGCTATGTATTTCTTATATCATATTCAGTCCATGCTCTCTTCTACTTCCAAATCAGCTATCATGTTTGCAATATAATACTAACCAAATCATCACATATACATCAAACAGCATGCCTCAACCATGTCGGCTCTTCATTGTGTCTTTTCACATGTTGATGTGATGCTTTCACTCATGATGCTCAAGTGTCTCTCTATGACACTCCGCAAATCATTCTACTATGTCAGCATTACTCCTTTAGATGCATGAACTCTTATTTGTCTTTAAACAACAATGAAATGTCCTGTTCGAAGTTTTCAAGCCCATTCGGTTGGGAAATATCAATCTACAATAAGATTGGAATACTAAGACAGAGAAGCCTATGTTTGCAAAGGACTTTGTTTGGGCGGATCAAATCAATTTGAATGCAGAAACAGTGGCGATGGTCCGATGGGGGAATAATAGGCACAAGGAGAGACAAAAATTGCTATTACTTCCGCTTACAGTATCTCTTGTTGGCACTAGAGGGGTGGGCTGAGTGGTGTTGGGACCACAAGATTCTATCGTTCATTGTAGATATTCTGCAATTCACGTTTTTCTGCCATAGATACCATAACCCATGAGTATTTGAGCCGTATTTGATGGGAAATTCAGTGGACAACACACTAAATTGCAAAACTCAATGTGGAATCAAAGCAATGAACTGAAGCAAAGGAAAATGCACCCACTGAACACAGATGATGCTGAAATATAAATGAAAGCTTTATTGAAGCTGAGTTATGCACAAAAAGATAGTAATCCCTGAAAAAATATGCAAAGCTACAATGCTCTTTTTTTTAACTTTCGGATGGCAATTCCTTTTAGCTATTTCTAGCAGGAAATGAAAAGTCTTAAAATTGAAAAAGAAACAATTTAACGGAGAATCTGAAAAGCCATGTGACATTTCTCCCTAAATAAGTGAAGAGAATTTGTCTCAAAGTGGACTTTATTACACTAAAATATTTTAGTTTCCAAAGTTTTTGGGATTTCTGAGACATTTTTGTATCCTGCATTTTTGTCCCCATCATAGCGTTTTTTCGGTAAAAGTGTGCCCTATGAGAAGGGGAATGACTTAAAGGAAATCTAAGCTTTCTAATGCATATTACAGTTTGAATTTCAAGTTCCCGTAAGGAAACTGCAAGCCAGCAAGGTGACCTATTAAGGGGAGGTGACCATCTTAAGAGAATGCTATCCTGAACTGTCACTTCAATCAGTTTTGTACTAAATAATAAAATTTTAAGTTTTGAGGTTTTCGTGAAATTGGATCTTCATTGCTCATGTACACTCACATCGTTCACTTACATTCTGATGGACACAATGTATGTTAGCATGTAATAGACTAAATTTGTATGTCATTTCACCCAATTTGTTTTGGGACGAAACAAAAGTTTTATTTTTGTGAAATTTTCTGCATTTAATGTTGTTTCAATTTGTGAAGTTTTTGCCAAAAAAACTGGTCAAGTGTAAGCTCAAGCCCAAAGGAGTTCTGCCAGGTAGAGGAATTTCACTATGGTCATCAATTCAAGAGCTTTAGATGCCCAAAAGATAATTTTATTCTAGAAACCTGCACATGAGCTGTGCAAAGCAAAGAAGAGAAGTGTAACATGGCTTTTTCATGGATGGGGGTTTGAGCCACGACTCACGACTTGACAAATACAGGACATTAATGAACTCATCTAAAAACCAGAAATAGAGAGTGAGCAGGCTGATAACATGGACCTGATATCCAGAGATAAAATGGTGTTATTGGAAGGTAAAAGATTTACTCATGAGTGGGGTTTGAAATTTACTAAATGCTAAGTGCACATAAGAATGATGTTATTGATTACTGATTAGAATGATTTCAATAATGATCAACCCAATTACAAGGAGAAGATTCGTTGAATAAGTCAATACTAGTTGTTTGTCGCATTTGCATGTATGAGTAGCACTTGTAATGGTCTTAAAACAATCCACTAGTGACAAACAGTTAGTAGTTACTGGTTGCAGCAGCGATTAAAAATTATACAGAGTCCAGACAATGCCAGTATTTCCATCACTATAGAGCATGCAGCAGACAATATCTCAATTACTATTCCAACTATCCTATCTACCATACCTCTCTTCACTAGAGATTTCCCATGAAATAATTGTTTTTAAGTCCATGAAAAACCAGATTTTTGAACATGTGTTTTCTTTCATGCATTTTCAGAATAAAATTTCATAAAGACTTTTGTGTTTTGGAAATCCATGCTAAATATAAGACTTGCAGCAGTTCCATATGAACCCTTTAAACTTCCACGTGGGTGTTATAAATGATATAAATAAAGCTGCATTTCTGTTTAAAAGGCAAACATTTAAGAAAACAACTCACAGTCACGTACTACACTGAGCACCATTACTTTTATGGTCTTAGAAGAAAAATAGGTCCATTTAGCATATGTCTAGAGTAAAAGAGTCATTTCAAATGAATTATATGGTAACATGAGTTACTCGCCTTTGCCCAAAATAAATTCATTTCCCTCAACAAATTTCCAATCATCTATGAAAACCCGCTTTCAAGACATTGAAGCCAGATTTAAGATCATATAAATGCTCCTTGAAAAATCATTTAGGCTACACACAGTTGTGTCAACATATTCAAATTACCAAGATGCTACCGAAAATGAATAGTTGACTGTAGCCCACACCATCATCATAATCATGGAATGTGGACCAACCAGGAGTCTAGTTTGCATTTATTTAGAACATTTTTCTATCGTAAAATATAAAAGATCTGTTTTAAAGGACTAGCTTGTGTAAATCTGTAAATATGAAAACCAAATGTAACCACAACTCACGTCTACAGCATCATGCCTCTGTGTGCAAGCTTCCCTAAGAAATCATTTTGTCTGCGAATAACGGCAAATGTATTAGTTTTTTGAAAAATGCAACATAAGGAAAAAGTAGTGCACTACTTATGCATAGCATACAAGTATACAGTATCCAACATACTTTTAGATTCTTGAGATTGTTTGCACATGTTCTCAGTTATGAAACATATATCTGCAAACTGTGCTTTATCTACTTTTCTTTACCAAATAAAGCAAAAATGAGTAATACATGTCATCCGTTATCATTGAAGTAAATTTCAAATGAAAACTACCATAATGTGCTCAAACGTGTGCAATATATTTTGTCATGAAACTAGAAAATCATATAATATAATACAAGTAGGCCAAACATGGCTGTGCAAAATCTACTTTTCGATCAGATCCCTGTGCTGGTTATTTGTAGAATCATCTATTATATAATGAGAACATTAAAGTTTCCCAATCAACTACTTGTCAAACAAACTCCAATAAAAAAACTGTTCTAGTATCTAATCTAAAAAATAGAAAAGTAAAAACATATGGAGAATAAATAGTAATCTTTTGCCAAAACTTGGCAACAAAAGCAATCTACCTGTAGAATCTTCACATCACAAACAGACATCTGCCGCATAGAGTGATTTCTCATGTCTCTTAGGGTTGCCCTTTTTGAGCATTGTGGACACTGCAGACATTTTGAAAAATATGAAATACCTAATTTAGTAACAATAGATTACATTATAAAGCCTTTTCTTTGTCAAAAAAGAAAAGAAATCCTTAAGTCAGAAAAATTAATATCAATGGAGATTACAAGTAAAAAATTGGAAAATGCAGCCGGAAATGGTCTTACCTTAGAAGAGCGAGTACCAAATTGCTTAATCCATTTTGTTATACATGACCTGCCAAAAAAGTGCCCACAGGAAAGGGAACTGCAGTTCCACATTTATGAAATTCAGGAATGCTCTCCTTTGGACACACTTTAGAACTTGAACCGACATAAAAGTCAATGCTCGCGTAATACAGAAAGATAAATGGAGTTGTTCATCCCGAGTGTTTGGCCATTTATGTTAGTTTTAAACGATTTGAATGCCTAAAATATATGTTTATGCCCTAAATTTAATTATCACTGCTCCCCTTTCTTGGAAAGCTTCGACAGAAGCTCTCCTTGGGATGCTTAGATGAATGGCCATAATCAAAAACTGCAATGGCATACTTGTTGGATTCCTGTGGAAATCCAAGCGTAAAGCTACCTTCCATGATCTCTTAGTCTAGTATAGCTAAGGCCTTTTATGCAGGAGCTGGCTTTAGTGGTTTAAGCTAAATTGAAGTTTTTCAGCAAAGAGCAGATAACTTGCCCCTTGCCCTTGGCGGGGCAAATATTGCTTCTCTAGATTTCTTAGGAAGAGACTTTCCTTGTGTCCCTGTTATTGGACTAGCATACCTATATTATATAAATATATGTAAAATATGTCGAGAGATATAGTTCGCAAGACACTTATTCCATGTTATTAGACTATTGTAATTGCCCCTCCGCCACCCCCAACAACTTCCTCCCCAAAAGACTTCCTCTCCCTCCCCTGTGCCAACCCCCTCCAATAATGATAATAATTTCATGACACCTTTCAATTATGTCAATACTGATAGATACCCAGTAAAGGAACGTGTAAATCAAGAATTGAACTACATTGTAAACAATGCCAAGATAAATTTATAACAAGGAAACTTCAAAATATTCTTAAATTCTGCTAAATGACAAGAAACCTTGGTACCGGAAACAGACATCAACCCATTTACAGTGACATTCACATATCAGGACATACAAACCTAATTAAAAGCCCACAAAGAAAAGGAATACATAATTTAAGACTAAGTAGGATGCCAACATACCAGATATTATGATCACCAGACTGAGTCCATGGCTCCAAGCAGATAGAGCAATTCATAGTGTCATCCATGTCGGCAGAACTTTCTCCTATTCCAGAGACTTCCAGATCCATTCCAGTCTTCTCTTTGCTACTAAGCATCTCACTAAACTTAAGATAATCATTCTCATATTTCTTCACCACTTGACTCAGCCCCTGTAACTCCTCCTTCCACAACAGACTTCTTTCTTCGGCCACATCTTCAAATTTAGCGTACACTAGACTAAATTGGGTCTGTAGATCTTCCAACTGGGCACACTGATGTTTCAATTTTTTTTCCAGCATCTTCTTTGTAAGTTTCACGCTATCAATTATCTCATCGTTTGCCTTAGGTCTTTGATATCTCCCTTGTCGTTTCATCTCAGCAAATTGTTTCTGCAGTTCTTTCACCTGTTCAAATCTTACTGCAAACCATTTTAACTCCTCTGTGGTCTTTTCGAGGCCTCTAGCAATCATAGTTTTGTCCTCGGTCACTTTTTCTCTATCTTCTTGTGCTGCCATCAACTTTGATTTCGCTAAAACAAACTGATATTCCATATCTTTCAGCTGCCCATCTCTCTTGTTATATTCTTCTACAGCTTCCAGGCAGGCTTTAAGTGAATTTTCTAAATATTTAGCTTCCACGGTCTGTTTGGGTGTTGCGTATTTGAGATTTTTGCTGCAACATTTTCTTGATCGCATGAATTTTCTACAGATTCGGCTTCCATGGACTGCTGGGGTGTTTCATATTTCAGGTTTTTTGCATCAAATTTTTCTTGATAGCCTACATTTTCTACATATTTAGCTTCCATTGTCTGATTGGGTGTTTCGTGTTTGGATTTCTTTGTTACACGATTTTCTTTATCACATGAACTTTCTACAGATCCAACTTCCGTGGATTTTTTTGCTACAACATTTTTTTGATCCCATGATTTACATTTTCCTGAATGTTCTACATATTGACCTTCCATTGTCTCTTTGGGTGTGTTTGCCACAACATTTTCTTGACCAAGTGATTTTTCTACAGAATGAGCTTGCATAGTCTCTTTGGGTGTTTTTGCCTCACCATTTTCTTGATCACATGAATTTTCTACAGAATCGCCTTCCATGATCTGTCTGGGTGTTTCGTATGTTGGATTTCTTTCTACCACAGTTTCTTGCTCACGTGAATTTTCTACAGATTCAGCTTCCAAGGACTGTTTGGGTATTTGTTCTTCAAATTTTTCTTGATAATATGAACTTTGCACAGATTCACCTTCCGTACATTGTTTGTGTGTTTCATATTTGCGTTTTTCCACGGCAACATTTTCTTGATCGCCTGAATTTTCTACATTTTCAGCTTCCATGGCTTGTTTGGGTGTTTCATATTTGGGTTCTTTAGCAACAACAGTTTGTTGGCCACCTGAATTTCTCTCCGTGTCCGGTGACTGTGGTATAATATAACATTGCCCATTTTCTGTAACAGGCATCCCGACATTTTCTTTCTCCTGTTCCGTTTCTGCTTGTTCACCATTTTCAACGAAGAATGTAGCTCCCTCATCAATTTCTCCATGAGAGGAAGTCATTCTCATCAACGGGAAGGATCCGCCATAGTCAACAACAATCCTCATGAAATGGGTTTTACAGAAATCCCGGGCAGCAAGAACAATAGCGAGTTTAATATACGTTCTGCAAGTAACCTAATCTGCGTTACTAAGTACATTAACCATATTTTATGATTTAATCTACAGCAAGAATATGCAGGGTTTAATAAAGAATTGTAAAACACTATGACACGTCCATAGCCATCTGTCTATAATATTGACACCTCGTTCCTCAACCATTTCAAAAATACTGAAATATACTCATCGTTGAGGTTTTCGATATGTTTTGGTAATTTCGAAGTTTGATATGAAAAGAATAAGAAATTATTTTTTGAGTTTTATTTTATCATATTTTGTTTATTACGTAAAATTTTATAAAGTAAATATATAAATAAACTAAATTTGAGAAATTTATTGTATATCTTTGTTTTTATTGTTATATATTAGATTTGTTCCATTAACCAATATCTTTATATTTGCTATTTTACTATTGGAATTGCCCTTTATATTAATAAAAATAAAAGAGAGTTACATAGTAAGGGGTGATGGATAACACATGGTCCCACAAAACGCCACAAGGGCACCAACAAAGCAGAAAATGCCACAAGGGCTACATCAAAATGCCCACAGGGAAACCAAAGAGCACATTAAAAAAAGACACCGCCACCACAATCAAGCACACATCGTAGCACCAGGAGGAGGGGGAGGATCATCCCGAGGAGGGATGAAAGCTCCACTGTTAGGCTCCGCCAAAGGAGGATCCACCTACCAACTGTTGTGATCGGGATATTGCATCTATAACGGAACCATAATTCTCCAACCGGGAAGAGATCTGCGCAATGGTCTACATGGTCGGCGACGAGAACCCTACCACGAGAGCCGACAATGCCTTTCCCCGCGGAGGTGGGCTCACCAGGGGCCGAGAGGGCGGGGTCAAAGGTGGCCCCGAGGAGAGGCAGAATGGTAGCCGCGAGCGGCTCCTTTGGTGTGCTCCCACAAGTGGCGGTCGTCGGGGTGGCGGCGGCAAATGAGGATCCGACGGGACCCAACTCAAAGTGCGGGCGACTCCCCGGTGATCGAAAGCTCCTGCAGATGAGCAAACTCCAGGGCAACCTTGGCAACTTGAGCTTGAATCAGATGCGCCTTTGTAGACAAAATAATCACTTTGTCATTAGTGGAAAAGCAAATAACAGATTGATCATGCTTGAAAATTAAAGCATTACAAGATTTCCAGATATGAAACAGAATACAGGCATGAAACAAATGCCAAAACGTATCAATGTATCGAGGCCAATGATTGAAGTCACCAAATAAGGCTAGGTGCCAAGGGAAGAAATCAGGGTGATAAGGTTGAAACAAAGAATGGATCCACTTCCGGATCGTCTGAGCACGAGGACAAGACCAGAAGAGGTGTTTGAATGACTTAAGGTGAAAGCAAAAAGGACATTTAGGATTAAGAATTCCAATATGACTTAGCCTTTCGCCCACATGTAGGCCTTGGTAAACAAGACACTAGAGCAAGTCGTTAACTTTAGGCTCAAGAAGAGAGTTCCAGTACGGGAAATTCGGGTGAAGCCAAGTGGAATGCACAGAGTGCAACCCCACCGAGCATTAAGCTTATCAATGGCAGGCAAGAGCAGGCTCAACAACTGGTAAATGGTCCGAGTGTTGTATCAGAGGAAGGCAATTTCCCGATTCCACCACCAGTATCATGCCACCAAGCTGCAGGAGGTTGAAGCCCAAATTTATGGAGCATAACATTCGGCAGGAGCTCTTGAATTTTGTAGATAGACGAAGGTCCGAATTGGCAAGATTGAATTTCATCTTGAGCTTGAGCCAAGGAATCCAGTCTCTATGGTTCACTAAATCCTGAATGGTATGAATGCCCTTGCGATAGAGCCAAATTGCTTTGATCCCTAAGTTTTAGCAAGCGGAAGATCACCTTCAGTGATGATAGGAGACCACCAAATATTCTACGAATTAAAAGAGAGCCCTATGCGAAATCCATCGCCAATCCAACGCATCAAAGGCTTCACTAGCTTGAAGGCTTTCCAAATACTTTTGGCAACAAAGGTACCAATAATTTTGATAGGAGCTGAAGTGATAATAATAGTATGCAACCCAATATTGTTCCAACACTTCTTGTCATAAGGGGCTCCAAATTCAATGCAATGGCGCAACAAGATTTTCCAGGCCTGATTGCCCGATAAACACTAGATCACCCATTTAGCGCATAAGGCAACACTTTGTTGGTAGACATCAATGATCCCCATGCCACCTTGATCACGAGGAAGGCAACAACCGTCCCTAAGAACCTTTGTGAAAACTAGTTTGAACTAGAAATTTTACACCATAAAAAGTCCCGAGTAGCTTGGCAAGCCGGGCAAATGAATTGCAAGAAGGGCACCAACACGCTAAGTAATAGACATGAGTATCGCCAAGGATTTAAGTGCAAAGTTGGAATTTTCCAGCCAAAGATAAGGGTTTGGAAGACCACTTTGTAAATTTCTGCTCCACCTTGTTAATAACATAATGCCACAAAGTCGTAGAGTCACTATCAAAAGCAAAGGGAATTCCCAAAAATCTGAATTGTTCACCACGGCCAATCCATTTCCATGGGTAGACCTTCAACCATCCGGAAGAGGTAAACAACTTTGTCGATAGCCCAAAGTTTTAGCCATTTGAATATTGGAGCCGAAGCCAAACAAAAAGTGTTAAGGCACTCAAAGACCTTGGCAACATTCTACTTTGATTCAACAATAGTAAAAAAGGAATCATTAGTGAAGTGGCCATTGATAAGTTGTGTCGCATGATCCGGAAGGACAATCCCCGAATGTGACCTTGGGTAGCTTGATGAGTAATTAAATAACTTGGCGCATCAAAAACAAACACAAACAATGTTGATGCGAGGGCACCCCTGTCTGATAGAGCGGAAAATACCGATGGTAGTCGATTGGTGACCATTAATGGTGATTCGGCAGAAACATTAGAAAACAAAGTGATAACAACCGATTGAAAAAATCGCCAAAGCCAAGGGATTTGAGCATGACAAGGATGAAAGGCCACTCGATGTGATCGTAAGCTTTCTTAAAATCAATCTTGAGGAAGAGAGGCCTCTGCGAAGAAACCCAAGCCCATTCCATGCCTTCCCAGATCGTAATAAGATTATCCAAGATGTAACGGCCTTTGACAAAACTAGTCTACTCAAGCCGAATGATTTTAGGCAAAAGATCCGCAATGCGAAGAGCCAATGCCTTGGCAAGAATTTTGTAAGAAACATTCAATAGGGTGATTGGCCGCCAATTATTCATTTGTTCAGGGTTATCCTGCTGGGAATGAACTTGATGTTGCCTTGATTGATGAAACTCCCAAGAGAGAAAGTTTGGAGAGCTTCATTGTAAACCCAAAGTAGATCAGTCCCACAAAAGACTAGGTCGCTTTGCAAAACTCGCTTGGGAAACCATCCAGACCTGGAGACTTGTCATCCACAAGACAGAGCAAGGCTGCATGGAGCTCCTCCAAAGTGAGAGGGCGTCGCAGAGCACGATCTCTGGGTGAAATTTTATTAGGCACCACATCAATACATTTCTGCAAAGCAGTAGCATGCTCAATTGAATCCTCTTGAGCTTGAAAAACTAGATGGTAGTGTTTGACAAAAGCATTAGTGATCTCTGGGAGCTCAATAAGCCGTTGGTGAGAATCATAAATAACTTTGATCTGTTGATGAGCATGCTTGGCTCGGAGGGATTTGAAAAATCTTTTAGAGGCTTTATCTCCCACCCTAAGCTAATGAAGTCTCGATTGGATCTGCACCATGGGCCAAATGAGATTCAATAAGTTTGAGTTTGTGCCGAATACCAGCAGCCCAGAACTGAAGATGAGAATCGAAAGGATTGGTCTCGAGAAGCAGAAAAATCCTTCTGAATTCTTTTTGTAGAGCCAATTCATTCCACCTACGAACTTGGGCCACTTGTTTACCAAATGGTAGAGGAACCCGGTGGTGCGATGAATCACCACCTCCCACCAAGAAATCTAGTTGGCAAAAGGTAAAAGCCGTGCATGACACCATGTTCCAAATTTTGGCAATGAGCGGGACCACTCCAAGATGACTCAACAGAGAAACATTAAGAAATAATTGATTTTTGGGCACCTTGGGAGGGCCCCTTGCCAAACAACCTTAAATGTGATCAGATGGTGGTCTGACAAAAGCACTTCTAGACCATACCTTGATAACGGAGGATCCTTGTGTGTCAAAATCAAAATAGGACTATTGTGAAAGAAGTGCACAATCGAGTTGTTTTAAAACCCGATCATATCCTTCTCGAAGATTGGTCCAAGTGAACCAAGTTTGGTCTTTAAATTCTTGTCGTTGTCTGAGAAAAGGATTGGAAAGACCCCAACAAATTTTAAAATAATACCAAGCCACACGTTCGCCAATACACCAATGCATAGGAAGGGCACCACATTTATCATCTAGATGCTCCACCATATTAAAGTCGCCACACACCAACCAATAAGCAAAAGGTAAGTTGTCACCTAACCATTTCCATAAAGTTGTCCTTTCAGGACCATCATTAGGGGCATAAATATTAAGAATACCAAAAGAAAGGTCATTAATACTCATAATCACCCACACAACCCTATTACTGGGATCCTAGCCCGAGGTAGTGATTAATGCTGAAAATTTTGGCACGATGGAAATGCTAGCACCACCTCTGCCTTCAATATGTTGCGTGTGGAAATGCATAAAATCTAGGGCAATACAAGTTAGAGTATTCTGAAGTAAAAACTAGAAATCTTGATTTCCTGTAAACAAATAACATCTAAATTGTTAATTAACTGGCAAGCTAAACGAACAAAGAATTTTTGTGAGGGCTCTATCAGACCCTCGAACATTCCATGACATGAAATTCATGAAAAATCAGACATATCAAATTCCCCCTGCCCGTCAGGAATTCCATCCTTAGAATCGAGAATGGAAAAATTGTTGGCAAAAAGTCGAGTCCGAATCATTACGCTCAACATTAATGGAGTAGCACTTGGCCCCATTTTCTCCCTCGCACGCCGCATGAAACCTCTCGGGATGGACTGCGTGAGTGTCACAGAGGAAGAGAGGTTGATGTGAAATTCCTAGTATTCTCTGAATTGGACTTAGTAACCTAGCTCTGCAAGGGCTTGGAAGGAATGGAAACTGAAGGGTTGGGTGGCACCACTCTTGGCTTATCCCTATATGGCAGAGGGGAAGAAGAGGGAGGCAGAACCTCAATAGAAGGTTTCGCCCCTGAGCTCTTCTTAGTTCCAACCACAATCCAACCATCAGCTGGAGGGTCAAATTTAGACTTAGAAACAAAGGGTTGTGTTGGTGTTGGCTTGGAGTGGGCCAAAAGTAGACACTCCCGAATGCGATGGTCTGGGGCCTGATCACAAAGAACATGTTGGGGAGGTTAAAATAAACCACCTTTTAAGAGATACACAAGGACCCAACTTGAATATCTAGATGGTCCCGCGATCTTTCGCAAGGTCTACTTCGACACACACACGCTTATTTGGGCAACCGAAGAAAAAAAACATTCCTATTCATGGCAAATCACCATGCCAATGGGTTTCAAAATCTTTGGTAGAAAATGACCAGAGATGAATAGGAAGGCCAGAAGCTCAATCCAAACCAAGATTTTGAGCAAGACTTGGCTGCTTAGGATTAAAATCTTGGGTCCATGGTGATAACACAAGCAAGGTATTACCTAAGTACCAACATGTCGCCTTAAGAAAAAGGGCTTGAAGCTTTGAGAAGGCTCATGAAAGGAAAACAAATAAAACCCCTTAGTGAGATTATAAACACCTGAGACCAGGATATCGTTAGACTCCCAATGGGTTTTCATCTAGTTTTGTAAGTAGGTTTATGAGGGAATACGACCACATAAATAAGCAATAAGGCAATGGTTTTGATACCACTTAACAACATGATCCAAACATTCATCAAAAATTATTACATCTAGGGGGTATTTAGAGTCCATACCTTGTCATAGAATTTTGGCACAAACTTCCTCGCGCGCTTGGGAGCCATTTCCACTAGTTGCAATGGGAGGAGAGTTGGCCATTTATAAGTTTGGCATTGCCTTAGCGGTGGGAAAAAAATCGGAAGACACTATGATAGGACCAAGGGGAAACCACTAGAAAGGCTATGGACGCACAATTTCCGCAATGAAGTATGGCAAGTAAAAGCATGAAAAAACCCTAGCAGAGCCAAATAAGCAACCGATTTATGCTCAATTTCTTCTTTGTACGCTTTTGAGGGTTCTAAATTCCACCATATTTGTTATTTTTATAACTTGTATTTTTATTTTTATATGCTAGTTTTATCATGTGGAAATCCAAGCATAAAGTTACCTTCCATGATTTCTTAATCTAGTATAGCTAAAGTCTTTTAAGCAGAACCGACTTTAATGGTTTAAGCTAAATTGAAGTTTTTCAAAGAGAGTTGATTATTTTCCCCTTTGCTCTTGGAGCAAGAGAAAATATTGCTTTCCTCAGTACTCACTCACTTTTTCGTATCTTCTTGTGTTGCCATCAAATTTGATTTTGCTAAAACCAACTAATACTTCATATCTTTCAAATGCCCATCTCTTTTGTTATATTCTTCTACAACTTCTAGGCAAGCTTTTAAACAAATTTTTATACAAAAACATCACTCCTAGTACCTATTTATGCATGTTATAACAATTTTTGGCTTGTTAGAGTCCTTAGGAGTCCCTAGGAGTCATTTCATATTGGTTTGATGTGCTCAAGAGGTCAAAAATTCAAATTTTGCACTTTCCCTCCATTTTGGCATATTTGAATATTTGAATTTGTTGAGCCAATTTTGGTTTTCTAGGAAGGTGTAGGGGTCTTAAAAGTGATTTTAAGCATGTTTAAGGTTGTTGTATTCCTTATGAGTCATTGGAGTCTCTTCATGATGTTTGGGTTTGGTCATGTAACTCATAAACCTTATTTTAGCTCCTTTCTTACAAGTTTAAACCTCCATATGATCTTACATGGTGACCATAGTTGGTAGTTACAAGAGAAGCTCGAATATGGAGATATAAAATATGTTTTGTAACTTTTATAAGGATGATCATTTGAATGTGAGAAGGATAACTTCAAAGAAAACCTTGGGTTTTGTTTGTCTTATGTATGCATACGAGTTTTGAGCAAGATCTTGTGTGTGAACAATTAAATGGATAAGGAGCATAGTGTGTTATCTTCTTAGAAGGTCAAGATATTAGTAAGATTCATTGTAAGGATCATTTATGATTGGTATTTATGTGAATTCTTTGGTTTGTAGTTGTAGATGATGTAACAAAGCTAATAACATACTATATTATACTTTGTAGGAAGAGCCAAATTGGTGCAAAAATATCATTTTGGTGAGTAAGATTAGTTTAAAGGTGTAAGAACGTGATGTTGAGGGGAGCTTAACATGTTTACAGACCTAAATACATCATTAGAGATTCGTGGAAGGGAGAATTTTAGTTGAGGATTGCAAGAATTCAAAAAGAAGCTTGAAACCCCTGTTTCAAGGGCGGGACAATCAAATCTTAGAAAATTTTCACACTTTTTGGACACAAGGAACACTCTCATTAAATCTATCCATTTCCTAAGGTAAGAACAAACCTATGTGAGATTTTTCTAGTTGTGGAATTGTGTTTGAATCATTTTATTGCTATTTTACCCTTACTAGGCTAGAGGAGAAACCCTTCCTAGGATTTATAGAATCTAACAAGTTGAGGATCTTAAACCTAATTTCAAGAAACAATCTACATTGACCCCTTAGTCAAATTTGAGAATAAAATTGCGTTGAGGGCTTTCATTCATAGGAAAAGTTGATGCTTCCCTTGAAAAATGTAGCACTACGCTTATAGACCTAATTTGAAATTGAAAGAGTGGTTTTCATCAATTTTTTCCTAAAGGTGGGGTAAAAAATTGTATAAAGACAATATGGGAAAATGGGTATTCTAAATGGTGTTTGGATGAAGGAAAGAGTCAATTTATCAAAATTTATGCTTGAAATTCACCTTGGATAGGGCTAGTAGAGAAGTATTAGGCCTCGAAGAGATATATAGACAAAAAGGGGTCTCATTGGGAGTTGAGCCAAAAATTTAACACTTGGAGGAGCATAATGGGTGCTCGAATAGTTTTAGATTTTTCTCGAGTTTGTAGATTTCTCTGTCCACAAATTCACCTCAAGCATTGCCTCTTGAGAAGCTAGAAGGGCATTTTTGCAAAGGAAAGTCAAACTGACCATTTCTTGTGATTTCAACTAACTTGATGATGGTTTTAGCATGACACTAGACTAATAAACCTTTCTTAAGAATTGAACAAGCTAAATTGGGTGCTTGGGGTCAAATTTGAATGGTTGAAGGAATACTAGTATTGTGAAAAGTGTAATTTTGCAAGTTCCAAGTGCAGATTTGAGTTGTTGTGAATGATAAGCTTTACATCAATTTTCTACATATTTAGCTTCCACAATCTGTCAAAGTGCTGCATATTTGAGGTTTTTTGTTGTAACATTTTCTTGATCACATGAATTTTCTTAAAATTCAGCTTCCATGGATTGTTTGGGTGTTTCATATTTTAGGTTTTTGCAACAACATTTTCTTGATAGCTTACATTTTCTTAATAGCCTACATTTTCTACATGTTTAGCTTTCATCATCTGATTAGGTGTTTTGTATTTGGGTTTCTTTGTCACTCCATTTTCTTGATCACATGAATTTTTATAGATTCAAATTCCATGGCCTATTTAAGTGTTTTATAGTTGGATTTTTCGCTACAACATTTTGTTGATCCCTTGAATTTTCTACATATTGATTTTTTGATGCAAGGGCATCAGGAATGAAGACAACTTGCATTGAAGGAAGGTGCATGTAAGAATTAGAAGGTGTGGAAAAGGAGAAACAATGCAAAAGGATAAGTGTGACATGATAAGAGCTACCTAGGACATGGGCACAAGCTAGGAGAGAAAGAAAAGATGAACGGGTTGAGATGAGAAAGGAGATAAAAGAGGACATGAAACAAAAATGGTGTGCAAAAGAATGAGAAGTTGTTGAGAAGGAGGAGGAAGGTCATGGAAGGAAGTGACAAGAAAGAAGAGAGAAAAGTGGCATGAAGCCACATGAGGAAGAAAAAGTATGCACATAAGAAATGCACAAATGATGAAGAATGACACACAAGGTTTTGGTGTGACCGAAGGAAGAGGATTGAAGAGAAGATCACAGGAGTCTAGTACAATGATCAGGGAAACATGGTACACTAAAGGGTGAAGGGATGCACATGGAATAAATGGAAGAGTGCGTGGAAGAAACTCATGGTGTGTGTAGCTAGAAAGGGGTAGGAGAACACAATGAGGTACAAGGTAGTTAAGACGAGGGTGAATAGAGGCGCTAAAGGAGAAGGAGAGATGCGTGAGAAAAATGGAGCAAACCAATAACAAGGCATCAATAGAAGTGCACAAGTAGAAGAGTGCACCCGAAGAGAAGAGAAGAAGATGCCAATGCATCCATGACAAGA
The DNA here is from genome assembly GCA_018340775.1 of Taxus wallichiana var. yunnanensis. Taxonomy (NCBI): domain Eukaryota; kingdom Viridiplantae; phylum Streptophyta; class Pinopsida; order Cupressales; family Taxaceae; genus Taxus; species Taxus wallichiana. Next base: position 833,022,979 of record CM031234.1, read on the forward strand.
TGAAGTGGCATAAAGATACCTTAGAGGGGCCAACACGAGGTGTAGGCGTAATAAAAGCATGGAGGACAAGGCTCGAGGTGATAAAAGGTGGCGATAAATGACAAAATAGGACAAACAAAAATGGATATGCATGATCATGTGGTTGACAATGACTAGATGATGAAGCGAATCGATAAGGGGAATCCAACCACCAAATGACATGACACAACATGATTGGATGAGAGAAGATCACACGGGTAAGGGCATTAAAGAGTTAAGTTCAAACTTGAAGATTGAGTGGAAGAAACATAGGAGCCAACTCATAGGAGAGAGAAGTGGAAAATTCAGGTGCACACGCAGATTATAAAAGGAGGAAGAGCCGACGAGAGGAGGTTGTTGAACAAGAGGGTAAGTGACCAATTATTGATGAGATAGTTGTCAAGGGTCATTAGAGGGATCAAGAGATAGAAGGTCGGGATCGACCTTAGGGCCCAATGAAAATAGCTTAAGTTTGGTTATCCCTAAGAGGTGTCAACAATTGTAAAACCTCCATGAGAGAGGTGTGAGAGCTTTGTAGTGAGAAAATATTTTAGATATTGTATGGATTTATCAATAAATTAGATGAAACATAAATAATTTCATCCCGTTGTGTCGAATCTATAAAACGATAGGCTCGAGGAGTACCTAGTAGAGTTTATTCTTCATGTCACCAATTGGTATCGAACATGATACTTTCCACGAATTAAGTCGATAGATCATCGAACATGAGGAAACTAGTGCGAAATAATTGTGTTCTCCACTATGAGAAGTGGGCGAGAACGTAAAATGAAGGCATAGTGCAATGAGTGGCAAATGACTCCAAATAAGGGAGATGTGTTGGATGCGAAAATCATGAGGAAGCCTCGAAGATATGATGAAAGGGCTTTAGGTACTTAGAAATGTGAGGACCTGACTGGAGCACACAAAGAAGATCACCAAGAAGGAAGAGGTCTTGGACATGAGGTGGCAAAGAGGTGAAAGACTCGAGAGAGGAGTCAAAGACACAAAAAGGAGAACATGCACAAGATGCGTGAGGAACATCAAAAGGAATAGGCATGCATAGAGGCATAATTGGATATTGTGCAAGTAGAGAAAAATAGAAAAGACGAACCCAACGTGGGAGCACCACTAGAGGAAGAGGGTTCATATGCGGGAGCACCACAAAAAGATGTGTGAGAGGAAGCACATCAAGAAGGCTCACGAGTTGAGAAAAGGGTGAAGGAATAAATCACCCAAGGATTTATTGTAGTGCATTAGAGTATCACTCTATAACATGGAGCTATCGAGGAGGAAGATATCATTTTCATTGACCATGTGCATGTAGAGGAACTCACATAACCATGGAAGGAGACCATAGTAAAGGATGTGGAATGAAATAAAAATGGTGCACACAAGGAGGGGATGAGCACAAAATAAACAAGAGATGTGTGAGATGACATTTCAAAGGAAAAGGTGGGGTGTTGCATAAGAGAGAAGACCCTAGTGGAAGGATATGGCACAGAGAGTGTGAAAGGAGAAACTCGAGCATATGAGTTGAGGAGCGTGGAGAGAAAAATACATGGAGAAATGGGAGTACCATTATAAAGGAAGATGAGAAATCTAGGGATATTTTGATGGCACACATGAAAAGAGCGTACTCGGTAAGAAGATGCAAAACGATCTTGAGAGGTGGCATGTAGATAGGCACACAAAATAATAGGAACACACGAGCCAAAGAGAGTGAAACAAGATAGTTTGAAGAAACTACAAGATAATACTTATGAAGAAGTTGGGATCGAGAGAGGCCGAGAGCGGTCAAACCCGGTGGAGGTTGCTTTCTAAGGAAACAAACACATAATAACTAAGGAGAAGAGTTGCTAGAGTGTGTATGGAAAAGAGTGCACCAAAAGGGTCGGGGGTTGACAGAGATCCCAAAATGGAGTGCGAAAGGAGGCTCTAGAAGATCTGCGTACGAAGGCACAAGAAAATGTGGTGAGGGAAAATTTCCACAACAAGAGGGAGAAAGAGGTAAAGGATGTCATCTGAAGTGCGGTCTAATGGAGCCCGAGAGGTGGAGGAGAGAAGGAGCCCTTAAGAATACCCCAGAAAGGGATAAGAAGAAATGATGCAAGAGAGTTGTGTCAAGATAAACACACAAAGATATAAATGTCGAGAGAAGGAGAGTTATGATAAAAAAGATAAAAGAGGAGATGAGGGCGATCTTAGACTTGTGCGGGAAGATTTGGAGGTGAATGTGGGCTCACAAAGTAGAAGGCTCATTGGAGAATCCTTAGGAAGAGGAGAAGTGTCCAATGCAAGAAACAAATTGCAAGAAAGGGGAAAGGGAAAATACTCACACCAAGTCGAAATAATGCGACAAGCTAGAGGTCACAGAGAGTGGAGAGAATCCATTAGGAGAAGGTGGATGGTCAAATATAAGCGAGGAGGACTCGTGCATGAAGGACTTGAACAGAGCATATACTCTCAAGGAAGAAATCTCAGCGGAGGAACCAAGGAAGGATGGTTTGAAGTAAGTGGAGATGTGCACAAAGGAAGAGTGAACAAAAAATCGCTACGAGGGTCGAGGAGAGATACCCATCCAAAGAAGAAGAAGTTACGGGTGGTAGACACTCATAAGTGAGCATTAAATAACACAAAGGAGTCACATGGAAGTGGCCAAAGATTGGAAGAGGCACTTTGGAAGAAGCACATAAGGAGGAGGAATGATCATTGGATAAGGTAGTCGGGGATATCGTGTGTGCATAGTCCAAAGGCTGATTTTGTCATGTCCCTTTTTAGAGACTAGCAGAGTTGAAGACCTTAACCCATTATTCCTTCTCGTGGATTCAAGGAAGGAACCAGGGGGAAGATTTGAATGGCATTTTCTAAGTATATATTTTCATTATTATCATGTATTCCTATTGGGAAGCCAAACGTTCCAATAGAAGAACTTATTTAGTTAGAAAATAAAGTATTTTGAGCATGTAGGTTCTAAATACAAATTAAATAATTAAAAAGTACTTTTAATTGGGTCGGCCATCATTTGAAATGTAGCACCCCTTATTGTTATAAAAGGAGGTTGCTTGGCCATTTGATGAATGTGTTGAATCTTACTATTTCTTCTGGGTAAAGGTTGTACCTTTCCTTTCTCGTTAAGGACAAAACCCTTGTTTGAGACCACTTCAAACATGAAAACCCTTGATAGTGGAGCTTGTCTCGGGATGAAAATCCTCAAGCAAGGATATTTGGAACTATTGAATATCTCAAGGAATTTGGAGCTAATATCATTCTATCTTTCCCTAGGCGACTTGCATCATGAGTATTTTGGATGTGTTTTGATGGATGTATGGTATGATTCTTGCATGGATGGACTTGTACTAATTATTAAAGGTGAAAGCAATCATTTCCTTGCATGTTTGAGCCACTAATTCATTATTTCCAAGAGGGGTGAATTGCTTGTAAGTCAGGTTTGACATGTTTGGGCAAGCTGATTTGATATTTGCATTCTTCATATTTTTAAACCCCAAGATCCTAAGTTTCATGAATTTTGGAGCTTTCTAGGTAAAGTTATGAATTTTTAAAGTAATTTTGTAGACAAAGGGTTTATAGAAAATTCACGTCTTCATTTTTGAGGCACTAAAAATTAGTTTTTCTTCATATTTTTTCTAGTAATTAATCAGAAAATTTGAGCTTTATTGTGCACATTTTCAGCGAGTTTAGGGCATCCAAAAGTGAGTGGGAGTTCCCAAAATAGATTGCTGCCCTAGGAAGGGAAAAATTACAAGTTTCAATGTGTATTTTCAATCATATTCAGCCCTAAGAAATTTAATTACAACCATATAAAAACTAATTTCATTCATCTCATATTCAACCCTAGCTATTTTTTTTAGAAGTCCCCAAAATGAGACATTGCAAATTCTATCACTCTCTAGATCCGCTTGAGGAGGACCTCAATTTTTGAGTACCTCGGGTGTTTTATTCAGGGGAATTTGGGAATGAAGACAACTTGCATTGAAGGAAGGTGCACATAAGAATTGGAAGGCACATAAGAAAGGAGAAGCAACGCAAAAGGATAAGCATGACATGATAAGAGCTTCCCACGACATGGGAACAAATGAGGAGAGCACAAAAAGACAAATGGGTCGAGAGGAAAATGGAGAGAAAAGAGGAAAAGGCCCAAAAATGGTGCGCGGTAGAATGAGAAGCTTCCTGTTGGCAAAATAATTTGTCGTAAGGGAAAATTAGGGGCTTTCACCAATTCGCTAGGACTAGGTCCCTTTACTTAGGAATGGGGCAACTCTATTTATTGAAAACATGGATATATGTACATTAATCTAATTTTCAGGGGGGGCCTTTCGACTGGGGATCACACAAGAATACTCCACTAAACCCGCATGCAAAAGGAGGTGGAAGAAAGGTGTGTGTATGGAGAGAGGGGAGAAAGTGAGAAGGGGGTTTTATTTAAAAAATAACAAGTGAGTTCATTGACATAAAACCATAATACTTCCAAGTTAACAATGAGAAGACACCAATATGCAAAGCAAGACAAATAACACAATTAAAAAAAATTAACCACATTTTATTCATCAAAAGATGCATTCTTTTCCTAGTTATGCGGGATTATAAAGCTCCATTGGAGTAGGAGCAAAAACTAATCTTTTAAAATAGAGAGAGCATTACAATTTATAGCTAAAACAAGTGGTTCTTCACATTCCCATGTGAATTTTCAACTTAAAATAAAATTCTCAACAAAGAAACATAATCTTTAAGTGATTTAAGTCACTTTTTTCAAATTTTTCTCCTCAACAAAGAAATAGAATTCTAGAGAGAGAAAGAGAGAAGATAGATGTTGCAGAATGAAGTCTCACTCTTCCTTCATGGTGGAGATGGATGTTGCCTATGTACATAATCTCCCTCGACTACTTGTCTGATTGGAACACATCTCTTCTTGGACATGGAAATGATGTTTCATTCCTTATTTGGAATGGTCACCTTTTATTATATCTTGGAATCTCTCATTTCACCTATGTGAAAAATAGTAGTATGAAAATATTAATGTGATATCATTTCATCCATATGAGAAAACAATCCTCTTACGATCATCATGAAGAATGCACTTGTACCACACACACCTCGGGCTCGACAACCATGACAGTGTTTGGAGCTTTTTGAGAATATTTTTTAGAAACATAACAAAGCTCAAAATAATGGTTCACATTGTGAAATACTTCAAGAAAGTAAATTGAATGTTTTGTGATCAACAATCTTCCCGCGTATGTTGACTCGGTTACCAAATGAGTTTTCCTTCTTTCACCCTCTGCTTCAGATCATCGAAATCCACATGCTCCATTAGAATGGAAACATGGCCTATTCAGAGTAACAGAGATTTTTATATGTTGTTATGATCCCACTACCCTTAAAAAAATGTAGGAATGATTTGTTGCAAAGAAAGTGGATTCCACAATTGTTTCCAAAACCCATAAATTTGAGTGTATTTTGGTGTTATGGGCTATTGATTCCGTAATTTGAGAAAAATGGAGAAAATTAAATCTAAATTGGGCACAAATTAATTCGTTGGAAAGATAATCCCGATACGAATAAGTGATTCAAATTTGGTGAGATTCCCTCATCATAATTAGTGGGAAATTAGAAAGTGGGTTCTCGCCGTGGGAAAAGCTTGATAAATGGCGGAAATGGGAAAGTGAGAAAAACTTCAAATGAACATTCCATGAGCAATCCCTATCCATTTTATCCGATATTTTACTAGTTTGAAATCCTTTGGGGAGAGGGATGGATGCTCCAAATTTGAAAAGGTTTTCTCTTGGGATTTGAGAGAATGAGCCGGATCAAGATTTAATGGGTATGTGGTTTTGCAAGAGTTTTAGAGATGGAAAATATTTTTTCTCATATCTTGTGACTTTCTTCACTTTATATCATGAATGATGGATCAAAATGAATCATTTAAGGAGGGTAATGGATTCTCCAAATCATGTGTGATTACTTCGTGCAGAACGAGAGCAATCTTGCTTTCAAATCTTGAGTTTTTGGTGTGTGAAGGCCAAGTTTGCTACAAAAAAAAATCATAAATATCATTCGAACGTGGTTTTCATGTGCTATGATCAAGAAATAATATTGAAGGAGACATCATGAGGTATATTTGGTTCAAATTTGAGGGAAAATGGAGGGATCATGAGATATGGGGAAAACAAGGTTTGGGCAACTAGGGCATAAAATGGAGTTTTCTTAGTGTTGGGAAAAACAAACCAGCTTCAAGGAACTTTAATGGCTTCCACTCCTTACTTTATGGTTTTTTTAATGTTTTTGTGTTGTGTGAGCAAGGATGGATGAACTTATATGGTGGAAGTTGAAGGTGAGGGAAACACATGAGGAAATGGAAGAATGGAGAAGTGCAAGGTGGAGAATGGAAGCCTCCTTGCACTTGGGATAAATTACGGGTGCAATTTCAACTCAAAAGTGTGCCTTGGGTGCATGAACGGAGGTAAAATGCCCCATGGATATGAGGACGGGGGAATGGAGAGGCATGCACATGCCCATGAGGAGCATTTTCTCTTGTTTTCTTGATGGTTTGGCATGCATATCATCCAAGTTTTCAACCAATGGTGACATTTCACACTTTTGTGGTGTAATTAAACCTCATAAGTGCACCTAATGTTCAAGTTAAGTTTGAAAGTGTGCCATGGAGGGAAATGTGGGACCCACCACAACTTAAAATACTCATTTCAAGTCACCCATGCACTTTTTGGCTTCCACCTTATCTTTTTAAGTTGGGAATTCCAACCAATAGGAGGGAGGTATACTTATGAGGTGAAATTGCACCTCAAAAATGCACCAAGGGTGCAAAGGGACATCAAAAGTGTGCTCAAGTGCCCAATTGCTTCTCTGGAGCATGGTTTGCACCTCTGACTTGCTTCATGAAATATTTTTTCTCCATGGGGTTAAAACTTGATGAATTTTGGGTAAATAATATATTAATTTTCATGGAAAAGGGACAATGAATCTAATGAACCTATTTAGTAGGCTTGAAACCATTTTTTTCAACAAATTTTACCTCGCAGATCCTTTTTCCTAGAGCATTGTGGCGATGAGTCGAGTTGCAAGAATATTTTTCAACAAGTGTGAGATAAACTAACCTATGAATCATTAAGAGAATTAAAAATACCCCAACTTGATATTTTATTAGGTTCACAAATCCACTTGAGGTACCTAAAATAGTCTCATGAAAAATCTAGTGCAAAAAGGCCACCTTGTGTCAGTGTTCGAAGAATTTCCACTTTCCTTGTCCTCAAAATTTTATCACACTTAGTTCATCGTGAAGTAGGATCCATAATATTTCCAATTCTTGGGGTATGATATCCCAACACTTCACGAGGCTCTTGAAACTCTCTGTTGAAGTTGAATCTTCGACAAAGCTCGCACATTCTTGTTTCTCAAAAGCACATGTGGGGAAATATTTCCCAATACCTTCCAAAAGCTCCCATAATGCTTGCTAAGTCACACCATCATGGAGAAGACTCTGATACCTTTCCATGGACTATAACCATGACTTCTGAAATGCTTGGAGGCTCTTGAAATCCTTCTTAAAAGTTGATATTCTAAAATGAGCAATTTTGGCAATTTTAACAATTTAGGCTATTTTGACCAGTTTGACAAAAAGGGGAAACTTTTTTAATGAGGTTGTCATATAAAATGTAATGAAATCTCATATGCCAACAATTGGCTCATACTTAGGTACTTGACTTAGTTTGGTATGAAATGAGAAGAAGGCAAGAAGGAACTCTAAAATATCAGTTTAGGCCTCAGAGAACAATGCTTTATCCATTGGGCAATAAAGTCACACAAAAGGGATACAAAACATAAAAAAAACACACAAAAAGAAAGGTAAAAACTCACAACAATAAAAAGGGAAACAAAATAAACCTAAATCATTTATGGTACATGTGGGGGATAACCCGCTTTCAATGTAGCAATTTTTCTCCTTTGTATGTTACCTATGTGCAGTAGTAAGATCAATGATGTTGTTTTACAAACCCATTGATCGGTTTAATGAGGTAAGACCCCTTCCTCAACCTCTTAGGAAAGATAGGTGTTGTAGGAGGTCTGAATATGAATATCTCACATTTACCACTACCTTTAAATTCCATTTCAAGTTACCAATCCATTATTGCATTCATTCATGCTTGCGATTTCACATTCTTCTTGCTCGCCATTGCACAACTACTCTTGATTTTTCATGTTCTCCATGAAGTTTTTTTATGTGAGATGATTATTGATAGATAATTTGAAATTTTCAACATCATCATATACCTCTTGTTGATTTATTTTTGACAACTACTCCAAATATTTCTCTTTCACACATGTCAACTCATCATTGACCTCTATATCATTTTATGTGAGATGATTATTGATAGATAATTTGAAATTTTGAGCATCATCATATACCTCTTATTGATTTATTTTTGACAACTGCTCCATATATTTCTCTTTCACACATGTTGACTCATCATTGACCTCTATATCATTTTATGTGGCGAGGTACTATTATCATTTAAAGGAGATTCAAGCATTTCCTTTTCATTCCATTCATCATGAATGCATCCTTCTTCACAAAATGGGAAAGAGAAGGAATCATCTTCACATTCATACTCATCAACAAATTTTTCAAAAGGGACATTGACCTCTTCCGTTTGATCTATTTCACTACTCGGTCATTTATGCATGAAATGAAGAATCAAAACTAGACTCATACTTATTTTGCGTGGTCATAGCATAGGTTAGAATTTCAAAAATAAGTTGACGGTCTTCGAGTTCCTTTTACAACCTTTAAAATATCTTGCATGATTCCTTCTTGAGCTTCTACATACTCACTTTTGCATTCATTTGAAACTTGACCTCACATTGGTGATTTAATATAAATTGAATTAAATATAATTTTAGAGTAACTATTGTAACGAATGATACTAAACTAATGAAATATAGTAATGTGCAAGCAATAAACATTCAATAATGTAAAACCCTAAGAAAATGAGAGAGGAATGATGACTTAGTTGATTCCATGTAACTTAGGAGTTTTCTAGACCGTGTATCTGCTGGAATAGACCGGGAACAATGTTGCTAAGGATCAATGAGGGTTTAGAACCCTAGGGATGTATAATAAAAAAAGAACCCACAGGAGGATAGGAGTGCCCAGGTGCTAGTGACTAATTTGGGGACCAATGTCTACTCAAATGTTTGGAGTCTGGTCTTTTCTGGGTCAAAGGATCTTCACTTCTACTCGCTCTTTGTCACTCTGGTTTTGTTGTTAGATCACCAATCACACCTGTAACCTACAAAACGAATTGTGTCTTGAAAATTTCCATAAACCCCATGAAATATAATAAAAAGATGCAAAATGACACCGATGGTCACCCAAAGAGTGAACTTATGACCAATCACTGCACTACATCCCGAAATCCATGTAGTTCTTTGTGTGTGTGTATCCATGCCCTAGGTTTCCCTTGTGCAAGTTGCATGATGATATCAGGATAGATGTAGATTGTATTGAGTATGTAGAATGTGTGTGATGGAATAGAATGAACTCCCCCTATGTTGTGTATGCAGACCAATACAACCCTTGTCCCTTGTATGAATGTGCTAGATGTATGCCTTGTAGTGATTTTGTGCCTTTTTGCTATGTTAGGTGATGATAGATAATTATTATGGTTTTTGGCCCTTTATTTAAAAGAAGTAACTAAGTATCTATATGATTCCATTGTTTGAATTTTGTAATTGAGAGCTGAAAGGTAGATCCAAATTGTTAAAAAGTGACCAAGAAGCGAAAAGGAACCAAAAGATTAAGCATAAGGAAGAGAGGGAAAATGGCACACATAAGGGATAGAAGTGCCCGAATGCTTCTATCCTACCTGGGAGCTAGTGTTCAAGGCCATAAAAGATAAATCAGTTAAGTGTTGATAGAGCTATAAGATGTGTAAATCTAATAAAGTGTAAGAGATAAAACAATTAGAATGCCAAAGGAATTTCTAACCACTAGTTTTCTTGCTTATGAATCATGTATACATTAATATGCTTTAGGATCTAGAAATGTACCCAAGTGCATATATTTTGTGTCTACATTTCCCCCACTTTATGTTGTTGAGTGAATACTCAATAGCATAAAGTAGATAGAAGATGCGTACCTTGTAAACGAAGAAAAGTGTAGCCGATAGCGTGTTGAGTGGACAAGTAGCCATATGAAGCATGAAGTGATCGTAATGTGAAGTGTGAAAACTATGAAAGGGAGGTAGACCCTAGGGGTGAAGTATGCATAGTAGTGTGATGTTGGAGCTTGTGCTTGTATATGTGAGTTTCTTTTTATTGCTTATACGGAAGGACCGAAAGAAGAGCAAGAGAGTATTTGATTAATATAAATTGAATTAAATATAATTGTAGAGTAACTATTGTAATGAATTATGTAAACATGCTAATATACAATAAGAAACAAGTAAAAAATCATGTACAAATATGAAACCCTAAGCAAAAGGAAGAGATAAAGTGACTTAACTTATTCCCCGAGTAGTGTGGAAGTGATCTCGAGCGGTGAACAACTGAAACAAAATGAGGAGAGTTTCATTACTTTAAATTGGAGGTTCTGGAACTTGAAACAATGTAGGACATGAGTGCCCACGGGAGGACATGAGCACCTAGGGCTAGTGACTCGATATGGGTGCTAATGTCTAGACAGATGCTTAGACTTTGATGTCTTATGCACATGATGAGCTTCACAAGTTGTCTACCTGCACATGTCCACAAACCACATCAAATCTAATAAAAAAGATGTAGAATGTGGAGTCGACTAACCCCGGTGGTCACCCGAAGAGTGAAATTAGTACTAAGTGTTGCACTACATTTCAAACTCCATGTAGTTTTGTGTGAGAATGTGTGTAATGATGCCTTAGGATGCCCTTGTGCAAGTTACACAATGATAGTGAGCTAGATCTAGAATGTAATAGATGTATAGAATGTGTGGGATGAAATATAATAGACTTCCCCTCCTATGTTGTGTATGCAGAAGAATGCAACCCTTGTCCCTTGAATGAGTGTGCTAGATGGATGCTTTGGAGTGCTTTTGTGCCTTTGGATGCAAGATTAGGTGATAGTATGTAATGCTTAGTGCTTGGTCCCTTATTTTGAAAACATAACTATGTATTTATATGATTCCCTTGTTTGAATTTCATAATTGACAACTAGAAGGCTGACCCAAAGTAGTAAAAAGTAATTAAGAAGTGAAAGGGGTCCAAAAGGATAATAAAAAGGTAAAGAGGGACAAGAGCACCCGGGGAGGACAAGAGATCCTAGCACTAGTGTCCTAACTGGGCGCTAGTTTTCGAAGCCATAAAGAGATAAAATAATCAAGTGTTGATAAGAATGCAAGATATATTTAAAGCCAATAAAAGTGCAAAAGATAAAGTAAAAGGCTAAAGGGATTTGTCAATTACTAGTTTTCTTGCTTAGGAATCAGGTAAATGCTAGCATCCTTTTAGTACCTAGAAATTTACCCAAGCTCATAGATTTTGTTTCTATAGTAGTCAAAGTATCGTATGTGAAAATTAGAGTAACGTATGTAAAAATAGCGTGTAAAAGTAATAGCTAAGGAAAAAGTGCACATGATGTATGAGAGATTACATGATGGAAATTTGTTATGTTTTTTTTGGAAATGTTGTAGGATGGGTTGGGAGTGATCAATTCCCAACCAAGAAAGTTTTGAGCCATGGATTTGAGCGTCATGCCGCCAAGGATGAGGTTTTGGGTGATCTCACACAAAGAGTGAGTTTTTTTGGGTGATCTCATGCCAAGGATGATTTTTTTGGGTGATCTCATGCCAAGGGTGAGTTTTTGGGATATCTCATGCCAAGAGAAGAGTGTTGGGGAGAGAGGTCTATTTTTCTCTCCTTCCATGATGTTTCTCAAATAATTACCACTGCAAATTGGCATATCCCAATTTTTAATTGATTTGTAACCAAATTGTAGCCGATTGTAATCCGAATTGTAGTCGATTGAATGAATTCTATAACTGAATTCAAGTTATTGATCTTGTATATCCGTACTTTATAAACTATTGTAAATTGTGTTGAATTGAGAAACTATTTTTTTCCACAGGACACAAGTGCCTCAGGTGGGACACAAGCACCCACCGTTCTTGTCGATACTGGTGCTAGTGTTTGTTCTATGTTTGTGATCCAAGTATGATTTTGGACCACGATGTGATTGTGTGATTTTTCCAATTTTTATTGTGATATTTTATTCTGAGACTGAGTCATTGAAAGGGTGAATTTTTCACCCAATAGTTCCCCCTTCATTTGGGGTGCATGTGACAAATGTATTATGTAGGATGGTGTGGCCGAAGTGAGAGGACCTGAAACGATATGCATATATCATAGATTAGATACCTACGGGGGTAGGGGATGTGCATGGTAGAAACCAAGGCACATATAAACAATATAGGCTAGAAACAAGTGTTAGTGTAAAAAATATGACATGCAATAGAATACAATGTATCAAGCAACGTATAAAGACAAGAGGTACTAAGAAAAGTAGGTTGCATACATGGGATATCACTCATAATGTCACAAGATAATCTGGGCTGAAGTGGCCATCAGAAAACAATGATCAAACATGACATAGGGCATATCCTGCAAATAATAGTGAACAAGAAATAACATATAACCATGGTTGTAAAGTGTCATGCAAGGAAAATATTACACATGAAGCACCCGTTAGCATGTTAGAAAGATAAATAGTGTGTCAAGGCATGTATAGATAAAAAAAATTAAGTTATAGTGCTAAGAAGTAGTAAATATTATAACAAAGAGAGAACTTGTGATGTGTGGATTCTAAGAGTAAAGAAAGGTAGATGCCCCCATGAGCCTTAGCAGACCGGTAAATAGTAGTGTCGAGCATCATGCATCGTGTAAGAATATGTAAAAGTCATGTATTCACCTCAAGATACCAAGTGAACATGCATGTGTGTATAGAAAAAGATAATGACATACTAAGTATCTAACTAGCATAGGAAACAAAGTGCAATCATGTAAATAGTATAAGCTAACAAGAGTAAATGCAACCAAGATGTGTAGATGCTGTGTGAAAGTGATGGTGTGCTGCGATATGTAAGATGTACAGATGAGAGGGGATGCGTTTACCCCCAATGGATGTGTGTGAGATGAGTTTAATTTTATAAATGATCCCTCAACAGTCAAGTATGAACCGTAGAACAAGAGTGTGTCATTAGGTGATAAAGGTATTGTATGTGATTGAGATTAGATGCTAGGAAAGATTTATCATGAAGCATGAAGTGTAGTAGATAAGTTATGAGTAGATGATAGAGACAAAAAATAGTGATGGAGGGGGAGAAAGTGTGATACCTCCCAAGTGTGTGAGTAAGGTTCATTTAATGCCCTCAATAGTCATGTATGAACCTTGAGAACATGAGTGTATCATCGAGTGACAAAGGTATTGTATGTGATTAAGATTAGATGCTAGGAAAGATTTATCATGAAGCACAAAGCATGAAGTGTAGTAGATAAGCTATGAGTAGATGATAGAGAAAAAAATAGTGATGGAGGGGGAGAAAGTGTGATGCCCCCAAGTGTGTGAGTAAGGTTCATTTAATGCCCTCAACATTCATGTATGAACCTTGAGAACATGAGTGCATCATTAAGTGGTGAGGTAGAGTACGTAGAAGCAAAATTTTGTTGTATAGATAGATAGGAAGAAGTAATGGTATAAGAAACAAGTGAGGAGGGGGAAGTTTGATGCCCCCAAGTGTGTATATCAAGAGCTGCTGGTAAATAGATGTGATCATTGTGAGCAAGAATAGTGAGAGTAAGTATGGTGAACCAAAGAATGTGTACCATATTTATAAATCAATATATGTATCATGAAGAGAAGTATCCATAAGTAAACATGAGGATAAAATCATGTATTGAGAGGCAAGGAGAAGAAAGGGAAGCCATAAGCATAGATAGATGTATCAAGGTGTGCACATAGTGTAGATAAGAGAAAGTTTACTAGAAAGATTGACTTGAAGTGTACAACAAAAATAAGGTATAGGTGTGTATGTGAGTAATATGGATAGGCAAATACTAATTAGAACATGCAATTATGGGGGGAAATTTCAATTCCCCCTAAGTGTGAGAGAAATGGAGATCTATGTGATGATGTGAGAGAGACCATGCCATGGTGGCGGATGTTGAAATGTGTCCCAGTCAGAACATAGTCATTATCTGGATCGAAAGGAGGAAGTGTAAATAGAATATTAGGAATTTGGTATGGGATCTCATCTTGAGGCGAGGGAATTGGTTGTTCTTTCTTTGATGGGGCTTGTGGTAACTCTTGCATTACTAGAGATAAGGAACATGAGTGACTATTGTGTGATGCTCGCTAGATATAGAGGGATCAGATTTTGGATCCCATTGGGGTTTAGTAATTGGACATAAGTGTGTGGAAGAATGTTGTGTAGTAAATGAAATGAGGCCTTGATTCTCAAGTTTCCATATTCTTTGTTTCAAAGCATAGTAATAATTGTCACAATGTCCATTAATTCTATGATAATTGCAAAATGAGTGACCTTTGTAGTTTGTAAGACGATAAGGAGGGTAATAATGAGCAGTGTGACAAGGTGATCAACCGGTGATTGAGGAGCTCGAGAGAATATCATGTTGCCTAAAATTTCAATCAAACTGGAGAGGTTCTCATTGTTGTAATACCGTGACCTTTCTTGTATGAGCACATGTAGTAGACATGGGATCAAGATGCAATGTAGAAGAATAACTAGCATGGGCATGAGAACCATCCTTGAGATGTTGGATTTCAAAGATGAGATATGTAATTGTAGGGATTTTTTGAAAGTGTCTTTGTAAACTTGGTGCTTTTGAAGTAATTGAGCCAAGGAGACTTGAGGAACTTTAGAGGCCATGATATGAAAGAAAATGTAATTTACAAAATAAGATCCCTCGAAAGTGACCCAGAGGATAGGACTAAGGATGAAACCCTAGGAAGACCTATAATAGAAAATGGTTGGAAATATGAACCCTAATGTAAATAGAATTTGGGGTTAGTAAAAGAAAAATCGATGGACTAGGTAAAATAAAGATCCGAATGGTTAATCACGAGTTTGGATTGACCAAATGAAGTAATATAAATTGAATTAAATCTAATTTCATAGTAACTACTGTAAAAAATGATATTCAGGTAATGAAATATAATAATGTCCAAGAAATAAGCATTCAATAATGTAAAACCCTAAGAAAATGAGAGAGGGATGATGACTTAGCTGATTTCGTGCAACCTAAGAGTGATTTAGACTGTGTATTTGTTGGAATAGACCGGGAATTCTTTTGCTAAGGATCGATGAGGGTTCGAACCCTAGGGATGTACATGAAAGAAGTGCGTGCACAAGGACATGAGCACCCCATGCACTAGTGACTGATCTGGGTGCCTGTGTCTACTCTCGGATGTTTGGAGTTTGGTCTTTTTGGGTTGGAGGATCTTCACTTCTACTCACTTTTTGTCACTTTGGTTTTATTTTTAAATCACTAATCACACCCGTAACTTGTAAAATAGATGAATGCATGCACATATCCACAAACCACATCAAATATAATAAAAAGATGCAGAATTTCAAGAACATTGACTCGATGGTCACTTTCGAAGAGTGAACTTATGATCGAACACTTGCACTACATCTCAAACTCCATGTAGTTCTTTGTGTGTGTGTGTGTGTGTGTGTGTGTGCCCTAGGTTTCCCTTATGCAAGTTGCATGATGATAGTGAGCTAGATGTAGATTGTACTGAGTATGTATAATATGTGTTATGGAATAGAATGAACTCCTCCTATGTATTGTTTATTCGAGGAAGTAAACACAAAGCCAAGTATAAAACCACTAAATCAAACTACAACTCAAACCGGTATTTAACCCAACTTCATAGAGTAAAAACTTAATTACAAATAGTCTCGAGAATACATAATACATGATCACTCGCAGAAATTATCAATGACCATACCGAGTCACACATCAAATCACAACCATAACCATTTTTATCAAGAATGATCATAACCGATATTAACACACAAATATTCATTCGAAATTCCTTTTTGTCCAAGTTATTAACACAAGAAAATGATTTGCAAAACCTTAAGCCATTAAAACATTTGAATGCTATAAATTATAAAGATGGGGGAAGAACGATTTCATGCCTAAAATGTATTGTCCATAATTCCCTCCCAACATCTAGATAAATTTGAGCAAATAAATGACATCCCATTTTAGTTTCTAAGGAATCTGTCGTTTGATCACCACCATACAACTGGAGGGAGTGATAGTATCAAACATTCAAAGACCGTTTGATCAATAAATAAATATTTGCATGGTTTAGGCCCAATGTTCTAAAGGATATTAAATATCCTACATTAAACGTAGCTTAGGTGGCCATACCAATGGCCAATTAAAACTTATCAATATCTATAAGCTCGGGTCGGTGTTCAACCAAGTTACCTCCTTATCATTTAATATTGATTCAATCAATAAATACAAGGACCTTAGTATGGTCGATTGACCATTTAAATATTTTACTTAGTATATAGTCCATTAGCCCATACCAATTTATGCATACCACCTTGTAAATTATTTTCAATTTCTCATAACCATTCGATAAATCGATAACCAACCAAATAATGTAACCCCATTTTCATATGGTTGATGACCATTGATTTATTTGCACAAGTGTTATGGTATTGGATCATAATAATAGCCATAACCTTATAATATTAAACCAGTCGTTCTCATATAAATTTGACCAATCCTTTGTGTGATATGTTTGAGTTCATTACCTTAATTTTACCATTCTTAAAATCATTTATCGGCTTTGCATATCAAAGTTGTATCCACTTATCAATGATAACTACCATGTTGTGTCCATTAAGTCAAAGAACTTTTATAAAGAGGTTATCAACATAGCCCCGAAATGAACCGAAAATTATCAACACAACAAGAGAAAAGAGACATGTATGTCCATTTAATATTGATATAATAAAAGCCCATGACAACCAATAATTATCATTAATGAGATCAATCAAAATTACAATAATAAGCATAACTATAGTTATAATCCCAACAACATACTACAATATGATACCTAGTCATATTATTATCTAAAAAAGGTAAGATGTCCTTTAAAAGTAAGGAAAAACAACTGACATTGATAGACATGATGGCAAGTGCCGATATGCTTCCGTGCTCATGGAAAACATACTAGAACCAGTCCCCGTGCCCAGGAGCTTCCCGATATCGGACCTCGTTTACAACTCAAAAAATGGAAACAACAGGGTGTGACATACTTCCCCCCTTAATGAATCATCATCTCAATGATTTTTACTCATTAATCTCAATCAAAATAATCAAACTCAAAATAATATCCAATAACCAAGGAGAATAGTTATCATTTTCATTAGAAACATTTAATTCTCCATATTTCAGGTTTATCTATTACCAAATTTATTGATCAGTAACAACTTTTTAGCCAAAAAAATGTCACACAGTCATAAATATGACATAATTTTTGTCATTACAGCCAGTCATAACATGCAATATTATTTAATATACATAACACAAAGTCAAAAACAAGTTATTTATCGTAGAAACAAACAAGGAAAACATTATTTTTAACCTCACATTGTCTTCCAAAACCGTGTTGTTTCATTCTTACACTTGTCTTTTCAAACTTTACTTTGTGTAATTCCCAATTTTATTTGAAATGCACCCAACAATTCTCCTTTTTCCAACTGGTTTTACCAAAATACATCTATGGTTTTCATCTTTTGGATATCTTCATCCTAAATTTATTGCCAATTTCACAACCACTTTCAATACCATAATTTTTTAAAATAGTGTATCCTTGAACAAGTATACTTGATTATTTCAACCTCTTATAAGTAGTTTATCCATACCTACTTCAAACGGTCAAAATTTTATTCGATATTAAATCAATGATCATAAATATCATGAGGTGATCCTTACCTCCGAACAACTATATTCATTCAACCTGTTACAACTAAGTAAGCCTTAATTAGTAACATCTCGTGAAGGTCGTGCATCAAATCATTTCTCATTGAATTTTGAAGGATCAAACATCCTTACTATATTGAAATCAATATAGTTCTGAAATCATTTTTTCAAATAACAATGATCTCATACAACATCTTCAACAACAATTTATTACCCAAGCCAAACATCACTTGATAACAACATTCAAATCCTAGGGAATTTAATATTCATTAAGTCACCTTCCTCCTATTAGGTGATCCTAATTTCCTTCCATTTCTTAATGGTACTTTAATTAATTTAAAAAGCTTCTGTGTATAGATATTTTTTTGGTTTTATTCCCAAGTAGATGTTGATCTTAATACTTAAGTATGCCAACATCATCAACCACTTTATCAAAAGGATCACCAACTAGATAATCAGAACTGCACTCATCATTCAACAATGCCTTTTTAATATCCAGTACTCCCAACCAAGCCAAATTCTTACGTATTAAATTTATGTACATGAGAACAATTCTTTTAATCATCCTTGGTTAGGAAAATGTTCAACAGATATACTAGAACATCTATAGAAAAATACTTGCATCTTCATAAACTTATATTGTACCTTCCTTAACTAATTCATTTTGAGTCAAAATGAGTGATCCCAATGTTCTCTCAACTGATTTCTATTACCCCAATAGTAAATAGAACAATTTTTTTTTTTCCTAAGAAGACACAAGTAAATGAAGAAAATAGATCCTCTGCTTCTATGGAGGAAAGACTATTAGAACATCCCAACCCTTCCTAACAAGCACAAATTTCATCGGGAAATCTCAACTGATTTATACAACCTTGCACTATCCCCAACCTAAGTTGTAAAGGTGATACACAATGGTATGAAACTCCAATTGTGTCCACTATTTAAGGAGTAAAATATTTTAGATGCAAGGATCCCATACTTAACTCACAGGTCCCAATCATTTTAACAGAGTTTTCTCAAACCAGAAAACATTCTTTCTACAAAGGTAGTTCTCACTCAAATGGTGAGGGATAGTCTAAGACTGGCATGGAAGATCCCCATTAATAACTATGTTCATTCATAGATCCAAACACTTGCTAGACAATGAAACTAGTTCATAAATCCACATGTTTGCAAGCATACAACAGATAAACATAAATCATTCATCTATCCTCATCCAATAAATATTTTATTGTTTAAAATTAGGATACTAGGGAAGGGTAGTTACTCATGAAACAACTACAATTACTTCTTTTGTTAGGTCAAAGATAATTTATTTAACTGAAAACAAGAACCATACATTTCTTCATAATCAGAAAATATTACCCCTTGACTTATCAATCCTCTATTAAGCTTATGCAATAATAATGCTAATGTTACACTTCTGTAACTTGATATCCATTCCACAAAATGATCATAAAAATGATATATACTATTGTTAGGTTCAAAAATGTATACAAGCCATACTGTAATAAGGATTTCCTCAATTCTTATAAACAGTAATTAATATATTATTGGCTTATATTGGTAATCATTTCAACAATAGAGATGAAAAGTCACCCTATAAAAGAGAAGAATAATAACAACTCGGCTAAATTAAGGTACATATCATAAACTTTAATGATACAAAATACCTTAATCTTCACAACCCATAATACATATAATTCCTTAACTTAAGCAAAGGTAATTGTACATACCGTTGAACTAATTTGGCTACACGGTGAGTTACTATATCCTCACACAATCGATCTTGTTATCAACAACCTTAGTTCATAAAGTCATAGGATTAATTCCCGATCTTATCAATAAAATTCATGCCATATAAGGCTCTCAAACAATAGATCACAAACAAAAATTATGTCCCTATATGGAACCTCATTGAGTATGAATATATACACATATGGTCTCATTTACCTAGAAAATATTATCAAACATAATCTCCACGCATACTTGGAATTATATTATTAATATCCCTATACTTTCTTTTATTGGGTATTCAAAGCACCTATCAAAACCCATAAATATTTACACCCTAGTTCCAAACTATACCCATAATGGGTTTTTAACCAATAAAAAAGGGAAGGTATAAATGTATATTCAATCTCGGATAAACACCCCGCTGATTAAGCATTCACAGTCCCAAAATTAGAACACATGTATCCATTTGACTTGGTTCAAACCATTTGACACTTGAGCTGGACTTAGGAACAATAAACATGGATACAGAGGCAACTTTTATATATGTAAGTATATTCTTTTGCTTAGAGTATTCAAAAATTATCATGAAGACCTAGATACATTTAAACAACATATTTATATTGTACCCTTAATGGGTTTCTAGCCTATCAATCAAAGGCAAATATACAAGTTCATGAAGATGAAATAAATTCCCAAATCATATACTTATTTGTAGACCTGATAAGGTAACCATAGCTATATTTCAACCAACCTATTCAAATCAGACAACATTTTTTTATTAGTTAGCCCATGATAACTAATGATTACATGATCATTAGTTTGATCCCCAAAGACTCAAATATGACTTATGATAACAAATCATTTCCAAATTTTAAAATCTTTGCGAAACTAGTCTTACGTTTCTAAGAGAAAGTTCCTTTCTATGCCATGTATGCTTGTTGTTTCTGCATACCTCCAAGGCATTTATTGGTTCCCGAACCAATATCCCATTGATTTACTTCAGAACAATCTATATTATCCATTATGTCATAAGTCTTTTAAGGAACTCACCTTTAAATCCAATTTCCATGTTGAATTTTAAACAACATCCTTGTTGTATTAATAGACATAGGTATGAATTTTTGAACCAATTTCTTTAATATGTTTAAGAAAGATCAGATTTCTAGTTCAAATTTCTACTAGTAACATAATACATGTAATTCAACTATTTTAATATCAAAATTTAAAACAACAATAAGAAGTTCTACTTAACTTACCTGATATCACATTAGGAAACTTATTCCTTCTTCTTAGCTTGTTAGCCACCACATGCATTGTTACTCTACTTCTTGCTAGAAATCGCAGCAAGTTATTTATTATTGTTTTCATCCCGATAGTCCACATTTTCTATCATATCATTTCCACCACTTTTTTTTTTTCCAAAGTTACGGTGAAGAAGAACTAATGCTTTTGTTATATTCTTGTATTATGAGTTGGAATTTGAATGCAAATTCTGTTCTAGCCTTATGGCCTTTCCCAACACTTTGCTTCCACAAGTGAGACGGTCCATGTTTTCTACTTCCTCTACTCTATTTGGGTTTAATTTAATATTAGATTTCACACTGCTCTTCAACTCTTCCACCAAGACAATTCAATAATAAAGTAACTCCTTTGCTGATTGTTATCAATCAGTTCAAGTTATTTACCTTGATTGATCATTTTCACACTCAACAACTGCTCCAATTTACTTTTCCATTTTGTGTATCATGAAGGATTGTTAGAGTTTTTTTTTCTAACTTATTTACCACCAAACCTAAAGCATAATAAGGCATGGTTCATTCTCCACGGTTCATCCTTCACATATCTATTATTTTTAGTTTAAAAATTAAGATATTCAGTTAGTGTAAGGACCTAATTAGTCCAAGAGATGCAACCTTCAACTTTGATACCAAAATGTAACATCACTTTATTACGCCTTTCAAATAGGGATTTTTCTTTCAACTCATTAATTACAACTAATGCCTTTAATTAATTTAACACGTAGCCATTAAATTCCAACATACATGAGTTATAAATCCTTTAAGTTATCTTATGCTAAAATGAGTAACATCATTTACAGAGAACGCTTGGATCATTCCAACATCGATTAACTATCTTGATGCCTTCAATGATTAATTACTTTCCATAGATTAATCCAACATTAATTAATGTTTAGAATCTAACTAGACAACCTATGATAACCATGTACAATTGTAAGGGTTCAGATCCTACTCAATCCTCTTCAATGCTCCTCCTGAGCTGATATACCTAGTATATCATTTGGTTAAACCTTTTTAAAGGTATAAAGAACTATGTGTATCTTCCTAGTGTAGCCTCCCAAACATAACACTGTTTAAAAGAATAAATGGTGATCAGACAATGTAATCAGTCACTTGCAATACTATGGCCATAGTTTAGGGCATCATGTTAGCTAGCCTGGTTTCGTGACTACACACAAGCCACATGAAACATGTCCCTACATTCACCGCATAATCGTCTCAATCATAGTATCGTGATTGATTTTTGCTTTTAAGTTCATTGTTTAACAACTTAATCATTGACTAATGTCTATCTTTAGTTACTAGAATGATTTAGTTTACTAAGACAGATAATTACATATGTACCCTATACACAACCTTCGTAACTTTAGCGTAACATAATTCTCTTCTAGTTATGACAGTCATAATTAACGGACCTCAAAGGGACAACTTAGGATATCTGTTATATAGTAGTATTCACTTAATGAATTTCGTCATTAAATGATTTCTACCTTATAGTAGCCATTTGAAGTTGGCATGCGGAGTTTCTATTTATTATGAACGTCGTAACCCATGACTTAATTAAGTAAAATTAAATCGAGTTTACAACGAGTTTCCCTTGTCTTGTTACAATATATTTATCGCATTTAATTACGTCCCTAAGGTTCATAAACTTAGTTTTCGTAATAGATTATATTCATCTTCACGATTTATTTAATTACATCCATTATGCATCTTAAATGTAATTTAAGATAGTTTGTTTCTTTACTGTCGCAATCCGTTATTTGTTTATCACGACATTTTCATATTATTCCATAAAGTATACTTAATATTATACTTATCAATTGAAATAGTTTATCAACGATCATGGTTGTATTTTCTTATGTTATATAACTATGTCATAATTTTTTTTATCATGAATAAATAGTTTTGAAGGGACTATACCTTGCGTACAAAAAGGCTCAAAAGCCAGATATCAAAAGAAGATAAACCAAACCTAGACAGGCTAAACACCATAAACTAGGAGGCTCAATAGCCAGATAATACAATAAAAAGAGAAAAACAAGATCAAACCAGACAGTGATCCGAATAAGAGCAAAAGAGTCAAAAAAACAATCAAGAGGGATCCAAAACAGGGCATCCCAGCCAGAAAACAACATCAAAACCGCCGAACAACAACAACTTCACCGCTAGTAAATAGCAATAGGGCACCACATCAATTGATTGCTCTGTCAATCTTGGCCTTAATCTTTTGGAGCGAGGTGAAGAACGCAATGGCCATGGCTTGGGATGGATCATTCATATCCTCTGGGAAATTGCAAGATCTCGGTTCTCATTTGATCCCCATATATCATCAGGGATGTCGCTAAGGCTGCACATGCTTCACACATGTTGCTCTATAAAATTATAGATACTTTTAAGAGCTGAGAGGATGCAGTCATGATGCCCTTTTGCATTGCCAAGCCTGACATCTAGAGAAATAAGCTTCTTGAATATCTCAGTAGTGGTATCATCATCTTCAGAGTTTTGCAGCTTCCTCTTACCCTTTGTTTTATCCATATCCCTCATAGCATTCTTGAGGTCTTGAATCTCCTGTTCAAGATTTTCAACCCTGACCAACAGGTCCACTTCCTTGGAATCCTTCACTGGTTTACTTATGTGCAATAAGTTCTCCGCAAGTTCCAAATCCCTATGGCTTCTTAAAACCCTCTGTGAAGATGGCAAAGAGACCTTAGCTTTCTTATCTTTCCTCTTCCCGCTAGGGGTAGCAATGTCAATATTTCTATCGGCGGGGAGGAATGAAGGCGGGGGAGTAGGCGGGAGGCAGGAGCAGGCTAAGAAATGGTGGTGGATGAGCAGGATCAACCCTTGGTGAAGGGAACTAGCCTTGGCATAGTTTTTAACCTCAAGAACAGATTTCTCCAAGGAATTCAGCAAATAATGAGGAAAATTTATGGTAAGATTCCTGCAAAATGATTTAGGAATATTAAGTGCTTCAGGGGAATGGTGACATATCTCCCCTCTAGAGTAACGTACCTTACCACCATCCGTGCAATCTCAGCGAAGGGCTTAGGAATAGATGCTACTTTGATGCCAGCCGCTATGAACTCTAGATTCTCCCCTTCACCGAGAATTTTTTAGCCTCCACCTCTCTGTCCACGCGTTTGTTGAAGAATGTGGTTCCCTCCAGGTTAAGCCCAGTGACCTGGGAAATGAGCTCCTAAGAAATCTCGACCTTAACATCACTATACTCAACAACATGATTCCTCCAACCATTAGCGAATTTTACTGAAATATCTTGGTCGAAACCCTAAATCTTTTCAATAAAATTCGTAATACCTCCCATTTGCAAATAATTCCAAAGTATTGTATCATTTTTCCATGCTGGATTATGGGTGGGCTCTGTCTTGCATGGAGGTCCCCCATTTTTCTGTGATGCTTCTTCTTTTTACAATGGTAAAAATTTGAAATCTATACGACTCATCCCCTGCTTTGCTTTTGAAGACCTCTGAAACGTGTGGAAGATTGTAAGTATCATTAATCCTCACTTTACAATTAATAAACCACTCCTTAGCATCTGCCCTGCATCTATTAATGATTACGCTCCAAGTCATGCATATCTTTGGTGATGTCATCACATACTTTAGCAGGAAGAGTGTCACCACTTAACCAAGTTTGCATTGTATTGTTAACCCCAATATTTTCCAAACCATCTGCCACACTATTGCCTTCTCGATAGGTATGGTTAATTTTAAAATTATCAAAACTCTTGCAAATATCAATAACTTCAGTTATAAAGTCCCTAATGGAACAGCTTGGAGATTGTTTTTGGTTTAACAAATCAATAATGTTCAGTGAATCTCCCTCAATTATAATATTGAAAATATTACAATCTCTAGCCAATCTTATTCCCCAAAGTGCTGCTAAAGCTTCCGAGTAGTGATTTGTTTGCCTACCCATCTTGCCAGAAAAAGTAGCAACAAAGCAGCCTCTGTGATCTCTAATCACTCCACCTCCTCCCGAATCCCCAAGATTTCCTTTTGAGGCCCCATCAAAATTCAGCTTGTGCCATGTATTGGGAGGCTGAATCCATCGACAGTGGATCTATCAATGCTACTGTTATTCTTATTCTTGATACTATCAGTGCCAATGTTCCAAGCAGCCAGAATGTGCTCCTCTTCCTCAGGATAAAGTTTATTTTTAGGGGGTTTAAATCTTTCAATGTTGTCTTTTACTGCAATGATAATTTATTTGTAGACTTTTTGCAGATCTTTTTGGTATTCCTGAAAATGACATCATTTCTAGCTTTCCAAACTCACCACATGGTGTGAGGGAGAACCAGTTGCCATAGTCTCCTCACCACACAATGCTTGTAAGGGGAGTTCCATTGTTCCCTGTAGACAAGTTTGGGGAAAGATCCATTTCTGATTGAAGTTTTCAAAAATAAGATGCCAGATTTTGGAAGTATACTTACAATGCGAGAAAGGTGTGTTTGATGTCATAATTAATCATCATGATAATTCTTAGCACACCTTATCCATATAACATTAATCATACATTAATGACATACTACTGAAATCAATATTCAAAAACAATATAACTCACAACAAATATCCAACCATTTTATAAACATCAACCTGATATTTATTACAAGTACAATAATCCTTTTTCCAAAATAGTACAATGATCATATTAGGCTAAATAGCCTTTCCTTTTAAAATAGGACAACAAAGAATATATTTTCTTTTACAATTATGCCATATAACAAAAACAACTTAAAATCACAATCAAACATGTACGTATCAACATAGTCTTTATAATTCATCCGCCATAAATGACTTAATTTTTTCCATCTATAAGTTTTTTTAGAAATCGATCGGTTTGAAATAAGCGCATGAAAATGATATCCACCTCATCCTTACAATTTATAACACTAAAATGTCTCAATGATCAAAATCCAACAATCCAATTATTTTCTCGAAATCAAATAAAAGAGAACATTTTACCATTTCCCTTTTCATATCCTTAATAATAACATTACAAAAAGGAAACAATATATATTAAGATTTTTTTATAAACATAATCATCTAATAATCATGATTGGATACAAAATAGACCATAAATATAAACCGTTAGTTTCCACAATACATATTTACTATGTTTTCCACACACCACAGTTGTATAGGAAACAATAAAGAAATCATTGATCTATTTAAACAATCATTCTTTTACATTGAATATCATCATAATGTATTCTTTTTGTTAAGTCTATAGATGTCAATCTATTTAAAGAAAATCCAAATAATCCTTAATAAACAAAAGACCATTCATTTTTATTTTTGAAGGAAAGTAGATTACCCATTTTGAACTTAATTAATAATAATAGTCAAAACATTGTCCAAAATAAAGTAGCTAATCGATAAGCATTGCCTTAATATCATCAAAATTACCTTAACAAATCCGAACCATATCAACCTATCGCAAAAAACCAAACAAGATACAACCATAACACAATTATTTTGGTGTCTAATTGATTTGAATTAGCCCACACATTTGACTTAGGGCCTTCAAGATTCAAACCATGCCCATTACATTCACACAAAGTGGCCCTTAAATAAAATAAAATTTATACAACTGGTTCGATTGAAAGCACTAACTTGAACCTCCCTAGGCCATGATTCCCTTTACCAATCATCAAGTGTGTGTGTGTGTGTGTGTGTACACACACACACACACACACACACACACACACACACACACACACACATATATATATATGTATATGTATATGGATATGTATATGTATATGTATATCTATATCTATATATCTATATCTATATCTATATCTATTTATGTATATATATGTATGTATTTATATACATATTCAATAGCTTAAATAGTGGATGGATCACTATATAAAACTACGTAATGAAAAATATGGTGAGGATACTAAGCAAAATCCCAAATGGGTTTTGAACCCTCTTTGCCATATTTAAGCATTTGCCAAGAATATAATCATTTAGCCTTCCTATCATACTCAAAAAAACATTGGACTTGAAGGCTGAGAGCTTTTCATGGAATATGGTGACTGTATATTGTCTATACATG
Source organism: Taxus wallichiana var. yunnanensis (assembly GCA_018340775.1). Taxonomy (NCBI): domain Eukaryota; kingdom Viridiplantae; phylum Streptophyta; class Pinopsida; order Cupressales; family Taxaceae; genus Taxus; species Taxus wallichiana. The sequence goes on from CM031234.1 coordinate 833,050,157, forward strand.
CCTAAACAAATATACTCATGTGTACTATATAAACCCAAATGGGTTTATTTTACTATACCCATTTGTAATCCAAACTAACCGTTTGGTTTCCATATCGAGTTAAGTTAATAACATAACTATTTGCGAGATACGAAAACACATTGTTATGACAATACTTCCTTTATATTATTTATTCGAGGAAGAAAACATAAACCCAAGTATACAACAACTAAATCCAACTATAACTCAAACTGGGTACTTAACCCAACTTCATAGAGTAAAAACTTAAGTACAAACAATATCAAGAATACATAATACATGATCACTTACAGAGACTATCAATGGCCACCCCGAGTCACACATCAAAGCACAACTATAACCATTTTTATGAAGAATGATCATAACAAAGATTAACACATGCAAATATTCATTCAAAATTCCTTTTTCATCCAAGTTATTAACACATGAAAATGATTTGCAAAACCTCAAGTCATTAAAACATTTGAATGCTATAAATTTTAAAAATGGGGGAAGAATAATTTCATGCCTGAAATGTATTGCTCTCGGGATTCCCTCCCAACATCCAGATAAACTTTAGCTAATAACCGACAACCCATTTTAGTTTCTAAGGACTTTTTCATACGATCACCACCATACTGCGAGAGGAGTGGTAGTATCAGCGATTGAAGGCCGTTCAATCAATAAATAAATATTTGCATGGCCGGCCCAATGGCCTAAGGGATATTAAATATCCCGCATTAAATGTGGGTAAGTGCAGGAAGTTGATGGATAAATATAGGGTCATCCATGGACGTCATATTGCAAAAAACAACAAAATCTCAACTTGTAGGGATTATTAGCAATACGCGCACTAAAAATTAGAAAATTTTATATGAATATGAATCGTAGCATTCGAATCTAGTTTCTAAAATACTAATTTTTAAAAAAACGAACAAGTTTAGCTATATTAAACACTTAAAATTATATGACTTGGTTTTTTTTTTGAAAAAATTATAAGATTGTAGTCCGTTTGCCCGCATTTTGGATGACCAAATCTTGTTATTATTTTTTCCTTTGGTGAAATGTTAGATGTAGTTGTCTATCTTGGGATGGATTTTATTTTGTATTTTTTTGAGCAATATTTTTTTATAATGATTTTTTCCGTGAAAGTGGTCTGAAAATATTTAGAAAACGGAGCGCTTTCCGTTTGCCCGCCATAACTATATCAAAAAATATCAAAATCAAATATATATATATATATATATATATATATGTGTATATAATATATTTGTCCACGCTTGGGATGGTATAAGTTTTATCACATTTATATATAATATATATAAACAAAAGTTTGTCCACATGGTATAAGTTTTAAACGTAAGTTATGAACATTCACATTCACGAAAAAATGTCTTAAAGACCTATTGTTAGTAAAAATTATAAAATGATATTTATCTTATTCTATTCACTTTAAAATAAATATTTCTACAAAGCTAACAGTTTCCCCTACGCGATGGCACCATTTTTGTGAAATGTTTTCAATTTTTAACATGGTTCAAGTCTTTGGAAGAGTAGATTTGAGGTTTTTTGACCTTTTACACTTCATAATGACCTTCCATAGCTTTGTTTGGGAAAAAAAAGATTTCCCTAGGCTTAGGTTTGGCAGATAGATCCACGATTACGGTTTATAAAGCGCGATCACGATTTTTTAACACAAACCGCGGCGCACTTTATAAACCACGATCGCAGTTTATAAAGCACACTTACGGTTTATAAATCATATTTACACATATCCCAATGTCCAATTACCGTGTAATTTTTACTCTCGACCTTATCTACGAATTAATGTGAAATTGCCTTTTCTACAAGTTTTTCTTATCACCGGAAGAAAAAAATCATGGGAGACAAGAAATGAAGTCAAAAAAGGAAGTCATTAAGTAAAAAAACACCAAACGAATTAGAGGCCAACAAAATTTAAAATGCTGAGCGAATGCAGAATCTTCGTGAATCAAGAAGAGGTTCATCTTCAACCCCAACTATTGTAAGCAATGAAGAACCAGGTAATGTTTCTCTGTCAATGTTGAAGTTGAATTAAGTACTCGTGATGAAGATGTTTTTACTGTCAATGTTGAAGAATAATTAAATACTCATGATGTAGCAAATGTTGAAATTGAAGGAGACAATGAAAATGTGAATAAGGAAATTCATGTTGAAACTGTAGATAGGCAAAATTTGACAAAAACACGTAAGAAACCTAATTTTTAATTGAAATTGATGAATTTTTTTGAAACCAATGTCTAACAAACTTTCTACACAAAAATTAGAAGAAAAACTACTTAAATTTGGGATAATCATTTTGAAATTTTAAATGATTCCCAAAGATGTCGATTGTTGGTTAGTTTGATGAAATTGATTAAAATGAGACCTACATTAAACTCCTTAGGATTGACAACATCTAATATACATGTTCAAACCTCTACAATTGTTGAAAACCTTCATGATGCATATCACACTGTTGGTGTCAAGAGACGCACTAGGGATAGTAATATTGTGCGTCATTTACTTGCTACTAGTGTTGTAAATGAATCAATAAAAAAACAACGTTTGATTACGCAAACAAGTCAAATGTTGCAAGTTAATAGAAAAACTCTAATGAAAGCAATTGAAAGATGTAATATCCTTCAATCACTCAATAACACCGATTTTTGGGCATTTTCTGCTAGAGCACCGTGTAAGGACAAAAATAATTCTAATGCTATAAGAGAAGTTGTTATTAAATTTTGGCATGATAACACTAGAGTTTCACCTAATACAAGAGATGTTATAAAATGGAGAGTTGGTTCTACTAATCGTGAACCACATCCAAAGCATTTCTTAGATATGACTCAAACTCAATTTTTTCGTAAGTTTGAACAAGAGAATCTAGAAATTAAAATTAGTCAACGTTTTTTTGAAATGTTGAAACCATTCTATGTGAAAATCAACCATGCTCGCACCACTTGTTGTTGTAGGCAACATGTTGAATTTGCGCATTATGCTAAATTTTTACGTATTCGTTCTATTTTTCATTTTAAAACTATGTTATCGGAATGTGGTGTTCAAGTTCCACCAATATCTTCCAGGGATTTCATTGCTACTATATTTTGTGAAAAAGAAGTTGGACAATTTTTTTATAGTTAGGATTGTTTAAATGGAAGTTGTACATGTGGCGGATTACCTAAATTGAAAAGTTACATTCATGAGCAAATTTAAGGTACAATAGGACATAATTTAGTTGAATTTGATAAATATAAATCAGTTGCATACCAGTTGAAAGATGGAAAAGAGTCTAAACGGTGTGAGCTAGTTACGAGAAAATGCCCGTTTTCTAATTTTTGAGAAAATTTAAGGATGAAATTGTTTATGAGTATGCCGGGCATACAAATAGAGCTCGATGGTTGGATGAATAGTTCAAGCTATGTAAGGACACATTTCCTATTGGTACTATTGTCTCAATGGTGGTCAATTTTGTAGAGAATTACACATTGCATGACCACAAATGGAGGTTCAATCGCAATATTACAACTCGGACAAGTTACCATTTTTGTGCATATAGAATTTTTACATTCTCTTGATAGTACAGAGAGATGATCAATTTTTTTAAGAGAGTACCACTTTTATATCAGTGATGATCGTACTCATTCTACTGAATTTGTGCAAGGGTGTTTCCAGTTATTTTATGGAAACTTGTCTGATAGGGACATCCACTTCAAACAACATTATATATGGTCAGATAATTGCACGTCTTAGTTTAAGAATGCACAAATGTTTTATTGGATGAGAAAAATTCACGTCAAGATGGGTGTGCAACATATTTGGAGTTTCACTGAGGCTGGACATGGAAAATGAGAGCATGATGGTGCAGGGGCATGTGCGAAAAGAACTCTTGCAAGAGAAGAGTTGAAGTACAAAGTTGGTGCTAAATTAAAAGATGCAAAGAGTATAGTGGAATGGTGTATTGACAACATGGCTCAGGTTCTCAAGAAAATTCCACAGGTTCACGAGATATTTTTGGTGATAGAGGAACAACAAATTTCTAACTACGAGGATTGTATGACACTCACTGGATCCAATGATACGCACTCATTTTGTAGCTCAAACGCTACTTCGTAGGCCGTATGGACAAGAAAGTTGACATGTTTTTGTGCATCTTCTATCAAAATTTTCACCTGCTGAGTGTGATTCACAAGAATGGGTGGATGGATGGATTTGTAGGCCTCTAACTCCGCTTCCTAGTTATCAACATCCACAAGCATTACTACTTGTTTCTACGAGATGAAGTTGCAACATCTAAGGAATTTGATGAAATTTTGATTTTGGTGCAACGAGGTATTTATGGTTATTTATTTAATTTTTGTATTGAGTTATGTCCATTGAAATTTTAATATCTAATTTAAATTTGAGTTGTTCAACCTTTGTTTTTTTAGGACATGTGTTTTGCTATTATTGCGACAGAAGACAATGAAGAAGGAACAGACTATTTCTTATGTCATTGCATCGAGGAAAGAAAGAAGTTGACTTCTCCTATTATAGATGGCAAAGATATTGAGTATCCTACAGGGTCAATGGTAGTTATTGGAACTTGGATTCGACGGTATCCATTAAAAAACTCCTCTATTTGGGTGTTTGAAGACTTTGAGACACACAGGAAAATACTCTTATATTTGCATCTAGTTCTAGCGACAAATATTCAGCTGTATAGATATCGAGGAAGGCCTAATAACAAGATTCTTTAGAAGGTTCGAGAGTCAGATCATGAAGCAATCTTGTCCATTATTCAGAGTAGATCCAATCCTGATGGTTCATTGGAATGAATTTACAATGCTCATGTCTGGTATATATAATTTCTTTGATATATATAAATTTGTTAGTTAGATCTAGATTTAAGTTCATATATTTTATTTTAAATTTGTGTATTTTGTATATATCTAGTATATGGTTTTGATTTGAAACTTAAATTTCTTTGACTAACACTTTTATGTTCAGGTTAGTGGTGCTAGAAAAGCTTCCACCTTCATGTGGTTGGCACTGTTAGTAGAGAATTTTAAATTCTCGAAGCTAAGAGAAGATTTCATTGTTTGAAAAAGTTGTAAATTTTGAAAATGACTCCTCCTAAGTGTTTACAAGACCATACCTACGCGTGTGCACAATCGGTTTGGTGCCATGACCCATCGTTTGCAAAATATAGCATTTGACAACCTTACATTGGCTCAAACTGCACTATTTCGTGCATTTGCAAACAATAGGGCAGCGAGAGCACCGATATTAGAAGGAAAAAAATTGAGAGAGGATATTGTAGAGGGTCCCTACACCGAGGTGTCGGATCAGACAAGATGTCTCTAGGTGCCACAGAGTCCGAGTAGTCACCCGTCGAAGTTGAACGATATTTTGGTCTCAGGGCTCTTAAGGGACTACACCCAAACGAAGTAGCATGGAAGCAACGACCTTGTCATGAAATAAAACACCACCTCCTCTAGCATTAAATTGGCCACTCGAATGTGTCGGCATAGTTGGTTTGGTGCCACGACCCATCGTTTGTAAAATATAGCATTTGATAACCTTATCTTGGGTCCAACCGCACTATTTCACGCATTTGCAAACAATAGGGCAGCAAGAGCACCGATATGAGAAGGAAAAAACTAAGAGATGCTATTGTAGAGGGTCCCTACACCAAGGTTTCAGATCAAATGAGGTGTCTCTAGGTGCCACGAGTCCGAGTAGTCACCCGTCGAAGTTGAACGATATTTTGGTCTCAGGGCTCTTAAGGGATTACACCTTAACGAAGAAACCGAAAGAACGACCTTGTCACGCACCGAAACACCACCTCCTCTAGAGTTCACCTAGCCACTCAGACATGTCGGTGTAGTCGATTTGCTGCCATGGTCCACCATTTGAAAAATATAGCATTTGAAAACCTTACACTGGCTTCAACTGCACTATTTCGTGCTTTTGCAAACAATAGGGTAGCGAGAGCACCGATATGAGAAGGAAAAAAGCTGAGAGAGGCTATTGTAGGGGGTCCCCACATAGAGGTTTCAGATTAGATAAGACATCTCTAGGTGCCATGGAGTCTGAGTAGTCACCCGTCAAATTTGAATGATATTTTGGTCTCAGGGATCTTAAGGGACTACGCCCGAATGAAGTAGCCCGGAAGCAAAAAACTTGTCGCGAACCAAAACACCACCTCCTCTAGTGTTCACCTAGCCACCCAGATGTGTCAACATAGTCGGTTCAGTGCCACGACCCACCGTTTGTAAAATATAGCATTTGACAACCTTACATTGGCTCCAACTGCACTATTTCTTGCGTTTGCAAACATAATAGGAAGCGAGAGCACCAATACGAGAAGGAAAAAAACGAGAGAGGCTATTGTAGAGGGTACCTATTCGAGGTTTCAGATTAGATGAGGAATTTTAGGTTCCACAGAGTCTGAGTAGTCACTTGTCGAAGTTGAATGATATTTTGGTCTCAGGGCTCTTAAGGGACTACGCCCGAACGAAGTATCCTGGAAGCAACGAACTTGTCACACACCAAAACACCACCTCCTCTAGCATTCACCTAGCCACCTAGACATGTTGGTGTAGTCGCTTTAGTGCCATGACCCACCATTTGTAAAATATAGTGTTTGACAACCTTACATTGGCTCAAATTACACTATTTCGCGCGTTTGTAAACAATAGGGCAACGAGAGCACCGATATGAGAAGGAAAAAAATGAGAGAGGCTATTATATAGGGTCCCTATGCTGAGGTGTTGGATTAGACGAGGTGTCTCTAGGTGCCACGGAGTCTGAGTAGTCACCTGTCAAAGTTGAACGATCTTTTGGTCTCAGGGCTCTTAAGGGACTACGCTCGAACGAAAATAGCCCGTGTAGCAAAAACCTTGTCACGCACTTTGAAATACCACCTCCTCTAGTGTTCACCTAGCCACCTGGATGTGTCAGTGCATTCAGTTTGGTGCCACGACGTCCTGAGGCATGGCTTCTCACTCCTCACCTCCGTTCATTTCCTAGGACTCAAAACAATCAATGTCACTTGTTTACCTTCCATCTCTCTTGTTCTCTTTGGACTTGCCTCTGTCCTCTTAGGTGCTTCATCAATGTCCTTTCTTTGCTCTCTTGAGCTATGTTGTTGCAATGATCTCTCTCCATCCTCTGTTGCCCCAACTATGTGCTTGTACATGCTCATTATTTTTGCATTGTAATAGGATTCTTCATCACATATCACTACACAAAATTAGGAGTATAAGTAAATCATCAAACAATTAAGGGAACATGTGAGGACATTTTATTCATAAGTGCAATCATTTATTGCATGAGATTAATCATCTCTGCCTCAAATTGAAGCAATGTCTCCCATCTGAAACTTCAACCCCCCAGTCCATCAAGCAAGATCAAGCATTCATAAATTCATATTGCAAAGAAGGACATGTGACCATTGGGTGAGCATGATCCTTGAAAAAGGGAATGATCTATTTCTTGAGATTATCTCTTTGTTTAGATTGTTCTTGGTCATATATTTGAAAATCAATAGGAATAGAGTTGAGATCAAGAAAGAGAAATTCCATTGGGAAAATAATCTCCCATTTGCGAGTGAGATGAATAATTTTGATTCTCATTCCTTGGTGAGCTCAGGTGTGTTTTCATCTGACTCAGAGAACTTGTATGACATTTTGTCCCATACCATCACCTAGAGGTTTGATGCTCTAAAAGAAGCCATTTCTGATTTTGAATCCCATGAGGAGAATGTATCAAAATTTTTGGAAGATCTTGGCACAAGAATGCATGAGCTTGGTACTCCTCTCAGGGAGAATAATTCCATGAAGAATCTTCAAGATTCAAATTTCAAGAATTGGTTCAGGAAAATATTTGTGACCCTTTCCTTCAATAGTGATACTTTAGAAGCCCTTGTAGAGATCATAGGTTATATCTCTAATCCTATGAAGAGTTATGAAAAATATTTTAGTCAATGTGGAAATATCAATGCCATTCCTGAGAATTGACTCAACACATTGGAGCATGTGAACATCTTGGAAGATGAGAAATTTTCATTTGTAGTTTCTAGATTCAATAAGATGGTCTATGGAAAAGCCTCATCATTCAAGATCTTCCGCGGAGGAAGACATGAGTTGATTCTTCATTAGAGGAGGATTCTTCATAATGGGTGGAACCTAAGAATACTAATAAGGGATTACTTGTAATTTTTTTTCCATTTTCAAAGGGATTTGAGGGACATCAAAATGCACCATGCCACATGAAATCTCTCCCTTTCGTCACTTAAGGCTTGTAACATTCTCACTAGATATGATTCCTCAAAGACCCCAACTTGATTATGTTGCCCCCTCTCATGAATACTTAATCCCTTCACACATTATCACCCCTTTAAGTCCCTTTGTCCCTTAATAAATGTGGTAAGGGAAATGGGGAAAACCAAAACCCATTTAGAAACTTTTAACCCTACCCTGTCATGCCATGTAACCCGGGTTAATCCAGAATGGTCAAGGATGAGTTAGAAGGTGAGTTAGCTAGGTTAATGTTAAGAGGTGAGTATAAACAAACACTTAGCCATTTTTTTAATCCCTTTTTAATATTTCATTTTCCTTCATTGCTGCTAGTATTTAGTTATGCTACTAAATTTTCAAGAAGGAGATATGAGCAAAAATCACATTTTGCTCATATCTCCTTCATTTTGCTCCATTTCCCCTGTAATTTTGCCCGTAACTTCTACTCATGAACTCCTTTAAGATGATCTAAAAATATTTTCCATTGGTACCCTAAATTTTTATAGCATCCCATTTAAAAATTCAGAGAAAAAACTTGCCTTTTTAGATCCTTGCAATTCTAGAGATCGAAAACACTTGAAATTTGAAGCAGGAAACCATATGAAAATACCTAATATAATGAAAAAAATTCATCTCAATCCAAATACAAGAAGACATGATTATATTTATTATTAAATTGGCATATGAGCCTTACTAAAAATAATAAGTTTTGATAACAAAGAAAAAAATTTGAAACCTCTGTGTAATCTTTAATTCTAGAAATATGAAAATTGTAAAACTTGAAAATCGGGAAAATTGTAAAATCTTCAATGTTGCACCATAAGTACCATAGTTCAAGATGAACTCTACCTCGCTTATTTCTATCAATGTTCACATTAGTTGATATGCAACAGATGAGTGTTAGCTTTAAAAAAAAAAAGTAATTGTACGTATTGCCCTTTTGTAGTTCACCTAGCATGGTTTTTCTTAATGGAATAGGTTTGCTTAACAATTGTACCATGTAGTGCTCCGAGACATGGTTTTTTAATTTTAAATCAAACATACATATCTAGAACTAATAAATGGTTATGAAAACATACATAGAAGGATATCATACATGCAATGAAATCGAATCAAACATATAGTTCAGTAATATCGTTATGAAAACCAACACACATGGATATATAAGAATCAAACAAAGTGTGCTCCAGACGCACATCTATGAAAATATGTAAGTTCATAACATGTGTACATCTCAAACTAAGTGTGTCATAATGTATATAGGACCACATGCGGTTACAAAGGCTATATATACAATGGATTATATGAAGAAACATGTTCACTAGGACCAGATGGCCCATATATATATCTATGTACATCCAGGTGGACTATGAATCTACTCATGAAACATCTTCCCTCTCTTCTCCCTGCTAGAAGTAGCACGTCCGCAACCTAGGGATGTAGTGGAGGGAGATGCCACTACGGATTTCATCCGTGTGGTCCTAGGCATCTCTAAGCAAGCCTGCAACCTAACCTGCACATTCATAAACAACAAGTTTTTAACACCAAATTTTTTAAAATACATTCAAAATTTAGAAAATTGTGCAATTTAGTTAAAATGCATGTGAAATCTTACCGCAATGTCATGATCCCTATCAATTTGTTGTTGACGCATCACGGGGACAACATTAGACTCATGAGGGTAAGCTACATACAAATAATTAATTTTCAAATTAAATATTTCACATACATACAAAATTTGATATTGTAGATTTAAGTAATAAGAAATAATGAACCTCTAAAATTTAACAAATTTGAAAAATTGTACCTCAGTTAGTGGATCTGTAGATGCTATGACAGTATCTACAACAACCTCCACAATTTGCATATATGGAGGAGTCTCTCTGGCAGTCATAAGCTATACAAAAAACATGTACAAATCAATATTAAAATCTATGTATGACTGTGCACCACATAACAGAGGTCCAAAGCATGTAATCCACATGAACTTCCACAATTAGAAACAAAGTGTAAAGAGAAACTAACCTATGTAAAACTCATGTGAGGCGTGCCAGTAGCCTTAGTTCCTAGAGCAGATGATGACCCGCCAGGCTCCTATGTATAAAAGACAAACATATTAATATGTACAACATACACGTGAAACATTATAATAATAATCTAGTGCAATCAAATGAAATTAAAAATGTAAGTTTGTACAACTTTCAAAACTTACGTTTGAAACATGCCCAACTACAGTAGCTAGCATGTTGATGCCAAATGTTTCCTTCACCGGCTCTTGCTATTTAAAATAAAATAAAAATTAGTTTTTTACATGTATGTACATGACGTACAATCAAATACATATATATTAAAATCTCAAACATGTGAATTAAACTATTATATATATATATATATATTTATATTTATTTGAAATTTACCTATGAAAGACCAATATCAGTGGCACCAGTTCCAAAAACATCCCCAACATCTCATCTATAGAAAAGAAATCCCGTGAACCAAAGAAAATGATGTCTCGCTTTGTAGTGCATACGACACCACATGATCCACAGGTGGTGGTGCACTAGAATCGCACCTCCACCAACGTGACCGGATGTAACTGCGGTCACTATCTTCAGGGTCGAGTGTCGGTGAGCTCCTCAATGCATGCAATGTGTCAATCTCCACAACCTCCTTCATTGTAGGAGGGATAACTGAAGGTAGTGGGGTTTTGGGGCATGGGGGATCCTTGGTTGACCCATGCGTGCACTAGGTCTACTCTGTGCAGAGCCATCTCCTCGACCAAAAAAGTCAAAATAATTCGGGACCTCATTAAGCACGAACTCTGCAATATAATTTCTTCAAAAATAAAGAGGAAGCTCATTGTTGTTGCATGGTGGATAATCAAAACCATCCACCATCGGTCCCAAATTTTTTTGATTCATCATCGTGGCACCAATGGATTGGGAACCATTTGTAAGAATCTGCGGGGGCATTAGTTCTTGGGTCGATAAATAATGCACAAATGAGGTCTTTTCCATTTTTTTGTCTTTTTATGGCCGCATGGGATAATTTATCCACATACCACCTGACTACAATCACCTCTAAAGGTATTCCATCTATGTATTTGGTTGGTTACAGAGTCGACTTCATCGAATCAATGTTTGCAAATGTGTTGGCAAAGTCATGCGGGATGGATTTGTGGCATGATTTTGTCTTATATTCGAATAAGGTTCTCAATGACAATTTTATTTTTAGATTCTTACAATGATATTATATTGTGTTCAAACTGGTTTAATGGAGACAAAAGGAGCCACAGGAGGTGAATCTATGTTTTTGTGAGGGTTTTTGAGGAATGTTTTGATGGTTTGCACGATTTCAAGCTTGCCGACCAACTGACAAAACAAGAAAATTGTATATATAAACAAACATTTCAAAAAACCCATGAAAATGCAAAAAAATAACCTAAAATGCAAAAAAAATGATTAAAATAGGGGCTTACCTCTTCGTCTTGGTGGCATGGTTGAATCTATCGCGATCCAGAAGTCCGATGAGCAATTTTGAGGTGGTATTCAAAGCTTGAGTGAAAAACGTCTAGGAGAAATCGCGGTTTGAAATGAAAAATGGGAAAATGAGGACCCGCGGGACTGCTAATTTTTGTCTCAGAGTTCCGTGATCGCGGTTTTAGGTTTGGTAATTGTTGAAACTGAAATTCAGGAACCGCGATCATAGTATATAAACTGCGATTGCGGTTCCTAAATTTTAGGTTTTTATGTCCACGGAATTTTCCACCAACTTCATGCACTTACCCATGTAGCTTAGGTGGCCATACCAATGGCTAATTAAAACTTATTAATATGTATAAGATTAGGTTAGTGTTCGACTAAGTTACCTCCTTATCATTTTAATATTGATTCAATTAATAAAGCCAAAGACCTTAGTATGGTCGATTGACCATTTAAATATTTTACTTAGTATATAGTCCATTAAGCACATACCAATTTATACATACCACCTTGTAAATTATTTCAATTTCTCATAACAAATCTATAAATTGATAACCAACCAAATAATGTAGCCCCTTTTCATATGGTCAATGACCATTGATTTGTTTGCACAAGTATTATGGTCTTAGATAATAGTAATAATAATAATAACCTTTTATTATCAAACCATTTGTTCTCATATAAATTTGACCAAGCCTTTGTGTGATATGTCTAAGTCCATTACCTAGTTTTTACCATTCTTAAAATCATTTATCGACTTTGCATATCAAAGTTGTATCCATTTATCAACAATAACTACCATGTTGTGTCCATTAAGTCAAAGAAATTTTGTAGAGAGGTTATCAACATAGCCCTGAAATGAACCAAAAATTATCAACACAACAACATAAAAGAGATATGTATATCCATTTAATATTAACATAACAACAAGCCCATAACAACTGATAATCATCGTTAATGAAATCAATCAAGATTACATAAGAAAGCATAACTACAGTTATAATCCAAACAACATAATGCAATATGATACCTAGTCATATTATTATCCTCAAAAAAAGTAATATATCCTTAACAAGTAAGGAAAAATAAATGGGTTACAATATCTAGAAGTTGCGAACATGATGGAAAGTTTCGGCATGCTTTCGTGCTTTCATGGACAACATATCGAACTGGTCCTCGTGACACCCGTTGGTTACTTCCTCTTGATTTATGAATCCTAGTAGGATAACTATATTTATCTTAGTTATAGGCCTTCAAAACCTTTATTTATCCTAGGGTTAGGGATATTATCCTTTATATTTATAACATTAGCACTCCTCGAGCACCTTTGTATCTACACATTGTTACTAGTCTTAGATCGATCCCTATCTTTGAAAACTTATGTGGGAACCTCTCTTTTACCCATCATATAATGAGTGATAAGAAAGTATATATCAAGAATAGTGTGCATAATACAAATAAAGAATAAAAATTATGTGTGCAAGGCCATAAATCAATCAAGCAATGTGTATCATATAATGCGCATAGAGCAAGTAACATAGAAAATAAATGTAAAAAAATAGTGTACATAGAGAAATCGGTGAATTAGATAATAGGTAGAAAATAATGTGTGTAAAGTAATTAATGTGTGAAAGACAGTGTGCCTAGAGAAAGCAATGAATCAAATAATATGTAACAAACAATTTGCATTAAGAAAGTAATGTACATCATATAATGGAAATAGAGAAATCAATAAATTAGCCAATGTACGTAAGCCTAAGTAGTGTAGTAAAAATGTGCATAGAAAAAACAATGAATAAGACATTGTGTGATAGTAAATATGGAGCCCATGACCAATAGTATTCAAACAAGCATAGAAGCATGCAATGAAAAATTAATTAAGAAGAATGTAAATGCATCAAAATCAGCAACAACTAGGCATGTATTAGGTCAAATTAGTATATGAAAGTAAATAATGTGATCATCAAATTAAGATCAATAAAATATGTGTTATAAAATGTAAGAAAGTATGAGATAATAAATATAAGCTTTGTAAAACCAATGGACTCATGTAAATAGATATAACTCGAATAAGCTATGTATGTACTTGATGTTCGATGTAGACATCCCCTAATATGGTGAATTTTCCCAAGATATAGGGATTAAAGAATCCAAAATAATTGTCATGAATGTCCATGGAAAATGATAATATGTAATTTTACCATGTGTAAAAGTGCATAGGAAGTAGGTTGTGTAAAGTTTTAAACTTGAATAAAGACAAATTTTAAGTCTATGTAATGGATAATATAGTCACATGAAGGTCTTGGTTTTTTCAAAAGAGATAATATGAAAATAATTTCCAATTTAAAATGTACTAAACTCCCTAGATCGTAGGATATAATAATATAAGAAAAGATACAAGGTCCTAGGTAATGATCATTCACTCAATAATCACATTGAACCCCTAAATTGTGTTGTATCATCAAGTTATGCCCTAGTTGTGGACTACATAGTAGATGTTAGACGAATGGGTATCATGCCATGAGAAAATGCAAATGTCGGTTGAGTTAAGAATCTATGTACAAGTGATCGGCACATAAATCTAAGGTAATTATAGGAGGGTTATACAATAATCCCATAAATGAGATGATTGTATAAATGTTATATATAAAGTGACGTGATGTATGTAGGATCCAAAGGAGTGGTGCTAGAGATATCATAGTCATTATAGGTCTAAAGTGTAGTAATGTGTGATATAGTATCCTAATATATCAATATCAGCAGCCCATGAATATGTAATTCATGGGGAAAAAGTATTCATATTAACTTAGGGATCTCACCGTGTATGTGGAGAGTCCATTGGTTTTCTATATGGATCACATTTGCAAGGATATTGTAAAACTATGACCTACATTGTGTATGGAAAGGTAATATAAAGGGTAGACCGAGGAGTAGAGGATATCAAATAATACGCATGATGAGGTTTTATCGATGCATGATGTAAAATATATCTAGGACCATGATCAAGGCATTGAGTGGGGTGAAAAGGTTAATTATTAGTATCCACTTATTAGGACAAAGTAGTAGTTGTGACAGGTGATAGGTCAAATAGGGTATTCATAACAAACATGTCAAGAATTTTAACCACTATGTTAATTATTTCATAAGTATCTATGTAAGATAGAAGGGAAAAAGTGCATCTCGTGAATCTATGGACATCCAAGCAACATGTTGATTTTGTTGTGTTATCACAAAAATTAGCACCTTAGGATTTGCTCACAGATCCCTAATTTTTACTAAGATGGGATGACCTCACAAGTGTGGGACTTAGAAGTGAGATCAACCTCCGAGAGAAGGTTGGTTCCTCTACCTAATCCTAATGTTAAACTACTCATATAGCAAGAAATGTAACTTATCTAATCCTAATATACACATTACAAGGGACCAGGGAAGAGATAGGTACATAAAGGTAAATCCTAAGCTAAACAGAGGTGATAACACTAGAAAAAGGGGGTTGATCGTTCTCCACAAGGGGAAGGGAAGAGAGAAAACATGAGAGAGAGAGGGTAGATAGATGTGCCCTGAGATAAGAACCATGTAGATTCAGCTTTCCCACACATTGAAAACACAGAAAAGGAACCTGCAAGTAAGAAATACACACAACATGCCAAAAGAAAACAGAGAGGCAAGAATGCAAATAAAACAAGCTGGGGTAGAGAATATCCACACAATAATTTTTATTGCTTTAAGGTATGCACAAACCATTACATTCCTAACGAAGGTGAGAATACATTGCAGAGACCAAATTAGAGGTCTGAAACTTATGGGAAGTCACTACCATTTTGGGATGGTGCCATTACAACAAAGAGAGATCCTTTTTACAATGCATGAATTCTATAGTTATAGAGAAGGAGGAGGAAAGAGAAGGAGAGAGAGGTGCTAAAATGATGGATTTAACCACCAATGATCAATATTCATTAATGTTTGTAGGAAGATGTGGGCACCTGACATGGATTGTATCACACATAATCAAATTCATAGGTCATAGAGAATGACACCTATACTCCATTAATTCTGGCTGACAAAGTGGTTGAACTTTTCCTCGAACAAAAAAAAGTGTGACTTTGAAACGACCTTATGGAATCTGATGTTTCTCCTTGATCTATGGCCTTACATATGTTATACCACCCATGCACCGCTTCTACTATCATCCGTGGATTTTCATTATTACACAACTTTTGACCATTTGTTCTTTTCTTGGTGGGTTTGTAAATTCCCACAGGTTTTCCTCATTCTGGGATTTACATGTTTTGTGGATTTCACCATGGCTCTAAATTTTTTTGCACTATGTCTTTTGATGTCATCGCTTTATGTCATGGGGATCTAACTTTCTTCTTTGCATGAAATTATGTATGCGGATTTGTTTCATTGTTCGTGGCCTCTAGTGAAACTTCACAACACTAAAATTGGGAAACCCGTAGAACACTAGGATAGTGTTTCGTGGTGTCTATCATTAGTCACATTTTAATTCTATTCCATTTTCACTTGGTGTCGTGGCAAAGACTACTCCTTCACGTCATGAATTCTCGCATAGTGTATTTCATCCTTGGTTTCACATATTTCATCTTTAGCCAATTTTTTTCTCCTTTGCGGGCATGAAACCCGTGGTGCTTTAACTTACCTTTGACCCACGAGAGACCGAGTTAGTGCTGCGAAGGTATTTTCTCATTGAAAATTTGCCTAATTCTGAACTAGTGATCTTTTGTCTCGTGGGTTAGGAGAACCCACGAACATTAAGTTTTTACACTCTGCAAAAAATCTGAATCAGTGTCCCGCGGATTTTCTAGAGTAAAAGTAGTTAAGTCAATCCTTGATGAGTTGTTCAAAATTACAAGGGGTGTAATTTTGGACAATAGTTTGATACTTTCGGGGACATATTCTGTTAGGTGATGAAGACTAGCTACCTCAAGCATCCATTGGGCATGGAGTCAAACCTAATCTTGAAGAAACTGATATTTTCCTTTGAAAACCTATCTCCTGAATCCATATGAACTTAGTAACAAATTGGAACTTCCTAGCAACCACTAGCCTGAAATTGATTTGTGGAGTTCTAAATAACACTTAGAAACTACTCCAACTATTTGATTCCACCATGAAACCTGCTCTACCTTCCAAAATGGATTGTGCAACATAAAAAAATCCCGCAAAAACTATATAAACATTAAAATCATGCATGTTCCAAGAGGAAACATGTAGAGTATGCACAATACACTTGTTTTTGCAATATAAAAACCTACACCAACCTATTCTAACTAAAGAAAAGAGAAGCTACAAAATTGTGATACATGTAGGAGAAGTAGCTTCCCTTTCTTACAAAATTAGACCATGTAATTGATTTGGAAATGAACATGGTATTTAATAAGAGTTGAAAACTGTTTAAAAATGGTTTCCCACTCTATTGCACAAAGTATCGTAACAAAGAGAATGAATACCTCCTTTAGTTGTTTTGCATTTGGTTGGAGGTGTTGATGTTGACCTTTGTACTTAGATACTCATCCTCATGCTCTGAAATGGGCATGAATGGTTATAATTATATTTTTGGCTCTAGATTTTTCAAATATCTTGTTGGGCATGGGACGATCCTTTGAATTTTCTCACTTCTTTGAAGCTCACTCTCAAAAATGGGGTCATCAAGCATATTTTCCAATTGAAGGCGATTGTTTATAGGCTAAATTGTGTTCTATTTTTCCTCTACAAATAGCTCTTCATCTTGCAGATCCACCTTCTCCTCAATAAACAATAAGTTTGATAAATCAAACCTCTCCCCCTCCATTTGATCAATTCTAGCATCTGAATATTTTCTTGGTGGATCATTGCAATATTCTTCTGATAGCCCACATATGCCATCAACTTCTAACTCATCCTCCTTGGACTAAGTCACTTCATCCTCCTCTATGGATTTTTCAATTAGAACAATTGGAGGTTTGAAAGGTGAAGGAGTGGAGTGTTTTTTGGATATGTTAGGTTCATATAAGGAATTAGAGGAACAAGTGGAAGAGATAAGAATTTGGAAGAAAAGAGGATGGAGAAACGAAGTTAAGAGGGAAGGGAGAAGATGAAGAAGTGTAATCCTTAAGAGAAACATGAAGAAATCTAGGTACATGGAAAGTGGGATGGGATGGTATAAATTCAAGAAGAGGAATAGGAGGGTTGTAGAAGATACTAGTGTAGGGTTTCCCCATTGACAGGGTTTCCTAACACTAGATTGGTGAGCCTATATTTCTTTAACGCACTCGCTATTTAGGGCATCATCTCAACCATGAAATCTAGTTTCTGCTGAGGGCTGAACCAATTTGGCATAGGGCCAACCCATGGACAAGGGACCCTAAAACCAATTTTACATGCCTTTATGTGGCTAATGGCCCTGATCTCGAACCATGTTTACCTCCATTGAATGAACTCCGCTCTAAAAATCAACATCATCCACAAAATTACCACCATCATCTCGCATAACCTTGTTATTGAAAAACATCATGGTCATTAGAATCACCATATGGATCAAAGGAATTTGGGTCATAGGTGTATTATTCATGATAGGGCTCATAAAACTGATTTGGGGGATGATTTTAGGAATATGGGCATGGAGGGAGCTAGTCTTGCTCTTAGAAATGGGGATTCTAGTGAAGGAATGAAGTCATTATTGTAAAAATTCATGGGAAAGAGAAATGAAATGATGGAAAGAAAGGAAATGGTTTGTTGAATGATAAAATGAGTATTGGATTCATTAGATGTGCTTGAGAAAATGACTCCAAAGGTTGAATATCAATAAGAACACATCAAACTTGGTGAAATGAAGATGTAAATATCTTCAATCTTGTCCCACAAGGCGCTAAAATTGTTATCACAAAAAAATTAGCACCCTAGGATTTTCTTGTTACAAATCCCTACTTTTTGCTAACATGGGATGATCTCACAAGTGTGGGACTTGCAAAGTGAGATCAACCTCTAGAGAAGGTTGGTTCCTCTACCTAATCCTAATGCTAAACTACTCCTACAATAGGAAATGTAACTTATCTAATCCTAATCTACACATTCCAAGGGACTAGGGAAGAGAGAGATGCATAAAATGGAGATCCTAAGCTAAAGAGAGGTGATAACACCAAAAGAATGGGTTAATTGCTCTCCACAAGGGGAAGGAAAGATAGAAAACATGGGAGAAAGGGTAGATAGATGTGTCACAGATAAGAACCATGTAGATCCAAAATTCCCGCACATTGGCAACATAGAAAAAGTAACATGCAAGTAACAAATACGCACAACATGCCAAAAGAAAACAAAGAGGAAAGAATGTAAATAAAATGAGCTAGGGTAGAGAAGAGCCAATAAAAATATTTTATTGATTTAAGGTATGCATAGGCCATAAAATTCATGGAAGAAGGTGTTAATACATTGTAGACACCAAATTAGAGGTCCGAAACTTATGGGAAGTCACCACCATTTTGGTATGTTGTCATTAAAACAAAGAGAGATCCTTTTACAATTCATGAGTTCCATAATTAGAGAGAAGGAGGAGGAAATAAGAGGAGAGAGAGGTGCCAAAATGATGGATTTAACCACCAAGGATCAATCATCATTAATTTTTGAAGAAATGTGTGGGCACCTAACATGGCTTGTATCATATGCCATCAAATTCATAGGTCACAGAGGACGACACCCATACTCTATTAATTCTAGCCGACGACATGGTTACACATTACCTCGAACAAAAAAATTGAATTTGAAATGCCCTTATGGAACATGATGCTTCTTCTTGATCCACAACCTTGCATACGTTATACCACCCACACACTACTTCTACTATCATATGTGGATTTTCATTATTACACGGATTTTGACCATTTGTTCTTTTCTTGGCAGGTTTGTAAATTCTCGCGGGTTTTCCTCATTCGGAGATTTACATATTTTGTGGCTTTCACCGTGGCACTGAAAAATTCCACGTTTTTATTTTGATTGTCATTGTTATGTCGTGGGGATCTAACCTTCTTCTTTACATGGCATTATGTATGTGGTTGTGTTCCATTGTTCTGTGGCCTCTAGAGAAACCGCACAACACTAAAATTAGGAAACCAATGGAACACTAGGATAGTGTTTTGCAACATCCATCCTTATTCACATTTTAATTCTATTCCATTTCCGTGTGGTACCTTGCAGCACTTCTCCTTCACATCACGGATTATGCATAGTTAACTTCATCCTTGATTTCGTAAATTTTTTCCTTATCCAATTATCCATCTCCTTCATGGGCTTGAAACCTACAATGCTTTGACTTACCTTCGACTTACGAGAGACCAAGTTGGTGTTGTGAAGGTCTTTACTCGTTGTAAATATTTCTAAGTCCTAAACTAGTGATCCTTTGTCTCGCAGTTAGGATAACCCGTAGAACATTACGTTTTTGCACTCCACAAAAAATAAATCGTTGTCCCACAAATTTTCCAGAGTAAAATTGGTTAAGTCCATCCTTGATGAGTTGTTCAAAATTACAACGGAGTAATTTTGGACAACATGTTCTTATAAGATAATACTAAGAATCATGAGGTAATCCTCTTAGTTTCAACTTTTAAAGGTAACGATATGCCTCAAAGTGGGTTCTAACTTTGTCCATAAAATCCTTGAAATGTATCCATTTATGCCAATGATTTCTTGTCCAATATATCCTAAATTAGAAAGTAATGTTATAGTGCAAAGGGTTTGGATAGATCCATTCTCTACCATCACACATTGGATTGGATGTGAATTAATATTTTCTTGAATGAACAAAGATCTAGTTTCCTTTTCATCATTGAGAGTAGTATCTAAATCGTCAAAGGTAATTGTTGGTGTGAATCATGATATATCTATAGTTACACTAATGATTCCATTTATAAGATGAGGGTTAGTAGTGTAATCTCAGAAAATATGGGTTGTGTGTACTTCATCACCCTCGTGAGATTTTTTATAGTTCACTAAGGGATCAATAAATGCATTCAATTTAGAATTAAGTTGGGAAACCATTATATTGGTAGGTGTTCTCAAGTATTTTATAGAAAGTATGTTGTCATCACTAGGTGTTGGATCTTTTGGTGTAATTGTTAGTACTTGATTGTATTTTTAACACACCTATTATAATTGTAACATAAATTTCTATTAAATTTTGAGGTCTAGGGTCTAGAAATGTCAACTACAATAGGTGGGGCTAACTCTATGAGATTGCACTCTATATTTTTTTTAAATAACTTATGAGGATTATTTGGTAAATATTTCCATTTTCTTTTTGGAGCTGAAGAAAGGATGATGGTTGGAGCTTGTTGTTCAATATCAATAACTTTATCCTCGATTTATTATTGCAATTTATTCTTCCTTTATATGGAAACTTCGATTTGAGATCCTGGATGCACCCAATGAGTAAGGGTGCATATTTTTATATAGATGATTGATTCAAATTATTTCCCACTCAATTGACCCTAATCACCAAAGTAACTTCTACATTTCAAAATATGAGAGTTGTAAGTACAAGATACAAGTCCATTGCTTCATGATATATTCTTTTACCAAACCTATCTTAGGCCCATGAACTTGTCTAGAAAGAATTTGGAATCACACATGAGAAAAGAGGTAATATTTATATAATCGAGGATGTATTATGTATAATCCACAATGATTCCTTAAGTGATAAATTGAATAAGTAGTTATGACCTATTGGAATTGGGGCATGCGATAGAGAAAGATGCTTTAAGTTTAGTCAATAAGTAGGTAAATGGGAGAATGGCAAGATAAATGCCAAAATAAATGTCAATAAGTAGGTAAATGGGAGAAGTGCACCAAAAAAAATTGGTTACTACAACTAAGTGGAAGTGGAGATTATTAGGGAATGAAGTGGTTTTTAGAAATTGAAATATTTTGATAATTTGAGAAATAGATAGAGGAATTTTTAGTTGAATTTGGATGGATTTGAGAGGAATCAAGAGATGTCAAGAAGAATTTAAATGAAGATGAGAAGAAATTAGAGGAATTTGAATGGAGGATTTTTGTAATTTTAATTATAGGATTTGGAAGAAAATGGATCAAAATATGATTTTGAGAAAAAAATATAATTAAAATAATTTTTATAAATAATAGGATTAGAAGAAATTTTGAAACAATTGAATTCGATGAAAATCCTTAACATGCAACCTCTTTTTGAATATTCATCGTTCATGGAATTGTTCTAGGTTTATCAATCAATTTTTTCTCAAATTGGTCATTGAGAGGTCCTTTTGAGTTGTTGTGTGTTTATTTATAATTACATAACCACACCCATGTGCACAAGTTGGAATATTGGCATGCATGGATGTCTTTATTCCTCGCACTGGCCTATCATACCAAAGTGGGAACTTTGGCGAGATCATCCGAGGCACATAAGAATATGGGTTCCATCAAATTTATCATTACTATAAAATAGAAAAAGTTAACACAATACGAGAGAAATTAATGAAATCATATTAGAGTAACATGCTTACTCACAAACATACTATCTACTCCCAAACCATGTTTTTCTCCTTAAATTATTCGTTCTTACATAAATGCATAATAGCTCATACACTCTATTCAAATCTACTTGAATATTTTTTTTCTCACACTTATCCACACTCATACATAAACAAAACACATACCACCCTCATTACAATGAACCCTTCATGGAGAATATATACTAGTGGGGACTTTCCCTCCACTAGTCTTTCAAGATATATTTTTAGCCCTTGAGTTCTTTCTATCGATAACTATTACATCGGATGGTGGCGAGGCCCCATGCCACCATATCTCATTATTACATAATTAACAACTTCTAGTAGTACCTTGGATATACTTAGCCAAGCCCTCGTTCTATCTTCCTCGTGTGTTATTATTGTGTTTTCTTTTACAACTTGCTCTACCTTTTATGTGATATCTCCATGAAAGTGACCTAAACTATTAGTTCAATGTCTATTCATGCCATGTCTATTTTTAGTACATTACTCCACCCTTGCATGTTCATGGTCCATTTTTTTCATCCAAATCCATCATGCTTTTAGTTAGACCCTCCTTTTGCACTCCTTTCAATAACTCTTTTCATAGCTTTCCTATTCTTCATATGCAAGGTTATTTCCATTCTTTCCTACACACCTTTTGTTAACATATTTGTGTTCTTCATTTCTAACTTTTCGCACGCTTCTTGTATCTTATTTTCTTACACAACCCATCCTTATTTGTTCGCGCATCAATCAAAGAATGAATAAAGAATAAAGAATATTTTGCCCCTAATGTGGAACACAAGAATAAAGAATACAAAAATTTCAAGGCCCAAAATCACTCCACACTAACTTGGTTCTTCACCCTTGGACAATGTTATTTTACCCCTTTTAACAACTTGGGAACCTCTTGTTTGAGGACATCCTCATGCACTTGACAATCATTTATTTATTTTTGAAAGAGAGGAGTTAAATCATCCAAGTACATGGTGAGATTCATAAAATATTTTGTGCCATTATCACTAATTATGGTTGTGTGTATTTCCTTAATTTTGTGTTGACTTTAGTACACGTAGCTTCCATCTTGGTCTGATATTTATCGGTGAGCCTCCACAATTCTCCCGCTTTTGCTTCACCTTGTCTCTCTTTTTGTGGCCTCTTCATTAATCCTCTCAAAATATTCCATAAGCTTATTTCATGTGGCCTTATCAATTGAATAATCCTCCATTTGGGTCTCCAGGATGCTTTCTTCTCGATGTCCTCTCACATGTGTACGCTAATAATACATGTTTTTGAAAACCCCTCGGGAGTTTTTCTACTTATATGGATTTTTCTTGAGTTCATTAGCAATCTTTGTACATTCCTCTAATTTATTCCCGCAAAAATCAAATGTTCTCATATTCACCCTTATTTTATTTAGCTTTCTCCTTTCTATCGCTATTTGTTTGAACAAAAGGCTGAGCAATTGCTCCAATTCATCTATGTTTTCACCGAGATGATTAGGTGTGATTTCTTAAGATTATGTTTTTTTGGAATATATTGGGTAAAAGGAGGGTTTTAGAAGGTCCCCCAACCTTATACAAATGAGCCCATCAGGCCAGATTTAGCATTAATAGAATCAGAGTCAAAATACCCGAGTAGATTCCAAAAAAGGAGGAAGAGAAAAAGCAAAAATAGAAAAAGAAACTATACATCGAAGAGCTTTTTCAGCTCGGAAACTGCTTTCTTAGCTCTAGGAGAGCCTGAGTCGTTAGCCATAAGGTCAGCCAGCTTGATAAGCTCCACGCAATCATTCGCAATAGCATTTCTAGTGGATTCCGTGAAGGCCTCCCAATCTTTCAGCGCTTTGAAGGCACGCTGGAGCTTGCTCAGAATAGAGGAGACCATGTCGGCTCTGCATTGATCACCATGAGCGTCAGCAGACTCAGAATCAGCAGGATTTGAATCCATCAAGGGAGTGGAGTGGAGAGTGTCAGCAGCAAAAAATTTTCGTCGAGGAGAGCCTTGGATCCAGCAGCCTGGGAGATGGGATCCGCAACCGGTTGAGAGACATCACACTGCTCCGAACCCGGGGAGTCGGGGTATAGCTTGGCCAAGCCCAAGAGATCAGCGGCTTGAGAGTAATCAGGGCTGGAAACAGGGGAAGAGGCTCGACCACTGGCTTCAGTGCCTTCCAAGAAAAAGCACGAGATGGGTGTGGGCGTGGGAAAGGAAGGAATGTCCGGGGGGATGGAGGCAGCACGGGGGGACTCACAATAGCCACGTCAGAGTCCGAAACAGAGGAGAGAAGCAGGCGACGCCTACGCCGAGAGGAGCGGAGGGAGGAGGAGGAGGGGCGAGGAGAAGGAGAAGGGGAGCGGCGGCGGCGACCCAACTTGGGGGGAAAGCGGAGAAAATCAGAGTGAGAAGCGGCGACAGAGAAAAGCAGGTAAAGTAAACCTTGGTGAAGGATGACGCCCTCGCCCTCCCGAGCTAACTGCACCGAATGTTCAAGAGACTGAAACAAGAAGGCAGCAAGATTGATTTTCTTCCCCCATCTGAGATGAGAGAGGATGAAGAGGTGAGGACCGAAAACCAACCTGTATCTGCCGTCGATAGTGAAATATCGCATAATAACCTCCGCCACTCTGTCCCAGGGAGCAGGCAGGGAATCCCGAGTATAACCAGAAAGATATTTCTTCGGCCTGTCACCAGGGGCGTTAAAATCTTGAATTTCCGCGTGAAGCGACCGTTTGTAGTAAATATCACCTGCAGCAGGAAGGCCGGTGGCGTCAGCAATGGCGTTCGTGGAAATGGTGAAGCGGGTGTTGCCGATTTGGACCCGACCCTTCGACCAGGAGGCCGTGACCGCATAGGAAACCAGCGCAGAATAACCGGTCATCTTTTCCAGGAAGGTGGCTATACCATTTTCCAATAAAATATTCCACACCTCTTCATCATTCTTAATCGGCTCGCAATTGTCGGGCTCAAGGCGCTTCAATTGACCCCCCATGGATTGAACGCTAGGATAGTTACAGAAAAGTAGAATAAACGAGGGCGAAACCAGCTTAAACAGGTCAGGATAGCAGTCGGACGAGATATCATTGCACTTTTGCCACGTCTTCAGATGATTAATGTGGCGATAATGCCCGTTCGTGCGGGGATTTCTCGCATCAATACAAAGCACCTTAATCAAAAGCCCCTCGATAAGAGTCCCATCCATTAACTTCGCCATAATTACCGCGTCCTTTGATGAGGCCAAATCAAGATAGCCGAGACCCGAGTCACCCTTTACTCCGCCAGTCAGCAATGGGGAGTATCATTATGAGCGATTTGGCTGAGATCATTCGGGAAGTTATCAGTCCACCTTTGCTGATTCTCTATATGGACACCAATATTAGCAAGGAGGTCGGCCGCTTTATTTCCTTCCCGTAGAATATGCTGGAACTGGACTTGAAGGAAAAATCTTTGCAGAACTCTGATATCAGCAATGATGTTTCTAATCGACCAATGACCAGGATCATTCGTCTGAAGGAGTTTGATGATGTTGAGGGAGTCACTTTCAACTTGGAGAGGATCATTACCCAAAATGATGGCCATCTCAAGACCTTTGAGGATTGCCAAAGCTTCCGCATGATGGTTGGAGCCAATATTAAAATTGTGGGCAGAGGCAGCAACAATATAGCCCGAAGAGCAACGGAGAATGGCTCCTCCTCCAGACATACCAGGATTGCCTTTCGAGGCACCATCCGTGTTGAGTTTTTTCCATCCCCTTGGAGGGGGGGTCCAGCAGACTAAATTACGATCAGTGAGAGTACTTTTACATTGAATGGATAATATCTTCTGCCACTCCAGGGAATAGCATATTTGGATTTTTTGCTGATATTTGGTCCACGTGGTCAGATTGATATTTTCTTGGAGAGCCAGAGCAATCTGAATAGCCACCTGACAAGGATCAAGACTTTTTTCTTTGAAGATTCTTCTGTTTCTTTCTTTCCATATGCCCCATAATCCGTGCGGGAGGAGGAGTTTCCACGCCAAGTTCAAAATCGGATGAGTGAAAGGAGAGCTCCATTGAGAAAGGGTATCCTGAATGGAATCCGGGAAGATCCAATAAACTCCCAACCTTGATAAAAGCCACTGCCAAATAATTTGCGAGAAAGAGCAATGGATCAAGAGATGAGCAGAGGACTCCGCTTCATTAGCACATAACACACATATTGTGGGGAGAGAGAAACCCCTTCTTTTTAGATTCTCCCCAGAGAGGAAAGCATTCTTGGAGGAGATCCAAGAGAAAAAACCAATTTTGGGAGTGATCTCATTTGGCCAGACTTTGGAAAGGGGGGGACCTTGGTCAGCACGATGCAAAGAAAGATAAGCAGCCTTAACAGAGAAACAGCCCGACGGGGAGAGGGGCCAAATAATCTCGTCTTCAATATGGGAGGAAGGGATGTATATGGAAGATAGAACCGCTTTGAGCGAAGACAGCAGGTGACGCTGCAGATCGTTGATATCATCCCACTCCATAATATCCCAAGAGGGAGTGGAGTTCACCATCTTCCAATAGCCCGAAGCTAATCTACCATGTTTATTGATGATGCTTCTCTTAATAGGGTTCCAGGTAGGATCAAGATCAAGGGGTTCTTCTCCAATCCAAAAATCCCTCCAGAAATCAATGAGGCGACCATTCCCAAATTTCCATTTAGTGCCAGCACGAATGATGGGAAGAGAGCTACTAACAGAGTTCCATATGGCAGAACCTCTAATAGGCATGGAAGTGAGCAGATCTTCGTTATTAGCAAGATATTTGGCTCTGAGCAGATGGGCCCAACAAGAGTCCCCTTTAGCCACTTCCCAAGCAAGTTTGGCCAGAAGGGCTCCATTCATTTCATTCATTTTTCGAAGACCGAGTCCGCCATGAGAAGTTGGCTTACAAACCTCTTTCCAAGCCACCAGATGGATCCTTTTCTTATCTTCAGATCCAGACCACAGAAAGTTCCTTTGAATCTTTTCCACAACCTCCCTCACAGAACTAGGAATCTTGAGCAGGGACATGAAGTAAGTAGGCAGGTTTTGAAGAGTGGCTTTCACCAGTTGGAGCTTGCCAGCCTGACTGAGCAGGGCCCCTTTCCAAGCAGCCAGCTTTTTTTGATACCTTTCAATGACAGGGTTCCATAAATTTTTTGATTGCCTTCCTTGGAAGAGAGGGATGCCAAGATAAGAGGCGGGGAGATCAACAATAATACAACCAAAGATATCAGCAATCTTTCTCTGAGACCTAGGGGGCGTGTTTATGAAGGAAATGCTGCTCTTGTTGAAGTTGACAGTTTGCTGAGAAGCTGATTGATAAAGAGAGAGGATATCCATAATTGCCCGCGCTTCAATAACAGAGGCTAGACTCAGCAGCAAGGTGTCGTCAGCAAACTGACTATGAGTGGTCGAAGGACAATTTGAGGTGATTTTCAAACCAGAAATGATGGATTGATTTTTAGCCGCTTCCAAAGCTCTGCTGAGAGAGTCCGCCATTAGAACAAACAAGAAAGGTGACAGGGGATCACCTTGCCTGATACCTCTGCTACTTTTGAAGAAACCCGCTGGAATACCATTAATAAGTATAGAGAAGCAAGGGGTCGAGATACACGAGAAAATCCAGCTACACCACTTGTTGTCGAAGCCAAATTTTTCCAGAACTTTAATTAGGAAAGGCCAGCTGACTCTGTCAAAGGCTTTTTGCATATCCAGTTTTAAGATCATTCCAGGGGACTTCGCAAGAAAGGCCGAGTGAATGGCTTCATGAACAGTAATAATACCTCCTTGGATGAGACGGCCTTTGATGAAGCCGTTCTGATTGTGAGAGATGAGGTCCGGCATAAGAGGTTTAAGTCTGGAGGCCAACATCTTAGTGATAATCTTGTAAGACGTGTTGCAAAGACTTATTGGCCGGAAATTGGACACATCTTTAGAGTTATGCACTTTTGGGGCGAGAGCCACAAAGTGGTATTCCATTCCTTAAGCAGATTGTTGTTCATTTGAAATTCATTAACTGCTTGGAAGAGGTCCTGCTTGATGATTTCCCAAAAGACTTGAAAGAAGGCAGCAGGAAAGCCGTCAGGACCCGGAGCTTTGTCTCTCTTCATAGCAAAAACTGCCTTATGAATTTCCTCCATAGAAAAAGGCTTGGTCAGATTATTATTCATCTCAGGAGACACCAGATGCGGAATATGCTGGAGCATTTCATTCATTGATTGTTCCGGAGGGGGCAGATCAGCATGGAGGAGATTGGAATAGAAGGATATTAGCTCATTGGAGATATCAGACTCAGCAGTTAGCAAGTTCCCTTCCGACGACACCAACTCCTGGATCTTGTCTCTAGCTTTATGCTTACAAGCAGTGATGTGGAAAAATTTGGTATTACGATCTCCCTGCTCTAGCCAAAGGGCCCGAGAACGTTGCCTCCAATAGGTCTCTTCTTCTTTAAGAGTGTTATGATAATCACTGAGAAGAGAGATTTCCTGTTGAAAGGTGATCCAATCTACCAACAACCTCGATTTCTTCAGAAATTTTTGCCAGTCTCTGAGTTAGCTCCCGCTTGCGAAGCTTGATGTTACCGAAGACCTTCGACTTCCATATCTTGAGTTGTTTTTTAATTTCTTTGAGTTTGCTGGAAAATCTGAACATATTAGTGCCATCGATATTGATATTCCACCAGCCTGCAACAAGGGGGGTCAGCTGGTTATTTTCAAGCCAGGCTAGCTCAAACCTGAAGGGAGGGTTCTTGGCATTTATTTTGTGATTGGCGCTTAACAGAAGAGGGCTGTGGTCGGAGGCCGCCCTAGGCAGGGAGTTGAGGTAGAAGTCAGGAAAGAGAGAGATCCAGTCCAGAGAGCCTAGAGATCTATCCAATCTGCATTGTATGTGGTTCCTGCCCATTCTGCGGTTTGACCAAGTGTAAGAAGAGCCGTGGAGATCCATATCCAGAAGGGAATTCTCCCTTATGAAGTCAGCCAAAGCCTCCATGCTAACCGGCATGGCAGCCATACCTCCCTGTTTTTCCGAAGGATAAAGAGGGCAGTTGAAATCACCCATAATTAGGGTGGGGATTTTACCACAAGTGATGATGAAGTTAGTGATATCATTCCAAAGTTTTCCACGATGGGTCTCCAAATTTGGGGCATACACATTGATAGCAATCCAAGAGAAGTCCATCCCTACTTCTTGGAAGAGAATACATAAAAAATTGGGGTGCTTGAACAGGCACTCCCCTTTGAGACTTCTGGGATCCCACATAGTACAAAGCCCCCCTGAGTTCCCTGTAGACGGTTGAGATTCAAAAGAAGCTGCTGGCCAGAGTTTAAGGAGGCGATCATCCTTTTTTAGTTTGGTTTCCTGTAACATTATGATATCAGGAGAGTGCTGAATTTTGATGTCTTTGATGACTCTTTGCTTTTGAAGAGAGTTGAGCCCTCTTATATTCCAAGAAATGATCTTCATTTCTTTGGTTTGGGTTTATTCCCCACCACCATGGGGATTGTACTTTGAGTTCCTTGCGCAACATTTGTGGCTGCTTCTTGTTGAAGCTTAATACTGCTCGGAATTCTGCCCCGAGCTTTTTCCAGGCCTATATCAGGTTTCTTGTTGCTGCTTCTAGTAAGGCGATGAGAGAAACTATCATCAGAAGAGAGATCCATGGGGAGGGGACAGAGTCCACAAAGCAGGCGGACAGAGGGGAGACAGGGTGGGAGGATCCATGGAGGAGGGAATCAAAGGAAGGGGAGGGAAGGGAAGAGGAACTGAAAAGGCGAAGGGGGAGGAGGTACCAGGATAGATCATGTGAAGCGTGAAGAGCTTCCGTGATATGAGAGGGGATGCGCAGGGAAAAGGACCCATCAGTCAGTGAGGGGGAAAGCTTTTCCGAGCTATGAGCTGATGTGGAACCCTCCACTACTTTAGACCATACGTCGGGCGGCTTTGGAGAGAGGGACCCTGACAGGAGGGGCCCCCGATCCGGACCAGAGGGGTCCGGCATCCAATCCAGAACCGAGAGGCAATGAGAAGACGCGCAGCGAATCAGCGGCCGGGAGCGAGGTCAAGAAGGTCTTTTTAAAATTTAGGCTAGGATGTACCCCACAGGCGACATGCAAATACCCTTGACATCCATGCACACATATTTTTTGTAGGGCCTTATGCTCTTGGGTTAGATCATGTAAGTAACTCTTTATTTCCCCGAGCTCCCTTCCACTCACTTACCCTTTTCTTTGTATCCTAGAGTTAGTGCTATTATGAAAATTGAGTCGCACTACTTCTCTAGTGATTTTTAGAAGCACATATCCTACTTGTGTCTCTAAGAGATAATAAGTTTCTACGAGGGATATTGTGTCGCCTTCTCCCGTTGGGATATTATTTTAACAAGAGCTAGGAAATTCAATAGTAGGATATTTTTACAAAAATTGAGAGTGAAAGATAACACTTTTTTAGAAAAAAATTATGCTATTGAGTATATCACGTAGTCCCAGGAAAATAGATCTCTTACATCTTTTCCATGTTGGAACCTTGTGCAACCGGACTAATGAGGTTGTTTTGGATCCAAATAAAAGTCTTCATCTTCCTCATCTTCGATGCTTCTATCAGTGCATTTCCCCTTATCCTGGAGATTCTCTCCTTCCTATCTCACACTCTATGGTATCCTCTTAGGCCTTCACCCCCATGTGCTTATTATTCCTCTTTGTCTCCTAGTTCATATTCAACTATGAACACTTCTAGGGTTGATTTAGGAGCAAGATATGACCTTATGCCCAATTCCTTCTGATCCCCTATATCTATGTCATCTTCTATGTGTTAGTGGGAAAAATTGTTTTGTATTGGTTCTTCTACGTGCATCTCATCTCCTTCCTTTGGTGAAAGTAGTCTTTCACGACCTACTTCACCACTTCTTGTTTGTTCTAACACGTGAGGTTTTTCAAGACTCATTGTAGTTTTGGTGCCACTAGCTTATGTTCAATCATCACCTTTTTCAGTGGCTCTGGGAGAAGTTATGGGAGTGTTTTTTTGCATTCTCCCTCTACTTATTTTTGGAAGGCCCCTCTTTTTCCCCTCCTTCTGTCAAAGTAATTTTTCTTGCCACGCCCTATTTAGACCTTTTAGTTTTTATTTAACAGATAGAATCATCTGCTCATCTAGATCATCCTCCTTGTAGGGTCTTTATGTTTCTCTTCTACTTGGGCCTCAAATAGTAAATAAAATTTGCACCTTATTGTTCACTATTATAGTCTCTACTTGGCTAAGGGAACATATATATGATTCACACATCTCCACATGTGCCTCCCGCCCTAAATACTTATAAGTTTTATGGATATTATGGATATCTACATCAATTATTAATGCATCAATATTTATTTTCCTCACCTCCTTGATTAGGTATTTATGAATTGTATAAAGTAGTATTTTGTAAATGTGTAAGGAAATTCAGCCCAAAGGGACCAATTCCTGTCATTATTTTTGAACCACCCTAAGGAATATTTCTCTATGAAAAACAAATTCTACCTTCCCTCTAATTCCTTGGGTAGTTGGTGTGGATTCTCTAATCTTGTTCGAATACATTCTACAAATGCCGTAGCCAATTGCCAATTCATGATTTTTATGCATTGTTGAGAGTTGTGGGCACCAAGAATTTATGGTACCTTTTGGTGGGGGACTTGCATTCTACAATGTCTAACCAATTATGTTCTCCTTCGTTTTCATGGACACTTATTTTATTAAAGACCAAAAGTAGGAGAATCATGCCCCAATAAAATTTAACTGTCATTTTTTCATGCACAAGCTTTGCATCCATGGTTATGTAATAAAAAATAAACTCCGACAAGTTATATTAGGCCACGTGCGTCATCTTGTATGCTAATTTAGATGTTAGTAGTTGCGTTACAACTATTATTCCTAGCTCTTGTATTTATGTAATGGGAATGTGTGCCTTATTTTCTTGTAGTTTAGGAGGTCCCCAGACCTGTCAATTTCTATCTCATTCTCTATGGCCTACATAAAATCTTCACTAGTATTTATTAAAACCATGTCTCCCAACTGATTAGATGGTAGGTAATTCTCATACACCGTCACATAAAGTAAAAGTATCCATCGTGATCTCATGAGATTAAGTATTAGAATAGCTCCATTGGTTTATTAAAATAGATCCCCTCTTTATCAAGCATTCTCTTTACACTATCATCGTATATAATGTTGCCCATCATCCATTTTACCTATTTCATGAACTAAGTATTTGGAAATCATCCCATCTAACATGTGTGTATGATGGTTACAGTCATACATTTTTCATAGACCTACCTAAGTATTCCATTTTCCTACTCTTATAGTTTATTCATGGGACTGCATTTCAAATTTTAACTAAATGGGGTTGGTATCCCGTTTTGTCCTCTAGTTAGATGTCATTGTTTTCTTATCCTTCTTCTTAGAGGGTGCAGCAGAACTAGTTCCTTCTTAAATGATTTGCAATCCCTTCTTCCAGCATGTATATTTCCTCCTCGCCACTTATAACTTCCTTGATTATCATGTCACCTAAATCTTCTTATGAAATTGACCTTATAGAACTACTTGAACTAGTGTCACAAGAAGTTCTTGATTCATATGCAGTTCTTTTTGTTTGTGTCTCCATTCACCATTATTTTATTTTACACTCATATTGGAATTTTCTTTAGTTTAATATTGGGTATTTTATGGCCCTAAATTTTCTCGTCCTCCTAAAAGATCAACCCCCATGTTAATCAAAGTTAAGAGTTAGTTTTCTTTGCTAAAAGTCTGCCTTTGATAAATATGTTTTCAATTAACTCCACCTTTTTGTTTTTTCCTCCTTAGTAACATGTAAAAGCTTCAATACAATCTTTAGTTATTCTCTAATGGTGAATGGTTTTTCAGTTTTGCATGCTCAATCGCTTTGTCTTCTTCTTTCATTATTTTTCACTCAAAGCTCTTGATTTCAATTGCAAGGTAATTTTCAAATGAATTACCCCCATTTATAACCTTTCAAGTGGGCAATTAATGTCCCATTTACTATTTTCACATGTGTGAGACTTTATTCCTCCGCCAACTATAATCAATGCCAAGTTGTTGATAGTTTTTCAGTGCTTCTTGATTTCCACTTGATTTGATGACCTCCTTGTAAGTGTGTGTTATAAGTTTCACAATCTTTTTACTTCCTTTTGTTGTTCCTTTGTACCTCAAGCTGCATTAGGTAGTTTACACTCTTGGTATGCATCATTATCCATTTTGCACTTCATTCTCCTCACGCTCTCGCCTTGCCTCCTAGCTCCTTGCAAAGCACCATTCCCTACCTATGTACCATTTATCATGTACTCCACTATCTCTCCTTTCAGGTTCATCTTTCCCTTTAAGTTCCATTTCAATTCTTCCCTTTATTCATATGTGAATTTCGTATGTCTTCCCCTTTGTTTTTTCTTTAAAAAAATGCTTTAACATTTCCTCATACATTCCATCATCTTAACCCAATAATTATGAAGTATTTTTTATGTTAGCAGGTCTTCCGTTATTATGCCACTTTTTTCTACTTTTTTAACTTTAGGTACTTGCTTGCTACTAACTAAGCCCAAAAAAAAATATTTTGCGGTCCTCCACATGTTTGTAAATCACTAATATTGAGATGATTAATATTGTGATGAGCAGATCACTGGAGCCAAAAAAACCCAAAACATGCATAAATTAAACTTTTACTAAACATTTAAAACAAAAAATAATCTAATGACATATGCCGTATTTGAGTGCAAACATGACTTCATGGTAGTAGGGTTTGAACCTACTACCATTAAAGTAGCTTGGTTTTTCTTTTCCACTTAGATCCTTCGATTGACATGCCCCATTTGATAGAATTACAACTATTTCATATGGACCTAACTAGTGTTTCTTTATTTTTCTTGGATGGCATGTGTATTTCGAGTCATACAACAATACTTTCACGCCTACTATAAATGTCTTGATTTTGATATTGTTATCATGTCATGTCTTCTACCTTATTTTTCTACGTTTTAGTTCCATCACAAATTTAGTCTTTGTTAATCTAGTTGTAACAAATTTGTTAGGCACTCGGTGATTGAATCTTTATCATCCAAATTTGTAATGTGTGTTACTCGTAATGACGATATCATGATTTTGATAGGAAAAATAGATTATGTTCCAAACACAAGTTGAAATGGTGTTGCTTTATTCAAGCATTTATAATTTGTTCTATATGCCCGTACTACAACTAAAAATTTCTCATCCCAATCTTTACGCACAATATAAAAATATTTATTAGAGTGGTGTTGAGGATTTTATTGAACACCTCAACTATTTCATTGGCTTATGGGTGATAAGGAGTTGTTTTATGGTGTGTAACCATAATCTCTTATAACAATATTCTTATAGTATTATTTAGGAAATGTTTTCCTTTGTCACATATAATAGTTAATGAAAATCCATAGCGACTGATTATGTTTTCGCAAATAAATTGTGTAGTTTTTGTTTCTATGTAATATTTTATTAGTACTACCTCTACCCATGTTGTTAAGTAATTAAAACTATATTTCTTGTGCATGTTCTTCATGCAACATGATTAATAGGTCCAATGAAATTAATCACCCATTTTGCGAATGGTTCTTGAGAAACTATTAGAATCAACGGAATTTCATCGTGTTTTCTAGGTTTTCTAATTCTTTGACATTAGTTGCATTCTTTTGCATATGCTTTCGCATCCTTAAACATGTTTTTCCATCATAAGTCAGCTGTAATATTTTTTTGCGCCATAGCTTCTCCTGTGTATTTTCCACATACAATTCCTCGTAGAATATTTTGTTTCTCATGATCTATAATGCAACACCTTAGGATTTCATCACGCCCTATTTTTATATATTTCCACTTATTAATTGGCAAGGCAAAACTTTTACAGTGTGCTATTTTTCGTTGGGTAATAGTATATTTCTTCAACATAAACCCGTTCTATAGAAAGAATACGATCTCATATAGCTCATTTGTGTTTCTCTACAATTGAAACAATTACGCATCCTCCTCTATTGAATTTTATCATTCCCCTGTATTTATACATGATAGATGATCAAGTACTAATTTTTTTCTATTTTGACAACAACCGAAAATTGGAATTCTTGAAATAGTTTTATCCATCTGCATATCCTTCCATATAGTAACTCCTTATTGACCGAATGTTTCAATTCCATATGATCTGTGAAGAATATAAATGGATTTTCCAGTAAATAGTGTTAGAATTTTTGTAGCGCATACACCATTGACAATCCTTTGAATTATTTGGTTGTAAATTTTTTCTTCGTGTGTATGAGTTTTCTACTCGACAAAAAGATGGGATGATCCAATTTTCCTTCTCCGAGTTGTGTCAAGACTACTCAAACAACTGATCCTAAAGCATCTACATGTACATGGAAAGGTGTACTCTAATTTGGTAATTCTAATATTGGTTCATGTGTTAACTTTTATTTTAACTCTATAAATGATTTTTCTTGCTCGTTACCCCATTCAAATTCCTTAGTTTTGTGTAATATTTTTTACAAGGGTGTCACAACTTTGACATATTGTTTCATAAATTTTCTTTAATATTTTTAATGTCTAAGGAAAACACAGAATTCTCTTTGTTTTTTTGGCACTTCGAGATGAACTATAACTATGATTTTGGGTGGGTCAACCAATAATCCATCCTTACATATTACATGCCCCAATAGTGTGTCAAAAGGTGTCGTGAAGACACATTTTTTAATTCAATGAAATATAATTTTTTTGATAATGTTCAAACATAAGTCACATGTTATCACAATGATATTTTACTAGCCCATATACTTTTAATCATCCATATATACTTAGAGGAACTTAAGAATGAATTCTTTGAAAACTACCACCACTATGCGTGAGAAAATTGTTGGTGCATTTTTCAACTCAAGGGCATCACAATGTAAGAAAAATACCCATATTCGGTTGTGAAGGTTGTTTTTTTATGTCTTCTTCGTGATATTGAGTTGGTGGTATCCTAAAAATCCATCAGTGAATGTATAGATCTCTCTTCCCGTGACCCCTTTCGAGATATTTTCCGTGAAAGGTGTTGAAATGAATCTATAACACAAACCAAATTTAAGTGCATGTAGTCTACACAAATGTTGATGTACCCATATTTTTATATTAATAACCATGGGGATTACCCATTCTATTCCTCCATATGTATAATCACACATGCGGCCAACATATTATCAATTTCATGTTTATCCTTTGTGTGAAGATTAAAATTCGTTTGCTATGGTCATTTTCTTAAAGGCTTGGCCTCTTTAGCCAAATTAATATGCATCTTGCCTAATGTTAGGTGTAACCCTTTCATTTATTAATATCCTCTTAAAAATAGGTCTTCATATTTGCGCAAAAGTTTGAAATTTTTGTATCTCTTGCTCACTCCAATAATCCCCAATTGTTGTTATTTTTGGCGCTTCATCACTCCCTATGTTGACATATCTAGCTTTTATTGGGATGTCTTGTGGTTGATGCCCTAGTTATTTCTTATCGGTGACTTCACAAGATCCATAAGATGTTCCTATATTCAAGTGGTTGATCACTTCCTCTTCTATTTTCCACACAACCTTCTCTTTACCTTTGCGCATCCATTTCCTTTGCAGCCAAATTTCATTATATTCTTTACTTGAATCAATGTTAGTAATTATCTATTAAAAAATATTGGGTGCATGAGTCATTTCTTCTTTTTAATTATTTGGACTCTCTCTTCCATGAGTGCTTAATCCCAA
Source organism: Taxus wallichiana var. yunnanensis (assembly GCA_018340775.1). Lineage (NCBI taxonomy): Eukaryota > Viridiplantae > Streptophyta > Pinopsida > Cupressales > Taxaceae > Taxus > Taxus wallichiana. The sequence continues at coordinate 833,087,224 of CM031234.1, forward strand.
AAAATTGTTGTCTTGATACATTAAAGAGGGTAATTCAAATGTGGTATTGAAGAAGTAAAATAGAAAGTTTATGTGAACCTATTATTAAGTGTTTCCTAATTAGTTATTTCTCTACACATCTCACAACCAAAATACCATGCACGTGCCCGCATGCCCATACATGCAAGTTGTGATAGAACACGTGATTCAATAATTTAGTTTTGATTCCTTATACTTCATTACTCCATAGTTCTTCACATTTCGAATACACTCGCTTACGCTTGGTGACACCACCGTAGCTTGTAAATTTTTTTGTACAACATTACTACATTTAAATATAGTATGTATATCTTATTTCACTGTGTCCCATGTGTTTAATATCAAGCTATGAGAATCCCACCGCATTACTACGGTTCCTTAAAACATATATATCATATAATTGATGTGCACCTTATTTGTTTGCATGTAATTTTTCATTCTACACAAGAAGGCTAACACATATTCACTCCTATTAAATGTTGGCTTAGGATGATTATTCTCTTTTCTTAATATGTTGTTGTTCCTTCCTATTTATTTTGATGCTCAAGAAATTAATAACTTGGGAGTGTACTCAATTGGATCACAATATCATCAAATTAATTCATATGAACCATGTGCCCAGTTGACACAAACCACACTTATAGTATTTGATATTAATTGTGTGCCATCCCCTTTTAACTTTCCCTATGGTGTTAGTTCATAATTATCTATCCCAAAGAGCTTGTATTTCGTAAATGTGCTCCAATTCTTCATTCTTTTCTACATTTTCAACATATGGGGAAGTTTTTTTTGGGCCCATAGGAAGTATGACACATTGGGAACCATTTTCAAATCTTACATAACACTTTTTGAAGTGCAGGTCTACATTATTTGCATAGCATCGTGGTCTTCCAAGTAGTCTTTGGGAATTTTTTTGCCTTGACTAGTGGTATGACTTCAAAATATTTGTGGAACTTAACACCCATCATGCTAATAATAGCATTATTCAATACGACGATAGGAACGAATCGTGTCTTATTTTACACAAACAAAACATGTGGAGACCGGTGTAGCAGATCACCTTGTTTTGTTCCAAGTATCCATGGTGAGGATATTTACTTGTACACTTGTATCTACCAATATGTCATTTATATTCCACCCATTGATAAAAGCATTGAACAATATCTCATGATTAAACTCTTTGGCTTTTGTTGTGTTGATCCTTTTATTCTTTTCCTACCCCAATCATTTTCATAGCACCATTTTCTTGAGTTTATGTGATAACCACTAACTTAGTAACAATAATATACCCTTTGTGTGCATGAGCCTACAAACTTATTGAAATTTGTTTTGATAAGTTTTATCCATCTCGTTATATCTAAAAGCTTATTTTTGCATCATGACATTTTCTCTTAAGAAATCAATTTCATCTTATAGTTTACTAATTAATTCATTTTCCTCCTAAAGTATCTCTTTTTATTGCATACTATCGGGATAAGGCTTTCTTGGATGTTCTTTTGTTGTCTGATGTTATCTAAGGAGTTGGATGTTTTTATATGAGCAACAACCCTCATCTTTTTATTTGTATTTTTGGTGATGGATTTTTACGTGGTGCAACTATTTTATCTCCTTTAGATATTCATTTGTTTTCCATAATTTAATTGTATCGGTCTTCCACAAGTTTTTGTGTAATTTTCATCATTCATGCATTATTTTTTCTTCTTTCTTTCATAAGTGCATTAATATATGGTCATCTTCAACCTTATGTTCCTTTTGTTAGTGCGCACATACTAGAAATGTTGAGAAATTGCATGATAATCGTCCAGTGATCTAAAATTGTAACAAGTCCTTGGTAGAAACTTTCCTCCGCCATGTCCACCTCGACCTCAACCACCTCTTCCTCTCTTGTATCCTTAGCTTCCTTATTGAGTGATATCCATTGTAGCCTATATTAGTCCTAATGATATTGCTTCATGAATTTGATCAATTATATGGAAATCAAATGTATTGTACATATGTGCATCACAAATTTTGCAATAGGTTGCTACTCTATTCTACATTGTGCATTGTAGTAAAGGGAAATTTCTTGCATCATGACTTCCTTCACATATTTCACAAGCTACTAACATTTATTTTATATTTTGGTGCGGGCATGTATTCTTTGTATTCCCCTCCACCTCACAATCAATACACCACATTCCACTATGTGTTTCCTAGCACTTGTTGTCTTTCATATTTTCTAAATGAGTTACCATAAACACAATTTGTGCCTTTATGAATGGAATTAATATTGTGTTTATGGTCCCAACTGTTTTCGATGTGTAATACTGACTTATTGTGCTTTATGTGGATATGTAAAAATATTGTGAGAGGGTGCACTTTGAATGACATTAGTAACCCTCCTACAAACCATTTTTATGTTGAGTTGGATGTATTTAATATGATAGCTTATAAATGAGTTTTTAAAAATGTGCATCATAAGTGCGCATACTCTTTATTAACTCCTAATTGATGTCCTTTAGTGCCAGAGATACTTTGTTTCTCAAATTCTTATATGTTGACCTCTTTCAAAAATGTCACTTTTAACTAATCATAATCCACCACATCATGTAGCAAATCATTTTTTCTATACCAAGTATGGGTTCAATCAAGTAATGTTATAGAGACCTAAATTACTTTACATTATGGTGAGATTACTCCATTTGTGTGCCAAATTAGGAACACATTTATGAACATATTCTGCAACGTTCTCAACACCACAAGGTGTTATGGTAAGTGGAGAAACATTTCATATAATATGCTTGGTACTAGAACTCATTGCGTGGTAGCAAAAATTCTTCTTTAGATTGGTATGCCTATCATAGCCACCCAACATTTACACTAGAACTTGAAACTTTAGTTCTAGTAATTTATTGTATAGTTCCATTTCCCTGCATGTTAACTAGTGTTTGTATTACTAAATTGGCACTCATCATTCCAAATATTTGTATTTTTGGTAGATTGGCATTATATTGTTATTGGAAGCACAAGAGACTGAGATGGGGGTGAATTAGTCTATTAAAACTTTAAACCATTTCCATTCATCATTCATTACTAATAAAATAACCATTCAATCATACAACAACCATATGTGTGTTTACTTAAGCATTGAATAAACCATACACAAGAACAAGAGAAAGAGAGTACACAAGAACACAAAATATATGTGGGAAACCCTTAAGGGGAAGAAAACCCAGTGAATTTTTTTCATATTACTCACAAAAATAAATTTAGTGAAGCACGTACTTCACCACTAACCCCTAGTTTAGTAGAGCACCAACCCTATAAGGAGCACCAACCCCTAATTTAGTAAAGTACCCACTCCAAAAGGAGGTTAGAACCCCCTAAGATAAATAAGCACTAACTCAGCCACCTAATGATGATGATCCCTAAATATTTTTGTTACCATAACTGATTTGAGATCAAAAATTCAGCTCACACTCCTCTAAACCCTTGTTCAAAACCTAGGTCTTCAAACCTGCATACTTCTTCACTTTCTTAACTCTTTAAATCATAAAACCCTTGCATACACACTTTCTATCATTCTTAAACCTATCACATACTTAAAAATATCTCAAAATATGAATTTATACCTACAAACCTCTCACACCTAGGTCGCACTTTTTGCACACACTCAACTAGTTCAACTTTGCACCCAAAACATCACTTTTATAGGCTCTTATTGATTCAAATTCAAATGAGGTCAGTTTCCATCCATCATCTCAGCCCATAAATATTAATAAAATTAAAATAAACTCATCACAATAGTCACATATGACCCAAGTAGGTTGGCCTAGCCAAAACCACTCATCATGCACCAAAAATCCTTAAAAACTCATCATAAGAATGGAAAAAATACTCTAACACCAAAACTATTTTTATTAAAGCTCTAAAAATCACCAAAAATGTGTAATATATCATTTAAAATCAATCATGGTCTCACATTTACTTTAACCAATCAAATTATTTCATTAAATGGGCCCACTGGCTCATTTCCTTCTCAAACAGTTGTTTCCAAGAACTTGATTTTATCTTTGGGCCTCAAGAATACCCAAGATTATCTGAAATATGGAATGTGACCAATAAATTGAAATAATATATCCTTTATAACAAATATAAACAAGTTAGACACCATGAAAAAATCATATGTTCAAACCACATCAACTTTACCCTTTACCAAATCAAGCTTCCCAAAAAGTAGTTTTACAAATGCAATTGGTTTTCACCCTTTATGAAACTTTCAAGGCCTAAAAATGGATGAAAAATTCACCCCTCTTCACTTTCCAGGTGATATAAATCATCAACAAAACCTTCTCATGCTCCAACCAACTCAATCTTTCAACAAAAAAACCCGTCTGAAATCCAACATACAAACTTCTTCACAAAATGACCTGAAAGAGCCATCAAATCAGCTCACAATGAGACAATCCATACATAATTATAAATATCTCTAATAAAATTTCCATAAAATATTATAAATCCTTCCAACTCCAAGTGGAAGGCCTTTAACCGAGCGATCTTTGTAAAATGCTTTTTATGCCTAATTGGACTCAAGAACTAACAATAAGCTCAACCTACTCCATCATACCAAAACTCACTTCCAAACTCAAAAAAATTATGGAAAAAATTTATACATGATTCCTAAACACTCATAAACATTCACCAAGCAAGAACAACTCGAATCATCAACTTACCTCTTGTAGCCATTTACACCCTGCTAGAACAAAGATCTTCCAAATTTGACCTTGAAAGAATGCCTCATATATTTTTCATACCATATAAAAAACACAATTTTGATATACCATTGGAAATATATCTGAACCAAATTCACAACAAAACTTGAATAAGATCTTAACTCTTCCTGTAGCTCTGTAATGTCAATTTTACAAATTGCTCCAAACTACCCCAAAAACTAGTCTTCATAAATAGGGCACACTTTTCAATTTTTCACTTAAACCATGATCTTAAATTTTCATTAAAATATAGATCAAATTATGGGCTATCATAAATTGTAATTTATACTTTACCTTCTTTGGATAACTATGCCACAAACCTAAACTCTTCATAAACTTGCATTTTCAAGGTGCGACCCATATATCACCACATACTCTAACATACCTTTATGAAAATATGGAAGAGTCATTTGCATCATCCAATTATAAAATTTTCACTAGTAATCAAAATAGGCTCAAGTATAATCACTCTTTTGCGGGCATAGGGTTTTGCTAGGGTTTCAAACCACTTTACCTTCTTAACGATCATTCATAAAAACGTGACAATCAAACCACCTCATTTTTTTCTATAAAATTCATAACATACCTAAGAGGCTATGAAAAATATCTCAGTCCCCATGAAAAGCAAAAGAGCATCAGAAGGTCCAATTTTGCTTGAAAATCACACTGTAACTTACCCGTTTCACTAAAACTTGCATATCTTCAAATTCCTTCAAAATATTGACTTGAAACTTGTCATGAAGCATCATGAAAACATAATATAACTTCTCAAAATCAAAAATATCTCAAATTCATCTAAAACTCTCCATCCACAAAGTGAATTGTCTATGTTTATTTGTTTGTTTCTCATTATTTTCTTCCTAAGGACCTCATAGAAGCACCAAAACTCTAAATTATAACTTGAAACTCACCATAAATTACCTATATACCATTATAATTATTGTATCACGCACCAACAATAATTATCATCTCCATTTCTCATACCTCACCATTCTACATGCTTGAGGGCTAGAAACATCCTGGAATGACCAAACTTAACCATGAAGTGACCATGTTGACCTCATGAATACCCATGAGCACTCATGACACACCCGTATGACCATGGTGAGCTCATGACATACTCCTTCCAACTCATGAGATCTCAAACAGTGACTCAACTCACTAGATCATTCATCGAGGACACTATAGACCTTCACCAAACTTGACACAACCACTCAATCTTCATGCTTGACACTGAAAAATACCATATGGAGACTCACATGACACCATGACACCCTTTTCTATCAATGGTGTTGACATAAATGACAACACAAACACACAATGTTAACAATTGTATCATTTTTAGTGTTGGTGTTAGTGATTTAAGTACATGAGGAAAGATGCTATCTAATGTCTCATTTTCTTTAGCTTTATCTACTTCTTTGTCATTGTATAGTTCAATCAACACTTGATCTTATATATATGGTGGTCCAGTTGCATGTTCAGGTGCATTAGGTTGGATCAGGATTCCATTTTCATTATATTTTCCCTCATCATCCTCCGTAGTTCTCGTCATCTTATAGAACATTATTCCTTCCTTCCGGAAATATTCATCCTCTCTTTCTTCTTCCCGCAATAACTAATTCCATTGGTCTTTCCTTGTAATTCTTGAAGCTAAATATTATAGATGGAGAATTTTTTTGTCTTATGTTGCTTTGCATCTCTATTCTTCATATCGCATCCTTCTCAAAGTGTGTTCATATGAGGGATCCATGGTTCCGACCAGATTTTCTCATGCTCTCCCTACACTTACATGTCACTCACACTTGTGGATTGTTTAGCCATCCATGGAAAAATTACCAATACCCATACGTACCATCAAATTCTTGATTTCTAACAGAATTTCCTTCCGTATGACTTGTGTAGCTCTTGAAAGAAGTTAAAATGGGATTCATCTCTAAAAGACAAAGAAGATAGTAAATACTCAATAATATAGCTACAAAGCGTACCTTTTCGAGTAGTAATCCTCCACTCATGTATACGGTTTGCATCATCTAGAGCGAGTCTCCATGTGAGCTTAGGGGTTCGATTATGTTTCTTTCCCAAATTTTTATTCTTTCCAAAACAATATGTTTCTAAGCATCTATAAAAAAATTTAGGATTTCATAGAAGAATGTCTCATATAACTCATCATAAAGATTCATTTCCACCCAAGTTCTTGGTGAACAACCCTTTTGAATCGAATGTTTCTATGAAGGTGTCTCCATAGATTATTGTCGGGCCTCAATATTCTCCTGCATGAGTATGAGAATCTTTTGTTTACCTCATCATCTTTGCATATTCATGATATCCTTACAATAGAACAAAAATGTTGCACCTTTATTTGTATTTACAAAACCAAACCCATGCTCAAAAGTTGGAACATTAGTGTGCACGACTATCTCTACTCCTCGCGTCAACCTATCACACCCATTGTTATGTGTGACTTCCCTCTTTATCACTTGAGGTCTTGTCCACCTCACATGGTGATTCATCTCACTTAGGTGAGATAATAGGTCATAGGATTTATATGACATATGAAATATGACATCATAGAATCTATCATTGTCATATGCGTCATAGGTGTCATAGGAGTTATATTATGTATTAGGAATCATAACTCCTCTTTCTCTCATGGAGGGAATGATTGTTTAGGCATGAGAGTTACAAAATGCTCCAGGGGTTCATTTTAGGGGTGAATATTCGTAAATTGGCGAATATTAGGATTTTGGAAGTTTGAAATTGGTGATTTTTTTACTACCGTATGCGGTAGCACGTTCACCAAAATTTTATGGGTCATAAATAAATTTGACCCTAATTTTGCCTTAGTGTTTCCACTAAGGGCCGACCAATGTTGGTATATTCGTCATTATGTTATAATATACTATTATATATAGGATTAATTCTCCATAATGTAGTAATACAATATAATTTCAAAATTTGTTAATTTTGAGATCTGGAATCAAAGCCGAAGGTAAAAGTGAATAAGCTTGTGAAAAATATGAAAGTATAAGCCAAAAATTGAATGTATAAATGAAAAATGTAAGTTAAAAAGTTTGAATCAAGGCATTTTTGCACAACTGTTATTAGATGGCAACCTATATACATGATGTTGCCCAAAGAAGATGATTATACAACATCGATGGTAGCAAACACATGTTACTAGATGGTAACCTCACTTTGAGTAACTGTTCCATGACATACAAGTTTACAACCGTGTGGCGCTTCAATAACATGTTTGCATAAACCTGTTTGGTAGCCTAAATCATGTTATCATGTTATCATGTAGCATGAGCTTTATTTTTCATAATGTCTTGAATTTATTTTTTACATATTTTATTTTAAAATTTTATATTTTTGTCACATGTGTAGACTTCAAAATCACCTATACGATGGCCTTTGGTGTAAATGGTAAAAAATATCAAGGAAAAGAAAATGTGACATGGATATTTTAAAATATTTCATCTTACAAGAACACTAGTGCCAACAGTGATTTCGACTCTTATTTCGCTAGTGTTACTTTATATGTTAATTTATCAAGGTTACATAGTAAGCAAATTAATATATTTCAAATGAATAAAAAGCTACCAATGAATTTACGCTAGATGAAATTCGTAATCAACAGAGTAATTCAATTCACATTGATAGTAGTGATAATCCCAATTTCCATCAAAATCAAACTTCAGATAAATATTCCAGAAATTGACATCAGAAATGTAATCTAGTGGGAAGTGGAATTTAGGAAGGACTTATGAATTTGAATGGTCAGCCAAATATCCATTTATTAAACTTTGTTGAACTAGAAAACATTGTTGATACTCCTACCGAATGTAGATGTATTATATGTAGTTGGAAACTAGGCAAATACCACAAAATGCAATTGAAGTTGGACATAATAGAGAAGAATTGTGGGAAAGTATACAAGTCAAAAAAGTAAGAATATGGAATAGTAATAAAAACATCTATATGGAAAATAGAGGAAGACTAATTACATATGAGATATGCAACAAAATATGAAAATAATCATAAACATCTTCAAGACCTTGTTGAGAAAGGTGGAACAATAAAGGCTAAATTTGTAAAAGTTGTTGATGTAAGTCTTCAGAAAAAATTATACAATTCTGAACACTATTTCACATTTAAAAAAAGGAAAACCTATTTTAGATCTCATTGATTATAAGATATTATTTCAATGTAATGGGTTTCTAAACATTCCAAAAACACACTAGTCTAATACCAATTGCTTGGGAAATGGCAAAGCGTATGGTAGAAATTGTAATCACCGATTTGAGATAAAAGGTAGAAATGTGAATTTTATCTCATTTTTTATTGACGAGGTAACAATAGTAGACAATACATCGTGGGTTAGTATGCATGTCTACACTTTCAACTTCAATAAAAATTTGAGGGAATATCATCTACTATCTATGAACAAAATGATGGAGGATTATAATTTTGATAACCTCTGTAAACTAGTTATTAAAAATTTGAAAGAAATAGTTGGTATGGACGATCATTCAATATCTACAAAGTTGATTTGTATTGGGGATAATGAGGCATATATCATGTAAGGTCATAAAATAGGGATTTGTATTCACCTTCAAACAATAGTTGTGTTGTACATGATACTTATTCACTACATGGATCATAGAATGAATCTTGTTTACAAGATCGTAAATAATTTTGAAATTTTTTCTAAAGTGGAAGAGATCATACATGATTTTCATTCATACATGTCAAGTAGTTGTAAAATATTTTTGGAATTTTAGAAATTTTCTGCATTTGGAATTACAAATGGTAAAAATTGCTTAAAGATGTTGATGGAAGATGGATATCAATGTATGATCAACTTGTAGAATTTTTAGGAATATAGATCATTATCAAGGTATGTGTTCAAGAATCGTAGAGAAGTTGACAAGGAGAAAGATATGTTATATCACTTGATTGATTTGGAGACATTATTAACATTATTTGGTATTTTTCCAATGCTGAAGGAAATAAACAACTTGGTGAAACAAGCTCAAGAAAGATCTATGTACATTGTTGATTTTATCAAATTAAGGAAACAAAAATGTATGATTTTGGATAACTTATATTCCAGCAAAGACTAGTTTCATAAGCTAATATTTAGTAGTTGGAAGGTATTTAATAGATAAAAAGATCCCAACAACTATTTGAAGTTCAATATCAACGGTCATCTTTGTATCTCAATTGATGGAAAAAATATACCAATGCACACTTTCTAAAGAGATCCTTATGTCCTAGGTTCTGATATTGAGGAAGTACCAGTGACAAGCCTTCTATTTGATGTTGCAGTGTTTGATACACAGAAAAAAATTGATGAAGATATCTGAAACATTATCTTTTGATATCATAGAATGATTTAAGAATAGTGATCTGCTTGAGGCCATGGGAGTTGTAAATCCCAATTTCTGGAATCCAATGATTGGTGAAGAACAAACAACTCAACTTTTTATAAAATACATGTCTAGACTAATGGATCAGTTTTGCAAATATTTAGATGTTAATGGAGGAGAATTGAATGGTATATTGAATATAAAATTACTCATATCATAGTCAATGCATTTTTCATTGATAATGAGTGATCAATATAAGAATCTTAATGAACCAATAGAAAAGGGAGCTATCACACTATTGTGAAGAAAGTTGTATTGCAGTAGCATTCCAAGGGAAACTATAAGTGAATACTTCAAACTGTATGAAATCATACAGAAAATGATTCTAGGGTTGGTTTAAGATGAAAGGTTTTTCAGCGCATTAACATTTGTTAAATCAAAACTTCGCAACATATTGGATAAAAATATAGAAACTTGTTTGAGATTGTATGTTTCAAGATATGGAGTGGGCAAATTTCCATATGAAAGAGCATTAGATACTTGGACATATCTTGTAAAGCAGAGAGTTTTTAATCAAATAACAACCAATGGAGACTCATATTATGGTGAAATTGATTTAGACTCGGTGGAACATCAACTTCAAAAGATAAGATAAGTGATGAAGGATCATTAAGGATAAGGTTGTTTCAATTACCAGATAGTTGAGAGTTTTCCTTTTCTGAAATATAAATATTATGACTCATCATTTAGTTAATTTTCCTTTACATATATTTTTCATATAATGTTTGGAAATTTTAAATCACTTCTATGTTTTTATAATGTTTGGAAATAACATATAGTAACTAGTTGTGAAAACTACAAACAGATGATGTAATTAAATTTAATTACATTACTAGGAAAGTATGTTCAATATTTGATTTATCAATATTAAATCCACACGTGTTCAAAAATATATTATAATCCATATATCCCATCAAGATTTTGGGGATTAATAAAAAACATAGGAGTCTAGAGATAATGTTTTCTGTATTTAATTCAACAAATTTGAAAATACACTATAATTATAATCTATTTATACATGAAGAATCAACTATCAAGATTCAAGAGAAAATGTACATCCAAGTTTTCAATATTGAGTCCATACATGTTTAAACTAAATTGTACAATGTAAATCCATGTATTACTATTCATCAACTATACAAGTTTGAAAAAAAGATAATGTTTTCATTTGACAAATACAATGATTGACATCAAGATAATGTTTTCATTTGATAAATACAATGATTTACATCAATAGTTTTACTTCATTTGGATCCTTGTCCTCGGCGTCTTCTATAACATCAACATTTTTACTATCCTAATTCTTTTACAAATTGCATAATATTTTCAAGATTTTGTCTATCCTCACTAGCTACATCTCATGCTGAAAGGAGAGTAGGATCCTCATCATTTTTTTCTTCAACGGAATAGCATGATCCATTCTATGCTACTTTATAATCTTTTACGATGTATTGTCATGCTTGTTTAACGAACAAGTTTATCTTTGAAGGTGATTTCACCGTGAACACTTTCTGTCACTTTTTTAGGTGCTCATATAACACCTATACTTCAGTCTTCAATGTATGGTATTTGGACTACACATAAAACTATCATAGTTAGAAAGTAGATAAACCATAACAACATAAAATATAATCTTCAAAATATTAAGTACTTACCAAGGCCAAGTCTTTCTCAACATTTGCAATAGTGACAAGTTTTTTCTCTATTCCACTTATTGTAATATGATTGTGCCTCGGTGTTCAAATTTTCCAATCATTAAGCATTATATTTAAAACATTATCATTATTATAAATATTTTTGGTGACAATATTACCAGATTGTGCTTGAGCAAGTAAAGCATCAATCATAACCGGTTCATTTTTAATCAATGAAAAAATAATTCCCTATGTGAAAAATTATGATATCTTTCATTAATTTCTTTGATTAGAGATTTCACTTTGATCTCCCATATCCTCAATTCTTTAATATCAAGAATAATATTTTCCATCACAAGGGTTGTAACATTATCAACCACAAGAATGTCAACTGAAAATTTTGTTTTCCCATCATCATCCAAATTTTCCTCCCTAATTAGGGAAGGAGGGTCTAAAGTGAATTGTTTTTGTGGCACTAAAAATCCTTCTATGCAAAATGAATAAGATCTTCGTTACTTTTCCTTGATGTTGCCATGTCGTAAAGGCTATCAAAACCAAGATACTCCTCATCCATATCTATATTATTTAAAATAGAAGTGCCTCTGGCACTCTACATGTTGCCCAATGAAAAGTTGGGAACTATGAAGTTGTATAATTGTGCACTCCCCTGCTCATTCCAGGGAACACTATCCTCTTTCCCCTATCATGAGGTGGAAGGGGAGGTGGGCATGTTGTACTCCTTAAGAGCTGAGTAGAGGGGGTGGCCATGGGTTGAACATGAGATTGAGGTTGCAAAAATTTTGTGAGCATAAATAATTTAACAATATCAATATGTGATGCAGGGGGCATCTCCAAGAACCTTAAAATTGACAAATCATCATTATAATTATAGATGTGGGTTCAAAAACAAGTGTGTAGGAACATGAGAAAGGCATAAGAGAGATTTTTAGATGTCAAATAATTTGAAATTTGAAATTAGAGTTTTTCCTCCAAAAATGTAATTCAATTATAAAGGCATGTTGAAGAGTCCTATGGGTTTGTTAAGGGTTTGTAAGTGTCTTATTAGGTTGTAGGATGTATAATGAGTCTTCAAGTGAGAGTGTGAGTCATGAAATGTGTGAAAATAATGTAAAATTCCCAAAAGTGATGAGGGGCATATAATGAGTCATTATGGAATTTGGAAAACTTGGTTATGAATCAAGAAGTAGTTACATGCAAAGAGAAAATTTGAATATATGAGAGGGGGTGAGTTAGTGAGAAGGTATTCCTCAAGGAAGGAGGATGAGGGGAAGGCAAGTAAATGATGTAACTTGCAGTTACGTATGCAATATATATATATATATATATATATATATATATATATATATGTTTGAATAATGAGCTTTGTTTTGTCATGAAATTTTGTGTAAACCCTTTCATGTCCTTGCATTTCATAGAGGAGATTCTTTTAGGAGGTTACAAATGGATTTTGTGTTGTAGGGAAGCTCTTGCATGTGTTTAAGATAGGGATGTTTTGAAATTATACCCTTTTCATGTAATAAAGAATACTTTTGATTGTGATTTTGTAGGGAAATTGTGCATTGTGATGACAACTCTTTATTTATGAAGGTATGAAGCCTTATATGCAGGATATAGGAGTAGTGGAACATTAATGAGTGTAGAAATTAGCAAAATAACCTTGTTAGTTGAATGATCATGCTTTGTTTGTGGATATGTCATTTATAAACCGTAGACTATGAGCACATACATGGCGATTACAGGGAAAAACAAGTGACTTTCAAGATTTATTGATTCTTGAGAATTACCGGTAAGTCTAACATAAGGATAGGGTAGTAATAGATGCCTACTGAAAGTTTCAAGTCTTGATAAAAAAACTCTTCATTTTATAAAGAAATAAGCTCTCCGGGCTTACCTGCACACATTTAGGGTTTGAGAAGGGAATGTGGGTTATAATCGCCAAACGTCTAAGTTTTATCTGAAAATTGGAAGAAATAATGATGGGAGTTTCCTTTAATTGTTAGAAGAGGAATTTTTAATTTTCATTGGTTAAATCAATATATATTCTTGACAATTTTCATCAAGGGGTAGTTAACATAGTGCAAGACCTAGTTGTTGAGGCCATTTAACAAAGAAACTAAGCTTAAAACTTTAATTTAAATATTGAAACTTCTCCCATAGATGGAATGTGTTAATGGGTGCCCTAGAATTCTATGTTTATGTTTGAGAACCTCATGAATGGAAAAATATGCTTGACATGTGTCCCAGGACGGGACTAATGAAGGTCTTGTAAGCCTAGAGAAGTAAAGTGAGATAGGGAAAGAATCAAAAGAAGTTGGGATCTAGAATTTTGCATGCATCTTGATATTGATAAAGGGTACTTGAGGAAGTAAAGAGTTCATTGTGGGTAGATCTAGAAGTCTCTAACATTGGGACTCGTGAGATACATGATCTTAAGAACATTGATAGGACAATGTTGACAAGATAGATAAAAGGTAATGTTGTGGATCATTTTGTAGAAATTTTGTGATTGACCTGACCTTATTTTTGGATGAGAAATAAGGTGAGTAAGTTTGGAATCCTTGGTGAAGCTAAGAAGGAAAAATTGCATGTTTGAGTCCAAAGGGAGCTAGTTGAGAAGCTTGAAGAGAAGGGTGAATAAGGTAAGTACAAAGTGATTTTGAGTGAAGTGAGAGATATTTGATAATTGAAGTGACATTGTGTAGAAGACTAAGAGTGTGTAAAATAGGGTATGTTGTTTAGATACACCCTATACGGTGAAATAAATCAAAATTGCAAGATTTGAATCCATTTTAGGCTTGTGAAAGATCCTCAAATGCATAGTTGGTTGAATTTGTTTCTTGAAACCTCTTGATTAGTTGTATGCATGATTGAATTCTAAACCTCTTTGCATTAGTATGTTGTATTTACAAATTCAAACAAGATGAAGAGGAAACTAAACACTTAAAAATAATGAAATCAATATAGATTTCTTATGTTGTGAATGTTGTTGTCCATAGTTAGCATATTGTGGCACTGGTTAGAAGGGGGTGGTGGCATTGCAAGCCCTGATTTTAAGGAAAACCAGTTAAATTGAATGATAAAATCCTAAAATAAAGACTAATATAAATAAAATTTAAATCTATAATTTATTCATACCTAAAATTGAAGGGTGAAGAACTTGTGCAGAATGAATCTCCTTATACTCAAGTATGTAACTAGTGTGTCCATGAACCATAGACACCATGTGTCTGGGTGATGTGTCAGACAAGGCTGCACATTAGGAAAATGACATATGTCATTATCAAGACTCATATTATCATTAGTCTATAAACAAATTTAATCAAAATTAACATAATTGTGCATTATGGATTAATTAAAACCTGGATTGGCCTCAATACGCATTCTTTCTTAGTTGTGGGATGATTCAAATGAATTGTGCATGCATTTGCTTCTACTTATAGGTTGTTGGGTGCTAGTGACAACGATAAAGTCATTGTTCATGGTGAGATTAATTGTAATGTTGCCACCAGACCCCTCAAGCCTAATAGGGTTATGTGTATGAACTGCCTCAACATGTCAAGCCATTGTTTCAATTGTTTTGACCTATTAAAAATATATTATATATTTTTCGAATTGATTTAAAAATGATTTTTTATGAAAAGAATCAATATAGAATGCTTTAAAAATAAAATTATCACCAACTATCGGTCCATAGAAATTGCATATTTATCCATCTTCTCATGCATAGAAGTTGGAATAGTTGTTGATTTCAGTGCGTGAAAACCCTCATAATAGAAAGCAAGAATAAAACAAGAAGAAGAAATAATTGCACTAGGATTCACAATGGCTTTGTCAAGGTCAAAGTGAATCCTTGTTGAAATATATGTACACCAATCGAATCTAACACTGGAAAGGGTTTGGAGAAGGTAGTACACTTCCCACTAAGGAAATTCAATGTATCTTCCTCAGAAAAAAATGTCCATGTCCGGAAAAATTCCACCATGGCCAGGAGAAAGGGGTCTTTAATTGATTATGTGTTAATCCCTCTTTTGGAGGGATTATTAATCTGTTAGGTTATGGAGCTCGTTTTCACGTGAGAAAGTGTTGAAGACTGTACACTAAGAGTATTGTTCACTTTCCACAGGTTGTCTTGTCGGGGTTCGGGTCTGGCCGGGCCCTGAGCAGGAGTCTGGGGTGGCAGCCCCCTGTAATAGGGGTTCAGGGCACACTTTTCCCCGATTTTTTTTTGGCCTTAAAACATGCTTGATATATCGAGAAACGTACTTTTCTCATATGGGCGAGATTTTTGACCCATAGGTTTATGGGATGGTTTTGGCCCATGGTTTTAATACCCACGGTTTTGTAAAACTGATTAAGCAGTTGTCTACTTATATGGTTTTATGCATATGGTAGGAATATATGTAACATTGCAGATGTGTTTTGAATTCAGGTGTGAATTATGTAGAGTTTGTTGAGCATAACTCTAAATAGATCCGGGTCATGTATTGAGACAATGCGGTGGCTTGTAATAAAATTTGAGCAAGTGATTCTTGGTGGATGTAGCCCAAATTGGGTGAACCACGTTAAATACTATCTCTTTGTGTTGTGTTATTTTATTCTACAATTTTATTTGAGATCCAGTAATATTTTCTCGCATATTAGTTTCTATTGTCGCGATTCTGTGAGGGATTATTCTCGCATATTTTATCCCTTATTTCCGACATTAACCTCACCTCAATAGAAAGCTTGTAATGAGACTTTAAAAAGTTCTTTTTCATCGGGTATAATAGTTTTTTTATACATGTAATGCATTTTGATGGGGTAGCCTTGTTAGACAATGAATATCATTAGGGGTTATTCTGATGAAAAATTGGTGCGATGGTAATGCAACTTTGAAAGATCCATCAAAACTATTATAAAAATGCATTAAATTATCTAACAACTTGGTTTTTGTCTCATACTAAGGCATGTAAAGAAGTCCATGGAACCCTAAGTTTCCAATCTAGTCAAAGTGACATTTTTGGGTCTTCCAGTAGTTGTAGTAACTACAAATACAATAGGTTTTTGTAAACAGAGGGATTGTTAATTGACTTTTTATTGGTGTCATGATTCTTGGATCTTGATCTTCTCAAAAAAGAGGTTTTGACAAATACCTATATCGGTAGCATGTATGTGACATGAAGAGCCACCATGTGGCTAATACTGGAAGTGGATGAGGATCGTATAACAAATTGTTTGCAATAGTGGTAGACACTTTGAAAAACTCTAGTCCGGAGAAACTTGCAAGTGTAAATGGGACAAAATGAATGGGGATGGGTATATATATAGGCAAGGAAGGGGCCCATTGGTCAAGGCCAGGAACACAAAATTGGTAACGTTCGGTAGCTTGAAAATGTTACTGACGAAAACACAAGTGAGGTATTGTGCAATAACATAATATTAAGGTGCCTGGTAACACCTTTTGTGTTACCATCCACTGCTGATATCCCGAGTGTTCTTACCAATTGAATCATAAAGGTGAAGACATCTGAAAACATGTATAAAATCCCATACACTAGCATTTCTCATGACATCGATCGGTATCAATGTTTATTTGATGTCCGAGAACATGTTGGCAAAGCTGAACGACAAGAAAAAATTGTTACTAAGAAGAAACCTCCATGAGATTGACGTACGATAGCATGTTTCTATTACCGTATGGTAACATATTGTTATTACCATCTGACAATAAATATATGCGGATGACAAAGTGCCTATGGCTTGAAAATAACTTACATTCGCTGCCATCCTAAAACCCTCCTTTCCTAGATTCGCTAACAATGCAAATAGTTTTTGGCACATTCGCCACCCATTCTATAATAATTTTTAGAGGGGGTTCTTAAAATGAACCCCGAACCACTCTCATATGTACCATCTTATTTTGATCTATGAGAATGAGTAGAAATATTTATTATATGCATGATTTCTAGTTGTTCGATTTCACTTGTTGATTACTTGGAGCTTATGTATCACCATTGGAGTGCAACCTTGTCAATGTGCACAGGTTTCCATTTTGATCATCGTAGAATAATCTCACATGGTATCGATTTATGATTCAAGAAATGTGCACTCGTATTCATCGTTGTTAATTACTTTTGGTTTCATTTCTTATTTATTCTCGTGTAAGTTTTAATTATTTTGAAATTGTGCTAATTTGGATTAATAGTTATGTTCTTTATAGTTTGTGTTGTTTTGGGTTTTTTTCTTGTGCAGTTTTCAGGTGTTTTACACTAATCTTAGCTAGCTACAACTAACCTTGGTAGAAAGCATGTTTAGAGGTATTTTTGAATTTCTAGTTTTTATCATATTTTTCATTAAAATGTAAGTTTTATTGGAATTTCTAGTTTCTCGCATCTTCCTCTCCCTCATGTTCTACTCGCTCTTTCCTATCCTAGTGTCATTTATTTCTCCCTTGCCCATCTCGATCGAGATATTCCCAACTTGGTAAGCTTTTTTTCCGTACTCCTCCCTGTTGGCTCGACGAGTTATCTTTTGGCTCGGGTTGTGTGCTTCTTTGTGAGCTCATTTTCTGCTTAGTGGACTATGCCTTTTGGCTCCCCTCGGGCTCATTTTCCGTAGTGGTTGTCAAGTTGGGTTTTGTACTTAGCTCATGGAGCTCTCTTCCCAACTATGAGTTCCTTCTTGTCTCGTGGCATGAGCTCCTCTCCTTGCTTGATGAGTTTCGAGAGCTTTTTCTTGCTTTCCTTTAGCTCGGACCCCATTGGTTATGCTAGCTTTTTACCATGTTTAGTTTAAACTCGACCCTACATGTTCCTGTTCGACATACCTTAGCTTTCCATGTCATGTTGAGTTTGGGAATCCTCCCACATGTTATCTCAATAGGCTCACTTGCCCATGCTAGATTCAACCATGTGACTCTATACACCATGATCTCCTTGACCCTTCTCAACCCTCACTCGACCTGTATTCAAACTACCCTTAGTTGGCCATATTGCTTTGGATCCTATTGAACTTGACGTGTTCCCCTTCCTTGACCCCCGCAAATGGATATGCTCGCTCTACGCGAGAATTACCCACCTCTCCCCACCAAGTCTTCCTCTCAAGCCTTGTTTTCCTACCTCCTCAAGTCCACCGCCAATCCAACCACGTGGCTTTCCCTTGACTTCTTTAACCCATTTCAAATCCTTCCCTCCTTTCAATTTTGTTTCCCATTTTTTTTACTTTAAGCCTTGTATAATTTTAGCTTAAGTTAATTTCTTTAGCCTAAGTATTATTGCTAGCTTTTAATAAATTAAACTAGGGCTTGATTAATTTAAAAGGAGGGAATATATTTAAAGTTAGGTCATTAAAATTAAATCAAGAGGTAAGCTCTATTTTTGGAATTTTATAGTTCCTTTTAAATTTCAAATTGTTTTAAATAATTAAAGTAATTGTGAATTATAACGTTATTAGATGTTTTTTGTCACTAACCTTTATGGAGTTGTGTAACATTTCTTGAGCCCCTTTTTTCTTTCGAGAGCTTTTCTTGTGTCCTAGAGGCCTCCAAACTTGTTTTTAAGTCATTTTTTTACATTGTATCACTCTCATTACTATTTACAGTGCTATTGAGCACATCTCGCCACAACCTTGCGTCAAGGGAGTTTTTCTTGCAATATGAGATCTTGCTTCTCACATAGAACCTAGTTTTCTCCCCTTCTCTTGTTTTAACATCATTTTGTGCTTGCTTGTGGTGTTAAACTGTTGTGATCACTAAAATTTGAAAGTGACCTCCACACTTGTGTGGTTTTATGTCAATTGAAAAGTGAGTGGCCAACTATTTCACGATGCACACTCACTCTAATTGCAATGAACGCATTGTACTATAAATTTTTGCAAATAGTGAGTGAAAATATTGTTCGGGGCATGTGTGTGCTTATTTTCCTTCCGCATTCCTATTTTCTCTCTCTTCACGATGGATGCTAGTGTTGTACCTTTTCTTACATCGTTTAACTTCTTCGAATGGAAATCCAAGATGATAATTAAACTAAGGGGTAAACGGTTATTAGCACATCACTATGGGAGTTGAGAATGAGTTTGATGATGAGACTGAAAAATCTAAGTGGTTGAACCAATGTGATGAAGCCTTAGGTATTCTTTGTATGTCTTTTTCTCCTGATTTTCTCTTCCACATTGAGGCTTCGACACACTTGATGAAGCATGGAAAAATTTAGATGGTATGTTTGAAAACAAGATGACATGAGAGTGTATGAGTTGGAAAATGAATTACTAGGATTAAATCCTAGTAACTTTGATAACCTACAGACCTTCTTCTCAAAGTTTTTCTACACTAGATTACTCTTGAAGGAATGTAAAGTTGAGAAAAAGGATGCCCAATTGATTTTTTATATTATTTCTAAACTTGGCCCCGAATAATTTGTCTTCGTTTCGAATTTCCATGTCATGAAAGATGCTCTAGGGATTGCTTGGAAACTTCCCTCATTTGACAAATTTTCATCCCAACTCATTCAAGAAAAATATAAGTTGATTAAAATGGGGACACTCAAATCCAAGTCACATGCCCTTTTAGAAAGTACTAGTAAGGGAAAGGATAATAAAAAGAAAAGAAGAAAGATAAAAAGGACCAATCGAAGAAGGAAACCAAGACCAACTAAACCCAAACCAAATATAACACAAACACATCTACTTCTGAGCCAAAATCAACGAAGGAAAAGTGTAAGTGTTCCTATTGTAAGAAGATTGGACATGAGGAACATCAGTGTATGAGAAAAAAATAGATCACCTAACTCATTTACTTGAAAAAATAATATAGGTGTTCTTGAGTCTATCAAGAAATTTTTATGAAGTATAAGTCTTCCAAAGTAAAGGAGTCTAAATATGAGAAGAAGAAAGGAAAGGCCCTTGTAGATAGAGTCATTCCTTCATCAATGTGGATCATTGATTCTAGTTCCTCACACCACATGGGCTCTTCGCATGTTGATTTTTCCAACATCGAGCCATGTGACATGTCCCAAATCACATTGGGTGATGATACTACAATGTTAATTTTTGGTAGTGGATTGGTAAAGATGGACAATGGAACATTTAACCAAGTGTTGAGTGTTCCTGATCTCTCTACCAATCTCCTATCGGTTTACCAAATCACTCACCTTGGTGAAGGAATGTGAGTGAAATTTAATCCTAACTCGGTGATTATTCGTGAGCTTCATGATGACACTACAATGGCTGAGGGAAAGGTGGATCACTGGTCACGGTTATACATTTTCTCCCACTTTACTTATGATTTGATGACCACTTCCTTGCTTAATCATGAAGATGATGTCAAGCAAGATACGACATGAGTGTTTTGGTCATCTTAACTATCATTACCTTGAATAATTGAGCCAAAATGAAATGGTCAATGGGTTACCCCGTGTCAAATTTTCTAAGGGTCTTTGTGAGGGTTGTGCCCTCAAAAATCACCCCAAACAATTTTTAGGCAAAGGAAAATCCTAGAGAGCTTTTTGTCAATCGGGATATTGCTCATAGTGACATTTCTAACCCTTTCCCATCTCCTTCATTTAATAGAGCTCTTTATATACTTACTTTTATTGATTACTTTTCATGTTACACTTGGGTGTATTTTCTTAAATAGAAATCTGAAGTTTTCAAGCACTTTCGAGACTTCAAGGATCTTGTTGGGAAACAAGTTGAAAGCTCTATCAAGGTATTTCAAACGACAATGGAGAAAAGTATGTGAGCAATAGGTTCAAATAATTTTGCACCTTTGAAGGGATTTCTTTGCATTACATAGTTGCTTACATGCCCTTCATAAAATGGAGTTACGGAAATAAAGTACCAAATGCTTTAGGAGATGGCCACTTGTATGGTTCACTCTAAATCCCTTCCTCTACAATGATTGTGTTGAAGTTGTGAACTGAACTTGTTACATTCAAAACTATGTCCCACATAAGGAAGTAGTAGGGATGACACCCTTTAAAGCCTAGTTTGGATGCAAACCTAATGTTGAGTACTTTCGCATCTTTGGATCTAATGCTTTATATTGAGAGAAGTGTGAAGTTCGATGAGTCATCTTTGACTTCCACTTCTCCACCTGCTGAGGTCGTTATCCCAATTTATAATTTTGATTCTTCTGATGATGATGTCATTGAGCCTCCTCCTCCTCCTCTTGATCTTCCTACTCCTCCCACTCCTCATGCTTATGATTCTTCTTATTCTGACAACAGTGATGATGAGGAATTTGTCCCTTATCACTCAAGTGAAGAATCTATAAATTTTAATCTTAAATATCCTCCTGGTCCTCATCGGGCTAGGAAATTTTTTTAGAGTGCTAGAGATTTCATTAGGGGATCCTTCGGATGAGATACATACTAGTTCAGAGTTCATTAGACCCCATTCCTTTGCCTCCACTTCAGACCCTTAGTCTTTCAGAAGGCTTCTAGGATTCCCGGTGGGATTTTTACATGGATGAGGATTATTCCTCACTCATGAAGAGTGATATTTGTATCTCACCCTCTTCAAAAAGGAATAAAATCATTCGGTGTAAGTGGGTTTATCGAACAAAGTATGGTGTCGATGGAGAAGTCAAAAAGTATAAAGTGTGACTTGTAACTAAGGGTTTCTCCTAGTAGTTGTGGTTTATTATTCGATACCTTTTCTCCCATCGCAAAGATGAATTCCATTTGACTCGACCCTCACTATCACTACCATGAAAAGATGGGAAGTCCACTAGATGGACGTTAAGAGTGCCTTCTTTCATGGGGACCTAGAGGAAATGATCTATATGGAACAAACCCTAGGTTATGTCCATGATTCATCTTTTGTTTCCAAGTTAAAGAATTCTCTTTATGGCCTTATACAAACTCCTTAGGCTTGGTATGCCAAGATGTAATTTTTTCTACTTGCATCATGGTTCACTAGGTGTCATTCTGACCCTAATGTTTACATTAGGCTTCAAGATGACTCTATGCTCATTCTTGTTTTATATGTTGATGACTTGTTGATCATGAGAAGCTCTTCCTCGATCATTGATTTTGTGAATATTTCCTTAGCCAATAAGTTCTCCATGACTGACTTGGGTTTGCTTCATTACTTTCTTAGGATATAGATTTCACAATATGACTCGAATTATAATTTTGCAACCTAAGTATGCCCTTGATTTGCTATTCAAATTTCACATGTCTGATTGTAAGCCATATCCTACTCCTTTCCTTTCTCGGGGTTAAGTTAGTTATTGATTTATCCACTCCCATAGTTAATGGTACCCATTATCGCCAGTTGGTGGGGATCTTGATCTATCTTACTCACACTCAACCATATATTTCGTATGTTGTTGGGATCGTGTCCAGATTTATGTAAGTGCCTCATGAGTTGCATTGGAAATTGGTGAAGCAAATCCTTTAGTATGTTCGAGGCACTCATAGAAATGTCATTCATTACTTAGGAGGGACGAAGATTGATCTAGTTGGATTTACAAATTCTGATTGGGATGGTGATCTTGATCATCAGAAGTCTACCTTAAGCTATAATTTTTCTCTTGGTTTGGGTCCTATCAGTTGGTCGAGTAAGAATCAAAATGTGATTGTGATATCTTCTACAGAGGCATAATACATGTGAGCATTCATTGCTGCTAAAGAATTTGTTTAGTTCCGTGGTTTTCTCGAAAGAGTTTGGTATCCACTTTTTGTGGCCTTCTATCATTTACAAGTGACAACATGAGCACCATATCTATTTGGTGAAATTTGATTCATCATTAGTGGACAAAGCACATTGAGATGCACATGCACTTTATGAAGGATTTGATTGATAATGACATCATCAAATTTTAGTATTGTAAGACTTCTGATTAGGTTGCAGACATCTTTACTAAGCCCTTCACTGAAACCAAGTTCCTTCACTTTCGCTTTCATCTTGGGGTGAGTTCTTCTGCAGCCACCCATCTTCTTCAGAATTTCTAGTCCTCTTCTCTTCTTCTTCTTTTATGAAAAGATGCAATTTGTACATGGGTATATTATTATGAATTTAGTTGTTGGGACCCATTTGATGCATCTTTCTTAGTTTTTTAGGGGAGTTCTCTTTCTTTTATGAATTTCCATGACCTCTACCTCAACTTTGATGAAGGGTTTTTTTGCGTGTATGACTTGCCTCGTCATCACTTGGGGTCGTGTCCACTCACATGATGAGTCATCTCACTTAGGTGAGATCTTAGGTCATAGGATTTTTATGACATATAACAGATTATGTCATATAATTTGTCATTGGCAGATGAATCATAGGACTTACATTCCATCTTAGGAATCATAACTCATATTTCCCTCATGGAGGAAATGATTTTCCATGCATAGGAGTACACAACACTCCCATATGTACCCTCTTATTTTTATATATAAGAATGATTAGATCTCATTTATTTTGTGCATTATTTCTGGTTGTTTGATTTCACTTGATGATTACTGAGCTTGCTCATCATCATCGGAGTGAAACCTTGTTGATGTGCACAGGTTTCTATTTTGATCCTTGTAGAATAATCTCACAACACCAAAGTGGGAACTTTGGAAAGCTCAATCGGGCACAAAAGAATCGGTTTGCATCAAAGTTAGCATTACAATAAAGTAGAAAATGTAGTTAACATAATACAAGAGCAATTAGGAAATCATACTAACATGGTTATACCCAAACATAATATCTGCTCCTAAACCATGTTATGTTCCTTAAATTATTCATTCTTACATAAATGTATAATAGATCATACACTTTGCTCATATCTACTTCACTCTTTCTTCTCTCACACTTTTCCACACCCATACATATAAAACACACATACCACCCCCATTACAATGAACTATTCATGGTGTATATATACTAGTGGGGATTTTCCTTCACTAGCATTTCAAGAGCTATTGTTATCCCTTGAGTTCTTTCTATAAATTAACTATTACATTAGACGGTGGCTAGGCCACATGCCACCATATCTCATTCTTTCATGATTATCATCTTCTATTAGTTCCTTGGCTATACTTAGCCATGCCCTCATTATGGCTACCTCATGTGCTATATTTTTTTGTCTTCTCTAGTCTGCTCTACCTATTTTGCACTGTCTCCATACAAGTGATCTAAATAGCTTAGTTTGAGGTATATTCATGCCTGTCTATTTTTAGTGAATTCCTCCACCCTTGCATTCTCATGATCCAATTTATCTTATCCAAACCCATCATGCTTTTGGATATACCCCGAGTACTTTGTGCCTCCTTTCCAATAACTCTTTCATGTGGCTTTCATATTCTTCATGTGTGTGGTTATTTCCTTCCTTCCAAAGGCGCCTTTTTTAAAAACGTTTTGCATTCTTCATATCCAAATTTTCTTGTATTCTTCTTTTTTCTTATTTTTGTGTGCAACCCTTCCTTATTTGTTTATGCATCAATCAAAGAATGAATGAGGAATAAATAATATTATGCCCCCAATGTGGAACACGAGAATAAAGAATACAAGAATTTGGGGCCAAACATGATTCATCTTTGGGTATGAATGGTCGGGTACCACCACTATAGATTATTGTCTCTAGCACTTAAATACCCATCATCCACATCAAAGGGTATGAGATAGAAAAATAAAATAAGAAGAAATATCATCACTTGAAAAACATTATTTCCATTGGCACATCATTCACATTCACGTCATTTTCCAAGATCTTGGAAATATTAAACACATTTGGATCCCATTTTATTATTCAAGCCCAACTTAGATTGAGAAAGATGTTTTTTTTAATCATATAGATTTTTTTCTAATTATGTCACGTCTTCTAATTGTAATCTCATAACTACTCAATTTTGGTGTCATAAATCAAACATGAATGAATACATTTTAGAAGAACATTAGGATTTTTGGAATTTCAAGAGATAGAAATGACCTAAGATTTTATATCATAGACATCAAGCACAAAATAGGTTAAAATTTTCAAATCTAGAATCATGTCACAAATGTATAAGGCTACAAAACATAATGTGGTTGATCTCACAATATGAGGTAACATAATGAATAGATTTAACCTCAAGAGGTGTAAGAGAATATTATAGGTTTTCCAAAATGTAATGTAATAATTTAATTAAAAATACATGTACAATATAATAATAATGCATAATTGATAAATGGAATGATACTTTAGTAAATATAGAGGGATAGAAATGGATATGGATTGCCTTTTGTTGGGAATATGTAGTACTCACATGATTTGAGTTTACCGGTAAATATTACAGTTATATTGTATAATATATATTTTCAACAACAATATATCCGTAGAGTTTGATTGTACCCGTAAGGGTTATTTGGTTGTATGACTTCCTGGTTTGTAGTAGGTTTGTTTTCTATTTCCATGACTATATAATAACTTTTGTAATAGTGTTGAATAATATAGAACATTATTATTATTTCCTTGTGCAAATCTTAGACCAAATCCTTATTTGGTATCAGAGCTAGTAACTTATTCCATGGAAGTATTTGGTATCAGAGCTAGTAAGTTATTCCATGGAAGCTTAATCAATTCAAGGGGCAGTTGTACAGTGTTGTGCCCCTGTGTATGAGAATATTATTGTGAAGATGACGATTTAGATTTTTATGTTTTAAATTGTGTGCTTGGGTTTAGTATATTTTGAATATGCAGTTTGAATTATTTGTATTGGATTGATCTAATATGTTCACATTGCATATCAGCCATGCTGGTTCATAGACAGCTGTATTGGGTTTGATATTCGACAGGCTTGTAATGGATTATACTGCGGTTTTGCATCCTACATTATCAACAGTCGAACAACCTTACGCGCATTGGATCTACCTTGGCCTGGCACCTCGCTTATCTGGAAGCTTAACCACATCATTAGCGTCATAGTGATCAACTTTAAATCAGCGAGAAGTCTCCGACCGTGTTGGTTCTTGATAAATTTGAAGACTGAAGCAAAATTGGTGTCCTGATTGGCGTAGATGGTTATGGTAATTCCAAACCATTCTTGTTTCTTTGAGATCAGTTTCTAAGTGGTTATCAGATTCATTCTTATCATATTGTCATCCATAACCATTCATTTATTTGCCAGCTGCTAAGTCTAACAACACGTTTTATTCCCACTGCAATACTACTTTATGCTCGCGGTTCTATGTGCACAAAACTTTCTATCACCTATCAATCTTCCATCATGAATTCCATACATTGAGACAACTTAATTTGACTTCATCGAATCTGTTAAACTGTGGATAACGAGCCATCTACTACGGTATGCATACAACTATATTTCTTGTTTTCTCATAGATCTCAAGTCGTCTATCTGCAGATATACCTGACTCAAGACTTTTGTATGGAGTTCGTGTCTCTACCAAGCTTAGGCCATCTACAAACACGCAGATCACGACGTATCCCTTTTACCTCTGCTGGGGGCGTGATTTCATTTGTATTTCATCTGTCAGTCAAATGATTCCTAAGGCATTCGATTCCTCCTATGGATCTTTCAAACGTGGCTCTAGAGATGGTATATCCCCATGTATCTTGAAGATTGTGTCAATATTTCATTCTTTATATAGATCTATGCAAAACAAAAGGGAAAAGCATGGAATAAGAGGTGTGTCATTTGATGTTGTAGTTTTTTTCATGTATTTTCCATCTATGTGCATTCTCACCTCAAGTGTAAGCTTCGGTTAGTCTTTGTCATTGGGTATTAGACTAGCAATCGCATGTGCAAATGCAATGTGAACGCCAAACGGTATGTGTTATTTGATTTAGAGGGATAGTTATTACTTTTGTAGTTGATGTTGATAAGGGGTGTGATTGATTTTGTAAGTGTAGGAATATAGATGAAGCATTACATTTAAAAGTTCTATTTGTACATTTCAAATATGTTATAAATTCGTACATATACATTTGCAAATCTTACATCACGAGTGGTAGCCTTTTGTGGATTATTTTATTTGAACTAAACATGAAACATGAAGACTTTTGTACATTTGCATATTTTATATCATGAGTGGTAGTCTTTTGTAGCCAATTTTATTTTCACTAAACATGAATACATTTGATATCACTTTGGATACAAGAAGTGTTGAGTAAAGTAGTAGTGGAGGTGATATCAAAGTAGAGGCTAATATTTATGATGGGTTGTTTTGGTTTGGTTGAGTGATATTAGTCTTGACTCTTCCTTTCTTCTTGCTCCAAGTGTTGATAGGTGCACCATTTTTTAGTACCTTTGGAATGAAAAAGGAAGGGAAATGCCACAATTGGCTGTTTTGGTTGAGTGATAATAGTCTTGACTCCTTTCTTCTTGCTCCAAGTGTTGATACGTGCGCCATTTTTTAGTACCTTTCAAATGAAAAAAGGAGGGGAAATGCCATGATTGGTTGTTTCGGTTGAGTGATATTAGTATTGACTCCTTTATTCTTGCTCCAAGTGTTGATATGTGCGCCATTTTTTAGTACCTTTCGAATGAAAAATGAGGGGAAATGCCAGATTGGTTGTTTTGGTTGAGTGATATTAGTCTTGACTCCTCCTTTCTTCTTGCTCCAAGTGTTGATACGTGTGCCATTTTTTATTTCCTTTTGAATGAAAAAGGAGGGGAAATGCCATGTATGGGTTTTTGTTGAGAGTGGGATAACATCAACGTGTCTACCTCACTATTACATAAGAGTTGAAAAATATAGGACATGTGGGAATAAATCTCAAATAAACCAGGGAAAAAGTTGTAATTTGTGAAAATAATAAATTCAAGGTAGACATAAACAAACTTATAAGTTGTAATTTCCAAGTTATTCATTGTTGGATTCACATCTGGATTGTCATTACCTGTGATAGTTGAGATTCAGACTTTGTTGTCCCTCTAAAATAATGTAAAAATGTTACAACAACAACAATCATGATATCCATATACAATTCAAGATATCTTCAAATCAATATATAAAACCATAGTCAGCCTAGCCCTGATATAATAAGTATGCACTTCTATAAAAGGGAATACCAAAATGAGATTGAGCAAGAAATAATTGGAAGTGCCTATCGACAAGGTTTATATGTAGCTATACATTTTCAAAACCTCTCCTCAAACCTACCATGATAAATTTAGGCTTAATTGTTGTAAA
This sequence comes from Taxus wallichiana var. yunnanensis, assembly GCA_018340775.1. Lineage (NCBI taxonomy): Eukaryota > Viridiplantae > Streptophyta > Pinopsida > Cupressales > Taxaceae > Taxus > Taxus wallichiana. Next base: position 833,116,168 of record CM031234.1, read on the forward strand.
GAAAGTGAACATGTAGTTGATCGGGCTTGTTACATGGTGAAAATGGTATTGAAAGTGATAGTTAAGAATCGGAGTTGTGGTGAGTCTGACAAATGTCACATGCTTGGGTGTGTTGAAAGAAACTATGAAAATAACACCACCATTAATTTTGCTATCCATACACTCATATGGATCCAAAGTCATGATACCTTCGTGGTATTATAAAACAGGGCTATAACAAATACCCCATCGGAATCCATAGGCAATGTTTCAAACTATACTGCTAATTTCTGAAGTCAACAACATGGACTATCTCTCCAAACACAAAAAATAGATATTAGAAATTAAAAAAACTTGATTCCTTTTTATCACCGCATGTCCACACGATAAACCTTATTCAAGTGCAAGCTCGTGTTTAAAGCTTGCTTCACTTAGCATCACCAATAATCAAACACAAGAACATTTTCCCTATTTTAAATGATGGAACCTGTTTGCATCTCTCACAATAATTTCTCTTACAACAATCTTGGAAATAAACTTAGTTGCATTGTGGAAATCAACACATACTCAAAGGTTCTTGACAACTGTAATGATAGTTCCAGGGGATGTATTTAAAAGTTCAAATGCAATCGCCAACTTCTCGCTATGGTGGCAGAGGAAAATTTCTTTTTCCTCATCCTCCGCATCATTCAATACCTGTCTTGAATCTAAAAATACCCTGTTGCCTTCATCTTCCATGACAAGTTCTCCAACTTTGCATAGATCTCCTGTGTTTGTGGATGTGACATGTCTCCTACACAAAACACGTGTACCATTTTATGGACTTCAATCCAACTACATCTAGGTATCTTTTTAGATCCTCTAATTTTCATCAATCTCCTTACCTTCGTAACATCGCCCCATTTGCGCACTTCGCATAAACATTTGACAAAAGAATGTACAAATGCAAGCATTTTTGGCTCCAACTCAAAAAGGAGATTTTCTCTAAATACTCCTAGCCCTATATTCTTATGTGATCTACAAGCACCAATCAAAGACATCCACACAACCACCGCAGTTTAATTGGCATTTTGATGATAAAGTTTAGAGCTTTCTCGAGATAGCCAACACGGCCAAAAAGGTCAACCATGCATACATAATGATCCATTGTCTCGTATAAAGCAATAAGAGATAATCATGTCATTGAAGTATTTGCAGTGGCGAAGCATTTTTGGGGTCCAGCTCAAAAAGGAGATTTGTTGTAAATATTCCTAGCCCTATATTCTTATGTGATCTACAAGCACCAATCAAAGACATCCACACAACCACCGTATGTTTAATTGGCATTTTGATGATAAAGTTTAGAGCTTTCTCGAGATAGCCAACATAGCCAAAAAGGTCAACCATGCATACATAATGATCCATTGCAGTATAAAGCAATAAGAGATAATCATGTCATTGAAGTATTTGCAGCCCTCATCTACTAAACCTGCATGACTACATGCAAATAAAACACAAACGAAGCTTACATGGTTAGGGTATGTTCCAGAGTGCTTCATTAGTTCAAAGAGTTTGAGAGCATCGTTAGGAAAGCAAAAATTTGAATATTTCAGATTTCACCACAACAATATGAAAACTAAAATATGAAAAGAAGAGTAAACGCATACACATAATAATGCAAAACAAGAAATATGAGGTGATAACACTCTTCATTAAAATCTACGCATATGGAATGCCAGACAATTTTTCTAACAAAATACTCCACACTTGATTCTCCAAATGCATGCCACTGTAATTACAAAATAATTTCTAAACGGTCTGAGTCTTTGTTACTATAAACATTTTGACATTCTCTTATACCAATGCACTTGTCAAAGATTTAATTTGTTCTTTACAAATAACCCAAAAACTTGATTACAAAGAAAAAATTAAAAATGACCACAACCTCAAACATATTCCGGAGGCCTGGGCCTATTTTACTTACTTGGGACGAACTTCAAATTCATATCTTGGATCCAATGCTCAAAAGTCCAGGAAGGCATTTTTTGATTGGAAAGTACACTTTTATAGATACAAACAGGTAATTACAACATTGATTGTACAAAATATGGGTGGACACAATCACACCCCTGAATACCAATCATATCGAGCCAACAAACAAAAACAATGTGCGCGTCACTTCTATGTGCCAAGCTTCGCTTCCCTGGATACAGAAGCCTGCTCACTCTTGCATAATGTCTTCCAAATTGGGTCTGTTGGCAGTTTGCAAGGATGTAAGAAATCCCAGTGATGATACCGAGCTTTGATCAATTTGAGATATCCACCCAAAAGTAAATAGGTGGTCCAGTAGATCTCGCAACATAAGAGTGTACACACATCAACAACTATCACTAAACATTAAAATCAACATAAGCTTTGCTCCCTCTTTAGTTGCTCCATTTACCTGCTACCTACCTTATTTATGAGTTAGGTAATTACTCCACATGAAGCTTATGTCAAGCTATACAGATTAATTTAAAGAAGCCCATTTAATGATTAATAAATTTTCAAAAACAGAAAACAAGCATGGATATCCAATTTCAGCGGATAGATGGACATACTTACATATCGGCCCTAACATATCCTTCAGTCTCAGTATTATACATGGTGTAGTATCCAGTCTACATATTTAACTTCTAAAAAATTACGAGAACTTGAATATAACTTATTAACTTCTCTCCAACATGACCAAAATACTCTGCAATATCAGCATAATACACACTGTAAAGAACAAGACAAAGTTGACGATTTGGGATGTTATAATGGTAGGCAATAATGCTCATGTTGGAACAAAAATCATTTTCATACTGCACACACAATTCCACATCACCCAAAGCTTTCACTCAATTGTCTGGTTTTCCTAGGGATTTACTATCGTTGGATGGATGGGCGTTGATACGGTTGTGTCAGAGCCATCTCCTTAGGTCCCCTATAACTATGACTTGAAAAACGCCTTCAACCTCAATCCATCCAACCAACCAACCATTCTATACTAATAAAAAAATTTCCTCCCCTGAAAACTTTTCCCTACAGGTAAGATACCTCCACAAATCTTCGACATACAGTCTCTGCTATCCTTGGATTTGTCTCAGAATTTGCTTAATGGATATATACCTCCACAAGTTGGAAATACAACACAACTTCAGATTCTTAACTTGTCTACCAACAGCTTCATCGGAGAATTGCCTTTAAGCATTAGCAGACTCTCCAAACTGCAAGTGTTGGATCTCTCAGGGAACTCTTTTACTGGAAATCTACCCCAAAATCTACAGAATTGCAGTTCTCTCTACATACTAAATGTTGGCGATAATCAGCTAAAAGGAAACATTCCACCAGAACTTGGATTAATTGGACCATTGCGTTACTTAGTTCTTCACAGGAACCATTTTGTAGGAGACATTTCTGTGGCTCTGAGAAATTTTTCTAGCATAGTAGTAGTTGATCTAGGCTCCAACTCCATGATAGAGTATTTTCCATCTGGGGTTCTTCAATTCCATGAATTGGAAGTACTCATCCTTGGACGAAATAAGCTTAATGACTTCATTCCATCGGGGATTGGCAACTTATGTAAACTGGACATCTTGGACCTGTCAGGAAATCACTTTAGGGGAATCATACCAACAGATCTTGGTGATCTGCACAGCATGAAGGATGATTATGCTGGGATTCAGGGCTCAAAGATCATTCTAGGGAGACTTAACCATCCTGGTCAGGCATACTCACTATACTTCACCATTGATATAAATCTCAACTATAAGGGAACAATCAGGCAATTAAAATATCTAGATGGATACAAATTAATAGACCTCTCAGCAAATAATTTTACAGGTGAAATTCTGACAGTAATTGGTGAACTTCAGGGTCTGTTTTCCTTGAATGTATCATGGAACAATATTGAGGGTTCTATTCCCGACAGTTTTTGAAAGCTAACTTCTCTTGAAATGATGGATGTTTCACACAATCAATTGTTAGGTAATATCCCTCCTTCTCTGACATCTATAAGCACTTTAGTGGTGCTTGATGTATCACAGAATAAGCTGTCTGGGTGAACTCCGGTGGGGCCTCAATTTTCAACATTTGATGCAACAAGATTTGCAAACAACAGTGGGCTGTGTGGATTGCCTTTGCTTATATCATGTAATCCTCCTCCTCCTCCAGTTCAGGATAGAGATGACATGGAAGAAAATGAAATGGAGGAGGAAGAAGTTTCATTTATTGCAATGGGTGTGGGATTTGCAATTAGAATTCTAAATTTTGTGGTATTGATATTTAGCAGTGAGAGAATAAGCAAGGTTTTATTGGGAACCTCTGTTCCTCCAACAAGACGCAGTATTGATCATCGTGTAAGATGAGATAATTCAGCTTGGCCAAGACGCGGTATTGATCATCGTGTAAGATGAGATAATTCAGCTTGGCCTTTGTTCAATAAGCTTGCATGCACTCCATCATATATATCTGTAAGATGGAATGATACTGAGAGTCGTATACATTTAAGGGTCTCATATGTAACAAAGGCACGCCCCATTAACAGTGGAATGTTAAAGAGTCCCTCCCTCTCGGGTTCTTTTTGCTTTCTTTTTGGTTATAAATATTTGAATTTTGTACTTTTCAGTTCTCAGGCTTTTTGGTGAGGAAGGTGTTTTCTTGCAGTCAAATTTACAGTGATGAGATGGTATGATAAGGAGGTAGTTTTTCCATAAGCCAATTTGCAGTGAGGGTTTGGAGAGGAAAATGCTTTTATAGGCCAATTTACGGTGAGGGGGAGATGGGTGCTTTTGATGTTTTCATGCATTTCCCCAGAGTTTGGTGAATACAATTAGCCAAAAAAACCTTGTCAACTGAAATTTAATTTATATGAAAGGGTAGTTTTTAAATTTTTGCCAAGACACCAATTTTGTGTATGAGACCTCCCATATATGGAAGCTCACAAGGGGATTGTTTTTCCATTTACCTTATATATTGTTCAATGAGGTGTACAAGCTCTACCCCTCTCAGGATTCTAGCCTGTGATATATATCAATATGCTTTTGTCATAATCTGTTTCTTGACTATCAAAACTGAAGTATTGCTGAGAAAAATGAACTCCTTTTGCATAACCAACAACACTGTCAAGATGCTGCCGTGTTTTTCCAGATTTCCTGCACTCAAAAACATGCGAAAGTCTATATTGCATCTACAACACACATGCCCAGTTCTGATCATCGCAACAACTTTTTTCTTTAAGCTTCCTCTTATCCTTCTCCTTCTCCAACAAAGGTTGTTTGACACCCAACTTACTATAAATATCCATTTTTTAACAACTCTTATTTGATTTTTATTATTAAATAAAATCATACTCAAAAAAGTGCCCACAAAATAATTGGTATAAGAACAATAAGATATAAGAAAACCCTTGAGATGGGCTTGAAATAAACAAACTCCCTCCAAAAATCCTTCATTTCAAGACAACCTTACTATAGCCTTCTATTATTTATGTTAACCTTCACCTTACATGTTACTGTTGTCTTCTATTATTTATGTTATCTTATATAGGAATATTCTCCAAAAATGTTTGCCAACCCATTAGTGTATAATAATGGAAATGCATATTATTTTCATACTACAAAAAGATTCTCTCTATCAGCTCTTGCTGCACAATTTTCTAAATTTATATGGTCTTCTTAGAAGTATGTTCTGCATCTTTATCTACAATTTATCTGTAGGGAAATAGTAAAAACTAAAAGAAAAAGATATTGTAACAAAACCATTAATCTTTCATATTTGAATATATTTCATTTGTTGACATCAGCTCACATTTATGTTATTCTCGCTATAGTGGGAACGATAACTGTTGAACTTGCAGTAACATTAGCTTTGCCTAATTTAATATAAACTGCAGAGTTAACTGAATTTAGTTTCACCTAAATTTGAGTTATTGTCCATAGCTTCCTACCCGTCAGCAACTCCAGAAGAACAATTCCGTGACTGTATACATCAGATTATCAGCAAGCCTTGATGTTCTTGCATATAATAATTGAGAATACAAGAGTTAAAATATTTTAAACCAGTTTTTCATGTCTGCATCCCTAATAAAAAACAACAGTAAGTATAAGTACCTTTTACTCTAATTTGCATTGAAATTTTCCTATAAAAATCACCAAAAACAGGACAGTCACTAATGTTCTCAATACACTACTCAAACTTAAAATGGTTCTCACTGCTATTTTATCTATACATTGAAAGCTCAAACTTAAAATGGTCTTATATTGATTTTGAAACTCTAAATAACTTGAATCAATTTGAGCCAGCCCATTAGTAAAAGAGCTTAGAACATCACTTAAAGTTTGAAAAATCAAACAATCCAGATTTTCTTTGCCCAAAATATAATACTGGAGAGAGCCATCAAGAGAAAAATGTACCTGTAGGACCAGTGTAGAACATTAACTACATGCATTACAAGTGTTACAAAAGTGATCAGCCATGCTATCACAATTATTTTCCTGCTTTATAATAACACATTATGCAACAAGACTAGTGTTTTTTTTAAATGGTCACCATCACTTACTCTGTCAGCAATCACAGTCATTCGGCCAAAGGTGATATACCCAATAGGCTAAAAAGAAATACCCAACCCTGCAATGCTAAGAAATATTATCTTATAGCATAGATTAAGACCATGAAACAGAACATAAATAAAAGAAAGGCATGCATTATGATCTTGCATTAACTCTCGAGATAGAAGTTCACATGCCTTTCCTTTCAACATCCTCTTGACCACAAATGGAAAAGATCATGTAGAAAAGTAGGTGAAGGTTGTTTATCACTATTAGGGCAGAACACTTAGACAAAGATAAATATGGTAAACATATAGTTGTCACTTGCATTACATGTTTCATATTCCATGAGGCTGCGATAGCAGCAACAGGCCCAAAAGGAAACAACAAGTTGGTTTTGTTTTGGAAGAACACCACAACTATGCTTCTCCATATATGACATCTTAATACTTTGAAATTCCAATACTTCTGCAGATCATCCAGTTGCTTATTTGTGATACTCTTAGATTTAAGAGCTTTAGTGGCAACATTGTTCACAAGCCTTTTGTCCCCGCATTCACTTTCTTTATATGCGATATGAAGTATCTGCAGAAACCAATGGTAAACTTGAAAATCAAAATAAACAAACATAAAGTTTACTGCTGCAACAAGGCATAACTTATATAAACACACTCCGTCGAAGCCACAAACCTTGAAACAAAACTTGTCCTCATAAGCACCTCAAAAGCATAAAGCTTACTTGGGGAATGAAATAAAAGACTTTTAAATGTAATAAAAATATGGTGAAAGTGTATAGAAGAAAACTTGATAGCATTTTACACAACACAACACAATAAAGGGAAGACAAAGAAATTAATTTTATTCAGGTCTACGATCCAGCTACTCAAATCAAAAGAATGTTGGGAACAGATTATATTAAGATCCACAATTGACTAAAATTGATGAACTGAAAGGCTAAACCACACAATACGATGAAGCTAACAAATAAACCCAAATGTTAGAAGTTAGAAACATATCCACTAGGATAACAAACTCCTCTTTCCCTAAAATTCCTCTTAGAATTAGGATGCATGAACCATACCTTATGAATCTTCAATAAAAAATAAACAATAGGCCTCATACTCGGCAACAAAATTGCATGAAAGATAGATATTATCCATCCATAAGACTTAAAAACCATGAGATGCGGTTACAACTTACAATAACGTGCAACCCAAAAAAACACTAAAATTTAAACCAAAAGATTGTAAATACCCGAATTTGACACACAGCTAACCTCACAAGATAATGATTAAATAAACCTAAAACAATAGGTTTCCATGTGGACAAAGTGAATATCCATGCAGACTCACAAGATTCTAATGCTTGATGCTTCCAATTGTTTCTAGCTCAGTTTCAAAACAAGGGAAAATGTCACATTATTTACAATTGATACAATCATAAGCACCCCCAATCCTCTTCTCCCCTCAGCAACACTTCCTACACAACTTCTCTCTTGATGTTGCCAACCCAATCCCCAACAACAGGAACCCTAGATGTCACCATCATTGTTTTCCCCTCAAACCTCACAATAGCTCGGTGGATCTCTGAATATGCCTCTCTTCACGTACCCAAATTGAAATACTTTGTCAGACACTTGCTAGGGTTTACACCGCTTTTTAAAAAGGAGTCAATCAATTCTAGAAAACCCAAATGAAATTTTTGGGTTATCAAGACCACCCAATTGAAATTTTCGGCAGCGAAGAGCACCCAGATGAAATTTTAGGTGAAGAAACCACAAATCTGTGTTTTTATTTGCGATGAATACTCTAGCCTAGGTACGAACCCCACATCCAAGAGCCTGGAAACTATGCAGCCTTCTCACGTCTCTCGCATACATTAGAATGGCCACAAGCTAAAATATTGACCATGCTCCTGGCGTTGGTTCTCCATCATCAGTCTCTCATTGCTGGTCCTAGAAAAACTCTCTTCCAACGACTAAAAACAAAGAAAAGAACCTCAAACACTCATTGAAACAGTGAATGAAACGTGAACAATCCATAAAAAATAGATCTTTTCAAAAATCCAACAACATACACAGATACATAATACAGATCTTTCATATCCAATGGTAAATATGCACAGACATAACATAAAATCTTTCATTTATAAGTTTTAATCACCTGAAGTTTTTAATATAATTGTTATAGGATTGAGCCTCCTCTAGAGCGATGCCTCCTTTGAACCCAAAAACGAACCCTAGCAAAAAGCATGATGATGGCATTATCTCATGCAAGAGTGTTGGCGGACTACACCTACACAAGAACGTTGACGACAGAGGAGGGGAAAAACAATGGCGCCCGAGCCCAAATCGACAATTAGGGTTAAAGACAAGAAAAACAAATTTAAACACAACAAAAACGAAAAAGCAACAATTTAATCAAAATTAATTGCATTGAAAAAACATCCAAATGGACGTCAAATTTAATACAATACATAAACATCCTGGAAGGGCCTTTTCCATAGGGGAGTGACTTCGGCGTAATTAGATTAAAGTTGTTTAATGGTTATTTTTGGGTTTGTTACTCGAGTCGTTAAGAGTCTAATTTAGATGTCTTTAGGATTGTGTTATATTGAAGTCAATAAATGATTAGTTAAGTTTTAATTGTTTATAAAATAATTGTTAGAGTCATTTAGATGTATTTGTTCATTTTTATAAAAATCAAAAGTTCAAGTCAAAGTCAAGCATCATATTGTAAAATTTGACTAATTATAACCTTGTCCTAGAGTAAAAAAATGTAGTAATTTTTGTTAGTATGTCATTGAGTATAAATTTTGAGTCATTGTTCATTTTAAAATTTATTAAAATACTTTTTTTTCTTACGGATGCATTTTTGGTGTTACTCGATGTCTAAAAATAAAGTGTTTCACATTGCGGGAGGGAAGAAAAGAATAAGCTTAATGTGGAAACAAATGTGCTTCATGTTCGTATTCCACTGAGTTAGCGGCATGTATACTAGAGGACGAAGGTACAAGAGGTTAGAGGTCAATCAACGGCCTCTCATCACCACCAACAATGAGGCCACATGAAGTTGTGGTTGCATTTTGTGGTGTGAGTTTCCTTTCAGTTGTGTACTTCATGTTCATAGTACCTATTTTATGAAGGTGTTCCTGTTTCCGAGCTTCCATTTGTTTTTTGTGATACATTTGAAGATCATTCCTATTTAGATTTATATTCAGTGAGAAGTGTTTCCTACATAATTTTTTGAAGGAAAAACATAGTGGAAAAGATGAAATCACAGAGAAAAAACAACATCACGATATTCGTGTTATTGGTTGTCATGTAAAACCTGTCTGTATATGTTTGGGTTGTTGGTTTTCCCGTAAAACCATATGTATGTTTGGGTGTTGGTTGTCTGTAAAACCATCTATATGTTTTGGGTTATTGGTTGTCTTGTAAAACTATCCCGACATGTTGTTAGTTGTCCTTGGAATTCTTGTTGAGGTTGTTGGTTGTCCTGAAAAACCATCCGAGATCATGAGCACACATGAGTGGAAAACTACGAAAGAAGTGCAATTGTTTTTCTCCCATGTTTGCACTAAGGGGGGGAATGTTAGGAATATGTAGTAATCACATGATTTGAGTTTAATGTATGGTAAATATTACAGTTGTATTGTATAATATATTGTTTTAACAACAATATATTTGTAGAGTTTGGTTGTACCCGTAAAACTATTAATGGGTTATTTGGTTGTATGAATTCCTGGTTTGTAGGAGGTTTGTTTTCTATTTCCATGGCTATATAATAGCCTTTGTAATAATGTTGAATAATATAGAACATTATTATTATTTCCCTGTAAAGCTTAGACCAAATTATTACCTTTGTGTACAACATTTTAGAGGACATGTTGCTAAAATATAAACCTAGAAATTCATGACCAAAGCCAAGATGGTTTTCACCCAAAAATTTACATATGAATGGGGATGTTTTACAAAACCATACACTTCTCCCTAAATAGTTTCTTAGAGTGTAACTTTCCAATCTACACAAAATGATATATAACTCAAATCGACTTCCAATTTTGTTCACCTAGTTTAGTTCTTCTCTTCCCTACCCCTAGTTCCTATGTTATAATAGCTATGTACCATGAACAAATAAATATATGACATAGATTGTCAAGGATAATAGATAGGGGATTGCATTAGGGTTTGAGTCGTTAGTTCCTACTAACCAACCATCGCACTTAGACCCCATGAAATGGAACTATATATATAATAACCTCATAATTACACAATATACATCACATATAGAAATAATATGCATATATTATAGAGAGAGAGAACACTATCGATTAGCTCTCAATAATGCTATATATAATCGACAATGCTCTCTCTATAATATATGCATATTATTGTTATATGTGATGAATATTGTATAATTATGAGGTTATTATATGTTTATTTGTTCCACTTCATGAGTTCTAATTGCTAGGTGGTTGGTTAGTAGGCACCAAAACTCAAACCATGATGTAATCCCCTATCTACTATATATAATAATTAATGTTGTGTGTGTGTGTGTGTGTGTGTGTGTGTGTGTGTGTGCGTGCGCGCGCGCGTGTGCATGCATGCGTGCGTGCGTGCGTGTGCGTGTGTGTGTGTGTGTGAATTTGAATTCATTTTTGCAATATTTATGTGCATGTCGAATTCTATTAGGGACTGATAAGAATTGAATGATGAAGTGGAAAAATCAGCCAACCCCTTGGAATTTAAAGGATTATGAAAAATTAACTTGGGATTAGGGGGATTGGGATCTATTGTCCAAAATTACACCCCATGTAATTTTGAATTGTATGCCTAGATTTGGATCACCTGGAAGATGGATTAGTTAATATGAAAACCCCAAATCAACTATTAAAATAGAATGGGCTTATAATGTGATTGTAAAGAGATGGGAAATTGTGGTTTCTTTCATTAAATAAATTGGGTAAACTCTTCCAGATCCGAATCTAAACCTGCACACAAACACACTTGGAAAATGTTAGTTATTTATTGTGGTTAGGGGACATACCTCGGTTAGATCCCTAACCATTTCAAGGAGATAAAAGACATTTTATTCATGTAAAATGATAGAATAATAAATGAAAAGATAAGTATACTACTGACTTAGATAGCTTCATCGATAATCACATGGAGATCGTAAACCAATCACAATTTTGATTCCCCACCGTGCTGAGATTTCACTAGAACAATTTTATAACAAGTTATATCTAACATTTTTACTTCACCTTTCCTTCTTCAAGACTTGTTAAATCAAGATATGTGAGCAAGAGAGCAAGAAAACTACAAAGTATTCTTAATGTACAAAAGAGTCAAAGGTTAGAATGAGGGGGTGAGGACATTTTATAGATTTGGAGTGCATAGGGGAATGGGACATACATGGGTGCAATGATAGGGTCCATAGTGCATTGGGCATGCACATGGGTAGGTGTGATGGGATAAAATTAAATGTGAGTGGGTGAGGGTTAGTAAATAGGTGGTGAGTTGTATTTTATCCCCATTTTGTGGGGTTTTATGTTTTTTTTTGGTATTTTTGTGTTTTATAATGTTTTTATGTTTTTGAATAAGGGACCTTATGCGCAAGGTGCATTTTCTAGTGTCTACTTTTTCCCTTTTTGGGTTGTGTGTTGTAGTAGGCAAGATGCAATGTAAAAATTGAAGACGAGATGGGGGTCGTCTAACCCTATGATGGTGGTTTCCATAGTCGCAGGCTTAGATGGTTGACTAGATAGACAAGAACCTAGAAATGTGATCGATGGGCCACTTCATCTAGAGTCTATGAAGGGATCAATAGGTTGATTTTGTGAGGTAGAGACTATATAGTCAATGATTTGATGATTGTTGATTGGATGTCATAGAATCGGAAGGGAGAAGGGTGGTTGTGTATGATTCCCCACTCAAGTGATATTTTTTGGAACTGCAGGTTGCCCTAATGTGACATGAGATGAAAAGTGGAAGTTGAAGAAGATGTATAAAATAAGCCTTGGAAAAAGACATGTTGTGTGAAAGGGATGAATGGGTTTCCCAATCATGTGTGTAAGTACAAAAGTGATGAAGTGTTTGTGCAAGAGTGCATGAAAGTACGACAAGTTGTGGCATGAAAGGGTAAGTGGATTGATTGTGAGTTGATGACAAATGAGATAGGTGGGTGATGTGGCAAGCGATATGGTGTGGGTGAGGTGACAAGCCACATAATGAGCCGGGAGAAGCGCGAGTAACATGGGAGTGAGTCGAGTGAGGCTGCTAGTTGGACAAGTTATATAAGGGGAGGTCTAGCTAGAAGATTTGTAGAAGGGGAGGTCAAGTGGGAGAGTTGGGTAAATATCTTTGGAGTTGGGCGAGTTGGAATATGGTCTCACCAAGTTGGGTGAGTTGGAGGAATGGCCGAGTCTACTATCGCGACTCAACAAGTTAGGTGTGGTCAATGTGGGAAAAGGTGGTGAGATGGGTTGGCAGATGAGTCACACATGCGACTCGGCGAGGTGTGCAAAGGAGGGCATGATAGGGAGGGGTAGTGGTTATCTCGAGATGATCTCGGTAGGGAGGGGTAGGGGAGCTCGGGGGAAGGGATGGGTTAAGAGGAGTGCTCGAGGAAGGGAGACGAGTGGGGAGAGCTCGCGAGAAAATTAGTGGGAAAGTTGGTAGAGTGGATGACTCGAGGTGAATCGAGAAAATTAAGTGAGGGAGATTTAGGGGTTAAGTTAGCCGGGGAGGGTGAGTCGCATCCATAAATTGGATGGGGAGCTCGGGGAGAGACATGCGAAGGGGGTGCAAAGAATGTTAGGGACTTGAGGCCAAGTCATAGGGGTGACTCGGCCCCGGATAGGGAGTATCTCGTAGATAGTTAGGTCAAGCATGGGAGAATGAGGAGCCCGTGGGGTGAGATCTCGGGGACAGGGGGAATTAAGTTGCATCTATGACCGATAAGGAAATTTTGGGGTGGGGGTGCATAGCTCGCTAAGTCGGGATGAAGTCAAGGAGGGATGGGGTGAGTTGAGGCCGCTACGGGGTGAGAGCAGAGGATGTCACATATGTGATTGGGTAATGGGAGAGCAAGGATTGTGTGATAATGATGATTCACATATGTGACTTGGGAAGTGAGGGGTGAGTCGAAGCATCTCGGCGAGTAGGTTTAGGTCAAGGAATTAGGGAGAGTAACTCGATGAGTCGCTAGAGTGACTTGTCGATGCGAGTTGGGGTTGAAGGAGTTGGGAATGGGGTGAGGAGGGAAATGTGTAAGGCGTGTCAAGGGGTTTTGTTGGTGAGGGATGGGTGTTAAGGAAGGGTGGAGAGATAGGCAAGGATTTGGTGGCCGAGTTGGATGGGTGGGAGGGAAGGGAATAGCTAGGTGGTGAGTCACAGGGTGACTTGTTGAGGTAGGAATGTTAGGTAGAGTACGGTGTGTGGGATCACCCACTAGGAGAAGAGGATGAGTGAGTGGTGCGAGGATCTCGGTGAGTCGTATGGGTGACTCACCGAGGTAATTTTGGTGGTAAGGGGGTAGGGGTGGGGCAAGGTAGGGTAGGTATGAAAATGGTGAAAATGTAAAAGAAAAGAAATGATGATGTCATGCAAATGATGAAAAAATGTAATGATAAGGTAGAGGGTGTGCAGAATACAATAGATGCCCACATATTCTCGATCTAATTGAGGTGAAATACAAAGACACACCATAGCCCAATTAAGGGGATGAAGTACAAGTGTCATGGTTGTTGGCATATGAATATGAATGTGTGATAAGCGTGGTGGTGAACACATGATGAACTTAAAGACACAAAATGTGAGATAGTGAGTGATCCAAAATGGGAGTTTGAATAAGGTTGAAATCACACAAGGTGACATACTATCCCTGCAACTCGTCAAGATCTTGCATGTGCATGTGAGAGTGAATTGAATGCTTGAAATGAAGACCCATGAGATAGTGAGTGAAAACACAAGCTAACATGTAGGTGTGAGTGAAACAATTGATTGGTGAGTAGTGAAATGGAGGTTAATTTAATCTATACATTGTTTCATTGCTATCCAAATCATCCATAGCTCCAATGGAATTACATCAAGATTTATCTACTACTAGCCAGACATCCATAGCCCTGATAGAGATACTAGAAAGACCCTTGAGAGAGAGTGTTTGATATTGCTCTTGTTTTTCTTCTTTTGAATTTTGGATTTTTCTTGAGTTGTTTGATTGTTTTGATTTTTTTTTCACATGATATTCAACTCTCTCAGTTTTCCAAGGGGTTTAGAACCACTAGTGTCTTGATGGAGGGAATGGAAGTGATTGTGGAGATGACATTGGCAAGCGTCAACAAATAATGCCCTGGGGTATTCAAGACAAGTTGTTAAGTGTGTAAGCGTGTGTGGATCTCAAAGAGGACAATTGTTCTTAATTCACTAAGGAGAGACCAAGTTCAAGTAATTGTAGTAGACTATTATTGACTCACAAAACATGACAACAAGGTGATCAAAGTGTTCACCAAAAGTTGTGAAACAAACTAAAAAATGGAATGTGAATGAATTGTAAATGAAATGTGAATGGAGAATTGGAATGAAATATGAATGAAGCCAATGCAAAAGAACATCCGTGGGTAAGCGTTGTTTATTGCAATTTTTCAAATATATTGGTATTTTGGATTTTTGAAATATGTTTAGTTGTGTGAAAGTGGGTGTTTGTGTGGAGAATCAAGTTGTGTTTCGAATCCAAACTAAATGAAGAGAAGTGGAGTGTATGGAGCATGCACAATGTGGTAGTGAAGAAAAATAAACCCCCCACAATCCATATAGGCACTAAGTGGGTGAGATATGTGATGTATAAAAGAAAGAAATAAATGAGATAGATGATTGTGGTGATGGGGATGATGTGGATGATAAGCAAAGCAAAAATGCCAAAGAAAATCCATATAATTGTGGTGTGTGAAGAATGTGAATGTGGGGATGAATCACATAAGAAATATGTTGATTATGGTGGATGTGTGAGAATGTTTAGTGGTCTAGTACATGAAAATATATCAATGGTACAATTTAAAGTGTTATGAACCATGGTGGGAGTGATGATGTCAGTGGACGAGGTGTGGATAAAATAGTGATGTATGAAGGAACTTGTGATGAATGGGTGTGATGAGCATAGGATAACATGAAATAGGAAGAGGTGTGTAATAA
Organism: Taxus wallichiana var. yunnanensis; assembly: GCA_018340775.1. NCBI lineage: Eukaryota > Viridiplantae > Streptophyta > Pinopsida > Cupressales > Taxaceae > Taxus > Taxus wallichiana. The sequence goes on from CM031234.1 coordinate 833,131,891, forward strand.
GAAACATCAAACAAATGAGAATGTGGGAGAAAATTGAAATGATGTGGAAGTATAATGGAAAGCAGGGAAGGCTTGTGAGGCCCATGCATAAGAGCAAAGGGGCATATGGATGTGATTTTTGATGTGAACTCAAAAGGAGGAGTGGATAATAAAAATGGTGTTGGAATAAGTGGTGATGAATGTGAAAGAAAGCTCCAAAGGAGGTGTAACAATGGGAGCACGCAAAGGTGACTTACGAGGAAGAGATGGAAGAATAAGTATATACAAGTGACGAGGAATAAATGTAAGAGTGGTGTAAACAACCATGATAGATGGTGTATGAGCTAATAGAGGTGACACAAGCAAGAATGGTGCTCTAAGGAGTGGTGAGGAAGGAAGAGAGATGTATGTTGAAGAATGTTGTAAGGTATGTGAAGCGATGCATGACACTCTATGTGATGAAGAGTGTAACATAGATGTAGTAATAGGTTGTGGATACGTGGAGTGTATGTGAGCAAAGAAAATGAAGAAAGAGAAGCCATGATGGGAAATATGGAATCACATGGTGATGGATAACTAGATAGATGTGGTGACAAAGTCAAATACTCTAGAGATAATGACAATGAGACCACGTCTAAAGTGGACATGCATGAACAAGTAGATTGAGAAAGGGATGGTATAGATAATGAATGGTTAGAAGAGTAAAATGATGTTAAATACAAGGTGGAAGCATGCTTTAGAATGGATTGGGAATTTTTTATTTTGATGATGAGACACTAAGTGTGCATGATGATTGTGATGTAGTGGGAAGTGATGGATCATATGAGTGAGACAAGACACATGGATAATAAGTGAGAATGGAATTATTAGTGAAGTGGTTAGATGGGAATTAGTAGATGAAGGTGGAGGAGATGGTGGTGCAATGATAATTCCCCCTTGTCAAGAAGGTCTCGAATGATATCGCAAAGTTGAGGACATGAGTCAATGGGATGACCGTCAGTGCGATGGTAAGTAAATGTTTCTCGAGTGGAATGCCACAATGACAAGGGTGGTTTGGGAGGGAGAGTGATGAGATCAACGTCTAAGCAACTTTTTGAGAATAGAGGAAAGTGACTCGATCAATGGGGTGAATTTTCGAGGGGTTAGATAAAGATAAACGCCTTATGGGAATGTAATAAATGTGAAGATGTAGATGTAGAAGGTGATGAAGTGAAAATAGGATCCGATTGGATGACATTTCGAACATGAGAGTGTAACATCGTGGTAGGTGGCGGAGGAATGGAAACATACATTAAGGAGGGAGGATGGATAAGATGGACATCCTTGAGGCACTATGCCATGTGCACAACCTCATAAAATGTGAATATTTGACAAATTAACAAATGATGTCGATGTGGAGGATGCAAATTTTGGAAAAGAGGTCAATGAGTTGGACTGTGGGAGAGGAAATGAAAGGTGGTTACAAACGCCAATGCACAAAAAATTCAATAATGGAATCATTATGGGATTTTCAAGGCATATGAAGGCCAACGAGTGTTGCTTTGGGTGTGATATGAATGGAGAAGTGAGATAAAAAGTGTTCGCAAGTTGTGTGAATGTGTAAAGTCTATGTTGTGGGAGGTGTGAGTACCAATCAAGTGTGCGGACATCGAGTGAAACTAGGAAAGTGCATGAAAGGAGATCATCATCATGTTGGATAAGGTGACATGTGTAGTGGAAAGATGACAAAGTGGTGTTGAGGGTCCTTGGTGCCATCAAATTTGTCAAAAATGGGTAATTTGAAATGCGATGAATAGGGATGACACAGAACATGGGGTGAATAGGCTCATTGCAAATGGAGCAATAAGTCGGTGTGGGTGGAAGTCCCCCAAATGTTGGAACTCAAGATTTACAATAAAACCAATAAGGTATTGATGAAGCAAATTAGGGTGTGAATGAACATGGAAATGACTAGAAGTCATGGGAAATGACAATGACTAAGAATTTGAAACATGAGTGGAACAAGTCAACAAGATGGTAAGACTAGAAAATTTAAGGTTAGTTGTAGGCTGCGACAGGCTCTATGATAAATTAGGAATAAAAATATGATGCATAATGAATGATTTGGAAAGAGACAAGTCGATCGCGATTCTGCAACTAGCTTTGGGAAAAATATGGGATGAGAAAATTGCAACACAGTCATTATTGCGACTAATCCTAGAAAATAAAAATTCGAGAATGGATAGTAGAAACAAATATGACAATGTGAGAAGGGTCTCATGAAGAATATAAATAGTTGCAGTGCAACTTAGAAACAATGTTGTGATGTTTATCTCAATGTAAAATAAAGGGGCTCGATGCGATTGGATTCCTATTCAAAAGGTTATATCTCTAAATACAAAGATTTATATGAATGATCACAATACACTAGAAAATTTCTATTCATCGGCTTAACTCTACCCCCTTGATTAACTAAGCGATTTCACACTTTGCTTAATTAATCAAATCAAGGTCGTGTTGTATATTTTTTTCCTCCCTGAGACGCACCAAACGCGGTTTGGGAGTCGGCGGACCAGGCAAAACGCGAAAGGAGTCGGGAAGAGCGAGGAGGAAGCGGGTTTCGAGGCGGAGGAGCGGGCGCAGGCATATCGGAGAGAAAGGAGAACATGGCGCGGGATATGCCGGAAGGGCCGCGAAACCCGCATTACGAGAGAAAATGCGAATGGAATCGGGTTTTCAGGTCGGAAACACACGATGAAGGAACATGTCGGGTGGTCTCCAAAACCCGACAGCAAAGAAAATATGTCGGGGGGTCTCGTCAAAACCCGACGCAAAAGAAATCGGGTCTCGGCGTCGGGGAAGCACGTCGGGAAAACATGGAAAAGAAGCATGTCGAGCACCCCTCCGAACCCGATGCGCATGCAGGTCCACCTTCCGCCCCCGACAACAAAGGAAAGCTCGGAATCACGTGGGAAGCGGGTTTCGGGAAAACGCAAGCATCGAACACATGCCGGGGCTTCTTCCAAACCCGATTCGAAATACAGTCCGCCATAATGAGATGAGTTAGGTGCGGATGTGGAGGTGGTTGGAAGAAATTCTGAATTTCTCTTCTCCCTCATTTTTCTCATATAAATGTAAGGAGAGGCTATTTTAAAAAGGGTCGAACATTTTTGTTTTGTGCCTCCTCCCTTCTTCTCTTTGGCAGGTGGAGTTGTGGAGCTCAAACCTCCCATTTGAAACTGTAATGCACCTTTGCCTCTGGGCATTTTTTGCAGTGTATTGTATCAACCTTCGGAGCAAATAAATGCATGACTGTGGATGTTTCTCAACCCTCTATGTGTTTCATTTTGCATCCTCCTGATCTTTCACTGTGAATATGTTTATCTGTGCATAATATTGCATTCCATTTCTGTGGTCTGTGTTTAATTGGCAAAACATATGTTCTTCATTCCTCGGTGCATCACCTCCTTAGCTTAGGTTTATTTTTATGCATTTCTCTCTCCCTGTCTCCTTGGTAGTTAGATTAGGTTTTTGGGGTAAACCTCTGCGTTTTATTGGTGCATCTGAACAGAGGAATAGGAGCCGGCCTTCATCCGGAGAGCTTTTCCGATTTCGCAAGGTCCCACACTTGGGAAAAGCTCCATGTTGTGCAATCGCACTGGGAGTCTCAAACGATCGCGTTGCGGAGTCCCAGGGGTGCTGTGATTCGACACCAACAGTTTTGGCACGCCCGGTGGGACCAAGAGGTCATTCCATAGAAAAATTTGAAGGAGTTTTCATGAAATTTGCACTAAAAATTTGCAAGTTTTTACAAATTTCGGATTTTGCACCTCCTAGCCTGAACTCCGAAATCAATTTTCAAGGGTTTAACTTGCTCAAAACGAGTCAAAATTTCACCAGTTGGTAGATCCGACTGTAATCTTCAAAAGGGTATTTTTAGTTTTTTGAGATTTTGATTTTCAAAATTTCGGGTTTTTAGTGATTTCGGGTTTTCGGGACCCGAGAACATCAAAGCAGCAATTCGGGTTTTGGGGGATGCATTACATGGTCCTATTCCCGACAACAAAGAAAATCGGGTTTTGAGGGGTGTCGGACATGTTCCAAGTTCCGACACATAGCAATTCGGGTTTTGTGAGTTGCATCGCATGACCTGAGTTCCGACTGTGCTTTTCGGGAATCCGCAGCTGCACAACATGACATGAGTTCCGAACTGAAGATTGCATTCCTCCGGGTCTTTCAAATTTTAAATCTCGATTTCGATATTGTCAAGTTTGGTGTGTAACTTGGCAACATCCAGCCTTTTAGAGGCATTTTCAAAAACACATCTGGCGACTCCACCTGATCAGCAACCCATTTCTCTGAGTTACAGACCCGTTCCCATCCATTTCCACCCATCTTTCTTTCCATCTCTTTCATCCTTTTCCATTCCATGAAGTTGTGCAACCATGACTTCATTTCCATCATGGAATCCACATCAACAACAGCAATATATCACACCTCCAACATGTTTTACAAATCCTCCAAATCAGCATTTTGGTCAAGTTCAGGATCAACATGCATACCCATATGAGCAGCAATGCCAAAATCAGTTTGGCTATGGAGCTTTCCAAGAGCAAGGGTACGCATGCAATGAAGACAATGAAGAAGAAAATGCAGATCTGCTGGAGAAAATCCAAAAGATGGAGGTGAACATGGTGCAATCTAGGGCTCAAGCACAAATGAAAGCATTTGGAATTGGTTGCAGAGCACCTTGTCCATGGGTGGGACCTTTTCCAAGGCATTACAGCTCTCAAGAGAAGTTAGACTTCATGATTGCAACACTGCCATTACTTACAAGGTGGATTGAAGGAATAGAGGTGTATGAGAGAAGTATTCTGCAACCTTGTCAATGGGTAAGCACACCACCTCATACTCTTTCTTTTCCTCCTTCTCAATCTATATCATTTCAGCAGTGTCAAGTTTTAAACTCACCATCTGCTGCCCTAAATGTTGAATCCATCCCTCTACCCCCTAGTCTTCCATCCCATCTCAGTTTTTCTGCCCTCTTCTCTTCCAAATCCAAACCCCCTCCACAAGAGCTAAATGAAGTACCTTCCACTCCAAAGAAACAAGAGGTTTCACCGCCTCCACCACCACACAAAATTGTCAAATCAGTTGAGTTTCAACCTATCCCTCCTATTGCATTCCCTAATCCATGTTGGGAGGATGAAAATCAGAATGCCAGCCAAGGAAAACCACAGCAAAAAGAGAGTGCCAACAAAGAGGAAGAAATTCAAAGTCTGAAGAGTTGGGCTCTTAGATTTGGGATGACAAAGATCCCCTTGATGGTTAGGCCTACAGAAGAGGTTGGGGTTGGAGAACAAATGGTGGTCAGGACTGATTCTGTTGCAGCAGAAGAAGGAGATCTTGCAGTCCCAACTTGTCCTCTAGAGCAGCAGATCGAAGAGTTTGACTTGACAAACTTCATGCTGGAGGAGGAGCTCATTCAAGAGCAAGATTGTCTTCGAAAATTGGAGGAAGAAGAAGCTGCTCCAAAGGCAAAAGAAGAGGAGCACATCCTAGTTGTGGAGGAGAAAATTGCGGATCCAAGGGCTTTGAGCGCAAATCAGGCTATGGGAGAACCTTCAGTTCTTCTTTCTATTTCATCTCTCTCGAGTTCTAGTGCTGAAGAAGAGTTTTATCTCTCAAACTCAATGTCGGAGAGTGAAGGAAACCATGGTGGTCAGGTTACAGAACAAGAAGACACCATGGAGGAAGTTGAGCATTCGCAGCAGGACAGCAATGAGGCAGTTTATCTGTCAAATTTGGAGGACTGTTTTGATGGAGAGGAGCCGGTTGAGTTTCCACCTTTCTCTTTTTCATCATCCCCATTCCAAACACTCGAGTCTGCTGTCATGAAGGAGAACATTCATTTACAGCAGCCTGCATCTTATAGCAGCTCTTTGGAACCAAGATTGGAAGATTTTAATCTTTCACAATCAGCCATGGAGGAAGAGAAAGGACAGAGGAATTTCACCATTTCTTCCACGCCATCCATTCAAGGAGGTCTACAAGAGAACTCCATTCCTGGAGTTGAAAATCAGAGCAATGGGCATACTCAAAGGATCATGTCATGCCCAATCAGATACTTGGCTTCATTGGAGCCAAGGGAGAAGCCAAAACCAGTCATGCTCGCTTCTGAGCATGAGGGTGAGATACAAAGTACCAAGGATCAGCTGCCATACCTCTTCAATTCAAATGCAGAGCAACTAAAAGAGGTATTGAATTTGCCTTCAACTGATACCTTGATGATCTGGGTGGAAGACCAGCTTCTTGTTGATGTTCCATTCATCCAACCAGCCATGTTCAATGCCAAATCAATTGCATGGCTGCCAATTTTGAAGAAAGGAAGCTATTTTGCACAACCAGTTGCAGGGTTTGTTTAGCTCATCCTTGCTTCCAGTTAGAGTAGAGTAGGTAGGTTTGCTTTCAGCAGAAGAAGTGCTTGTGCACACTCTGCATGTTCCATTTGGGGCATGTATGATTTTCAATTTTGTACATAGTTTTTGGTGTTGCTGGTTTTTGCTCTTGCATGGTTCATTGCAGCGGATTTTGGTGAGAACAACTCTTAAGTTCAGTGTGCTCTCAGAGAAGGAGTTGCGGTATCAGGTTCAGGATCAGATATCGGGTTGGTTCAGGTTACCGCTTATGACTCCATGCCCAATGGATTGCTAAAAGGCCACTGATCTTCTACCTAGCAGGCAGGTAACCCCGTGAGTCGCCAAATTGTTGTATATTTTTTTCCTCCCGGCAGACGCACCAAACGCGGGTTTGGGAGTCGGCGGAACCAGGGCAAAACGCGAAAGGAGTCGGGAAGAGCAGGGAGGAAGCGGGTTTCAGAGGCGGAGGAGCAGGGCGCAAAGGCATATCGGAGAGAAGGGAGAACATGGCGCGGGATATGCCGGAAGGGCCGCGAAACCCGCACACAGAGCAAACGCGAATGGAATCGGGTTTTCAGGTCGGAAACACACGATGAAGGAACATGTCGGGAGTTCTCCAAAACCCGACAGCAAAGAAATATGTCGGGGGGTCTTCAAAACCCGACGCAAAAGAAATCGGGTCTCGGCGTCGGGGAAGCACGTCGGAAAACATGGAAAAGAAGCATGTCGAGCACCCCTCCGGACCCGATGCGCATGCGGGTTCATCTTCCGCCCCGACACAAAAGAAAGCTCGGAATCACGTGGGAAGCGGGTTTCGGGAAACGCAAGCATCGAACACATGCCGGGGCTTCTTCCAAACCCGATTCGAAGTACAGTCCGCCATAATGAGACGAGTTAGGTGCGGATGTGGAGGTGGTTGGAAGAAATTCCGAATTTCTCTTCTCCCTCATTTTTTCTCATATAAATGTAAGGAGAGGCTGTTTTAAAAAGGGTCGAACATTTTTGTTTTGTGCCTCCTCCCTTCTTCTCTTTGGCAGGTGGAGTTGTGGAGCTCAAACCTCCCATTTGAAACTGTAATGCACCTTTGCCTCTGGGCATTTTTTGCAGTGTATTGTATCAACCTTCGGAGCAAATAAATGCATGACTGTGGATGTTTCTCAACCCTCTATGTGTTTCATTTTGCATCCTCCTGATCTTTCACTATGAATATGTTTATCTGTGCATAATATTGCATTGCATTTCTGTGGTCTGTGTTTAATTGGCAAAACATATGTTCTTCATTCCTCGGTGCATCACCTCCTTAGCTTAGGTTTATTTTTATGCATTTCTCTCTCCTGTCTCCTTGGTAGTTAGATTAGGTTTTGGGGTAAACCTCTCTGTGTTTTATTGGTGCATCCGAACAGAGGAATAGGAGCCGGCCTTCATCCGGAGAGCTTTTCGATTTCACAAGGTCCCACACTTGGGAAAAGCTCCATGTTGTGCAATCGCACCTTGTGGGAGTCTCAAACGATCGCGTTGCGAGTCCCGAGGTGCTTGTGATTCAACACCAACAGTCGTCACTAAGGATAATCTTGGCTCTAATCCTCATGGGTGTACTAGTTAGGTAGGTGGGGGTCCTAATTTTTGGCTAGTTACCTCAATGTGCCAACTACTTTGGGGTTCCTGTGGTACTCCTCATAAGGATTTTATAAGCTTATGCCCATGTAATTCCCATAGCTATGTGGATGGATATTTATAGTTATCCGGACCTATGATAAAATGTGTAGTTCATTCCCAATTCATTCCTTTAAGAAAAATAAATGTGTTTATAATTTTTGTAGAAACAAAGTGATAACACACTCGCGATTGTGGACCCCCACAACCAAATTTTATGAGTTTTTGGTCGAAATTGCAACCTAGTCCAGATGCATCCGACTCCACTGCAACCCGATTTTTGTGTTTTGGATTTTAGTAGACTGTAAGAACCAGATATTATATTTGTAATAAAATGTTAGAAAAACAAACTAAAAAGAGTACCAAACCCTAAAGGAAACACTATTATATTAAAAAAGAAAACAAGTTACCCACAACCAAAATAGTCCCACCATGAATATATGCCTAGATTTGGATCACCTGCAAGATGGATTCGTTAATAAGAAAAACCGCAAATTAGATACTAAAATAAAATGGGTTTATGATGTCATTGTAAAGAGAGGGACAATTGTGGTTTCTTTCATTAAATAAAGTGGGTAAACTCTTCTAGTTTTGAATCTAAACTTGCACACAAGCACACTTGGAAAATGTTAGTTGTTTTGGTGGTTAGAGGACCCGCCTCGTTTAGATCCCTAACCCTTTCAAGAGAGATAAAAGACATTTTATCGATATAAAATGAAAATATAAATATACCCGACTCAAATCACGGACAATTGCGGTTGCATTTCGCCAAGAATCGCACGAGATCGTAAGCCAATTGTAGTTGTGATCCCCTATGTTGAGATTTTGTTAGAACAATGTTGCGATAAATTAGATGTATCCTTTGTGCTTCACCTTTCCTTCTTCAAGACACAGCAGAACCAAGATATGCAAGAAAAAGACAAAGAAAACTCAACAATAGTCTTAATGTACAAAGAGTCGGGGTTGGAATGAGGGGGTGAGGACATTTTTATAGATTTGGAATGCATAGGGAATGTGACACACATGGGTTTAATGACAGTCCGAGTCCATTGGGCATACACATAGGTAGGTGTGATGGGATATAATTCAAAGTGAGTGGGAAAGGGTTAGTAAATAGGTGGTGAGTTGTCCTTTATCCCCATTTTGTAGGGGTTTAATACTTTTTTGTTTTTTTGTGTTTTATAATATTTTTTATGTTTTCAAATAAGGTACATTATGTGCAAGGTGAATTTTATAGTGTCTACATGAACAACTCATCAAAAGGACTTAACCATTTTTGCGCTCTGGAAAAATAATGGGGCACTGATTTAGTCTTCCACGAAATGCAAGAACGTAATTTTTCGCTGGTTTTCTTAACCCGCATAACAAAATAATGAGAAGTTAGGGAATCGTGTGAAATTTAGTAAAATTAGTATTGCATGATATATTTTTAACATCCATGACACTAAGGAGTTTAAGTCTTTAACAAGTTGGAAATATAAAAATACACCACGGAGCTGCATATCCATGGGGATTAAGAGATTGGTTGTTAGTTTAAAAGTTGTTGATCGAAGGATTAGACCTCGCAGTGGTCTAAAGTATTTCCACTCATTAGGGAAAGTGAGGGGGAATTTTCAAGGTTCCGTGGAAGGGGAAAATTTGAAATGCCACAGTGAAAGCCATAGGACAAAGCAAGAGTCGCGAGAAGGTCTCAAATTCGCATTGGACTCAAAACTAAAAGGCTAAGTACCCCAACCACAAGAATTTAATGGAACATGTTGTCTTTCCCTGCAGATCTTATGGCATGTGATATAATCAAAGGGTTGTGTTGTGGTTATTGAATCTCACTTCATGGTGTCCATTCCTATACTACAAGAAAACTTTGTAAGAAAAACCATGACACCCATGCTCATTCAACATATCTTCATGAGACGATTCCAACTCAACATTCATTTCTTCTCTCTCATTCTTCTCTTTCTTCATTCCAAAAAATTTATAAATGCAAGTACTTTCACACTTTGTAAGGGTTCTTCTTCCTTCCTTCCTTAGCATACTTTTGAGCTCTTCCCTGTGAAGCTCAAAATTTCATGCATCCGTCCTCTATAACTTGCGAATGGAGATTTTCTCACCTCGGCTCTGTATATAAGGTGTAAAAGATTGATTAATCTTTCCTTACCTCAAATATGTTCTACTTGGTGTGAATATTATACCCTCTTGCATATTTTATGTTCTTTTACTCATTTTCATTAGAGTTGTGTGCATCCTTATAATTCCATCTCATGAACTTGCATTTGTGTCACATGTAATTTCAAAATTTTCACCTTCTTTCTAGTGTTATCACCACCCCTTTAGCTTAGTTTTCTTATTTTATTACATCTCCCTCTCCCTTGTCGCTTAGAAATGTTAGATTAGGATTAGTTGTAGGAGTAATTTAGCATTAGAAGTAGGTTGTTTTGCAGGTTTTCCCAAATCCACACAAAAGAATCTGACCTTCTCTGGAGGTTTGTCTCAAGCCGCAAGTCCCACATTTGGAGATAGTCCCATATTGGCTAGAAATTCTGGGTCTTTATGATTCGGAGCGGGGAGCAATTTTGATATCCAACAATATCTCGAACAAATTGGGATGTACCCATGCTATCTTGACATGTTTCTTTAGTATGTACCACAATCATAATTTATGGAGAGGGACATCAATCCCTCTCTATATAAATCTATATCTCCCCCCCATACATACATAACCCCTCTATAGAGTATAATAGCCATATCCTTTTCAGATTAGATTCTATACGTAACATGACTGACCATAGGCCCCCCTCTCTATAGATGGGGGCCATATCTAGAGAGGCTCCTCTCCCGTTGGCCTATATAGAGAGATAGATGGATGGGAAGGGACCCAAGCTGCGAGCCCTATCTATATATGGCGAGGCACTCGACCCCCCCCTAGAGAGATATGGGAGATAGGGCCCATATAATAGAGAGATAGGGCCTTTCCCCAACTATAGACAGGGGGCCCTCTACTCTATAATCTAGAATGTAATGAAGGGGGTCGAGAGCCCTATCTCTATATGGCTCGGATTACAGAGAGTTGTGCCAAGATAGAGTATAGTGGGGCCCCATATCCATATAAAAAGAGGGGCCTAGGGTCCTAATTCCATATAAATATATCTGGCCAATGTCATCGCCTCTGAAGCTATATAGATAGGTGCCTCTCTTATCCATATGGAGAGGGGGATAGAGAGAGGTGTTGATCAGTAACTAATATAAAGTATAAAAAAACTGCCCTTGGCTAGTATAGAGAGATGTCCATATGGGTAACAATGGGAGAGACAATAAATGATAATGGGCTCAACCTATTGCAATTGAATTAGATAAAGTCTTGAACTATAACCATATAGCACGGTCCAAAAAAGGGATTGAAGGTATAAAAATATCAAATAAGGATTGTCATGAGAAGTCGAGAAGAGGAGTTTAGGATTCAAAAGTCTCTAAAAGTACCACTATTTCTCAATTAAGACCAAATTAGTTGGACATAGAAAAATGTCGAAAATGCATGTAAATTAACATAAAATAAAAAGTCACGAGGCCATTTTAGGAAACTACACAAAAAAATTATATTAGATACTCTAAAAAATCATGATCTATAAGAACAAATAATTTAGCGAAAACAATGTATTAGATTTTTTTAGTAAACATTTTGGATCACACTTTGTGATCCATCGTCAAGATGACATCTTGTGATATGAAAATGTTGATTAAAAACCCATTACATACTTTTCTCCAAAAGCTTTTTTATGTTATGTACTATGAAAACCTTATGTCTCTAACCATTATCAATTTTATACTAATAAAATATTTTATTTATGTATTATTAAAATTTTATTACAAGTCAAAATGTATAGTCTTTTAAAATGTTTGATTGTAAATTACAGTAGGAATCTATAAAAATGGCCCACACAAGTATTAAATTCTATTTGTAACTACTACTAATTACAATGATGCGGTTGTGTCAATATGTATAAACTATATTGAAATCCAAGAAGTGGTGGTGGAGTGTAATAGTGTGATATGTGTGATATGTAAATAAAAATGGCCTACCTTAAATTTGACGTCCATTTGACCATCATAAGGAAATGTTGCTTCTTTATTAGAGAATGTGATCAAGAGTCCCCCATAAAGAGTCTTTTGAGTCCGTTGTAGTGGTGTGGCTAATTAAGGCCATCTATCCACAATCGATGAAAAATTATGGAGAAGGTGATGGATTTGCTAATCAATGTGAGCCCTTGATGGAGAAAATATGTGCCAAATCTAAGATATGTGCCTCAAGATTGATATTAATATAGGGTTTTTCATATATGTGCATTTAATATATCTAAGTTAATTGTTAATGAAAAATATGAATATTTAAATGTCATAAAATTAATAAATATTAAAGAAGTTGTCTAATTTGTGAGGATGATTCAAATTAATTTAATTTAGTATTTAATATTCATTAGAAACCAAGAATGGCCAATAGGACTAAAGAAGAAAAAACATGATTCCTATGCATAAAGGGAGTGTCAAGTGCATCTCCAATAGAATAATGAGAGAAAATGACATATGATTAAAATTCAATGAGAATCATTTGTTCTAATATTTGGCAACAATATGTCTTAGAAACAATAGAATGTATATTTTTCTACGAATGGACCATGTTGTCTTGATATTAGCTTTATTGTAGTTCCTAGCTTGAAGTCTAGAAGTACAAATTGGTAGTCCTTAGATTACCAACATGTGAAGGATTAACATTGGGTGTGACATGTTGAAGTTGAAGTGGAAGTGACTCACAAATAAAAAAAGATAAACATATTTGGTCCTCATAATGAATGAATGTCCTCAATGATCCATGAAAATCTTTATAAAGACAATAATATTTTCCAAAAACTCATAGTAGATAGGGCACCTAAAAACAAAACATTCTTCACTTTTAGGTTCAAGAAAACATAATTTGCATATAAACTCAACATAAGGGAGGTCATGATCGATTCCATCTAAAGTTGACGAGAGCTTACTTTGAAATTGAGATGAAGGGATCCTTAAGTAAGACGAGAATTAAATTCTTCGGGTACTCAAGAACTCAAATTTGGTCCTCATGTAAGCATAATTTTTTTGGAAATACTCAAGAAGATTTGGATCAAAAGGACCTTTTAAGACTTTAAATAAGATTTATCAATATCTTCATCTATACATTTGTTTACTTCTTGTTTAGTGAGTCAAGAAGCACTAATAGACATGATCTAAGAGGAGAGAGTTGTTCTATACCAATATCAAACTTTTGGAGGAGAGCCACACCTCTATAATACCAATAATATTTGTATGATCCTTGTTTGGGAAGTCACACATAAGAGGATTGAAGTGTCAAATGCACATACATATTATGATTAGAGTAAGCATCTTCCATGCATTGCTTTCTATGCAACATAGCGATAATGTGAAATTTTAATGAGGTAAAGAGAGGACATACCTTGATCTCTAGTAGAATAATTAAACGAGGAACCATTTTTTTAGCTCAAATGTGTTTTGATAGCATGGAGATGAGAATTCTTTCCATGCATTTCAAATCATTTTGTTTCAAGTGTGGCCCCCAAACCTCACATCTATACAAAAATGTGGGAGTAACTAATGTATGAAAAGAAAAATATTTTCTCAGATATCTTGAAATCGGAGTTGAAAACATTGTCTTTCCGTAGATGTCGATCTTGCATATCTATTGCCAATGCTTACTTCTACCGTAGGCAAAAGGTTAAAATGAGGTCTGGAAAAAATCACACCCAAGTAGGTGTAAGAGTACACTGCCACAACTCATTGTGCTTTGTATGTCAAATTGATTGTAGATACTACATTCTTGGTTACATTGAATGCCATGACTTTTGCCTTTGAAATATTTACTTGAAGGCCATTTTTATCTCAAAATATGTTAAACGTATCAAGATGATTTTGAAGACCTTTGATTGAGTGTGATAACAAGACAATATCATTTGCAATAATAAAATTGTTATGAAAGTCCCATAGAGACTACACACACATATATCATATAAAGTTTTAGAGATAAGATCCACTAACTCAAATATAAATCCCAAATAGTGTCGCTTAGAGTGGACAACCATGTTTAACACCTTTGGTATAATGGATGATATATCTATAATGCCCATTATGATTGGAATATTCCTAACAATTACCTCATATAAAATCGTTATTAGGAAATTACTAATTCAAGAAGGCCCAAATCTTTAAGCCTTTGTATGAAAAGATGCATTGGAATTTTATCAAAGTCCTTACACAAGTTTAAAAACTTCTCTCTAAACATTTTTTGAATGAAACTTTGGTTTTATAAGGTCTCCTAGTCATAATATAATTTCAACATCATACCAAACATATCAAGAACAATAACTAGAAACATTAAGAAATCCAATGATGATAATATGCCACAATTGTTAGTCTTCCACCAAGATGTAAATCACGGGATACTTAATGATTCAAAGACAATTTTTGTGATTTAAATTACAATTTAGTCCTAGGATACCTTTACCCAATAAAATAGCACACTGATGTAACAAACAAAACCCCTAAATACAGAAATATCCGTTCTGTTCGAACCCTAATTTTGCGGATAGAGACCACAACTATAAATTTAAATAAAAACGTTGAAAATTCCAACGGTCATATGATTTCAAATTTGAAATTGCGATTCCGCTCCTTCGTTTGTACCCTTGCTAGCAGAGATTGTATGCTTCCACTGTTTATAATATTACATTAAAACAGATTTTTGAAGAAAAATCTTGATAAATTATTTAAGAAATCTGCGCGCGATGGCTGTTAAGGAAGAGGAAAAAGTAGCTCTGGTTCCGTTCCTCTTTGTGTTCAAAAATGGAACATTCCTCCATTCCATTCCCTGAGCGGTCAGGAATGGGAAGAAGAAGAACACACTGTCGACATACAAGAGGAAATTTTGAAGGTGGGAAGACATCCGGATTGCGATATAGTTGTGGATCATCCCAGCATCAGCAGATGGCATTTGCAGATCCAATTTCAGAAGTCATCCCAAGAACTTCTCCTCACCGATCTATCTTCAGGTCAGGAAACAAAACCTGAGAAATTTTCTCAGTTCATTTATTTGGACTAACCCTCTTGGGCGAGACTTTTAGACTTTCTCCGTTAGTAGGGCTTGGGTGATTTCTCGTGTTTAGGTGCAATCCCCAGTACCCTAAACTCTGGTGTTGAAATAAGTGTGGGTTGGCATTCAAGCCCTGCGTATTACCAGCTCTACTTTAAAAATACAATGTAGGCTCATAGAATTAAATTTGGTTTTATAAGGATTCACAAAGTAATTAATATGTTTTTACTTGTTTTCTCCTGTGATCCATGATTAGGTAGGGCAAACCCTTTTCTGGGGTTAGCAAAGTTGAGATTGTTTTGATCCCTGCAATGATTAGATGTAATTTTGGGCTACCAGTTCCCTTAGTCTCTATAGCCTCTGACAGAGAATGCCTTGCCATTCAAACCATGAACTTGGGTATCCTAATAAGTGTGGTGCCATTGCTCCTTAGATGTAAACCGAGGTACGAAGAATTGCCAGTGTAGCATTTTACTGTGGAAATTTTTCTTCTAGCTCTGTCCTATTACGCATGGATTAGCATTTTAGCCATAAGCCTCACCTGCTCTGAATATAAAAACGAATGTCGGCTCAGACAATTTAATTTAATTTTAGATGGCTTTAAAAAACAATTTGATTTAAATTGTAATCAAAACGTTTATACTTAGTGATTGTGAACCATGATTAGGTAGAATAAAAACTCTCTTGTTGGGTTAGCAGAGGTGAGTCTACTGGGTTTCTAATATTTATGGGGCTCTGGTGATTCTTCCTAGGATTAGATATAGTTGCCGGTTCACTCTACCCTCTAGCCTTTATAAGCTGTGCAGGAGAATTGCTTTGCGATTGAACTTTGAACATGGACATCCTGATAACTGTAGGGTGATAACTCGTTGGATGACACACAACCCTAGGACAATTGAGGTGGCCCGGCCTCTGGAAACTGGGGCATATTCTTGTGTCATAATTTCTCCAAGTGTGAATTAGAATTAAAGATCCCAGCCTCACCAGATCATAAAAATACAGAAAAAGCAATCTATGATTAGATAATTGAAGTCAATGTTATAGAATTATGTTATAGAATTGTAAAATGTAGTCTTATTTTGATTGTGTTTGCAGTTCATGGAACATTTGTTTGTGGGCAGAGAGCCACACCCAAAGTTCCAGTAACACTACGCCCGGATGACACATTCAGGATGGGGGCTTCCACAAGGATTTACAAGCTCCAGTGGCTTCCATACCCAGCAGAGGAAGAAGAAGATTACCCGTTAGTTAGCCTGTTCCTTTTTTGAGTTGTTTTCACTCATTTTTGGGTAATTGATCAAGTTTGATGAATTATTATGAACTTTTAGATAAAATCCCTATTTTATGTTGATCCTCATTATTTGGGGAAGGTCCTCTCTTTGTCACTTTGTCATTTGGGGTGAACTCCTCAAGTAATTTATCATTTACATATTATGAAACTTTTTTCGGTACCTAATGATGCTCCATTCTGATTCCCCTCCAAGATAATTGTTCTAGTTTCGATTGAATCCTTATTTGACTAGATGTAACTTAAAATTTTCTCCATTGCTAGAAAAATCATTTTGAATTTTCTTCTAGCTAATGCTTATTATAATTACTTTTTTTTTCGTTATGTTGTGTTCTGTTTTGTTTGATTGCCCATTTGGAACCTTTTGGTTCCGTGGATTACAATAGGGAAAATTAGAATTTAGACCTTTTTCTAGGATTTCTTTAACAAATTTTCTAGCTCAGTGAGATTCCTCATGGTTTGTGTTGTAATGTCTAGTGCATTCCACTTTTTGGATATTCAGGGAATTCTTACATATTTCCTCATACAATAGAGGAATGCCTAGAGATGGTTCTTGCGTTGGATATCATTTAAATTGGCACATTTTTGCATGCTTTATTTCAATTTCTACATAATTATCACTGCGATCAGACAATCAGAAAAATTCTCCCCATAATTTGGGTGAATATGCTTTGTTTTAATTCAGTTTATATCAATGGAGATTAATTGGGTGTCCTCAACTAGTTTAAGCTTTTTTGAGGAATTTCTGGATTAGCTGTGATATGCATCGATGTTTTTGTCCTGCTTGAATTTTTACATTCCCATTGACCTGTTTTGTTCATTTGAGGACAATACTATAATCTTATGCATAGCTGTCTTCTCAAAAATTTTACCCTTCATGCGTTTTTTCA
Source organism: Taxus wallichiana var. yunnanensis (assembly GCA_018340775.1). Lineage (NCBI taxonomy): Eukaryota > Viridiplantae > Streptophyta > Pinopsida > Cupressales > Taxaceae > Taxus > Taxus wallichiana. Next base: position 833,149,228 of record CM031234.1, read on the forward strand.
TAGACCCCAAAGTTTTTGAATGGGGTTTATGAACCCAACAAACACGAATGCACATCCGATGGTGAAAACAAGGACCAAGTCTTTACAGAAGAGGGATATGTGGGAGCTGCTGAATCAAATTCTTGGAATATGGTACAAACCTAAGCACCTCTATTATTACTTGGAAAGAAATTCTCTCATGCTATATAAAGACCACAAGGATACACTCGTACATGCTCTTCCTGAAAACTCTTCTCTTTATCACTTTTTTTTTTTAACTTTAAAGTGTTTTATTGTATGAGTAACCTTATAATTTACTTTTACAACCCTAATCCTGTCTTAAAAACAGGAGTCTGGATATAATGATGAAAACAAGGAACAAGACTCAATGGAAGAGGGATGTGCCAAAGCTGTTGAATCTGTCTCCAAGAATCAGGTACAACAGAAGCACGTCTGTTTTCACTTTGAAATAACTAACCTCATCAACTCATAAGGAATCTCTCTAACATGGTCTGGTTTTTATACTTGTATTAAATTATTTACTTTAAACATACCTTTGCTTTGTATTTGATGGTGAAAACAAGAAACAAGCCTCAAAGAAAGAGAGATATGTTGGAGACATTGAATCAAAATCTTGGATTACGGTATAACTATCAGTAACATGTGCTGCCACCTGATATTGTTTTCTTTATCATTTTTTATTTTTTAATGGATTTTGAAGTGTTTTAATCAATTATTAACCCTGAATATTCCCTTTTATAGACCCCAACCTCATTGGACATCGGTTCTAAACGCAAGAAACTGGAGTGTGGATTTAATGATGAAAACAAGGAACTGGCCTTAACACAAGTGGGATATATCAATGGTGTTGAATCTGCTGTCCTCGGGAATCTGGTGAAAACATGAACAGCGCCTTTGTTTTCAATTTGAAATAAATTACCTCATATAGCTTACCAGATACTCTCTAATAGGCTCTGTTTTATGAAAATTGTCCTTTTTTTGTTTTCATTTCTTTATTATGTTCAAGTACTTTTCATATAACTTTAATTATAAAGACCACATGCTCCGGTTCCTGAATTTTTTATTTTTTATTTTATTTGTTGTAATATTAAAGTCTTTTATCAAACTAATATCCCTTGCAATGCGCTTTTAGGCTTTTTATAGAGCCCAACCTTATCTGGCATTGTTTGTGATCCCAACAAACAGGAGTGTAGATTTTCTGATGAAAATGAGGAAGCCTCAGAGGAAGATAAAGCTACTGAATCAGTCATCTGCATGAAACTTGTATGATTATGAGCACCTCTATTTCCACTTTGAAATAATCTATTGTTACAAAGTTTACTAACAAACTCTGTTTTATGAGAATTGTTCTTTTGATTTTTTTCATTTTTCTATACTATTTGTCATTATTAATAAATAATTTATCTCGTAAAGATCACAATGATACTCTCTAACATGCTCTGCTTCCTGAAAATTAATATCTTATCATTTTTTGTTATAAGTTTTAAATGTTTTATTTAATTATAACTCTGTACATGCCCTTTTAAGAGACCCCAAATCTGTTTGGCACCGTTTCTGAACCCCACAAACAAGAGTATGGATTTACTGATGAAAACAAGCAACAAGCCTCTATGGGAGAGGGATAGGATATGTGAATTGTGTTGAATCCATCCCCAACAACCATGAGCACTTCTGTTTTCTCTTTGTATAAAACTCTTTAACATCTTTTGTTTTATGATAATTGTGCTCTTTTTCTTTATTATTCTTATGTAGTGTTCTCAAGTGTTTTAATAAAATAATATAATCAATTTACCTGGGATATGCCCCTTTTATAGACTCCTATCTTTTCAGACATTGTTTTTGAAGCCAACAAACAGGAGTATAGATTTAACAATGAAAACGAGGAACAAGCCTCGAAGGAAGAGGGATATGTGAAAGCTGTTGATTCTGTAAAACCATGAGTTATTCTGTTTTCACCTTGAAATAGTCTTCCTTATAAAGCCTGCTGGGATGCTCTCTAATAGGCTCTGTCTTATGAAAATTGTTCTTTGTTTCTTTTCATTTTCTGCATTACGTTCAAATCTTGAACAAAATATTTACTGTATGTATATCTTTTTTTTTTAAAGATGGAGAACACAATCTTTTTGGAGAGTGTCTCTGAACCCAACAAACAGGAGTGTGCATTTTCTGGTGAAAACATGGAACACGCCTTAGAGGAACACAGATATGTTGAGCAGGATAATGCATACTCTGGTGAAATCAAGGAACAGGCCTTAGATGAACTCAGATATGTTGAACAAGATTGTGCATTTGCCGGTGGAATCAAGGAACAACACTTAGATGAACAAAGATATGTTGAGCAGGATTATGCATATTATGGTCAAAACAAGGAACAAGCATTTGCTGGTGAAATCAAGGAACAACTCTTAGATGATAACAGATATGTTGAACAGGACCATGTATATTCTGGTGAAATCAAGGAACAAGCCTTAGATGAACACATCTACGTTGAGCAGGATCATGTATATTCTGGTGAAATCAAGGAACAAGTCTTAGATGAAAACAGATATGTTGAACAAGATTTTGCATTTGAGGAACGCGCCTTAGATGAACACAAATACATTGAACAAGATTTTGCATTCACTGTTAAAATCAAGGAACAACCCTTAGATGAACACATATGTGTCGAACAGGATTGTGCATTTTCAGGTGAAATCAAGGAGCAAGCCTTAGAGGAACACAGATATGTTGAACATGTCCCACGTAATCCAGTAAAGAGCCCAATATTTTTGGAGAGTGTTTCTGAACCCAATGCACAGGGGTGTGCATTTTCTAGTGGAAACAAGGATCATGTCTTAAATAAAGACAGATATGACAAAGCTAAACTTCTCCGCAATAATCTGGTACAATCTATGTCTCTAACTTGCTCTACATCATGAAATTCTTCTCTTTATTTTTCGATTTTTTTATAGGATGTTGAAGCGATTTTTAATAATTTTCCCTCTACATGTCTTTTTAATAGAATCCAATCTTGTCTGACTTCTTTTTGGAACCCAACAAACAAGCGTGTGGATTTGATGAAGAAAACAATGAACAATTCTCAATGGAAGAGGGTGATGTCAATTCTGTGAAATCAGACTCCAGGAACCTGGTACAGCCATCAACACTTTCTTTTTCTTTGAATTATAATCTATCTCACTAGGATTATGAGGCTACTCTATGACATGCCCTGTTTCATGAAAATAGTTTTATCATTTTTCTATTAGATGTCCAAGTATTGTGTACATTTGCTGGCAAAATCAAGGAACAGGCCTAAAAGGAACACATATGTTCAAGCTCAATTAATCCAATAAAGATCCTGATCATTTTGGAGTGTGTTTCTGAACCCTACAAACAGGATTGTGCATTTGCCGATGAAAACCACGAACAAGCCTTAAAGGAGCATGGATATGTTGAACCCATTGAATCTATCCCAATAAAGCAAGTCCAGTCCCCAATGCTTTTAGAGAATGTTTCTGAACACAACAAACAGAAATGTGCATTTTCTGGTGAAAACAATAAACAAGCCCTAGAGCAACACAGATATGCTGAACCTGTCCTACCTAATCCAGTAACCCCAATCTTTTTGGAGAGTGTTTTCGAACCCAACAAACAGAAGTTCGCATTTGCCAGTGAAAACGAGGAACAAACTTTAAAGGAACACAGATATGTTGAAGCTGAACTTGTCCACAGTAATCTGGTACAATCTATATCATGAAATTATTCTCTTTATTTATTAATTTTTTTGTTAGAGTGTTCAAGCAATTGTAAGTAATTTTTTTCTGTTAGAGTGTTCAAGCAATTGTAAGTAATTTTTTTCTGTTTGTATTTTTGTCAGACCCCGATCTTATTTGGCATTGTTTTGGAACCCAACAAACAAGAGTGTGGGATTGAAGAAGAAAACAAGGAACAATCCTCGATGAAAGAGGGTCATGTTAATGTTGTTGAATCAGAGTCCAGGAACCTGGTACAGCCATCTTTTTTCTTTGAAGTAATCTAACTCGTTAGGAGTATGAAGATACTCTACAACATGTCCTGTTTCATGAAACGTGTCATTTTTCTATTAGATGTTCAAGTATTATGTTAAGTTGTTTACCCTAAATATGTCTTTTTGTAGACCCTAACGATGTTGAATGGTGTTTCTGAATCTAACAAACAGGAGTGTGGATTTTTTGATGAAAATAAGGAACGACTCTTAATGGAAGAGGAATATGTGGAACCTGTTGAATCAATACCATGGAAGCCTGTTGAACCATCAGCACCTCCACTTCCGGAATCTCCTCATCAGCAGAATACTCTGTCTGTGGTAGCTGATGCTGAGATTGCACCTCTGCAGGAGAATCAGAGACTTACGAGGGAAAAAATGCAGCCATAAGAGCTTCAAACCTTTGGTCAAGAAGGCAAAAAGATAGTAATCTTGTCTGCTTGCAGACGGATCACGTGGAAATAAATCTGAAGACGAGGAAAATGAAAGAAAACCAAGTAAAGTTGATGAAGCCAAAAAAAATTCTAAAAGAGAATTCAAGTGCTGGAATCAGTGTTAAGGGAAACCATGTGAGATGTGAGAAGAAAAACAGGGTCTTGGTGAAAAGAACAGAGACTGTGCTTTGCATGTATTGCAACCAGATACTAGTGCTCACGGGTCTTCTTCAACTGGATTTTATCAAGAGGATAATGACTTGTATCCATCTGACAAGGAGAATCAGACTCCAAAAGTTTCAGGCCAAGCATTGAAAGAAACTACTAGGAACTTTGGTAGACTGGACCAAGAGATTCGTGCTCAAACAGATATAGGGAGGGCACCATTTCATTCTCTCTCTCAGAATTCAAGGGTGAACAACAGACCACCCATAAGTTCTTCCTTGAAGAATACTAACAAAAGTATTGATAATCACCAGGGTTTACACTCCGAGGTAATTTTTGAAATTTTCCTTTCTTTGAGATTGCAACATGAGTAATCATGTATAGTTTTATGCCTTCCATTACCTTCTATTCTAGCATTTCTTTACTACAGTGTTCCACTACGTTATTGCTAACTAAAGCTTATTCTTTTGGCCGGTGACTGCCAAAATCCATGTTTTGAATATATGCCTCTATTCAAGTTTTGTAATTTGCCTCGATACAACTTATGTAGTGTGCTAGCTTATATCAATCTGATGAAATTTCTGCTCTGTATCACCGTTTCAAAGAATCACGCAGCAGGAATTTTTGCCTCAGATCAGAGTTTCAAAATTCACACCATATCACTGCCATGTATAAAGAAACATATCCTTTATTGTAAGGGCACTGGTTATATTCTCAGGAGTTTGTCTTCTCTGTGTATAATGCTCCACAACTATTGAACTAGATCAGAAACATAGAAATGCTTTCACTGTGACCGGAATTGAAATTGAAGTAGTTTTTTTGTGTATAACACCACCAACTTTTTCATGAGTGTAGAAAAAGTATGTTTCCTCCTTTAGTTAAATAAGCATCAATGAAATTCCTAGGTTCTTCAAAAAGTAAGTGATCGCTGCCAAGATTGTGATGTGTCGCTGCAAGGTGTTGATGCAGGGTTTTACTGGAAAATAAGTGACTTATATGGAACATCTGATATCAATGCTTCCCTTCATTGCTTCACTTAGACACGAGTATATAAGTTGAATGTTCCACATATTGTTTGCTGTAAATTTGTGCTCTTCACTTATTTGGTGTCCATCCATGCTGAAAAAGAAGGAACACAACTATACCAAAAAGAAGTCCCCATTAAATATCAGACGTCAATGTTACAATTCTTTTGTCCTTTCCGTGTGTATCATTTTCTGGACTACATGCTGAAGAGATGCATCCTAACTGCTCGTAATGTGTCAACCCTATTTCTTCAGCACCCAACTGATTGAGATAATAACATTAGATATCAGATGGCAACATTCTACTTACTTTTATCGTATCCGTGTGCATCCTTTTCTGGACTAAATTGTGCTAGGAGATGCATTTTGCTGTGTGTCAAGTGATTTATATTGTTAACCCTCCTCCATCTAACCAATTGTTTGCCTTTTTGCATTGGAATTCTCTTTTACATCGAATTCTCTTTTACATCATACATCATGATCTTTTCTACGGATAGCTTTTTTTGGGGTTCCCACTGAAAGTTTTTATGTCAAAGTTCAGACCCAATTTAATGAATTTGTCAATCTGCATGATATCTGTGTGTGCCTGTGTTTACATGCTAGATGATAACTGTGGCAAAGAGAGGACTGAATGGTTTCAACAAAAGTTGTTGAACTCTGATCCGATTTAAATATCCCATTGGCTGACATTGCACTGGATGTTGCATTTAGGTTCAATTCCTTGGAAGGGTTCAACATCCAAATCTGGCAGACTCAAAGAAGAAATGGCATATGGTGGTAGATACCGACTGCTTAATACATAAGGAATCTAGACAGGCTTTGAAGCAACTTGAAGGCATCAAAGGGACTCATTTGATCATCCCTAGAGTTGGTAATTTCCATTGTTCTTTTATTCCACATGCATGGATGAATAAAAATTGCTAGCCAAAGGGATAAATTTATTTAGTTTTTAATCAAGAAGTATCCTTCTTTTGCAGTTATAAGAGAATTAGATTGTCTGAAACGCATGAAATAAATCAAAGAAAGGGAAGGAGGCTGAGGAAATTTTTAGGTGGATTGAAGAATGCATGATGAAAAAGTGTTGGTGGATTCACGTGCAAAACTCTACAGAATGCTTCTCAGTTGGTGTCACCCCACCTGCTTCTCCTCATTTCAGTCTAAGTGATGGCAGCAATGATGCTTCTGCTTCTGTTGCATTCTCGTCCTATGGTAGCTTTGCAGATGTTTTGTCACCTACTGCAGAAGATCATATTCTTGAATGTGCTCTCCGTTATAAAAGATTAGCAACTGGTGTACGTGTTGTTCTTTTGAGTAATGATGTTGCCCTCAAAATCAAAGCTATGGCTGAGGTATACTGTTTCTTCCTTGATTTGCTTTGGGAAAGGGTTGCTGGTAAATCAGTTTCTTTCATATGAACCAAGAATCCCAAGCATAATTCTTGTCTCTGTTTCATTGCTTGATTTCTTGTTTTTGTGTTTGTGGATTATTTTATTTACTCACTCTCTCATAATCCATCAATAGAGTCTGGATTGATTAGTATGATCCCATGCATTCAAGTACACTTTGTATCAACTCTGCTATCAAGCCTGCTCCGTATGATCCCATTGCTTTCATTTCTTCCTTGATTTGCTTCGGGAAATTGTTGCTGGTAAATCAGTTTCTTTCATATCAACCAAGAATCCCAAGCATCATTTTTGTCTCTGCTTCATTATTTGATATCTTGTTTTTGTGTTTGTGGATTATTTTATTTACCGACTCTCTCATAATCCATCAATAGAGAGACTGCATTGATTAGTATGATATGATCCCTTGCATTCAAGTGTGCTTTGTATCAACTCCATTATCAGGCCTGCTCTGTATGATCCCATGCATTCAAGTATGCTTTGTATTAACTCCGCTATCAAGCCTGCTACGTACCAAACGTGCATTGTTGCCTTCCTCTCAATCTATAGTTTTCTTTGTTGATGCCTTAAGAGTGAACAACTTTACAAAACAAGATTGTTCTAAGAATAGCTTTATATTCAATCATTTTGAATCAATCTGTTAGTAGTTCAATGAATTGTTCATAGTTCAATCAATTAATCTTATTAGAAAAGTAGTTTGATTGATTGTATTACAGGGAATGTTATGTGAAAATGCCAAGGGATTTTGTCAAAGTTTGGTCAGTCCTTATTCAGATAGGTTTTTGTGGTCACAAAGCACTGCACATGGCCACAATTGGATTGACATCAACAACGGTGGCAGCGGGAAGTCTTTAGGGACGATGAGGAACTCTACATACTTTGGGATGATGAGGAAGTCTTTGCTTCATGATGAAGAATCAAAAAGAAGAGTAATGAGGGTGCAAAGGGTTAAAGCTGATCTTGCTCCACAATTCTCATTATGGGCAGAAGAAACACATCTAAAACAATAGTTTCCCTTCTGACCCACATTACTTACATGTTGTATCAGAGCTCAATCAAGCCATGTATTTGTGAGTTGTGACAACTGTGGAACAAGACGAGATCCATCATCACAGCCTAAGGAGAACATGAGAAATATGGGTGTTGTAATGGTTGAATGTGGTGTGTTCTGAGCACAATCTGCTTCATAATTCTCATTATGATCAGAGAAGTGTATTTTCATACTGGATAATGAAATTATTCTGCCTTGTGAGTTTCAGCTTATTGTTCCTCTTATTTTCTCTCTTTTCTTTTTGCAGCTTCAAGAAGTACCAGAAGTAAATAGTTGGTAAATGAGAAGTAAATTGCTATTATTATTAGGAGTGCCAAGCCAGGCCTAAGAAGTACAAGAAGTGGCATTTGCTGAACCATGGAAACTAACTCAATTTTAAAGAACTAATTTGGCACAAAATGATTTTTCAGCTCGTGTTTTAAGTAGATGTTTTTTCATACATATAAAATTTTACAAAGCATTTAAGACAATGATATTTTCTGATTCCATTTTTAGATTTTTTTTTTTAAAAACATAATACTTCCATTAATCATCAAAAAAACATGTTACAAGTAAATACAGTGCCAAGCAATGTAACTAATACACCAGGAATCATCCTTAGATATGGGGGGGCGTTCACTACGCTTCACCCCTCGATTTCCGCATATATACCTATCTCGGAAGAAATCATCCTTGAGATTCATCCAAATGAAGGATTCCATTTTTAGATTTTAATGTAACAAGAGTATTATCTAATGTTTTAAGAAGTAAACAGAGCGTTGGATGTAACCATGTAATGTTTTTTTTTCCAAGTTACATTTAGAAGCTCTTTTTATTTTATTATTAGTTGCTTGAGATTAAATACTTTTATTTTTTTTTAAATTTGGATTTTAATTTTGAGCCTTTTTATAAAACATAGTTTTGGAAATGAGCATTTAGGACAAAAAATAGTGATCATGTTGTCTAACGATCAAATTGAAATAACTAAAAATAGATGTTAGGTATTTATCAATGGTTTAATTGTATAATTTTAAGATGTTTTTGTATTGGTTGATTATTAGTTCATATTAGACATAATTAGTGTCTTTTGTGGGGGTGTTTTATTGGGTTTTCCTCTACTTCTTTTGTGTTCTCAAGTTTGGATTGTGTTGTTTAAAGCATCCCAATGCTCTTGGGGCCCTTTAGGGGCACCTTTGGGTTGGCATTCACTAAAGTGGTGCAAATTTCCCACACACAATTCTTGTCAAGTATGTGAACCATATTTGGTTATTTGCATTGTGACTTTCAATCAACTCACCTCCTAGCCTCCATGTCATTGCACATTTTTGCACTAAAGTTAACAATGGGAAATTGTCAATAGTTATCAATGATGTTATGGTTGGCAAGGAAAGGTCCAACGATGATGCAAGAATGTTTAACACTACAAATTGTAATGCAATTTTACTCGGTAGATGGTAAAATTGAGCTAAGACAACTAAATTGGTGCTTAAATTTTGGATAAAGAATAAAAGTAAATGTAGATAAACAAAATATATGTAGAATAGTAGGGGAGAACGGAATAAAATGTGAAACACGGATAAATGCAACAAGGGTTATCTAGGCACAAATAAGAGCAAACAAAACACCCACGTTATACTTGTTTAAAGTAATAAGAAATGATAAAATAATGGTGTAAATGCACAATATATTTTTGCTATGTGAGTGATGAAGAACCCTTTTGTTTTGTTTTAAACAACGACCCCACAAAGCGTAATTAAATCTGAAATTAACTTGAAGTGATAGTTAAGTATGCTTTTCAATCAATGACAAAGCGTGTTTTCCACTAATTTTTTCTATTCTTGCAAAAACACACATAAAATGTTTTTGTTATTAGAGTGATTTTTTTAATTTGTAGACACTTAAATTTGGTAACTTATCGTTTTGCAATGCCAAGCAAGACTATGCTCCCTTGTTAAGACAAATGCTCACATCCGGAATCTAATTAGTTCATCTCTTTAGTTCTTTTGTGACTTGTTTATCATTACACTATGCTATGTCACCAATTTGAATAACATTATTAGGCATAAGCGAAAGGACCTTTGTGTTTCATGTCACAACTTCTTATTTCATGTTTCCTCTTCTTCGTCTAGGACCATACAAATGGGTCAAGATGTGGGGTCCGATCTTGGCTAACTTGTATGGTCCCGCCCCTTTAATTTTTCCAACTTTGTTTCCAAATTGAATATCTTCATTGGGTCATTTCATCTTCTTAGGGTCGATTTTATCATAATATTTCACCTACGAGAGGCTATATAAACAAGTCAATGCTATGTTACAACTCACTTGACACCCTTACAAGAACCTATTGCACAACCTTTATACTTCAAGTCACAACTTCTTGTTTCACTTTTCCTCTTCTTTGTCTAGGGCTATACAAATAGGTCAAGATGTGGGGTCCGGTCTTGGTCAACTTGTATGTTCCTACTTATTTAATTTCTTAGACTATGTTATCGATTTGAATATCTTCATTGGGTCATTTCATCTTCCTAGAGTCGACCTTATCAGAATATTTTACCTACGAAAGGCTATATAAGTAAGTCGGTGTCACATTATAATTCAACTAACAATCTTATAAGATCTTATGGCAAATATCATTCTACAAGCACTCAAAGGTTCATAAGTCTACCCAAATCAACTACAAATCAATTATAATAGTCCCTACTTCAATTTTGAAGCACTCAAATTGGACCAATACAAAAAATTGTGGTCCATTTGGTCTCCATTAAATTTTTTTACAAATTAAAGGATATAATTTCCCCTTGAGTATGTTTTTATCATTGATGATTATCATGGCTAGCGGGGAACCCAAATCTTGTTGGTGTGATCGGATTTGAGGCCCCATACATGTTCAATAAAAGCATTCATATCCCTACTCCATCCCTAAAATTATTAATAGGATAATCCACTTTTCTTCTCGTTCTCCAATGATCAAGGTCATCACTCCAATCATTTAGTATATTCATTAAATCATTTTCCATCCATTTTATCTCATAATGGCTTGATTATATGTGAAGCTAGGATTACAAAGTGAAGTTTATACAAATAATCGAATATCACTCCAAATGTTAAAATCATAATATTTGCATCAAATGAATAACACAACAAACCATCTTTCATTATACTCTTTTTTAATACATTCAAGAAAATATCCTTACATAGTGTTAAAGAGTCCACAAGATTTAATTGATATCAACCCCGATTTGTATCCCTCCTCTTCCTAAGAAGTCTTTGTCTTAGCATAAAGGTTTTTGTAGTTTTCAACATCATGATAAACTTTATTGTAAGTCTTTGGGTTCATAATCTACATTGTAAAAATGATGTCCCCGAATTTTCGCACATGCCTTATTGAAGAAGAAACATAAGCTTAACCCTTGGGAGCCATTTTGACCTCTATGAAGCTCTCTTTGAGTTTGGGTGATCTTATTCATCTTTGAAAAGCTATGTGAACATCAAACCCGTATATTTATTGGTCTTTTAACTAGTTTTTATTGTCAAATTGTTTGCCTCTTTTATCAATGATAATATTTAAAATGTGTTGGCATGAATATGTTGCATTTAATGTGATCACTCATCATGTCGTTAATCTCCATTCCCAATTTAAATTCGAGTAGCCTTTGTCTCTTATAAACTCTTCACAATATTCCACTTAGTTGAGCATATAAAGAAAAAATATTTTAAATAAATAAAGCAAGCATAATTTTTACTTTTAGTGAATTGGGAAAACAAAAGGGGAACATGTGGCAACCCCATATATTCTTAAAGATTTTTACTCTCTTAAAACAACTCCTTGGACCCGTTGGTTTATCCTGCTAAGTTTGTTCAAGAAGGGTCTCTGGAAACATAATATAAAATATAAGGTGTGACCTTTAAACCTAAGTTTTGTGACCACTAATGTGTAAATAGAGAAAGTAATTGATAAATGGAAACAACTAAGTGTGTAAATTTTCATGTAACCTTTCAATGCAAAAACCTCAAGTAGGTTGTGAGAGCTTAGAATTTGTGTAACCTTTTGGAATTGTGGGTGCTCTTGAGTGACCTCCAAACATGGACTGACCAATGCTACGAGAAGATTTAGGGAGCTTCCAATATGTAGATATTGGAGCAAAATTGACGAGTAATTGTGCAATAAATCCAAGAGGGTTTGATAGAGAGTAGGCATGTATTTTATAGAGGCAAAAATAGTCTGAAGTTGGTTGAACACGGTTGAATGCACGTGCTAAAAATAACATTTGAGGAGGTTGCAACAGTTTCGGGACATTTAGGGGCAGAAATGAAATTAATTGCAGAAGTTGCATCCAGAAATGTTGTTGCATGTGCAATTCAATTGCCCCCACCTTTCTAGGATTCTAGAAGTGTAGTTGACTAGGATGAGGATGTGGAGTCCAAGTGGCTATTGACTAAGGATTTGAGTGGCAATTGACTAGGATGTGCACACTTAACTAATTAATTAATCATTTAATTAATAAATGATAATTAAACTAACAAAAGGGTAACTAGGGATTAATTTAATTAATCCAAATGGTGTAATGTGTATGACTTAATCGATTTAATCAATTAATCACAAATGTGTGAATAAGATGATGTACCAGAAGCGAATCTGGGATAAGATGGAAACATGTGTGTAAATTCGGGTGTCTATATTATCCCATTTTTAAAGTGTTATTGCAAAGTAATAGTGCTTTAAAGATAGTAGACATATGCAAAGTGGCGAGTAGAAAGCAATGAAGCAATAGGATGTCCCAACAAGTAGGATAATAGAGGAATGCCCCCTCAAGCGGGTGGATGACACAAGGCGGTGGACAGACCACTTGATAGGAAGAAGACAAGGGATTGGAATAAGGATGGGAAATAAGCGTGCTCGTAACATGAGCGTCATTTGGAAAATAAGTTTAGAGCAACCTTATTTTTGTTGTTGAACAATAGAGTTGTCACCATGATTATGAAAGAATCAAGATGGTTAACCTAGATGCGCGTAAAAAAACACACACAACAAAGAAAAGATAAAAGGAAAAAAAAACCCAATATACGAGTAGGTGCGGGCATCGGGGTCATAAAGTCGAAAAAGAAGACAATCAACCATGCCCCTAATGTGTTGCACATGATGATTAAGTAGATGCAAATGCTCCCAGTAGGAATAGGATCGGGCGGAAGAGCGGAGTTAAAGTGACTCCTTATGACCAACTGTTGGATGCGTTGTGTAAATGATCAAAGAAAAATTTCCCAGTGTGAAGATTTATCACGAAGGAAAAACAATTTTGTGACTCGCCCCAAGTAGATTTATCATATCATGCAATGGGAAGAAAGCAATAGTTGAAATATTGGAGCGATCACTAGGGTAATAGATAAAGGTATGAATTTTATCAAGATTGTATTGAGATGTTGAAAAATTCACTTCAGGGTTTTCCAATTGTAAGATTTCTATGATAAGTGAATGTTTGTTCGAAAATTTTGTAATTTTTTTGGATTTTTGAAATATTTGATTTTTTTTTGGATTTTTGCGAGTTTTGAAAGATTTGAAATAAAAATGCAAAGAAATGTAAACAAACATGAATACATAGCAAAAGGAAAACAATTCATGGCTTAAATAAACCAGAAGGAAAACACAACACATGCAAGCGACAAGAAAGAACGAAACAAACATTGAAAACAAACCCAATATGAATAGGAAGGAACCACACCAAAGTTATATGTGAACTGAGATGTGAATAAATTTCCTGTAATTGGTCTACAACAAAGGTAAACAAAGTACAACAAAATAACAAACTGAAATAAGCAAAAGCATCATCACAATGTTGAAAAACTCCAACAGTATAACACAAAATGCAAAAACTACGTCTAGTGACACTCTAAATGTATTCCACAATGAAGAACTAAATAGATTTGAATTCCCTCAAGTGATAGCTTAGAATGCGAGAGGATTGGATTGGGCCGAAGAGCAGAGTGATACTTAGATTGTTGAGAGAACAAAAATGGCCTAAGTATTGGGTGCGTAAATGAAGGGTGTTGGAAGAGCGGCGGCATTATGATAGGATTGGAATGTCCAGGATCAAAACTTAGCCCTTTTTTTGGATAAGTGTTGTTTTTGGAGTTAGCGTGTTGAGAACACAAAGACATGAAGACTTGTGGTCCACGTAATGATATTTTGGGAACAAGCGACAACTGAGTGTCATGCATAGTTTAGGCTAATAATAGGACTTCTACTCAGAGTTAACTATAGGAAGTCTATTATTAGAGCACTTGCATGTTGTGCATCCTATTGTAAAGGCACATGGATATTATTTAGCATGTGACCTATTTTGAGAAGTGCATGGGCGGTGAAGGGCAAGTCCCCACCCCTATATATATGTATTGATTTACACGGGTTAGTGAGTGAAAAACTATGGTAGAGTTATGTTGTTGGTTTTGTCATGCGCATGACTCATGAAGATAATTATGTAATGTAAGAATATTTTGTTGTTGGGAATTCAAGACTATGGAATAGTGTTATGATTCAATAACAAAACCAATCATGCACACATGATCTAAACAATTCCCAAAATCTATAGTAGTGGAAGTATAAACTAGAATAATCCAAATCAAAACAAAGTACACACACATAACACAACATATACCATGGTTCACCCAATGCGGCTACGTCCACCAAAGATAGAGATCTCATATATATAATATAACAAGAGTACAAACCAACTCTTCAATACAAGATTACAATGCATCTCTCCAAGAGTATCTCCTCTCCTTCAGATCTCTAAATGGATCTCCATGAGTGCACTACAATTGTGCCTCCAAACCACCACCAACAGATCTCACATAACTAAGAACTACTACATCTCTGAACTACAACCAAGCTCTCTGTGGATCTGCAACAAGACCTCTCACATGGGTCTACCATATGTGCAACTATAACTATGCACCAAGAAGTAAGTTTGTCTCTCCATCACTACATCAACCTATGCAAACATGAAGACAACCTCCTCTACAATATCTAGATCTACATGGATCAACAATACAACATGATCTCATGGATCTATGAATACAAGATCTCACAACAACCTATGGATCTAACAATATAAGACTAGATCTACATGGATCAACAATACATCATGATCTCATGGATCTACAATACAAGATCTCACCAACATGTGGATCTACAAGAAGAAACTCTATGTGCTTTGCATACTATGCAAGCCATTACAATGAGACAATAACTATACAAAGGAAATACAAGTAGAAGATGTTACCCTCTTCTCACCATTAAGATGTAATTGTTATTTCCTTATGTCCAACTTCTATCCATGGAAGCTTTTCTTCATGTAACATGTTCTTTCTTTCTCTTCTTCTTCATCCTCTCAATCAAGGATTCCACATGTAATAATAATCAATTACATGCCATCATAACATCTAACCCTAGCTTTCATGTTTATATAAGCATCTACAAACTTAGGGCACCTTAGCTATGCATTTACAACCTTTAGATCAACTTTATAAAAAAGTTAGATCTAATTCACGTGAGTTAAATATAAACTTTCACGCATAGGTAATCGGATGGATAACCTTGATCTGACCGACCGATGACTAGGTTTCTTACTAAGTAAACCAACAAGGTGTAAATCATGCTAACTGTGAAGCAATTCAGCTCCACAATCCTAACAATCTCCCACTTGGAGATAAATTTTTGTTGAACCTATACCTATACATATACATCACCATCCTCTACATACCGTGAAGACTATCTATTCTTTATATCAACAATTCTCTCAAATGAAATCAAGAAGATTAAATCATCTTCTAAAACTAAGAAGATAACAACTTGTGACTTACCATATACTTGCATGAAGCTACTACCGATATGTGATACATGAGCTAACCATACATCAAGCTCCCATTGAATCATAACTCCAAGCCTCTCATGCAACCAATTCACCATGACTAATCATACCTAAAAGATCTCCCACTCAAACTGAAGTATAAGCTTCAACTCACAACCATAACCATACCAAAAAACCAACCATTTCTCTTCATCCATCTATCCATGTCTCCATGCAACCACCAATGCAAGTTGACCAAGAAAGTCAAACTGGAATATGCCAAAGAAAAATAAGATCCTGGGTAAAGATAGCTCCAATGAGTTCTACATGCAATAGTGGGTGATCAATCCACAAACCTTGCATAACTCAAAGAATCCAAACACTACATTCTTATCTTTGCAAATCCAACTCTGGATATACAACTAGCATGTCCAAGACAACCATCCATAGATAACATATGTATCGGGGAGTAACATAGTAACAAGAGGAAATACAAACATCCCTACTCATGCTCAAGGCATCTAAATTGTACTCATAGGCATCCATGTGCAAAAAAATATTTGCGTCATCATAGACTCACAAAATAATCTATCCACATGTATAAACTTACCATGTACATCCATCCATATTACAGTAGATCTCCGTAAGCTCCAAGTTTACCACTAACTAACTCCAAAAGCTGAATATAAATCTTGTGCTCATTAATGTCAATAACAAACATCCATGCTAAACCATGCCACTAATACCAAGTGCAAATGCCAACAAACATGTCATCAACATACTCTGCACACAATCAACCAAGATGAAAGCAAAACAAGGGAACCATCTAAAAATGGTAAATAAATATTTTTTCAAACTTGTGACCAAACTGACCACGGTTTCCTAACCAACCCTGGTCACTTCCTAAATGACCATGGTAACCGATGATGACCGACCATGGTTAACCCTAACCGACACCGATCTCTAAACTATAAGATTTTTTCTTTTTTCACCCTTGAAACTTTGAAACTTTCTCTATCATCTAAAACCAGTTGAATCAACCATCAACTACCTTCCCTAAGGAATATCCTACCACCACAAACTAAACTAGAAATGACATCACAAAGTAATAAAATCAAAATACTGCAAAGTCATGACTACCCTCCAAAACCAACTTGTGCCTCCTACCACTCTGAATAGTAGCAATCTTCTCTCACTTTGCATGTGCATATATGTCCAACCTGCAATGCCAACAACCATGGCTTGCTCCCACTTAACCTGAACTCCCCTACATTGCTTCTAATCACCAAGCTCAAAAGCTATATATGTCAGTGAGAAATAAAATAGATGAAAGAAAATATAAATTGATTCCCTTCTTATCAAAGAATACTTCTACATCATAGAAGTTTGGACTTCTTGTGAAGTAGGTGAATCAACTTCTTTTCATCATGTGTACTCAACATCTCTCATTACTGCAACTGTGTCTAATCATGACTTTTCATTGAGGATCTCATCCTTAGACTAGATATCCTTGTCCTCAAGATTCCACACAACCGGGAAATAAAATTCAAACAACACTAAAAACCATGGTGTAAATATGTGCACACTATCCAAACATAATATCAATTACTCCAAATGAAAGAAATAAAACATGAACCATATAGAGATACCTGACCCAAAGTCTCACTGGACTAACCAAGCCAACTCCGTCCTCTTTTTGATTCAAACATTGAAGTGATTTGCACGTTTTCTGCCTGTACACATTGTGCAAGAAACCTGATCCTCCAAAAAAAAGGACATTGAACCATCCATGCCCTCTTCTTCTGTAAGAAACCCTGTGTAGACTCGTTGTCACAGAGACCGACCACGGTTCGTTGACCAGTACCGGTTACCCTCTATGACCGATGTCGGTTCCCCCGACCGGAATCGACTCTGCTGGAATGAACACAACGCCACAAATTGGCATAGGTCACCAAACCAGGTGCCTACTCCGAACCAAAGCCGATAGTTGTGTTGAGCCAGTCATTTCAAGAAGCACCCAAATCTTGCACAAAAACTTAACAACAATAATACATGCAATAAAACTACACCAAGATGAAATACATCACCTTATTAGCACTAAGATACTCAACTGCATCTTCAACTGAAGAACATGTTTCTTTGATGGAAACCTCGTCTTCATTCTGTGCTACTATATTTTGCTTCTCTAATGAAGCCCATGCATCTAACTGCACCAAAGGATGCATAACTACTCCTCTATCTCATACTTAGATCTGCAATCCCAAACATGCATGTGTAACCAAAATAATACAAGCACTGCAATACCAAGGTAAAAAAACCATACCTCTATAAACCAGATTTGCAATCTAACAATCATGCATGTGCCTCCAAGAACCAAGGACAAGTCAACAAACAAGATACATTCCATACATCTCTCAATTTTTCTTAAATATGTGATTTTTTGTTTAAAACCAAGTTGCTTTCGATGGCAAGGACCACATCCACTGTCTTGGCCGTATAGTTGCCACCTAACCGACATCGCTCACTGTAATTTCCAAAAACTCACATTTCTAACTTCCACTTGAGATTTAAATATCTTCTCTGCAATTTTCACATCAGGAAAAACAAACCCTGCTCTCATACACCTATCAGTAAACCACTAACAATATACTAAAGCAAAACCTTGCTCTGAAATAACCAAGCTTTGATACCAGTTGTTGGGAATTTGAGATTGTGGAATAGTGTTATGATTCAATAACAAACCCAATCATGCACACAGGATCTAAACAATTCCCCAAAATCTACAGAAGTGTAAGTATAAACTAGAATAATCCAAATCAAAACCATTTACACACACATAACACAAAATGTAATGTGGTTCCACCCAATGTGGGCTACATCCACCAAAGATAGAGATCTCATATATATAATATAACAAAAGTACAAACCAACTCTTTAATACAAGAGTGTAATGCATCTTTCCAAGAGTATCCCCTCTTCTTGAGATCTTTAAACGGATCTCCATGAGTGCACTACAATTGTGCCTCGAAACAAACCAGATGATCTCTCGTATAACCAGAACTACTACATCTTTGAATTGCACCAAGCTCTCTATGGATCTCCACAATACCTCTCACATGGGTCTACCATATGTGCAACTATAACTCTGCACTAAGAAGTAAGTTTTTCTCTCCATCGTTGCATCAACCTGTGCAAACATAAAGACAACCTCCTCCTCAATATCTAGATCTACATGGATCATCAATACAACATGATCTCATGGACCTATGAATACAAGATTTCACAACAACCTTGTGGATCTAATAATATAAGACTAGATCTACATGGATCAACAATACATCATGATCTCATGGATCTACAATACAATATCTCACCAACATGTGGATCTACAAGAAGAAACTCTATGTGCTTTGCATATTATGCAAGCCATTACAATGAGACAATAAATATACAAAGGAAATACAGTAGAAGATGTTACCCTCTTCTCACCATTTAGATGTACATGTTATTTCCTTTCATGTTATTTCCTTATGTCACTCTCCTCTCCATGGAAGCTTTATCTTCATGTAACTTGTTCTTTCTTTCTCTTCTTCTTCATCCTCTCAATCTAAGAATCAATGATCTAATCAATCCATGCCATCATAACATCTAACCCTAGCTTTTATGCTTATATAAGCATCTACAAACTTAGGGCACCTTAGCTATGCATTTACAACCTTTAGATCAACTTTATAACAAAGTTAGATCTAATTCTTGAGTTAAATATAAACTTTCACGCACATGTAACTCATGACGGCTAAGCCTTGATCGATGATGGTTACCACCGATCTTACAAATGACCGATGATTACCGGATACCCTGACTAGTTCCGATTTGACCCTCTAACCGGCACATTATTGATTAAACCAAACAAGGTGTAAATCATGCTAACTATGAAGTAATTCAACTCCACAATCCTAACAATCTCCCACTTGGAGATAAATTGTTGAACCTTTGTACCTATGTACCTATACATCACCATCCTCTACATACCATGAAGACCATCTATTCTTTATATCATCAACAATTCTCTCAAATGAAATCAAGAAGATTAAACCATCTTCTAAAACCAAGAAGATAACAAACCCATGACTTACCATATACCTGCATGAAGCTACTACTTGATATGTGATACACGAGCTATCCATACATCAAGCTCCCACTGAATCATAACTCTAAGCCTCTCATGCAACTAAGCCACCATGACTAACACACCTGCAAGAGCTCCCACTCAAACTGAAAATACTGAGCTTCAACTACAACCATAGCCATACCTATAAAACCAACCATGTTCTCCATCCATCTATCCATGTCTCCATGCAACCACCAATGCAATTGACCAAGACAAGTCAAACTAGGAATATGCAAAAAGCAAAACAAGATCCTGGGTAAAGACAACCCAAATGAGTTCTACATGCAACAATGGGTGATCAATCCACAAACATGCATAACTCAAAGAATCCAAACACTACAATCTACAAATCCAACCCTGCATAAACAACTATCATGTCCAAGAAAACCATCCGTAGATAACATATGTATCAAGGAGTAACATAGTAACAAGAGGAAATACAAACATCCCCTACTCATGCTCAAGGCATCTAAATTATGCTCATAGGAATCCATGTGCAAAACAAATATTTGCATCATCATAGACTCACAAAATAGAATCTATCCACATGTATAAACTCACCATGTACATCCATCCATATCACTAGGCTCTCCAGAAGCTCCAAGTCTCCATCGACTAACTCCAAAGCCAAATATGAATCATGTGCTCATCAATGTCAATAATAAACATCCATGCTAAACCATGCCACTAATACCAAGTGTAAATACCAAAAACATGTCATCAACATACTCTGCATAATCAACCAAGATGAAATCAAAACAAGGGCACCATCTAAAAATGGTAAATAAACACTTTGTCAAACTTGTGACCAAACCGACCACGATTTCCTAACCTACCCGATCACTTTGCACGATCGAACATGGTTACTAATGACCAACCACATTAACCCTAACCGACATCAGTCTCTGTAACTATAAGATTTTCTTCTTTTTTTCACCCTTAAACTCTAAAACTTGATCTATCATCTAAAACTAGCTAAATCAACCATCAACTACCTTCCCTAAGGAATATCTTACCAAAAAAAAAATAGAAATGACATCACAAAGTAATAAACTCAAAATACCTACAAATCTATAACCGCCTCCAAAACCAACTTGTGCCTCATGCCACTCTAAATAGTAGCAATCTCTCTCACTCTGCATGTGCATATATGTCCAACCTGCAATGCCAACAACCATGGCTTGCTCCCACTTAACCTGAACTCCCCTACACTACTTCTAATCACCAAGCTCAAAAGCTATATATGTCAATGAGAAATAAAAAATGAAAGAAAATATAAATTGATTCCCTTCTTATCAAAGAATACTTCTACATCACAGAAGTTTGGACTTCTTGTGAAGTAGGTGAATCAACTTCTTTTCATCCTATGTGTACTCAACATCTTTTGTTACCTACAATTGTGTCTAAACATGACTTTTCATTGAGGATCCATCCTTAGACTAGATATCCTTGTCCTCAAGATTCCAACATATCTCGGAAATAAAAGTCAAACTCACCAAATATCCATGGTGTAAATTACTTGCACACTATCCAAACATAATATCAGTTGCTCCAAATGAAAGAAATAAAACATGAACCATATAGAGATACCTAACCCAAAGTCTCACTAGACTAACCAAGCCAACTCCGTCCTCTTTTTGATTCAAACATTGAAGTGATCTACATTGTTTCTACATGTACACACTGTGTCAAAAACCTCGATCCTCCAAAATAGGACATTGAACCATCCATGCCCTCTTCTAGTGTAAGAAACCCTATGCAAACTCATTATCACAAAGACCGACCATAGGTTCGCCGACCGATCACGGTTACCATATGTGACCAATGTCGGTTCCTCGACCGACATCGAGTGCTGGAATGAAACACAATGCCACAAATTGGCATAGGTCACCAAACCATGTGCCTACTCCACCAAAGCCAATAGTTGTGTTGAGCCAGTCATTTCAAGAAGCACCCAAATCTTGCACAAAAACTTAACAACAATAATACATGCAATAAAACTGCACCAAGATGAAATACATCACCTTACCAACACCAAGATACTCAACCACATCTTCAATTAAAGAACATGCTTCTCTGATGGAAACCTCGTCTTCATTCTGTGATACTATATTTTCTTATCTAACGAAGCCCGTGCATCTAATTGCACCAAAGGATGCATAATTGCTCCTCTATCTCATACTCAGATCTGTAATCCCAAACATACATGTGCAAAAACAAACATAATACCACTAATACCAAGATAAAAAACCATACCTCTATAACCCGGATCTGCAATCTAACCAACATGCTTGTGCCTCCAAGAACCAAGGACACCTCAACAAACAAGATACATTCCATGCATCTTCTCAATTTTTTCAGATCTATGATTTTCTGTTTAAAACTAGGTCCTTAGTAACCATCCACGGTCACCACCAACAATGCGACCATGGTCACCGTGCCGACACTAGTTTACCACCTAACGATGTCGGTCACTATAATTTCCAAAAACTCTCATTTCTAGATTCCACTTGAGATTTAAATATCTTCTGATTTTCACATCAGAAAAAAAACCTTCTCTCATACACCTATCAGTAAACCACTAACAATATATTAAGAAAAACCTTGCTCTGAAATACCAAGATAAAAACTAGCTCTAATACCATGTTGGGAATTCAAGACTGTGGAATAGTGTTATGATTCAATAACAAACCCAATCATGCACACAAGATCTAAACAATTCCCCAAAATCTACAATAATGGAAGTATAAACTAGAATAATCCAAATCAAAACAAAGTACACACACATAACACAACATGTACTATGGTTCACCCAATGTGGGCTACATCCACCAAAGATAGAGATCTCATATATATAATATAACAAGAGTACAAACCAACTCTTCAATACAAGAGTACAATGCATCTCTCCAAGAGTATCTCCTCTCCTTCAGATCTTTAAATGGATCTCCATGAGTGCACTATAATTGTGCCTCCAAACCACCACTAAGATCTCACATAACTAGGAACTATTGCATCTCTGAATTGTAACCAAGCTCTCTGTGGATCTACAACAAGACCTCTCACATGGGTCTACCATATGTGTAATTATAACTTTTCACTAAAAAGTAATTTTTTCTCTCCATCACTGCATTAACCTATGAAAACATAAAGATAACCTCCTCTACAATATCTAGATGTACATGGATCATCAATACAATATGATCTCATAGATCTATGAATACAAGATCTCACAACAACTTGTGGATCTAACAATATAAGACTAGATCTACATGGATCAACAATACATCATGATCTCATGGATCTACAATACAAGATCTCACCAACATGTGGATCTACAAGAAGAAACTCTATGTGCTTTGCATACTATGCAAGCCATTACAATGAGACAATAACTATACAAAGGAAATACAGTAGAAGATGTTACCCTCTTCTCACCATTGAGATGTACATGTTATTTCCTTTTGTCCAACTCCTCTCTCCATGGAAGCTTTGTCTTCATGTAACCTATTCTTTCTTTCTCTTCTTCTTCATCCTCTCAATCAAGGATTCCACATGCAATAATAATCAATTACATGCCATCATAACATCTAACCCTAGCTTTCATGCTTATATAAGCATCTACAAACTTAGGGCACCTTAGCTATGCATTTACAACCTTTAGATCAACTTTATAACAAAGTTAGATCTAATTCCCATGAGTTAAATATAAACTTTCACACACAGGTAATCGGCGATGATTACCCTTATGCTGACCGACGTTGATTACCCTGACCGGTGCGGTTACCCTTTGATTGGCACCGGTTACATAGTAAACCAGCAAGGTGTAAATCATAATGGTGTTGAACATGAATGATTCTTATTCTTGCATGGTAAATCTTTTTATAGTCATTTTTAGTTCGTTCTATATATGTTTTAATAACTAGATCTTATTTATGCATTGTGTGTTGTTTACTATTGTTAATGAATTTGGATATCTATATGCATCCTCATGCTAACATTCTGTCCAGAAAATTTAAAGAGGGACCTGGTGCCTTTGTGAGCTTTGGGTGAGTTCTCAACTTTGGGTGAGTGATGTGTCGGTGCCCAGGGGTTATTCGAGTAAATTCTAGGTTGCATTATTGGTTTTGTTGCTAGGACATTTTTTCAGATTGTTTTCGAATGTTGTTTGATGAAGATGTGTCAATTGATCTTGGAAAGTGTTGAGGAGTGAATAATAGATCTAGAAGAAGAATACACTCAGAGATTCAACATTGGATCTGGGTCTAGCACATGCGCGTGGGTGGAGCAAAATTTGTATGATTGCTTATATGAAAGTTTCCTTGTTATCTTCCCAATAGAGCTATACGAGTGGTGGTTACTTATGCATCTAAGAGGAATTAGAGGTTTCTCACCCTTGTCGGATGCAAGAAGAATTTTGGACCCTCTATGATGTTGATCTGATTTGGACGCACGTTGTGGATACTTGGTTCTGTGGTTTTCATGAATAATAGCTATATTTTGGAGTACTCAATTTCCACTTATTCTTTCCGGAGGTAGTTGAGTTTCGTTTTCACATTATCCCGGGGGAACCTATCTATAAGGCATTCCACTTTGCGATCAAAATCTTTTTGGTAACCTTGAATTTGGAAGAAAATTTGATGGCTAGCTAAACCCCACCACGCACGGGAGCAGGAGCAGGTGTGGTGAAGGATGGCGGACCTAGTGGTAGATAGGAAAGAGAATAAAGGCAGCTTAAGTACAATCGAGGCGCATAGGAGGTATTTAGGGAAACAACACAATATTGCATAATGGATGGCATTGAGGAGCGAGATGGCTCGTGAAGGCTTTAGAGCTCACTCAATGGACGTGGAGAAAAAGCATCTAGAACTCCCCCATTTGGGCAAGCATGACAAGGAACCCTCATCGGCCTCTTATAAGAGCCCACCCATAGAGAAAATTTGGGCCACAGGCTCGCATCTGAATCTACCTTGCAACCTAGCCCTTGCACTTGGTTTTCCATTTTCTAGTACAGCTTAGTAGTCAACAAGCTAGTTTGGGCAGTAGAGTAAAGCAAGAGGTAGAGTTGACTTATCAACAAGTTCAGGGGTGAATCATATATCAAGTGCATTTATGGCCGAGAAGACATCTTCCCTATTATTTGGAGGACCGTTTGGAGGAACCTTTTCAAGCGTGTCATCAACACAAAACACGAGCACGCAGATCTTTGGACTCACATCAGGAGTAGCACAAATTCTTAAACTATAGGAGTTTAGTTTAGCACCACTGTTGGGACACAGGGTAGTGTATCCTCTAGTTCAATTCCTGCCACAGGTGGAGGATCAAGAGGAACAGGTGGCTCGGGATTTGATGGATCTAGGGGCAAAGGCAACATAGGAGGTTATGGATCTAGTGGGCATGGTCCTCACCAACCCCAGAATATTTACATGGAGATGTTACTTCGTCTCCCATAGTATAGGGGAATAGAATATGTTGTTGAGCATGTGCATATGTGTGAGATATTGTGGCGCGTGAAAGGAATTACAACTTCAGTGCTAGGTTAGTTAGTTTGTAACTACATTGCAGGGACGCGCGCACAGATTGGTACAAAAAGTTTAACCTTGATTAGACTTGTGTGGATTATACAACGTTACAAGATGCTTTCATTAAGGAATTTTATATACCTGAGTTCGAGCAGAAAATTATAAGCGCACTCAAGGACATCAAGCAAGGCACTACTGAGAGTGTCTGGGAATATGATGCTCGTTTCAAAACACTCTTGTCTAAACTATCATATGATATCCATGCAAGTCAGCATGCACAATGGTTCATCGAAGGCCTAATTATGCCTTTTAGGAGGGTGCTCTCACATAAGACTTATACAGACCCACGCATGAGGCACTTAAAGCAACCTGCGCGTTGAGGAATTTGAGAGCATAGATACTTTGGAATGAGCCCATTTAAAGCTCATATTACAATGAATGGCAAAGCAGTTGGAGAAACTATCAGCCAATACAACACATGAGACATGTAGTGGAATTTGGTGCACAAATTGTGAAGTAGAGGGGCATACTAAGGATAGTTTCCCTCATAGATCAATGCGCTCCTTATTACTGGAATGTGAGATATGTCATTTGGACCATGATGTTAGTCATTTTCCATTATTGCAACACGTGGTAAGAAATAACGTGTCGTGCTACTATAAAAATTTTCGATCCACGACTCACAATACTGAAGATTGCAGGTTGATTGATTAGATCCATGATGCCATTAATATTGGTGTACGATAAACAAGGGTTTTGAATAATTCTTAGGATAAAGGTGAGTGACATAATCATGATCAAACTCAAAGGCACTATGATCAAAATGAAGGGAACTTTGAGAGAGGTTGTGGTAGAGGTCAAGGGTACCATGGTGGATTCGAGAGGGAAGGCTGCGGTAGTGGATGAGGTGAGTTCCCTCATGGAACATGTTATACATGTGAATCCCCTAACCATTATAGGTACAAATGTCCTCAAAACATTACTTGTTCTTTTTGTGGAAAGAATCATAACTATGAAGAGTTCCTGGATTGATATGAACACCTAAGCAAGAAGCACAAACAGGAGAACAAGGGCGCAAGGATGGTTAGGATACAACATGATGTGGAAAACCAATGGATGTTGAAGTTAGCACCAGATCCTGAGGTAGTACTTGTGAAGATTACGATGCGCATTGAGGTTGTGCACGCGAGAAGCTGCAATGAATGCCTACCATCACTAAGGAGAAGGTTTTACATGCAAAATATCATACCTTACACATCAGAAGGAGGTTTATTAGGACACCATGGAGGTACTTAGAAATCAGCAGGGGGAGATACAATGTTTAAAGGAACAGTCATAGAAGTTGGAACAAAAGAAGGCAGTTGAGACTTTCCAGTTGGATGTTGATGATATGAAGGAAGTATGCAAGATGTTGCATCAAGAGAACATTATTCCATTACTAGGAAGTTAGTTGAAAGGAAACACTTCGTGCGCTGGTATTGAGACCAGACGACATATTTTGCATGCTAATCTCCCTCCCCATAGGTTGGATTATGACAAGGAGATCACTTTGAATGCTATTGTGGATGGATGGCTTTTGAGCAATATTTTGATTGAATAAGGCATGGAAGTGAATGTCCTTACCTTAGATGCATGGGTTCAAATGCACAGACCTCCATTGCAGCCATCTTCCAATGTATGTAGATGGAAAATCAGAGTAAGGTCACGCCAATTGGATTATTGAAGAATGCATCTATTACTATAGAGGGGCCAAGTTCACTGGGGACTTTGAGGTATTAGTGCTTGCAGAGCTAAAGACAACTTCTAAGCTCTACTTGGGCACCCTTAGTGCTTTATCTGCAAATAATGTTGATCTACGATTCAATAAGGGATATATGATTTTTAAGAACAAGGAAGAATGGGTTATTCTCCCTTTTAGAGACAGGAAATATGCACCTTATGTTGAGCCCTTAAGTGAAGAAGACCTGAACATAATTTATGTGCGCATCATTCGAGATCCGGAAGCGCTTGATCCATCTAAGGAAGGAATTCTCCAATGGGATGATGCACAGTTCATCAGTGATACTAAAATTATTTCATGTGAAAATTGGGCACATGGCACTTACGAAATGTTTGGGCACAAAGTAAGAAGTGAAACTACGTGCATAAAGCGAGACGTGTGTGTGTTAGGAGATTAGGCAACAACCTCATACCCCCGGTCCAGCAGGGCAAAGGAAACCTTGAGGTATTCCTGCGAGCCATGGAAGTACAGTGGAAGGATCAAGTGGACATAAGGAATATGTTAGTAAATACGCTATGCGGACAACATGTTTTGGTGGACGGTTCATAAGAATAATCTCATAGAATGGAGAGAAGTGAGAATTGCTCTATCAACCCGATTTTTCAGGAGTAATGCACCTACTCAAATATGTAAATATCATGGTAATAATCTTGTTCAACACCACGTTCAATAGTGTGAGAGACTCTGGAGAGGGATGAGAATATTTACCACCTTCTTTGTTTGTGCACAAACTTTATTTCACCAGCGAGGCTCAGTGTGCACTTGGTATGTTTATGCGGAGCTGCATAGGGAGACTGGAAATTGGAAAGACTTGATTGCAGGGATGATCCATACTTTTGACTACTTCTCCACTAAACCTCTAGTGAAAGAGGCATTACAGGTTATGAAGCAATTTACTATGGGAGATAGTGAAAAGGCTAAAGAACTCATTCAAGAGTTATTTGGTGAGTCAAACCTAGAAGCACGTTTTGACGAAGTAGATGAGATAGATGCAAAATCGCTTATGCGTGCTTGCCTAAAGAAGGAGAAAGGAAAGATGGTCTATATGGTGGATGATGAAGAAGTGGAACAGTTGGACATAGATCATTTAGAGGGTACGCACGAGGTCTTAGACAATGCGGATGAGAAAGTGCACACCTACCATGAACCTATGAAGACAAAGAAAGTGAACATTGGCATGGATGCTTGAACCTAAGGAGGCCATAATTGGAGATTATTGGTTTGACTCTGAAGTGGCTAAGATAATTGAGCTACTACATGATTTCCAAGACTTATTTCCTAGGGGCTACCATGAGTTGAAAGGGGTGCATGAATCTTTGGGCGAGATGAAAATTAAGTTAAAGGAAGGTGCACACCCGGTTAGGAAGAGACCTTATAGGATGAACCCTAACCTATGCATAAAAGTTAAAGAAGAAATAGACAAGATGTTGGAATCGGCATTATTGAGCCCATAGAGGAATCAAAGTGGGTCAGCCCTATGGTAATCATCATATAGAAATATGGAAGAATAGTGATTTGTGTGGACTACATGGAGTTGAATGTTGTATGTGTGATTGATCCTTTCCCTACACCATTCATTGAGGAAATATTGGAAGGCATTACAGGGCGTGAAATTTACTCTTTTACAAATGGATTCTTTGGATATCATTAGGTAAGAATTGCTAAGGAAGATCAAGAGAAGAAAAATTTCACCACTAAATGGGGAAGTTTTGCATACACAAGTGATGCCTTTTGGATTGAAGAACACACATGCAGTATTTTTGTGCATTATGGTTCAAGCATTCCAGGATTTTATTCACAAATTATTGCAGGTTTACTTGGATGATTGGACCATGTATGGGCTTATCAAGGATCATTGTGACAATTTGTGGTTAATGTTTGAGAGGTGTAGATAGTTAAACATCTCTTTAAATATCAAGAAGTGTGTATTTGCTACACCTTTTGGAACTCTGCTAGGGCATATCATCTATAAGGAGGGTTTATTAGTAGATCTAGCTAAGATTGCAGTCATTTTAGGCTTGGAGGAACCCACCAGTCAGAGTGAGGTGCACGGATTCTTGGGCCACATAGGGTATTACAGAAAATTTATCAAAGGATATGCTAAGATTGTTGCGCCCTTAGAGGATTTATTAAAGGGTAAAGGGAAGTTTTATTGGGGAGAATCACAAAGGCATGCATTCAAAGTGTTGAAGGAGAGGCTTACTACGGTGCTTATTTTACGTTTCCCTTTATGGAATCTACCTTTCACGTACATGTGGACGCCTCTGGCATGGCCATTGGTGCAGTTCTAGCTCATCCTGGAGAAGGTATTGTAGATCATCCTATATGTTTTGTAGTAGAAATTTGACTCATGCAGAACAAAATTATACAACTACAGAGCGTGAAGCTTTGTCAATGATCTATGCGCTACATAAGTTCAGATAGTACTTGTTAGCAACACCTTTTGTGTTCTATAAAGATCACATGGCATTGAAATATTTGGTAAATAAGCCCATTTTACAAGGGCACATATGCTAATGGGTTCTATTATTCCAAGAGTTTGACTTTATAGTTGTGGTAATTCCATGTAAAAGTAATTCTGGCCCGAGCCACTTATCAAGGATTCAATCAGGAGAGGACACGCAGAGTATTGAAGATACTGATGTCGATGCACATTTATATAGGTTAAACCGTGCGCCCTCGAATTAGAGGACATTGTTTTCTTTTTACGCACAAGTATGGTGCCAGAAGGGATGAAAGCCTTGGAAAATAAACAACTTGCAATTCGCACCACATCTTTCATGTTGATCAGTGGTGACTTATATAAACTAGGCCAAGATGAAGTATTGTGCCGGTGTGTACTAGAGCATGAGCACATGACAATCATGGAGGAGGCCCATGGCAGTATTGCAAGAGGACACTATGCAGTGACGCCACCACACGCAAGATTATACTCATTGGTTTATGGTGAGAAACCCTATACGAGGATTGTAAGGAGTAGTGTAAGGCATGTGATCACTGTCAGTGCCTTAGGAAACTTGGGCAAAGAGATGAAATGCCTTTGAGGCCCATTACTAGTGCAGATACTTTTGAACAATGGGCAATATACTTTGTGGGTCCTATTTCCCAAGCCGCGTGTAGAACTAGATCACACTACATCATCACATGTGCATATTATCTTACAAGGTAGGCAGAAGCAGTACCTACAAAGGATTATGCAATGGTTACAACAACAAGGTTCTTGTCGGAAAATATTTGTACTAGATATGGATGTCATTTGAGTTTCACAAGTGATAGGGGAACTCATTTCCTAAATGCAACAATCAGGATATTATTGGATGAATTTATGGTCGCACACAACAAGAAAACACCTTATCACCCTCATGAAAATGGGACTGCTAAGGCTTTCAAAAAGATATTGAGCCACACTTTGAAAAAGATTTGTGATGTTGGAAGGACAGACTGGATGATAAAGTTTTTGTTGTACTTTGGGCATATAGAACAACCTATAAATGGTTGAATAAGGCAACACCCTTTCAATTAGCGTATGGCGCAAAAGCATTTCTTCCCATGGAATTCATGTTACCTTCTTTGTATTGCGTGCGCAGAGGTCTAGTTGATGAGAAAGCATTGGAAGAAAGAATTGACAAGTTGATACGACTGGATGAGAGGCATGTAATATCATGTTGGAGTCAAAGTAAGAAAAATATAGGTAAGTCATGACATGAGAGGCACATCAAGGACAAGAAGTTTGAGGTTGGGTAAATGGTACTTCTTTATGATTCAAAGTTTAGGTGCCACCCAAACAAGCTTAAGGTGCATTTGTTGGGACCGTATGTTATCACTCAAATAATTGAATCAGGCACGCTTGTTATTTAGAAGCACTTGATGGAACACGGTTACCCGTTACTTGATGGGAGTAGGTGAAGCCTCTATTATAAATAAGCCTTCTTGGTGTTTGGAATAAGGTAGTCATTTAGATTAGATTTCCCTTCTTGTATTTCCTTTAATTTTTCTCCTTCCTCGTCACTATGTTTTGTCAATTTAGTTCATTGTTATGTGTAATAAGCATGTTTGTGTGTCGGAAGCTGATTACTATCTCAAGTGTTTTTATGCATAGACAAATGCACATATCCTTAGTGTGGGGTGGATAAAATAAGGTTAGTCTAGTACAAAAAAGAAATAAACTCATGGGTTTCCATAAAGGGAACATGTTTTGAAAGGTGATGAAAACTTCAAGAGGATTGCTCAAAGTTAAAGACCACACATAAGGTGGTGAGTGCTCAATATAACTCAAGGAGGCTGCAACATTTGAGACTACGTATGTTTGGGTCACATTGGATAACTACTTTGGCATAAGGAAGCGCGGGTAGAGGAGATTTGTGATAGATAAGTAGTGGTGTGCCAAAAAGTTATGATTGAGGTGCCAAAGTTTGAGGCGTGAGAGATTGAAGCGCGGGATAAGGAGGCACGACACATGCTCAATAGGAGTTAATATCGTGTATGGTGGTAGGTGGAGCAATTAATGAAGGGAATTTTTAAAATTTGGTTTAAATCCGACGCGTTTGTAATGGCATTTGTTACCTTGCGAGTTTAAAGCAAATTGAGAAGGGCGAAGAAGAGCTGGAGATGATGAGCACTCTGCAGAGCGAGTAAACTTGTCACATTTTAAGCATGATGTTGAACATCCAGTACAAAAGAAGGATTCAAGTGGTGGTTTTTACGCGTGATAGGAGGGTGACTTAGGTTTTGTTTGTATAGCAGCTAGGGTTTTCATTTCGCTAGCTAGGGTTTTCATTTCACACTCACAGAATCGAGAGGAGCAATAACACCATGGAGGGCTCTTATTGTAGAAAGGAGGTTGACGACCCAACAGAGGAGTGGTTGGTTGAGATGTTATATCTAGAAGAAGTTATTGAGGGAGGCCTTGGACAACAAAGATTACACAATGTAGGGTTTCAATATCAACCACCGCACTGAGAAGTGCTGAAGGGACGTAGCAACAAAAGTTTACAAGAGGAAAAATCGGTGATTTACGGATGACATTAGGGTCTTGGATGACTCTGTGAAGAAATTACTTGAAAACGTGGGGGTCATGCAAATTCTGGAGTTGCCCTATTTTGGGAAGCCCGAGAAGTTGTACCAGTGGCTCATGTCGTGCGTCCATGAAGAATTTTTCTACTTCGTGGGCAGGAGAATGAGGATCACTACCAAGTTGATTGGGAAGGTGACAAGGTTGCGTGACTTGGGCTTAGAGATCATTAGAGACCTATCAAATGATGAGGGAATTGATGCCACAACAGCCCTACATCAATATAAGAAGGGGGCCAAGCCTTCAAAGTCACCAATATTACAGACATGGCCACGAGAATTACGTCACCTTTAGCGGGGGGGAGCAAGTTAGGTGCCATTGAGCGATGGAACAAGGTAAATATGTGTTGGTTGCATATAGCACACAAAATGGTCAACAAGACATACTACAACATTGTCGGGTACATCACAAAAAGCTTGGTGAATGAGGCGCACGTCCAAGCAGATAAAGGTGAGAAGATTACAGGGCATAATTTTATTATTGATTGTATTTAGTGAAATTGGAGTACCCGATGGACCTAGGGAGAACATCTGGGAGTTTCCATTGGAGAATAAATCCCCAAAAAAAAATATGCCAAGTACACTCTGTGGGGGACTACTTCCAATACATACAAGGAGCACCTAGACAAGTGGTTCAAGAGACTACGCAGGGCATTCGAGGGAGAATGGTGCATTCCACGTGAATTGCCAAAGGTGTTGGAAGGAGAAGTTGAATTTTGGTTTACCAGCATTTCAGCTTGGGGCGCTTCCATATGAGGTCTGGAGAGAAGAGCCCCTGGTGTAAGTTTCCCTTTGCATTTACCGCAAGATACTTTAAATATTCTAGTAAACAGATTCCATGACGCGTGCCAACTCTAGTTTGACGCAGACAAGGTGGATGCAGATGTTCACATTCTATGCAAAACATATGTATGGCCGAGGAAAGAGGCCTATGTGGAAACCATAGAATCAAGCAATGTGGACATTACGCCAGAGAGTTTGGCCATGGGGTAGATTGAACCAAAGCTCATATATATATATATATATATATATGAGGCCAAGGTTCAAAGATGGAGATTTTGAAGGGAGCGAATATGACAGTTTCATCACCTCCGAAGAAGGGGTAGATAGTAGGGACTTCAAGGCATGTTGCATCTGCTGCCCCCTACTCAAGAGGATTCAGTGCCTACAAGACTAGAAAATGTCCTCAAGTAGTAAGAACTAGAATACATTGTTGGACTTGTGCATACCAGAGAGTTACTAGAAAAGGTGCACATCCAGAGACGCGCACTGGGACTTCACAACCAGTAAGGAGATCACCACGTGTGATTCCCGTGAAGGACATGTGGGAAGAAAGGAGAAAGCACAGGAAGTATGTTCATGTTAAAGATAGTGAGGAGGAATCCCCATAGCCAAGCGTGCAAGAAGAAGAGGAAACTCCAAGTATGGGTGGGCATAGACAAAGGCCACCCCCAGCATGGAAATGCAGGAAGATGAAGATATTGGTGAGAGCGTAGTCTATGATACTGTATACCCAAAGCATAAGTATTCATAAATGACACTCTGGTGAAGGAGAGAACAACGTCAATGGAGACACATAGGTCATAGTACGCCCCATAGAGAAGGAAGGAGAGGATGAAGGGGAAGTGAATCAAGATGTAGGTGTGGCAATACCGCAAGATGAGGGTGTGTCTTCTCATGAGGATGTTAGTGAGCATGCAAGTGGGCATGATGAGGAAGAGGTAGTAGGTACTTAGAACTTAGGTTATATGGATGACCCTTCCAAAATTATTCAT
Source organism: Taxus wallichiana var. yunnanensis (assembly GCA_018340775.1). NCBI lineage: Eukaryota > Viridiplantae > Streptophyta > Pinopsida > Cupressales > Taxaceae > Taxus > Taxus wallichiana. Next base: position 833,183,450 of record CM031234.1, read on the forward strand.
GCCCGCTTCTAGAGTAATCTGCCAAACAAGCAGTTATATGGTTGGGATTGGATGGACCCAGAAATGGAAAACATGTGCACTCGCAAAAACAATTATCCTGGAGTATGTAGACTCACATGAATGATCTTGATTTTGATGTCTGCGAGGATGTGTACAGTTTGAAGAAGATGAGAAAGGTGCCTTACACACACCATGTGACTGTTAAGCCAACACATTTTTCGAGATGAACAGTAGGTAGCGCATTGGTCAAAGTATCAACGAAGTAGCAGCGTCGAAATATTGATAAGGCGGAAAAAATATGGGTGCTATTAGAAGATAAGGAGGATAAGGACAAAGAGATCAATTGACTCGCTCGGGAGCGAGACAATGCACTAAAGCAGAGGCCCAAAATATTAAAAAGATGGAAAAGCGAGATCGCAGATGATATTTTACAAAAGATACCCGATTTTCAAGAGAAGGTGCCTCAGGACTTCAAGTCGAGAGTTACACTATCTGCGTCACAACGGTTTGCCTACTTACGGAGGAAGGACCAACTCACCTCCGTAAGAAAATGGGTGTTTTGGAAGAAGTATCAAGGGTCCAGGCTTCACTTGCAAGAAATATATCCATCTACGAGGTAGTTTTACAAGCCTTAAAAGATGAAATGAAGAAAGTGGATACAATATTGGCCATGTGTACAATGCCTGATAACTTAATACATGCAAGGAAAAAGGAAGAGGAGAATGAAGTTCTGAAGGCAGAAAATGATGAAACACTTGGGCGCTCAGAACGAGTTACCCTTGTAGAAACAAAGTGTGATGTAATGGATGTTGCGAGGAAACAACATATGGATCGGATCAAGGGCATTGGGAAGCTCATTGCCGCAAAGGTGGATGTCATGTAAGGGATGGTCTCAGGTATGGCCAACATCCTTAGAATTTTAAAAGTGAAGGCGGAAGCATGACTATGGATGAGTTAAATGAAATCTTTGTGGACATCCCCGACAAGACCAATGCAACTTTTAAGGACTGGTATGATTTTGAGGAGAAATACATAGTGAATATCCGAATTCATTCTAGAGAAGATGAGAAGGGTACACAATAAAATGACTCGTTATATTCTTTATTTCTTGATTATTTCTTTCATTTATCATATATTCTTTGGAGTGACAAGGTGATTACCCATTACCGGGATGATAATGTACTCTAGTGTGGGGTAATTTTTAGTGGACAAAAATGGCTTGAGCATTGGGTGCGTAAATGTAGGGTCTTTGGAAGGGCGCATGGTGCTATGATAGGATTTGAGTGCCCAAGATAAGGACTTAGCCATTTTTGGATAAGGGCTATTTTTGGAGTTAGCATGTTGAGCACACAAAGACATGAAGACTTGCGGTCCATGCAATGATATTTTGGGAACAAGCGACAGTTGAGCGCCATGCATAGTTTAGGCTAATAATAGGACTTCTACTCAGAGTTAACTATAGGAAGTCTATTGTTAGAGCACTTACATGTTGTGCATCCTATTGTAAAGGTGCATGGCTATTATTTAGCATGTGACCTATTTTTAGAAGTGCATGGGTGGTGAAGGAAAGTCCCCACCCCTATATATATGTATTGATTTGCACGGGTTAGTGTGTGAAAAACTATGGTAGAGTTATGTTGCTTTGGTTTTTTCGCGCATGACTCATGAAGATAATTATGTAATGTAAGAAGCTTTTTGTTTTACAGTATTCAATCTGTAAGCTATGAAAAATACACTACTAACAAGGAAGTAAAATACCAATAATTGTACCTCCTCCTTCGCGTTAGTGTGCAAACCTCGAATGGGCTAGGAAACTTGGATTGAGCCACGATTTTGTGATATGTAGGTGATTTTCTTCAAGACGGAGCAAGGCCTTCCCCGCACAACAATCCTCTTACTTTGCCTTTGGATGGGAAAAAGGATTATGAGGCTATTTTGGCATTAGGACGAGGCAAAAGGATGTTCTTTGCTCAAAGGATGCAAGAACTTAGATATGGCATGCAAGCTTATTCTCCGTGTGTTTAGAGGGGAGGGGTAAGGTTGTATTTATAGCCTAAGGGAGTGATTAGCTTAGATTAATTTAAGTAATCATGGTTTGAAAATGTGGGCAAGATTAAGTGAGTGGTTTGAAAATGTGGGCAAGATTAGGTGAGTGGTTTGAAAATGTGGGCAAGATTAAGTGAGTGGTTTGAAAATGTGGGCAAGATTAGATGAGTGGGGGCCACGAAGAATGGGTGAGGATTTGAATTATATTTTTAATTCATAAGTGGAGGATTTTAGGTGAGTGGGGACCACGAAGGGTGGGTGAGGATTTGAATTTGAATTTTTAATTCAATAGTGGAAAAACATGGAGAATAATGACATGTGGTGAGGATTGGGTTATTTTTTAGATTTTGAAATGGATAATTAATCAAGTTATATTTGATTAATTCGAAGTGTATTTTTGTGGGAAATGAGGAAGGGGAATTAATTGATTTAGGATAGATGTGAAATTGGGGTGTCTACAAATACAATGGTTCATATTGGGTGGATAATGGTGTTGAACATGATTGATTCTAGTTCTTGCATGGTAAATCTTGTTATAATCATTGTTTAGTTTGTTCTATATTTGTTCTAAGAACTAGATTTGATTTATGCATTGTGTGTTGTTTACTATTGTTAATGAATCTAGATATCTATGTGCACCATCATGCTAACATTTTGTCGAGCAACTCTAAAGAGGACTTAGTGTCTTTGAGCACTTCGGGTGAGCACTCGGCTACGGCTTATTGATGTGTCGAGTGCCTAGGTTATTCACAAGATAAATTCTAGGTTCAATCATAGATACTCCAAAATATACTCTTGTTGGATTCCATTAAAGTTTGATATGTATTGGATTAATATGTAAAATCCAAGTGTGCCCCAAGAAAAGTTATATTGCGAAATGTTAAATGATTCCCTCAAGCATAGATATACACCATGGGAAATAAATATGATTGCCAAAAGATGATCTAGAACGATCATGAGGAGTGTCGTCAAAGGACAAAATTGTTGAACTATGTTATCCAGTTACTGAAATTTGGTCAAACATTGTCTAAATGTTTTGATTTTGACAGTTTGATACTATTTTTGGATTTTTGAACAATTTTATATTGTTTTTTTTTTTGTATTTTGTGAAACATATTTGATTTTTTTAAAGTTTTGAGATGTATTTGAATGTTTTTCATTTTTGGGTATTTTCTAGCTCGGTAAAAAAGGTGCACTTTGCTTGAAAGAAGGTAAAAATAATTAGAAACATTTCATTCCATTGGCAAAAATGTAGATGATAAAATGATAGGTTGTTTCATTTCGCTTGTGAATCCGTGCAACTAGGAAGATGCGAGGACTCATCATCAAGATCTAAGAAGGACATGAAAATGAGGTGAATAATGATATGGAAGTAAAGATAATGGATGCAATAACACAAAGTTTAACAATGATACATGTAAGAAGAGTGTAACTCATCTCCAATCAAGATTATTTGACTGATTCCAAGATGATTCCACTTTATATATTTTGACTCGACTTTGATATGTAGATAGCCTACTAATTGGAAAAATAAGGTTAAAGGAATAGTTGTCTCGATTAGCAAGATCGGCTAAATTACTTCTAGGGATTTTTTTATTAAGTAGTTTGATTTAAGATTACATAAAGGCTTTATCGGTTAATTAATTTTTGTGAAGGACCCCCTACATGTTGCCCCATGTCATTAGTAAGAGACAAGGGCTCAACACCGAAGACAAAATGTAGGCGAGTAAGGGATTTCTCCATTCCCAATATCATCTTTGCCCGGTAAGAAGTATGAGCTTATCACTTTGAAGACTATGAAGGAAAAAAGGTGTAACGATTTTTATAATTTGTTTGTATTTTTAGATTGATTGAATTTTCCTTATATGTTGATAGTGTGCTTCTTGGGAAGGAACATTCTACCCCAAGTCTCAGTGCGTGGGACTAATAAGACATAAGGGTTCAACACACCGTAGATTAAGATGGGCGGTCGAAAAGAATCGGGTAAAGAAGTTTAGTGCTTTTATTTAAAGAGAGCTCATTTGAAAAGAGGAATTTCCATTAGTAAGCCTCGAGACAAAAACGTAAGTAAAAACCATAACATAATGAGACACACAATGCACAATAAGAACAAGGTTAACTTTGTGTCGTAATAGGTGAAGAAGGTGAATATATGTTATTGGTATGATTAAGATATTTTCTAGTAGATGGAATGCTTGATATTATTTGTACACACTTTTTTGTTTTTGATTCGCAAATAGTGCTTTAATACAAATTTTTATTCTCCTTTTATGTTTTTTAAGTTTTCTAAATTTTGGCGGATGAAGATCTAAAATGGAACCCATCAAGAAAGATGTTTGTGTTTTTGAATTTGAAGGGTCCTGAAATACGAGACTTGTGTGAAGGAAATCTAAGTCAAGAGAGGGAATCGAAATATTTAATAAGTCCATAAATATGAGACTTGGGCGGACAAACTCCAAGTCAAAGGAGGAAATCCAAATATTTAATAAGTCCTACAATACGATACTTGAGCGGACTAGATCCAAGTCAAAGGATTGAATCGGATGATTGATGGGTCTTGAAGTAATAGACTTGGGCGAGATAGGTTCCAAGTTAGAGTAGTGAATTAAACCATTTGATGGGTCTTGAAGTACTATACTTGGGAGGACATGTTCCAAGTCAAGGGATGTGTGATTAGATAAGTCTTTGATGAGATCGAAGGACCTATGCAATGTTAGAAGAAGATTGTCAATAAGGGGAATATGTTGAGATTCATATTCACCTGTGAGTGAAAGAGTGTGAGGAAAGAAAGATTAATCTCTAGATGTACACCTAGGGTTCTTTATAAGGCATAGAGAGTATATATTCAATGTTTCTCCTTCTAGGTTGTGAATTAGTTGATTTGACCAAATATTTATAATTAACGCTTGAAAAAGTTGTATAAGGATATTCCTGGGTATACGTAACTCACCTAGATGTCTTGACGGGTAGGAAACATCGTTGATGATATGCCTGCAATATTTATCATTTGAGGTGTAATGGACATGGAAGGTTGAGTTGCCGCAAGTGTCCAAGCTTGTTGTGGTTGTGTTTCGACAACAAGAATGGAGGTGTTAGGCGTAAGAGCCAAAATAGGAAAAATGGAATCAATCTCAATTGTGTTTGATGAAGGACCCTCTTTTGTTATGTCAAGAGTTGAAAGAGAGTTTTGGAGAAAAGTCAATCTCTTGTTAGGTGTGAGAAGATTATGCGAAATAAGTACAATGTTTGATTGGACTAATGGGATAAAATATGCGAAGAAATAGATTGGTTTGAAGGGAGAGATATTAGACCTTCGTCGTGATCTCGTTGAATGCTAGTATGTACAAAAGTGATGACAACAATCAACTCTTCATTAGAAGTGGAAATCGACCTGTCGTCGATTGTGAGAGCTTCATCAACGAGCTCTATAGAGATGATTCCATCGTCAATTAGTCTTGGACATAATGACAAAGAGGTGTACAATTATTATTAGAATGGCCATCCATACAATGGTATTCAAAATATTTTAATGCATTGTACGATGTAGGATTAGGTTCCCCATCAGACATAGGTCTTGTAGGTGGATATTTGATCATGTTAACCTTTACTAATTATTGAAAGGAACTAGATAGACTCTCTCCGAGAGGTGTAAACTAAAATTCAACGGTGCAGAGTAGTGCCGTCAATACAGAAATGATGGATTTATAATCAACATTGTTCAAGGATTCACCATGTTCGTGAGCTTTTCCCTTTGTATCATTGTTAGGTGGTAGGTCTTTAGCCATTATGTCTCTGTTGTTAATGAGGTCTTGGATGTAATTGTGAAGTTGTTTGCACTTGTTCATTTGATGACCATTTATGCGATGAAAATCACAATATGTGTTAGGTCTATACCAACCTGGCTTAGGTTCACCTTCAGGGAAGGGTTGCGTAATAGGATAAGTGACCATATTGGCACGAAAGAGATTCCCCCAAAGACGTTATATTGTCTTCGATTATAATCATGAGGAGGAGGAAAAGTTTCTCTTTTTGGAATGGTGATAGATGGTTTAGACTTAATCTATTTTAATTGGTTGTTCTGTAAGTTTTACACGTTGCGATAATCTGTGACATCATCATTGACAATGTTACGGTTGTGGTTGATGTACCTAGGTTTATCATGAGAAGTGTTAGGGTTATTGTTATTGTTGTGATGATTATGATTGTTCCCATTTTCTTTATAATGAGGCTTGATCAAGCCTTTAGAAATGAGGATTTTTCAATTTGAGTTCCCTTTTCGATAACTTCCTCAAAGTTGTTGAGGCAATGCATCTGCATGTGAAAGGACAACTCGTTGTTAAGGTTAGGGATGAAGATGCTAACCATTTATTTCTCAGGGATTGAACATGGGAATCGACTTGTGATTCCTCACCATCGTTGTAAGAACTGTGCAAAACTAAATCCATCATGGTTATTTTAGAATCAAGGTTGAAAGAGAAGTTTTGAAGAACTTCTCAAAGAGGTCCACAAAGGTAGAGATAGATCCCTTTGGAAGGTGTAGTAACCATTCCAAAGCTTGTCCTCCTAAAATCTTAGGGAAGAGGCACAAGAGAAATATGTCGTTATAATCCACCTCTTGGCATGCCATGAAAAATTCCTTAACATGATCTCTAGGATTGGTTTTACCTTGTATTTGTCAAATTTGGGCGTCTCGAAAGAGCGTGGGAAGGGTATGTGTAAGATGTCCATGTTGAAAGGGTATGGACACAATTCATCAAAATTGAATTTTTGCATTGTTTTTGCATGCCCAAAATGGTGTCCTTCATCATTTTCTACTCTTGAGAAAATGGTGAATTAGTTTGTGGGATGAAAGGTGATTTATCATTCATATGATTGTTGTTCTTGTTATTGGTCTTAGAATGATTTTGAAGGTTTCGTCACTTTTCTTCATGTGTTTAATACCTTTGGTATCATTGTTAGTGACTATAGAGGATAAGAGAGCCAATTGTTTCGCCATTGCATTGATTTGATCAAGCAAGGCTTGGTTGGGAGTAGAAGACGAGGCATTATATTTTCCTTTATCATCAACATTTGTTTTACTTGGTCCTTCGTCATTATGTTTATTTGAATCAAAAAGGTGGATGTTTAGGGATTTAGGTTGTCCCTTTAAGGTTTTTAATTCATCCTCATCAAAATCTGAAGGAAATCTTGTTCCCATTGTGAGGAGACAAAGAAGTAATTGGTCCTTATTTTGTCGTGAAGTGGCGTTGATAGAAAGGTTTTTAAATTGGTCTTCGTCCTCTTCATCACATTGATATGGAAGGGATTTATTTCCTCTGTCAAAAGGACTATAATCATGATGTCGTGTTCCCACCATTGTTGAAAGAGGGAGGAACAAGAAGAGGTGTGATGGAAAACTCAACCCTTAGTAAAGTGAATGCTAAGATGGAAGAGGGAAGAAGATGAAAAATTTTACCCTTAGTGAAATGAGTGCTAAGAGGGAAGAAGTGAAAATGGTTAGTTGATTGCCCATCTCTTAATCAAAATGAGAGTTAAGAGGAAAGGGACTAGATGAGGTTAGATGTGCTCTACTCGTTAACAAAAATGAATGTTAAGAGGGAAGATACTTGATGAGGTGAATGCGATCAACTCTTAATCAAAATGAGTGAAAAAAAGATGTGAAAAGGTTAATTCCTAACAAAATGAGTGTTAAGAGGAAAGAAAGGCGGGACTTCGCAACACTTAACAAAATGAATGATGCTAAGGTGAAAGAGACGTAACAAAGTGGATGTGATCAACTCTTAATCAAAACAAGTGATAAGAGTGACGAAAAGATGTGAAAATGTTAACTCCTAACAAAATGAGTGTTAAGAGGAAGGAAAATGGGGACTTCACAACACTTAACAAAATAAATGATGTTAAGGTGGAAGATGGATTGAAATGTTAGTTTAGATGATTCTTAACAAAATGAGTGTTAAAAAATATGAAGAGGTTTAAATGGATTCACGACCCTTTACAAAAGTGAACATAAAGAGGGAAGAAATGAAAGAAGTTAGTATGCTCAACTTGCGACAAAGTGAGTGCGACAAGAGGAGACTTAAAACATGATGGATGATGCTCAACTCTTAACAAAAATGTGTTAAGGGAAGAGACTTAGGAAAAATGATGATTTTGCTTGACTTTTAACAAGATGGATGTTAAAAGGGGAGACTTAAGAAGACGATAAAAGACGCCAACTGACTCTTAACAAAAGTGTGTTAAAAGAGGAGACACAACAACGAAATGAGAGTACTAAAAGAACGACAAAGTAAATGTCATCACAAGAAGTGAGGTAATGATGATGAAAGGTTCGAATCTCACAAAAATGGAGATAAGAGACAAGGGGAAAGTGATGGATTAGTGAGCTCAAATTAAAGCAAAGTGAATGCTTTAAAGAGAGAAGTGAAGAAATGACGAGGATGTTGACAATGCAACAAAATGATTGCAAAGTGCAACGATGTAAGAGTGATGGAAGTGAGATAGAAGAATGTCGTCAATTCAACAAAGTGAATGTGCAATGTGACAACGTAAGATGATGAGGAGATAGTGAAAAATTTCAACAAGTCCACAAAGTAAATGTGAAATGTGATGATGTAAGAATGTGGAATGCTTAGAGTTCAACAAGATAACGTTAAACTTAAGACTTACGAAAATGAAAGATCAATGTGATCAAAAGGGTGCTTGACCATGATAAAGCGAGTATCATGATGTCAAGACTTAGTGAAGAAGAATGAAAGTGCTCAAGTGCGGATGTAGATGTCAAAGAAACCGAGACTTAGACACATTTACAAAAGGACAAGGTGGATGAGAGAGAAAACATTAATGACAAAATTGAAACACAAGTGTGTAACATGCGAGAAAAGAAAAAAAAGTGGTGAAGTGAAAGTTTTGGCCTCTACCTTAGATTGGCTTGGACAAGGCATGGCTTCTTAGGTGGTTCACTCAACTAGGTGTCAGCAGTATACCTGAGTGAGTGCGGTGTTATTGCTAGTTGTCGGCTTTACTTTAGCCCCTTTGAAACCTTGAGCAAAGATTTTTCTCAAAATGAATCGCACTGGGGTCACCACTGCTAGATATTTGTGACTCTAACTCACAAGGCTTTACTAGTCAGTTGGGATAAAGGTGTCGATTTCATCATCCGAGTTCCTCGATGTCTTTGACTACTTTGGGGTTCCTATGGTAATCCTCAAAAGAGTTTTATGGCTTATGCTAAGGCACTTCCCACAGTTATGTAGACAGGTTTTTACCCTTATCCGAACCTGCAAATATAGTGTGTAGAAATGTTTGTTTTATCTTATTTATCAACAATTCCCTACACACAAGAATTAGTAGTTTGAAGTACACAAGCAAAGGAAACCTACAATTAGTAGTTTGTAAGTGTTTTAGCAACCTTCATGAGAGCGGATTCTGTAAGCAAGGATTAGAATGTTCACCTGAAGTAGGTAAAGGACAAGACAACAAAAGTGAACCCACGTTTTTGATTTCCAAGATCACTTAGAAAGCACGAGGAAAGAGCATATGTGTGAGTTGGCTTTGATTAAGTGAAAAGTGTTAATTCCCCAAAAATAAAAAATGAGAAACAATCATGTTTCTGATTCCCAAGATCACTTTAAAAGTGCAAGGGAAGAGCATACGCATGATCGCATAGTGATTAGTCTTACCAAAAATAAAAAATGACAAAGGAAACACAAGAAATTACATGGTACAATGTGTTAGTATATGTTGCAAAATGATTAAATGTGTACAAAATGGTTAAACCTTCCTATAACCTTTTAGTGCAAACCTCAAGTAGGTTGTGAGAGCTTAGAAGTTGTGTAACCTTTTGAAATTGTGAGTGCTCTTGAGTGACCTCCAAACATGGATCCGACCAATGCTACGAGCAGATTTAGGGAGCTTCCAATATGCAAATATTGGAGCAAAATTGACAAAGTAATGGTGTAGTAAATATAAGAGGGTTAGAGAAAGTAACAATAAATGGAAGTTGGAAGTTGGTTGACCATGGTTGAATGCATATGCTGAAAATAGCATTTGAGGAGGTTGCAGACACAATTCGGAACATTTAGGGGCAGAAATGGAATTAATTGTAGAAGTCGCATCAAAAAAGGTGGTTGTACGTGTAATTCAATTGCCCCCATCTTTTTAGGATTCTAGAAGTGTAGTTGACTAGGATGAGGATGTGGAGTCCAAGTGGTTGTTGACTAAGGATTTGAGTGGCAATTGACTAGGATGTGCACACTTAACTAATTAATTAATCATTTAATTAATAAATGATAATTAAACTAGCAAAAGGGGTATTAGGGATTAATTTAATTAATCCAAATGGTGCAATGTGTATGATTTAATCGATTTAATCAATTAATCACAAATGGGTGAATAATAGGATGTACTTAGGAAGCGGCTGGGATAAGATGGAAACAGTGTGTAATTTTCGGGTGTCTACATAATGTATCAAAATGTTTTAGAAAAACACATGTGAAACTTGTTTCAACCACAAATTAATTGAATCAAAACCTATATGAGTTTGAGATGTGAATTAAGCAAAAATCCTTGTACTAATAAATCTCTCTTAGATAAATTTATGTAAAAGATGTTGAGAGGTCTCGATGCACCTATTCCTCTTATGTCTCAAAGTCAATAGAGGCACTTCCATAATGATATTTCTCGATGTCTTTTATGTAGATTTATCTAAGATAGGTATGTTAGTAGCACTTGCCGTTGTGTAAGGTAAAAGTAAATATATATTGTTCATAAAATTACATTTAATATAAGTAATGTTCACAATTATTTTCAATCATTTAATGCAATATTAAATTGGGAAATAAAGAGCAACACAATATTAGTTAAACATAAATATGCATATATAATTTATATGAAGTATATCAATAAATTTATGATATTAAACATTATATAGTAGGTCCTTCAAAATGAAGTCTTTCCTCTTCCTTTTTTCTTTTATCTACTCCTTTTCCATTCTTGATTTATCAAACAAGTCGTCATATGTGAAAGGTAATGAGATCCTCAATCCATGTAATGACTTGACATGCAATATAGCAATAAAGGTCAAACCTTCTTTTATTGTAAATCTTATATCAATTGTGGCTTTGTTAAGTGTTAAACATCGTGGTTTTTGGATTGTAAATCCCCATGCCAATTTTAGAGGTGAATGACACACATGGTCCCTTTCTATCTACACCAAGAATCTTGATCTTCATAAACTTTTGTTGTATCTCTTTTTGGAACACTAAATTTTGAATGTTTGTATAATGAGAAATTATATGTGGGGGTCATGTATGTTTTGCCATCACTATCATTGTGTTTTTCTAGAATATGTAGGTGGTGTCCCTAGCATCAGTACATGAAGGTCTGGCCAATACATGTTTGTTACACTAAAAGTAAATAAGATGGTTAGTATTCCAGCTTGATGTAATAAGTCGAGTAATTCTACACAACACTATGTCCGATAGGAATGTGTTCCTCGTAATGTAGTTCCATATCACCCAAATGACCAAGAAGATGAGATTATGGGATATTCTTTGTGTTCACGTAATTCATTAATTATAACGAGTAATTCTTGAAGGCTCTTCTTTACAAAAACTACTGATAAATTTTGAACTTGATTTTGCACTATCCTATTCATGGCAAGATACCTAAACTCGGAGCGTTTTCCAAAGTGGTTATCTTGATATCGTATCGAGATAATTCACATATTCATGTAAATGTACACACTTGATCATGGTTTTAGTTGGTCGCACCTTCCATCGTGGAGTAGAATCAAAAATGTCGTGTTTAGTAAATATGTTGTCATGTATTCATTACCCAGTGTAGATGTACAAATTTATGGCCAAGCTATCAATTCACCGGGATCTACATTTAGATTGTTTACCAAAGCACGACTGAATTTCATCTCTTAGGGCATTGGGTGGTTTGGTGGCCATAGATGATGTGTGATCTATGATATTTCATTCACCTATCTCAAGTACCTTGAACACTGAAAAACATATTCGTTTAAATGTGTATTAAACTCCATGTGAACACAGTTTAATTTTTCGAATACATGTGAGGATGTATTGCATGTGATATCTTTTAGTGCCATTTCATCTATCTTTATGTCTTTATAGAACTTATTGTGTTCAATCTTATATTTAAGTGCATTAGATACTTGATCTAAATGCATATCTCTTTGGAATCTTCTTCTTAAACCATGTTGATAATCTTGATACGTTTGTGTGTGATACACTAACATTTCATTTGCATGGTGTCTCATTTTTACTTCTAGTTCTTCAACTAGAATTTCTACCCTACATTTAGCATGTCTCTCTTCCAATCTCATGTCGATGTTGTCTTTGCTCCTCTATCCATTTGTTCACATAGTTGTATTTGATATTGTCGGGCACGTTCACTTTGATATTCTCTTTATTCCTCTTCATTTTCAAAATCCAACCATATGCAAGACATACCTACAATGTAGCAAAATAAAATCTTCAAATATTTAATAGATATTAAATAAATAATGATAATAAGTAACACATTATAATGATTTTATTAATGTATAATCTAATATAAATTATTAAATTATTATTTATTAGAAATGTATTAGATAACTTTGCATAAATATATAATATTATTGATATTATATTACCATAAAAAAATGTTAGTATATTATTCAAATTATGGCACACGAGGACATGCAAAACAACGAGAGGGGAAAGATGAAGATTTCCATTTCAAGCAGGTTGACGGGAAAAGATGGTGTTTTTGTCTACATTGTGGGTGAGGAGTTATCCGCAGAGATTCTAACATAGAAGCTACGTTGAAGCTTTTAATTAAATTAAAATAAATACATGTCCACTTATTCGTTCATGTTTTCTTTTCTACGCTCGTATACTTCTCGCTTTTTATTATTTGTAATTGTTTTTTTCATTTGTTGTTTGTTGCTTTTATAAACATATTTGTATATTTTAATTTGAATATCAAACATCATTCCGTTGTCAAAAAAAAAAATTAATTTTAAATATTGAAGATCAGTTTGTCGTCATTGTGACCAAATGAGCGTTAAATTTAATGTTGATAATAAAATTGAACAACTCATCGAGTTACCCTCATAGTCATTGTATGAATGCCTCTCGGTGAAAAAATGGATGCCAAATTTATTGTCAAGAATAAAATTGAATAACTCACACCATTACAACCCTAGGTGCCATTTCAACATAATAACAAATATCAAGAGAACAAGTCTTAATTTCTTGTCTTCTAACCTTTGATTTGGGTTTTAACACAACAATTTTGCCCTTTGATAATAAAATCAAAGGTGAATTGTGAAAGATAAAATTAGTGTTTCAAAGTGGTAAGGGGTTCCTATTTCTAAGTGGAGCATAGGTGTATTGGTCATAACAAATATGAGCACCACTTAATCTCGCACTTCGCCTAGTAGATGTGAGGGATCTAGCTTGTCTATGTGGCATAAAAAAATATTTCATGAAAGTACCTTAAAACAAAAGTTAATGATCACACAAAACCTACTAAAGGTAAGGAGAAGGGTTTATAAAACCATAAGTTTGAAATCAACCCTAAGACTTGAAACCTAAGGGGAAAAATGAAACCTTAATTTTGGTGTTCGGATACGAAATTGGGTTCACCAAAATGTTTGCTTAAATTACACCAATGCATAATATAATTAAAATTAAATGCAATAAATCATTAACTAATACGTGAAAACACTAATCAAATTTGAATTATGTTAAATTGAATATTTAAAACAATTTGCTAATTCTATAAAGATGTTAAAGAATAATTAGGGCATATAAATGAAACAAACCGACCAAGTCGGGCTTGAAAAAGATGACACAATGTGTTCAAATGTCGGATAGAAGACGAAAATGTAATCGTCTAGGTACTTGAGAGAAATCAGCATCTGAACATATAGAAAACAAGTACAAAAATTTAGACAAGTCTAAATCTATCTACCTTGGACAAGTTCGGGTCCGAATGCATCCAAAGGCTTGAAGTCATCCATAATTGTTCATATGATGTTTGTCTTTTCAATGTAGGCTCCCTTAGATCCGATCCTTTGCTCTATAGAACCAAAATATTATGACGACTGTGACAAAACCTAATTTTCCTTCTCCTTGTGTCAAACCCTAGCTTTAATTGTTTATCATAGATATTGGGTTAACACTTTGAGTTGTATAGACCTCGGCACACCTCTGCGATAATAAAGTGTTGCCTATGTACCACTACTCTTAAGGGAGCTCATATTGCAAAGCAATTCTCTTAAAGCTTATAATAAGTACAACTAACTATATAGAATCTACAACTTAGTATGAAACCTTGTGTTTGACTCCAACACTTGGTAACATGCACTTTGAGACCTTGTATGCTTCAAAATTCTACTCTTCATTGATCTAGCATTGCTCTTGAAAGATTTAGGAGGAATATGCTCTATGTATAGTGATCTCCAAGAATTTTATGACGCATTGATAGTTTTTCCACTCAACCAACCTTGAACTCTCACTAAAATTGACTAAGACAAATTGACATTTGAAATTATGACCATTAGACAAGGGAAGGATGGGTTTGACACATGCGGACATATTCGAGTTGACCTTGTCCAAAGGCTACAAACCTTTCCAGGTCATGGAACTCAAAACTAAGAGATCTCTATTAAGGTGCAAAAGAGGCTGTTGTATGGATGAAAGTGATTTTGATGTGTAATACCTCAAAATGAACTGAAAATGACATCTAAATGGAGTGAAAACCAATTCTCATTCATTAGAAATTGTGATAAAAAGTACATTTTTGTCAACATCAAACATGTGTTATAAATTCATCTTGATGAAAGATCCCCAAAGGGGTCTCCTTATGCTTCGATGGAATTTTAAATAAAAAAATAGTAAATGCAGATTTATGACAAATTCCAAATGCAGATCTGAAAAATGCAACTAGGGTTTAGGAGAGATCTTAATGCAAATGACAGCCGAAAATAGAGTTTCTGATTTCAAATGATTAACTAAATATTTATAGACTGGATCATGCCAAAAACTAAATTTATTACAGCCAATACAGGCCAGAAAATTAGATCTGAAGTCTGTTAATAATCTGCCTGAAAACCCTCAAAATACACTTCAGAATATGATACAAATACAGTGATTTGTTTTACAATAGTCTGAGAATATTTGTCAAATATTTTTGTAGATAAATACCTCTGGAATCGCTGCCAAACTGTCCACAATAGATTGGCCCAGCTGCTGATCAAAAACACTGAAAATACCTTCAAACCCTTCCACCTACACTGCTGAAATGAATCCGGAAAATCGATGAACCACGCTGGAAATTTCTGAGTGAAATCCCTATCAATCCCTTGGGGTTTTTGTCCATGAAGAGATGAATCCACAAGGGTTTTCATCCTTGGAATTCCCGATAAAAGCGAGCTCTTAACAATGCAAAGCGCTGATAATAAAATCCGGAATACCCCTTGGCAAGTCAACTTGCTCTTATAAAGGGAAAACAACCCATAGCCACCTCCACACTCAGCCAATCATGTTATTTCTTTTCCCTAGGCAGGGTCGCACTTTTCCTTTTTGGGCCTAATGACACTTTTCCCTATTTAGGGTCCCAAAAGCTAGTCGCACTTTTCCTCTTTTCATACAATTAATTTTTAATTGTATTTTGACATTGTCTTTTCATTTTAATAATAAACTTTATTATTTATTATATGTGTTTTTCATATTATTATTATTATTATTATTATCATTTAAAACAATAGCACAATATAATAAAATAATAAAGCTTAGTCACCCTCTGAAACCCCCTTGGCCATTGGGTAGACAAAAAGGGCCAAAGGTCTTCATCCTAGCTTATTCAGAAAGAGGGGACATTATAGTCCTCCCTCCTCGGAGTTGCTTGCCCACAAGCAACTGCAATAACTGGGTGCTGAAGAATAGACTCACCCTCCCAAGTGGCATTCTCCAAAGGTAAGTCTTTCCAACGAACCAAGTACTCCCGTATTACCTTGTTCCGCAATCTTCTCTTCCTCCCATCCAGAAGCTCCTCAGGGACCAAATCCAATCTTCCCTCATCATCCAAGGGTGGTAACTCTATTGAAGAAGTCACATGCTGCCCCAATGCCTTCTTTAAGCAAGACACATGAAAAACATTGTGTATCTTACTTTCAGAAGGTAACTCCAACTCATATGCTACCTGTCCAACTCTCCTCACCACCCTGTATGGACCATAGAAATGAGGCTTAAGATTCTCTGCTCCACTCTTCTTAAGAGTACTCTGTCTGTAAGGCTGGAGTCGTAGAAAGACCATATCTCCTACCTCAAATGATCGCTCAATCCTGTGCCTGTCTGCATACACCTTTTGTTGATTTTGGGCATGCTGCATATTATCCTTAAGGGTCTTAAGGATATCCTGGCTTGTCTGTAAGCACTCTCGAGCCTTAGGAGCTCTACTATCTCCAAATGCCATATCCACGAAGGATCTCGTGTCATATCTGTACAAAGCTCAAAAAGGGGTCATACCAATGGACATATGGTACGTGGTATTGTAACAATACTCACAGATAAAGTTGCTTAACCCATGCCCTCTTTGTTGTCCGAAATATAGTTGTGTAGGTACCCCTCAATCCACTTATTCACAATTTCGTCTCTGTCCATCGATCTGCGGATGATAGCTAGTACTCGAGTCAACTCGGTGCACAAAAAATGTGCTCATAAACCTGTTGTCCCTATCGCTGACAATATTCTTCGGGAGCCCATGCAACCTGAATACCTCCCTAAAAATAAATCAGCCACATGTGGTGCCTTAAAACTTGCGGGGATGGCAAAGAAATGTCCATACTTAGTTAACCTGTCAACTATCACATAAATGCGATCATAGCCCTACACAACTGGTAGTCCTATAATGAAATCCATAGATATACTCTCCCATCTTTGCTCTGGAATAGGTAAGGGCTGCAATAAACCTGTAGGGAAAGTATGCTCGGACTTGTTCTGCTGACAAGTCACACACTCTCGAATATACTGTAGAACATCCTCCTTGAGACCCTTCCAAGAGAATCTCTCTCTAACCTGCCTGTATGTCTTGAAATAACCTGGATGTCCTGCTAATGGTGCATCATGGAGTGCATGTAGAATCTTTCCCTTAAGCTTAGATTCAGGTACCAAATAAATTCTACCCTTATAATAAATCAAATCAGAAATTACCTGGTAGCGCTCATCCTGAATTTTTCCATCCATGATCTCACATGCCAAGGTGTTCTTCGAATACTCGACCACCAATTGAGACTTCCAATCTGCAGAAATCTCACTCACGGAATATAGGACAGCAATATGGGGCCTCCTCGAAAGTGCATCAGCCACAACATTCTTCTTCCCTTTGACATACTCGATGTCAAAATCATAGGCCTGGATCCTGCTGACCCACTTCTGTTGCCTCTCATTGAGTTCCTTCTGTTCCAAGAAGTACCTCAAGTTGTTATGGTCGGTTCTCACTACGAACTTCCCTCCCACCAAATATTGTCTGAACTTTGCCAATGCATGCATGATGGCGAGCATCTCTTTGTCATAGGTGGAATACAACCTCTCGTTCTCCCTCAACTTCCTACTCTCATAGGCAATGGGATGATGGTCCTGCATCAAAACTGCACCAATACCTGAACCCAAAGCATCACACTCTAAGATGAATGGCTTAGAGAAATCCGGAAGAGCAAGGACTGGACATGTGCTCATCACCACCTTAAGCTCATCAAATACCATCTGTGCCTCATCTATCCATCTGAATGCCCCCTTCCTTGTGAGATCATCACAACGGTGCAAAGCGATGTCGAATAACCCCTCACAAATCTCCGATAATATCCGCATAGCCCTAGGAATCCTGCACTCTGATATGTTCCTAGGTGAAGGCCAATCTTGCATAGCATGTATCTTTTCCTGATGGACCTTGACCCCATTGGCCCCAATGACATGCCTCAGATACAATATCTCAGTAAGTCCAAACTCGCATTTGGACATCTTAGCAAATAGAGACTGAACCTCCATAATGCCAAGTACCTCATCTAAATGCCTCAAATGATCCTCCCATGTCCTGCTGTAGATCAAGATATCATCAAAGAAAACTAGCACGAACTTCCTCAACTGCTTGTTGAAGAGATGGTTCATGCATGACTAGAAAGTGGCAGGTGCATTAGTGAGACCAAATGGCATCACCAAGAACTCATAATGCCCGTAGTGACATCTGAATGTTGTCTTGAGGATGTCCTCTCGAACACGGATCTGATGGTACCCTGATCGAAGATCAATCTTCGAAAAGTAAATGGCCCCATGCAATTCATCCAAAAGCTCATCAATACGAGGGATGGGATACCTGTTCTTGATTGTCTTCTTGTTGAGGGCTGATAGTCAATACACATTCTCATCATCTCGTCCTTCTTCTTCACCAACACCACCAAAGAAGCAAATGGGCTAGAACTAGGACGGATATGCCCCATATCAAGAAGCTCCCTAATGGTCCTCTCTATCTCATCCTTAAATTTCTTAGGATGACGATAGGGTGTAGTGATCACTGGCTTGGCACCCTCCTCCAACTCTATAACATGCTCAAACCCTCTGTCTGGCGGTCTTCCTGGAGGAATGTCACCAAAAACCTGCCCATGCCTATCCACTATGGTCTGAATATCTGTATGCAACTGTTGTCCACCATCTGAAGAAGATTTGGATGAAATGAAGCATTGGGCTGCCCATGCAACCTCTCCATGACTGATGATAGACTCCATCCGATGTGCTGAAACAACTCTAGGCCCACCATCTGAAAGAGCTCGTAGCACAATCTTCTTCCCATCTGCCATAAACTCCAGCTCCATCCGTCTGAAATCCTGCACATATCTCCCAAGAGACTGAAGCCACTGAATTCCCAAAACTGCATCTATCTCTCCAAGTCCAACTATGTAAAAATCATCATCAATGTGTAGTCCCCTAGCTGGATACTAAGGCTGTGAAATCCGCCTAGTGCAGCTCAGAGCAAAGCCATTTGCCACTCGTACACTGAATCCTTCAAACTCCTCAACCTCAAACCTCGCTTCATCACAAATCCTTCATCCAGGAAATTGTGTGTAGCACCACTATCAATCAGGCAGACAACTCGCTGCCCCTTAAGTACTCCTTTCAAACGAAAGGGGTGGTACCTAGGGACTCCAGAAAGTGAAGCAATAGTACCTGAGCCTGATGCCTCTCCCTCTCCAAGCTCTAACTGGGGCTGCTCCTCATGTGCATCGTGATCATCATCGTTGTCCTCTGTATTTGTATCTGGTTGAGACTCTGCCTCTATATCTGAAATGACCTCAATAAGATGCACCTTGCCTTTCCCAAGGCAGTTGTGTCCAGGCTCCCAGTGGTCCTTGCAATGAAAACAAAGTTTCTTCCTCCTCAACTCATTCCGAGTCTCCTGATCCATCCTAGGAGGGGGAACACTCTTCTGCTGAGTAGTGGAACGTTGAATCGGTTTGGAGCTTGTGAAGGGCTTCTTACTAGGCTGGTAAGAAGTGGGAGTTGTCTCCAAATCTAATGTTGTCTGGATAGCATCATGTAATGTACTAGGCCTAAGGGCCTTGACCAACCCTCTTAACCTGTCATGCAGACCCTCAATGAAAAGCATTACCACACGTCTCTCGGGCATCTCGGGTACCATTACTGCAATCCGCTGAAATTCGTTGATGTAAGAATCAACGTGCCCACTCTGTCGTAGTTGTGCCAAATCTCTGTAATAAAGTTCCACATCTTTGCGGTCAAATCTGGCAATCAACTTCTCACTAAACTCCCTATATGACCGTAGTAGGTCATGTCTCTGTGTGATAAGCCCATGGTGCCACCAATCATATGCCACTCCCTCCAAGTGTAGAGTAGCAAACTGAATAGCCTCCTGTTCCTGCATAGGTTTGAGAGTGAGGTATGTATCAAGCTTGTGAATCCATGCCCTGGCACTAATCTTTCCACTGCCATCAAAAGTGGAAAGGGTCACCTTGCTGGTAACCTGCTTCAACTCTGTTTTGTTGGGCCCTAGGTCTCTGTGCTTGTCTAGCTCTCAAGCTCTCCCTTTTCTGCATACAATACTGGTGAAGGGGAAAGGCGTTTTGTACCTCTTCCAGTAACACTCTCCATTCATCATGAGCAACCATCACATTATCCTGAAAGACTATGTTTTTAAGTGGTTCCTCAACTAATGGCAGCTCCTCCCTCTGTAGGAATCTAGGCTGCATAGGTCTATCCGCAGTCCTCGTGGGTCTCCTTTCCTCTGTATATCTCCTATCACGCGGAGGGGAACCTCTCACGCTACCCACCTCTGTAGGTGCCCTGTTGTGCCTTCTGTGGCTGTTGGCTATGGATGCAGATCTTTCCCCTATATCATGTCGATTACTTGTCCTATCCATAGTCAAATTCTCCATCAACTATCTCATGGTCTGAATCATTTCCTGATGGGAATCGATCATACCGCTAAAAAGAACATCCGGTCAACTCGCTCACGTCGTGGAGGAGTGTGCGATCCCTCTCTTCTGGCCATGATTTCAAAACTATTCTTTGTACCCAGATCGGCTAGAATGCGAGTCTCCGCCCTCCGTGTGTGGTACCAGTGGCCCAACTTCCTAGGCTACATCAAACAAAACCCTCCGTGGGAGAATTGCTTTGCTCGATACCATTTGAAAGATCCCGAAGGGGTCTCCCTTATGCTCTGATGGAATTTTAAATTAAAAAAAACAGTAAATGCAGATTTATGACAAATTCCAAATGCAGATCTGAAAAATGCAACTAGGGTTTAGGAGAGATCTTAATGCAAATGACACCCAAAAATAGAGTTTCTGATTTCAAATGATTAACCAAATATTTATAGACTGAATCATGCCAAAAATTGAATTTATTGCAGCCAATACAACCCAGAAAATCAGATCTGAAGTCTGTTAATAATCTGCCTAAAAACCCTCAAAATACACTTCAGAATATGATGCAAATACAGCGATTTGTTTCACAATAGTACAGAGAATATTTGTCAAATATTTTTGTGGATAAATACCTCTGGAATCGCTGCCAAACTGTCCACAATGGATCGGCCCAGCTGCTGGTCAAAACACACTGAAAATACCTTCAAACTGTCACCTATACTGCTGAAATGAATCCAGAAAATCTGATTAACCACACTGGAAATTTCTGAGTGAAATCCCCTCTCAATCCCTTGGGGTTTTCGTCCGCAAGAGATGAATCCACAAGGGTTTTCGTCCTTGGAATTCCTGATAAAAGCCAGAGCTCTTAACAATGCAAAACGCTAATAATAAAATCTGGAATACCCCTAGGCAAGTCGACTTGCTCTTATAAAGGGAAAACCGTCCATAGCCACCTCCACACTCGCCAATCACGTTATTTATTTTCCCTAGGCAGGTCGCACTTTTCCTTTTTGGGCCTAATGACACTTTTCCCTATTTAGGGTCCCAAAAGCTAGTTGCACTTTTCCTCTTTTCATACAATTAATTTTTAATTGTATTTTGACATTGTCTTTTCATTGTAATAATAAACTTTATTATTTATTATGTGTTTTTCATAATATTATTATTATTATTTTATTTTATTTTTAAAACAAAAGTAGCACAATATAATAATAAAATAATAAAGCTTAGTCACCCTAGAAACCCCCTTGGCCGTCGGGTAGACAAAAGGGCCAAGGTCTTCATCCTAACTTATTCGGAAAGAGGGGCATTACATTCAAGATGATTGGTTAGCTTCTAATTTATCTAACAAAAAATAATATTATTACATTTATTGCATATAGCTAGAATTATGTACACTTCCTATACATCCTCCTCTTAATCCACAAGGGTAGTTCTGAAACAAATGTTTGTGTTTGCCCATTTTGGCAACTTTAACTATGTATTTGGCGCCTCGTTTTCTTGATACAAAGCTCCTTCTCCTTGCTAGGTCTTGATCATCTTTCAAATTGTTGTTCCGAAACACATTTATCTTCAGACTTTTTAAATACAATCCTTTACAAAAGGTATTGCCTAAGTGATAGTTTGTTCCTTCATGCAGTTTTTGAGTTTCAATCAACCAAGGTATTGACTTGGTGAGGAATTGAGTGTGTTGGATGAGGGTTTCAAATATATAATATTGAAGGATTAAAAAAATGCAGCACATTTGCTGATTGACAATTGTCCTCACATGAAATGGATGATTGAAAAAAACAGCACATAAATTTTCGACTAATTTATTTTCTGTAAATGGAAATCAGCAGTACATTTGAATGAAGGAAAAATTTTGGCAAATAAATTTTAATATGAATTTATTTGCTTTGAATAGATATTTTCTTGTTTCCCAAAAAAGTGATATATATATTTTTCAACAAAAAATGAGTGCTCAATTCATCTTCAAGATGATTGTTCAGTGTCTGATGTATCTAGGATATAGTCAGTGTTATGTGGGGATGCGTCCCCTATATTTTGGTAGCATCCCAAACGTCCCGAATGTTTCGGGACTTGGGGACTTGGGGGCTTGGAGAGGGCGTCCCTATTTTTTAAAAAAATCTTTCAAAAACTTATGATGTTTTTACTTTTAAAAAGCTGTTATTTTTACGAAGAACATCAAATTATAATCTTGAAAGTACCTGAATAGAGTTTAAATCCCTAAGTTTCGTTGAATAAAGTTAAAAATTCCAATATTAATATTTTATATATTATTTTAATAGCCATCCCCAAAATTTGGGAATTTTTTCCCGTCCCAGAAACCCCGTCCCTCCATCTCCCTGTCCCCCCGTCCCGATACTTAGGTAACTATGGATATAATAATATAAAAATATTATTATTACCTTTATTGCCTACAACTAAGATTATGTACATTACTGTTGTAGTACCGACTGGAGAACAGGAAAAGGCCTAGTGAATCCGAGGGTGCTTGAATGGGGAAAATGCTTGAATAAGAGCAACTATATATTAAGATACCAAATGTCAATAAAGATGCAAAAAGTGTTGTTGCCGAGTTCCTCAAACCAAATTAAGGTGCTACACAATCCTTCATCCCACTTCGTTTTCCCGTGTTCCTTCTTGCCTTCAACTATTCTTCCAATTCATAACAGTTTTCCACTCAGTTGTTTGGACAAATGACTTTCAGCTATTCTCCGTTATTCAACCAGTTTCCACATTGCTGGATGCTTATACTCATAACATGCCTTATTTTTAATGGAAACCCCAAAAAACTGAACAACCTAATCTCGAACACAATATGAATGGAACCATTCCCAAATTACATTATTATATATTAAATGATAACATGTATATGACCTCAAGATCGTCTATTTAGAGTTCATTTTTAGAAAATGAATTAAAAAGTCTAAAGATAACATTCAAAGTGTTCAATACGACTCTAAATAGAAAAGAACAATCAGCATAACCGTAATGGTCAAAAACATAACATTGACATGCACAAGCACTGAAATAACAAGAATCTGAACATAACATTCAGTGTGTTTGAAAGGGGGCTCGAAATAGAAAAGAAGAATCAGCAGGACAGTAATGGTTGAAAACAGAACATTGCCTTGCACAAGCACTGAAATAATTCCACAAATTAATTCCAAGTACATCGACATTTCCTTTTCAAATAGATTGAACTGGAATGTCACTGTAAGATCTATATTACAAAACTATGAAAGGAAAACTAGAGATATTCCACTCAAAATCAGTTTGACTTAACAGAAATGCTTGACAGAAACAGGTAAGAACCAGCAAGTAACTTAACGAAGTAAGTTTTTCTTCATGGTCTACCAATTATTCTCTTTAAAAGCACTAAAACAAGCACTCAACACTGAAAGTATCTATATCTCTTCTATCATATCAAATGGCCAACAAACAGGATCCATTAAGACAGGAGCTTCCCAAGAAACACTATCACATCAATAAAATTATATTGTCTTCAGTGATGGTACTCAACACTGAACTAGCTTTTTACAATTCGTTGTCTCTAAAACAGAAACAAGTAAGAACCCTCTCGAGATCAACATAGGTAAAGAAACACTTGTTGAGTTTGGTCTAATATGTATTGATCACCTATATAGTTTGTGTGATGACAAGATTACAATTCGTTGTAATCTTGTCTTCAGTGATGGTACTTAACTCTGAAATAGCTCTTTACAATTCATTGTCTCTAAACCAGAAACAAGTAAGAACCATCTCGAGCTCAACATAGGTAAAGAAACACTTGTTGAGTTTGGTCTATAATATGTATTGATTGTCTATATATTTTGTGTGATGACAAGATTAATGA
Source organism: Taxus wallichiana var. yunnanensis (assembly GCA_018340775.1). Lineage (NCBI taxonomy): Eukaryota > Viridiplantae > Streptophyta > Pinopsida > Cupressales > Taxaceae > Taxus > Taxus wallichiana. The sequence goes on from CM031234.1 coordinate 833,207,806, forward strand.
CCCTATATTTAAAACCACATAACTCGATATGTGAATCAATCAGAGATGCAAAACCAAAACAAATGTGATAATCTCCAAATTGGTATTTTAATCAGTGACATAAATTATGTTTGCATACACAGTAAAGCATTTAAGCACTGGAGAGAACAAAGAGAATTTGAAATCTACAATTACAAAAGGTAATACAAATGCCAGAAAACATGGTTTGATTTTATATAGTTTTACATAGAATTCCTTAATTCAACAGACTTGAATCAAATGGTTCCCTATCTTATACACACTACCAACTTATAGTTCCAGTCTGTCCACAGTCTGCTGTGATACAGTACAGTTAAATTTAAAATTTTGAACATACTTCACTAACTCAGATTTACCAGCATCTAGCGCAAGAGACCATCTTATCATAATATCCTTTCACCACTCATCATCCTACTAGAGGATAGCAGCTTGAGCAAAGAAACATACCTCTGTGTAAGAACAAATTTCCAGAAAGTTATCATGATCGTGATAGTTTCAACAGAAACCACCTTATTAGAATCACCAGGAATGTCACTGTTACAGAAGGCTGGGACAACTTGCTGCTACTTGAACTATCGATAATGCTTACATGTCTTCAAACAATTTTTTTGTCTTGATTCCGAACTAGAATCTCTTATAGCTGCAAGTCAAAATATGTATATCAAAGAAAGGAAAACAACAGAGAACCAGCATAGAGCTTCATTTACAATCCCAGTATTCATTTTCTTTCCATTTAGCCTTCCAATGCACACATGAAAAACTGGACATCCGTAACTTTCCTCTGCTAAGATTGACCTTTTTGAACATGTGAAAGAAGATCCCCATACCTACTGTGCTCCATCATTACCAGCATCACATTAGTTCAAAATTAACAGTCTCCATCCACAAATTCACAAATTCCATCTGCACTCTAGGCAGCAATCCGAATTTTAATTACCTCCACTTTGTTGAAGGAAATTGTTAGAGAGCAGGCCCTGGAACATAAATGGTCCTCCTATAAGAGCTGAAGCTGCAGAAGAAAAACCAGCCATTGAGTTCGAAGAATCCACTCCTATATTTTGTGCACTAGCTGAGCCAATATTTTTAAGCCCTGTCTGACCATGAACAGACCTGTTACCCGTTTCAATTACTGTTCTATTTGCTGCTGGGTCAATACAAGTTACATCATTATCTCTATAACTACAACCAACAACATCTGGACCTGTCAGTATCCCTGTAACATTACCACAGGAATTTCCAAAGGCTGATTCTGAATTACTAATGTTGTGTGTTCCTCCACTGCTTCCCAATTGATCTGTTGCACTGCTTCCTTCCATTTCATTCGGAGGAAAGGCGGGCGTGTGACCTTGAAAAAGAGCAATGTGCCCAAAAAGTTTGTCCTTTCTGGAGAACGTGGTGCCACAAGAGCACTGCCATTTATCTCGACCACAGTGTTTTTCATGGGTCTTAAGATCTGCTACAACTGAAAATTTCTTCGTCTTGCATCTATTACAGGTATACAACTTAGGGCAATGACTTCTCCGGTAATGATTTTTGACACAAAGCATGGTTTTTAGGGGTTGAAATTTCTTGTGCTTCTTGTTTCGCTTACATCCTACAAATGGACAAGAATACCTCCTGGGCTGAATAGGAGCTGAATCATGAGCTTTCTCCGGCCTAGCTAGAGCTGCTGGAGTCTTGTATTCATCGCCATGGCCTCTCATATGCATACGCAAGTTGGCATCCCTCTTGAAACCCTTACCACAAATTTCACAGAAGTGTGTGTGCTCTGCTAGAATCTCACCTGCATCCATTTCTACAAGCTGATAAGATCCAGGCGGAAGGTTTTCCCCCTCTCCATCATCATCTTCATCTCTCACAGCCCCACCAGTATCATTTTCATCAAGTGAACCTTCTCCTCCTCCTGAACCTTGTGCTGTATACTGTGAATCTCCACTCTGATTAGTAGTTCCATTTCCACTTTGACAATTACCAGTATCTGTGGCTCCGGCAAGCATCTTCTTACCATTACTAGGAACCTCATTAATAGGCATACCAAGCATATTTACAGCGTTGGATCCATGTGAATTCTGAGGTGGTATAGAATGAGAAATTGTTGCAAGAACACCTATGCTTGGAGCTCCGAAACCACTTGGAAGACCAAAGCAATTATTTGCATCCGTAGGACCATTTGCTGTACCCATTGATGAATTACCAGGCCCATTTTGCTGAAAAGCATGTAACCCTAAACCAGGACCACCCCCTGCTGGAGATCTGTGGGATATGTTGGCGCAAATAAGCTCAGGACAGACTGCTGCTGGGGAAAAGGGAGCATGCCAGCAGCAGCCACTATCAACTGAGATATTATTGAAGTAACTTGTGCAATTACCTGCTGACGAGCCATTGCAGAGGATGACTTGCCTGATTGACTATCTCCCTGAGATATAAACTGCACCAAAGACTGTAGCTGCTGGATTTTCTGTTGGAGAACAGATAGAGTGTTCAATAAAACTTGAGGACTACATTCTTGAGGGGGATTCACATTTGAATCACTGTTCCCCTCAAAGTTACCTTGGTTCATGTCATGAGCACCATACATCAAATTATAAGGAGCAGGCTGCTGATGCTGAACATTAGAGAATGTCCTACTTGGCCCATTGTTCCCACCATTGCTTCCATGGCTGGAATTCCCCACCTGAGAATGTGAAGCAGAATGACTCTGAGGCAATGGGGCCACCAATGAGAAACCCACTGATGCTGCCACTTGCGCAGATTGGCCCTGGTGTTGGGCATCGATAGAACCATATTGAGTGAACTGCTGTCCAAGGAGTGAAAACTTTGAAATCCGATCATTTCTGCCACATCCAGGAGAACCTGATTGAGGCTCCATACTGCAGACAGCAGACACCTTCTTCACGGATGGAAAGATTCCATAATCCAAACTAAATAGTAGGTTGATTTAGTTTTTCTCTAAAGCCAATACAAATAAAATTTCGCAAAATTCTCTTAGACCAAAATCTCTCAATGCCACCCTGCCAGATCTCGGAGAAGACTCTGCACCCCAAATAACACGCAAACCCTTTCAACAGCTTAAAAGATTTCTTCCCCAAAAGAAGTCCCCTTAATCCAAATAAAGAGTTGATTTGATTTTAGATTTTCTAAGGCCAATACCAATTAACATTTTCGGGAATCTCATAGACCCAATTGCCCCCAATGCCCTCACTTCCAGATACAGGATAAGTCTCCTCACCCCAACTAACACACGAACCTCTCAACAGGTCAAAAATGTTCTCCCCCTATCCCAAACAAAAAGTGCAATATTTTCCCTCTTAGAGACAATACCCAGTAAAATTATTGAGATTCCTCTCAAACCCAGATATCTGAATTCCTCCCAGACCCAGAACAACAAACAACCCCTTTAAACTGATAAAAACATTCCTTCCCCCTCAAACGAAACAAAAAAGCGTAATATTTTGTCCCTTCATAACCAATACCCAATAAAATTCATCAGATTCCTATCAAATCCAGATATCCGAAATCCTTCCAGACCCAAAACAACAGTCAACCCATCTTAACTGATCAAGAAAATTCCTTCCCCCAACCCAAACAAACAAGTGCACTCCGTTTCTCTTCAGAGCTACCACCCATAAAAATTCTTCAAAATTATCCCATGCCCAGATGGATGCCACCTAGACCACAACCCCCTCAAGCCATCCTTGAATAAAAGCTACTAAAACTTCGCTTCCCCAAGCCTTCCTTCGCCAGGATCTAAGAATTGAAACCCTAATCTGAGAAGCGAGATACAAGAACACTAAGACAATTCATGTACCAGGGAACCCATGGGACCAACAGGTACATAGGATACCCAATCCTACAATGACAACGCATTTAATAATAGACTAAAAAAAACAGAATCCCACAAAGAGGGCTTGTACAGAGATTTACAAGATAATTGTACAGTATGGCGTATAAGGTCAATATACAAACTGATGAGTCTAAAGTTGAAATTACTACTATTCCACAATAGGTCGGAAGGTCGAATCACTTACCCATACTGGTAGCCATTTTTCCCATGTGGGTGAGCTTCAATCCCGAAGAGTCAAGGCCAAACTCATTCTTTTGTCAACTTCTTGTTCAGAGGATCATTATTTTTGTTTTGCAGTGAACGGGAGGATTGAGTTGGAGCTTTAGATCGCAGACCATGAGGAGAGTTTGACCAAATGTAGAAGATGCGATCTATACTTTTAGACGGGGTTTTGTTTTGTTGTACATTTTCCGTGTATGGTGGTGACTTGAGGGAACCAGACAGCCTCACAGTATGACGTCATGTGGGCTCTTCTGTCCAAAGCGTGTGAACGCATTTTTGTTTTTAGCCATGCAAGAGAAACAGGGCGGCTGCGAGCCAATTCAGTTCAATTAATTTTATATTCATGCAAAGAATGGATGGGTTTTTGTTTTAGGGTTGCGCTTCTCAAATAGGCTCTCTACACATCCCAAAGCTTATTTAACGTATATTATAACAATACTAAATTATAAAAATAAAACATAAATCCAATATAATAAATATAGCTATCTAAAATACACTAATAGATAGAAATTTCAAGGTCGTGTTCTTATATTTTTAACATACCACGTAGATTAGTAACTTAATTACATTCTCTCGACAATTTCTCATTGACTTGTGGCAAATGACATCAATTTGGTTGCACCATCATTTACTTCTCGAAAAAATCTATTTAGAAAAAGGCCCAAACATTACCATATAGCCAAAATATAAATATAAATGAAAAACTCTTACGCCCTTTACATGTGAACAGAGCCACTACTCTAGCAGAAACTTCAATCAAGGCAAGTAAGTACGGCAAATGACTCGCAAGGATCTAATCCGCTGCATGCACAACTATTTGAATGGGAGCATATATCACGCATGCACCCAACACTCAATACAACAATTGATGATGTAGACATGATAGGCCTCCGTGACTTTGACATTAACCACGATTGGAACGTTCATTCAATCCCTCTTTGCATTACAAATAAGTGCGGCTAAATTCATAGACATTTCCCGCACTGAAAATTCACCACCAGTTGTTACTCCACCTACCCATTTAGGCGCTCTGCAGCTATCATCAAAACAACACCTTGCCTACTCAATTGTGCTTTCCCATGCAACTCAACAAGGGGAACACCCACCATTGAAGATGATCATTCAGGGAACCGCTGGTACAGGAAAATCATACCTCATACAATGCATCAGAAATGGGCTTCAAAATATGACTGGCAAATTAAAAACTCCCTTCCTTGTACTAGCCCCAACAGGTATTGTTGCATTCAATATAAAATCATCTACTATACATTCTACCCTCCGAATACCCATATCCGACATGAAACCTCTTGAAGGCCAAGCCCTAGCAATCTTCCAAGAGCGTATGAGTCCCATACGTTACATACTCATAGATGAAATGAGCTTTATAGGTCCTACAATGTTACACAACATCAACAAAAGACTTCGTGAGGCATTCCCCCGACATAGTAACCACGCGTTCGGTAACTGCTCAATGATTTTGGTGGGAGACTTAGGCCAGCTCCCTCCGGTCAACGATGTACCATTATATGTAGGCAACAAAGTAGGAAGCTCCCTTTGGCATGCTTTTGATACCGTGATCACCTTGGACACAAACTTTAGGCAACAAGGATTAAGCTCGACACAACTTGAATTCAGAGAAATGTTGACCAACATCAGAAACGCAGAACCAACCATTAAGGATTGGTCTCTTCTCATGTCACGTACCAAGTCGTGCCTGTCTGCCTCAGAGCAATCCATGTTCACGACTGAGAAGCACCTATTTGCAACAAAGGACCTAGCAAACAAGCACAATAAACAAATGCTAAAATCCTTGCACGTACCAATTGCAATGAGCATCGCAGAACAAAGCAAACATAACTCTGACTCAGACATCAACGACACTCAACTAGACCCGATAGTTTTCCTATGCACAGGACAAGAGGTCATGTTGACATCTAACTTATGGGTTAGCTCAGGATTGGTTAATGGTGCACTCGGGCAAGTGACAGATATCGTGTACAACCCAGAAACACAACCACCGGACTTGCCATCCTTTGTTGTTGTCAACTTCAAACACTACCAAGGGCCCCCATGGGACATACTCAACCCAAGACACTTGCCCCTACCTCCTGTCACACGTGGAAATCATCGCCAAATCCCACTAAAAATGTCTTGGGGCCTTACCATCCACAAATCACAGGGCCTAACACTTGGCAAGGCCACAGTAGACATCGGAAACGTTGACCGCCAAGGCCTAACATTCACAGCAATGTCAAGAGTTCGTGCCATCAACGACCTACAAATCCAACCAGCTTTTACGTTTGAACGCTACGCACGGATGAGATATACCAAGAACGTAAAATCACGCAAGGAGGAGGAGAAAAGACTTTGCAACAGCAGCATTGGCACACGGCGTACAAGGCATGGAAATACTCCTTCCCCCATCATGCACACAAAACAATACCACGATCTAGGATCCATTGGCAAACTCCAACATTAAATAAGTTAAGAATTGTACATATATATACGCAAACCCCACTTGTAGTGTAAAATATGGTTTGCATGTAAAATATATTCTATGATATACAATAGATGTTTGAGCGCAGAACAAAAGTTACATTTTGCAAAAGAATTCACATGTCTATATGTAAGGTTCCACATTCTGCAGGGCTTAGAGATTAGAAATGTTATTTATGTATGGATGAAAGAAGATTTCAGTATGCAATTTGACAAGCCAAGATTAAGGCAATTGTATGGGATTCGCTTTCTGAAATCAAAGTAGAACCAATACCACTTTTTAAAATTGAAATAGAATTATACTGGCTCTGAATACAAACAGAAACCACTCTCTGTGCTGAGTGGTGCATGTAAAATATATTCTATGATATATGATAGATGTTTGAGCGAAGAACATAAGTTACATTTTGCTAAACAATTCACATGTCTTTATGTAAGGTTCCACATTCTGCATACATGTCTATCAAAACATTTGCAACTATATCTAACAAAATTCCTCTATATTTTGGCACAAGTTGGGAGTACTTTGGCAAATTTAAACTGATTGGGTTGGAGCCCTATTTGTTGCATATGGTGAAACAAGGCGAGGAGTATCTTGGACAAATGTAAACAGGAAACCACTCTCTGTACTCACGAGTGGTGCAAGTGGTTCAAAGGTGACGAGTATGTACAACGGGAGTAGAATCGGATGGATAAGAACACAAAGATGAAAGCCTTGTTTATAAGAAGCGTGGAGATGCTCTTCCACTACAACATCTTGGGTATCATTGGCGCGGTTTCTTAATCTCATCTACCCACCAAACATAAAATTCCCTAGAGATATGTCATCTCATGGAATGAAGTGATTGAAGGACAACGACAAAAGGGGATTGTTGTCTACGCTTTGGGAACATTTAAATGCCAAAATATGAACTTTTGTAAATAAACGCCAAGTGTTCAACCAAATGATACAACATGTTATCTTTTAAATGAATATCATAATTGTATCTTACATGTAAGTCGTGGTCATCGTAAAGAGACAATGTGATTGTTTCATCAAATAAAACAACTGTATATTCACTCTGATCAACTCACCTATACCAATATACGTGTGGCCCATAACAAAATACGAGGTTTATAACAACGTATAGACATCCATCAAGGCATAGTAGGCAATGTTTTTTTATTGGAAGTTACTATATTGTCCTCTCTCCATCACACAAACTTAAAATAGAAAAATTACAACTCTAATAAACTAAACATTGTTATCCTCTCCGGCGTAAATTACAACTCATTTAGAATTGCATCTGATTCTTCATAAAGTAATTGAATTCCAGAGAAAATGCTTTGGCTCTTAATTAACATTGCTTCTTCACACGATTTGACAAAAATTTCTCGGTGGATACATGATCTCCAAATATTTGGTTATGTTTTTTGTTAGATGGAATCATTGAAACAGTCTCCCGTGGCCCTGAATGTCTAGTGTGCGCCATCTGTGAGAGCCCTTTTGAAAGGGGCTAACGGATCAAACTACCACATATCCTTAAAATCTGGTCTTTTGGGACAAGGCTCTTCAAGACACACAGTGCCTTCCCTTCCAAAGTTTCTCAAGTGGCTCGCAAAAATAGAACTCGTATTGTTATGCAAGACAGCGCTGCGGGGTCATATGCCACATCCCTAGCAGAATTGGCCCAATCTGTGAAGTCCCTAGATGCTATCAGTAGAGACATCGATAAGCTCTCTCAATACATAACCAATAAGGTTTTTTTTAATTTCCTTGTTAATCCAATCATACCAGACAAGAAGAAAAAGGGTATTCTCAAAGACATTACAAATGATGCCAAGTTTCAGCCTTATACATTAAATTTTCTCTACATTCTTATTGACAAGAAAAGGATTGACCTGATTGGTGAGATTTTCAAAGAGTTTGAGACTGTCTACAACAAACTGACCGACACAGAGTTGGCAGTTGTGTCTTCTGTAGTCAAGCTTGAGAATCAGATTTCTCTCGGTCCTTCACAAAATCAATGCAATGTTTTTTGTCGATTTAAGTCATATCTTTTGCTAGAGTGTTTCCATAATGGCTTGCTTAAATCTGTTAGGCCACAATTCATCTATTATTGCCCTGCACTCTTCCTCTAACAGAGGAGTTCAAGATTCTTCTACATGCCATTGGAGATATCCTAGTTCTCCTGCCAAATGTATACAACCAACAGATGTTACGCATTTATCACAAACCTCGACAATTATCTTCTTCAAATAAAAAACATATTAAAAACCACCTCATCCGAGGATAGTTTTCTCTAATAAAAGTGCTATGAGACGATAAAAGACAAGGAAGCAAACAAAAATTGATTTCATTAATACCCCTTACACGACCAACCTGACTGGGTGATGAAAATGGAAGTATTAATATGGTGCCACACACTAGACACACTAGCACATACTACGTTTTTAATTTCTACAAAATTAAAGGAGCCGTCAAAGTAAGGTTTAGTAAGGAGAGCACCCATTGCATTGTCTGCAAGATGGACTTATGAAGCAAGGCTACGATATTGGTAAGGACAATTTTTCCATCCTATCATTAATTTATTTTCCTTCTCTTAAAAGCAAAGAAAGACTAGGTCACAGTTACAAAGAGCGGATCAACGAATCTCATCCAAACATGTGCAGCTAGTCCATGTTTCCATTACTGGGCTCTCCTTCACAAAGCCTGCGGAGTCGGGAAGTAAGGAAATAGATTTCACTCATGATGGTCTCAGGGCGGCCACTCCCAAAAGCAAGGGCACCAAAGAAAGGTTATTGCCAAGTCTAAAATGTCATTTAAAGGATGTGGAGTCGAGATGAATATCTAAAATAGTAAATATCTAGGACTCTAGGAAAATATCTAAAATCCGCAACCTTTAAAGTTAAGCCACCGGATTTTGACACTTTCCAAATGATGCCTTCTTCAAAGTAAATGCCTCGTGAAAAATAAAACATAAATCCAATATAATAAATATATCTATCTAAAATACACTAATAGATAGAAATTTCAAGGTTGTGTTCTTAAATTTTTCACATACCACGTAGATTAGTAACTTCATTACATTCTCTCGACAATTTCTCATTGACTTGTGCAATGACATCAATTTGGTTGCACCATCATTTACTTCTCGAAAAAATCTATTTAGAAAAAGGCCCAAACATTACCATATGGCCAAAATATTATTAATTTTCAAATTATTTCTCTAAGAAGAAAGAATAAACATTTAAGTGATTTATCACAAATGGATGTCAAATTTAATGTCAAAAATAAAAGTGAACAACTCACTCTATTACAATTCTTTGTTGTCATTGTAGGAACGTCTCTCAAAGATATCACAAAGATAGATTTTTGCTCAAGTCCTTTGCACATAGCCTCACCTAGTTTCACATTAGTATGGTTTTAGAGTTTACCCATCATATCCATTGATAGTTATTCAACATTACAAGAACTATTCCTCATTAATTTCCTATCACATATTACTATTCACAATGATTTCAAGCATTTGGAGGCAAAATCCCAACAACCTTACGAGTCTATCCACATTTATCTAGCATGTTTTACATCTTTAGCACTTTTGATTCATGTTCAATCACAATGTTGAAGAACAATGTCATGTGTTTTGACAAGGTTTAGTAACTCCCTTTTCCACATCACTTCTTAATCAATCAAATGAATCTATTACTCAATTGGTGAACAAGATAGTAGTCTACAAAGTGGGTTCACCGGATGGACATCTTGAGCTAGATGAGGTCCTTATTGTTCACACCCTTTTAAAGTTTTATTACATTGTTATGGGAATGCCCAATAAACTAAAAATGATTTTAAGGTTTGTTACAGAGGGTTATTCGATCAATTAACTTCCAACATTAATCATACAAAATTATAATAATGTATTAATACTTGCAACTAGTGTTTATAATATGTTAAAAGCTCAAAAACACAAGAAGAGAGATGTAATTAGCTATACAAAGTGATACATGAGAGATCTAGGTGCATACATTAGAGAATATAGGGATACTAAACTTGATGATGCTTTGTTTTTACGAACCGTGATTAGAAATTGCCCTAGTTGAGAATAGTATAGCTCGGTCGATTTGTCATATTTGGTCTTGACCCTTTTATACATCTTGGACCCTCTTGGAATAAGGCTTTGTAACCCGTGTGCCCTTCACTGGTCTAGAAATATGTGTCTTTGTCAACCCCTAAGTATTACACTATCCTTAAACTATTTGAAATCAACTGAATCAAACTCAAACCCTAGCTATTGATGGAAGACCCTCTGAAGGTTAGTTTTTGGGTTGAAGTGCAATCAGTGTACCCCATATGTTGGCACCACTCAAGAGGCCTCAAACCACACGTAGTTCTCCACCTAGCATGTGATATTTATATGAATGCAGCTAGTTAACAACTTGAATCACTTTGAACATGCTTGAGATGATTGTGCTCTTGCTAAGACATTGAGTAGGGCTCTTTGAGTGCTTGTAAATGAGGGAAGTTGAACTCCATGACCTAGAACCGAGTGCTTCATAACTATAGTAATGGTTTCCTAGTGTATGTGCATCAACTTTGGGAAGATTTAGGGAGCCTTGGGTGCCTTTTGTGCTAGTATTTACAATGAGAGCTCATGAGAGTGTTAGGTTAGTGAATGAGGTGATATAAACTTTCTTATATAGGGATCTAAAGGTAATTTGTTATGTAAATGCCAACCCATGAGGATAAAAGACCCAATAAAGATAATGCAATTGAAAGCAAAGTTGGAAGATGTGTCGGTCTAAGACCATACAGTCGACCAAGACCAAAAATTACATCCTGACCTTCTGTATAGTTTTGGATATGGATATGTTTGATGAAATCTAGAAATTGCATTATGATGGGTAGAGGTTAAGTGTTGATTTTATGCATTATACTTAGAATGTGACGACACATCAATGTGTAGGGATAAGTAAGTGTTGGAGCTCAAAATTACACCCGTCGAGATCAAGATGAACTGGGACTTTGAGGTAACATGGGATTGTCTCCAAGTTGTGGGACTTACACTTGAGACAGACCTCTAGAGAAGGTTGACTTCCTCTACCTATTTCTACTTTGCTAAAACTACTCCTAGGAAGGGAAATGCAGCTACCTAACACTACTTTATGATTCCAAGGGACTAAGGTGAGAAGGAGATGCATAAAAAGAAAACCTAAGCTAAGGGGAGGTGATAACACCAGAAAGAGGGGGATGAACACTCTTAAATGAGTGGAAATAAGGGAAAATGAAGGAAAGAAGGGCGGGCATGTGTGCCACAATCAAAACTAGCACTCACACTCTCATCTTCATCGGACACAACGAAAAGAAACCTGCAAAGGACATGAAGAATGCACAACGTACCAATATTGCAACAGAAAAGCAAGAAAATGCAATAAAATATGAGCTAGGGCAGAGAATAGCCACAAAATAAGATTTTATTACTTCTAAATGATGCACAATTTATTAAAATGGTGGAAAGAGGCAAGTATCCACATGCAATGAACCATATCTAGAGGCCTATAACTCAAAATGCAAAGGAACACTACTTTGAATAATGCTCTTGCAAAACCAAGAGGGTCCAACCTTTTCAAATGAGCATTATTCAACAATATATAGAAGAAGGGGAAGAGAAGAGGAGGGAAAAAGAGGGAAACTCATATTTTCAAATCCAACCACCAACAACCCAAATTGAATTCTTGTAAATTCACCAGTAGCATCGTCATCGATCTCGATCAATGTCACAACTTGTGGAAGAAGGAAGGAGACCAAATATGATCAAATATGGGTGGTTGAGTCATTGGATGTGCGCATTAATAATGACCTGAGTCATGTTTCCTATTTTCCACCTACCAAATCCTTTAAGAATATGATTTTGAAAACCCTAGAGTGTAGCCCTCACAAGATCTTTCTAATAAGACTAGGCACATTTGAACCCGAGCTCAGAAGAAGTTATGGTGATTTGAAAATTTAGATATAAGGTGAACATGTAAAACACGTGGCACGATCTGGTCTGTGGAAGGATTCAGTTGATTGTATGTTTGTTTTGTCCTTTTTTGTAATGTGTCATGCATTCATTTGTTATAAGGATTTGACGCATAGTTGGCATGTTCTAATAGGTTGTGTGTTGTGCACTTCATCTGATAAGTTCCAAGGAGTGACACGTGACACTCAATGACTGACATAAAAGGTTGTGACTTAACACATGTGTGGGAGTAAGAGGCGCGAGAGGAAAGAATACAAAGGTCTACAAGCACATGCAAGAGGGTGCGTGATGAGGGTGAGAAGAAAAGGTGCATATTTGTAAAGATATAAGAAATGTGTAAGGAAAAGGAGTGCATAAGATAAGGATGTATAGGAGAAAATGCACAAGAAAAATGTGTGAGGAAAAGATGCAAAAAGGGATTGAGTGCACAAAACTTGAGAAGGAAGGCATGCGCACAAGGAAACATGTTGGGGACTTAACACAATGCAATGCAAATCGGCGGGTGTGTGTTAAATGGATGCATAATGACGAAAGAAAAGTGGATGCACAAGGTGCAGTGCACGCGAGGGAATGGAAGGACATAAAATAATGAAATGGAGGAATGCCAAGGCGGTGTGAGAGTTGTGCGGAAGGAAGAAAAGGGAAGGAAAAGCGTGAGGAAGAAGTAGGAAGGGCGCGCATGAAGAACTACAGCCAAGCATAAATGCACCAAGGAAATAAACTAAAGCGTGCGTAACTTGAAAATTCAATACCAAATCCATAATGGAGCTACACATTATCAAAATAACCAGGAGGTTATTTTATACAACAGTTTGGGAAACTTTTAGCAACTTTTAGTGTCATGTGCATGCTAGATGAAGGAGATCAATATCCTTAAAACATCCATTGGGCATGGAGTATGACCGTAAATCATGAAATTCTGACCTATAACTTGAAGAAACGCCCTTGAAGTCACTTAAAACACTATCTCGAGCTATGAATGGAACTCTATTATTCTCATGTGAAGATGTTTTGAGTTGAATTTATGAGGGTGGAAAACTATGCGCAAAACCTAGGATACCGTCTCTTTGAAAACATAACTGCCATCCCATGAAACAAAAAGAGCAGCATGCACAAGAGTGCACGGAAGGAAAGAACTATATACAAACAAAATAATGTGTGCAGTGCACACTTGGAGGAATTAAAATTACTCTAATATGTACTTGATGCAAAGAAATTATTGGAAGTGTTTGAGATAAATCCCATTTACTACCCGTGTATCTCCATCAAGTTGAGATAACTCAAAAGTGTTAGCCTATTTGCAAGAACTGATGATATACCAAACTTTGAATGACACTCGATTTGGCTCATCAACATCCCATTTTAGGACCAGATCACCCACTATGAAATTCTAAGCTCTATCCTTTCTATCAAATTACTACTTAGTTTATTGTTGATGTTGTTCCAATTTGATTATGGAAAAGTTTCTTATTTCTTCAAGTTCAACCAACTTTGCCATTCTGATTTCTCTTTGTTTTGCGCCCTCAAACTCCAACTTTTGGGCTATGTCTAATAAAGGAAATTCAAGTGATAAAGGAAGCCTTGCTTCTATACCATAAAAAAATTATAAGGTGAAGTAGCAATTACCTTATTTACCGTGATTTTATGTCTCGAGCATGTGCAGAGACTTTTGTATGCCATTGCCTTTGGTTGATATTCATAGTTCACTTCATGATTCTGATCAGGTTCTTGTTGGTAGATTCTACCAAACCATTACCTTGGGGTAGTAGTTGGAAGAAGTCTTCAAGTAAATCCCAAGGCTAAGAGCCCAATTAGAAATTCTTGTACCAAGGAAGGCTTTTGCATTATCAGAAATAATGGTTTGAAGAATGCAAAACCTTGTTATAATACCTTTAAGAAATTCAATGATGACTGACTTGGTTTTCTTCCTTGAGCGTGATAACTTCGTCATTTGGTGAAATAATTTGTAGTCAAACACCCACTTGTGACCAATGCTCGAGGAGGATTGATCATCCCAATGAAGTCAAGACTCCATTACACAAAAGTTTGATTTGTTTGGATTGTGTGGAGGGGAAACGAATCCAATTTCTTTTTTGGACAAAGAAAGTAAGCACATTCTTTGCATTTCATGACCTACTTGTTCCCATCTGCAAAACATGGTAGGCCAAAACTAACCTTCTTTAATTATCTTCATCGTTGTTTCTTTGGTGGAAAAGTGTCCACCATAGAATCCATCGTGAAATTATGTTATCACTTTATTGACCTATACACCATCAATACATCTCAACAACACATTATCAACATTTCTTTTGAAGAGAACACCATCAATGAGTGCATAATGAATAGATTGCAGCCTTAGATAGCTTCTATTTTTTTCACATTAGGAGGGTATGCACTAGAAGAAAGGAACATTACCATGTCTTTCATCCAAATTACGTGCACTAAGATCTCGTATCTTGTTCAACTTCACACACGGAGGCTCTTCATCCAAGAAACAATGAAGTATCTTGAGCATTATGTGCATCCTCAACAAGTTGCTTACATATCGCATTGCCTCTAATAAGTTTTGTGGCTTTGATAGTCACATCAAACTCCATGATTTTGGTCACCCATCTAGCTCTCTTCTCGTTGATTTCTACTCCCATGATGAAGTCCCTCACACCTGAGTGTGAAACTAGAACTTTGATATGATTTGTGGAAAGCATACTCTTGAATTTCTTAAGAGAACACATGATGGAAAATACATGTTTCTCCATATGATTGTATTTCAATTCATAATCCTTCAGTGTTTGACTAAAGAAAGCCACTAGTTGTTCCAGTCCTTATTCATTTTCTTGAGTCAAAAAACAACAACACTAGTATCATCTCCATAAGCATAAAGGATAAAATTCTTTGAGTAATCCAAATTGATGAGTGTTGGGGTGTAAGTAATTTCTTGCTTGATTTTGTTAAAGATTTTTTTTCCTTTTGTTGTCCACTTAAAGATTGTGTCCTTTCTTGAGCATGAGGGTGATAGGCCTAACCAATCCTACAAAGTTAGGAATGAATCTCCTAACAAAATTGATCTTTCCTAGGAATGATTACAAGGCCTTCTTATGCGTCGGTAAGGAGAGAGAGAGAGGATGTTTGAGATGTGGTTAGGATCAATGGTGATACCATCCTTTGAGACAACATGACCCAAAAGGTTGCCTTGCAGTAATAAAAAAGTTACACTTCTTGGGGTTAAGAGATACCCCAAATTTCTATGCATCTCTCAAATACTTTCTCCGATGCATCATGTGATCTACACTTTACTTTGAGAAGACAATTATGTCATCCAAGTAAACTAGGATGAACTCATTGATATATCCTTTGAAGGCAATGTCCATTTCTCTTTGGAATGTTGCACCTACATTTGACAAACCAAAAGGCATTTTTGATAGGCATATGTTCCCCATTTGGTTGTAAATGTTGTCTTGAATTGATCCTCTTCCTTGACCATGATCTAATTGAAACTTGAATACCCATCCAACATGGAAAATCTTTGCATGTCAGCCATAGTCTGCAAAATATGCTCCATAGAAGGAAAAGGATAATGATCCTTTAATGATGCCTTATTCAAATCCATGAAATCAACAAAAAGTTTGATTTCACCATTCTTTTACGTGCATTAGAACAAGATTCTCCACCCAAGTAGAGTACTTGATAGGAAAAATAATCTTTGCCTCAATGAGTTTGGATAACTCCTTCCTCATGAGGGGCTCTATCTTAGGATTGACGGGCCTTTGCTTTTGTCGATGGGCTTAATACTAGGATCAAGGTCAATGGAGTGTTGAGAAACATTTAGATCAAATCCTTTGAGGTCTTCATACTCCCATGAGAAGATGTCAACATATTTTTGAAATAGAGAAATGAAAGCATGCTTTTCATCTTACGCGCACATTTTTCCGAGAAACAACTCTCTGTTGCGTGTAATAGTGATTAAATAATCTTCTTATGATACATGCATGTTATTTTCTTCACCCTTGAACTCATCATCAGGAATGAAGGTATGCTCTAAAGGTGACCAGACCTTTAGGTAACTTATTTGTCTTTATTTGAATCACTTGGTCACCATAGTTATTATGCAAGCCATCTTGCATCTTTAAAGAAAACTCAACTTCATTATGAATGAACTGACAATTTGTGCATCACTTTCAAACACTTTCTAGCTGGTTTCATTATCTGGAATGGATGGCCTGACCACCATCTTGATGTGTTGTGCATTTCTTTGGACAAAATCCTCAGTAGGTGAGAATTGTGAACCAAGGGTCGCCATCTGATTTTCTTCTTTATTTAATTTCCTTGGCACCACCTATAGATCGAGGGCTTCAAAACACTCCAAGAGGTCCTAAAATTTATGTTTATAAGATTTCAAAAGATTATTCTTTGTTGCACACTTGTTTATGACCTGGTGGATGACCAATTTAATGTCCTCAAAGATCTGCAATGCCTTGATCTTCTCTTTTCAGCAATAAAAAGACCATGCACCAATACTTCATATTCTGATACGTTGTTGGAGCATGAAAACTGTAGCCTGTGCGTGAAGAAGAATTTCTCACTCTTGGGAGAGATGAGAAACAACACTTGCTGCACCATTTCTAATTCTAGAACCATCAAAATACATCTTCCATAGTCCAAACATATCATCATCTTATTTGAGCGGGACATGTAGAGTAGTTTCTTCTTCAAGGATGTAATAAGTACCAAGACCAATTTCAATAGTTGTATCATAGGGGTCAAACTCATAGTGTTCCTTAGCCCATTCATTTAATAATAGATCAAGTATGGAAGGAGGAATTAAATACTCTTCTGAAACTAAGTCTTATTCTTGGCCTTATTGGATTAGGAAATGGGATTGGAGAGGAGATGGGTCATATGACTCAACATGATAGGAAAATATAGGATCAGCTTGTATGGTAAACCTGGTACCATACCTTGTTCTTAAAAGCATATGAGACCAATCAAAAGAAAAGTAGCCACCCACCTTGGTAATGAAATCTCTTGATAGGTAAATGAAAACAAAGGAGGTAAATCAATGATTGACACATCTTGAGTTATAATGAGGCTTAAACATGCATGAAGGGTTAACTCAAGATCCTTGATGACTCCTAGGTGGTAACATACTAAGCCATCAAGTTACATAACTCCTTTAGAGATAGGGTTTTACTTAAGACCTAGGATATCAACAATTTTCTTAGGCATGATAGAAGTACTAGCCCCTGAGTCAATCATATAATTGTGAATAAGATGTTTTCCTACTATCAAGGACATATAAAAGGGTGGGGTTTTGACAACTTTGCTTACTTACTTCTCTCTACTTGCATAAGTTGACATCAACTTGACGTCTTTTGGATAACTAGATTAATGCATGGGATTTTCTCCGAGATTCATGCAATAGGTTACACTGAAATGGAATGGCTAAAGCATCCCACATTGTGACATTTACATTTGTCTTCTTCATTTGGTCAACAATGTTGAATGTAAGGCCCAAGGACTTTTGCATTTGAGGCATAACATTCCCTTTTCTTGATTGCTCTATTTTTGGAGAGGGCACCTTGGGTTACACAGATGATTTTCATACCAAAGGAGGGACATGCATGGCTTCGGTTGAAACATTGCGCAAGAGCCTCACTGCAGGAAAATTCACTATGGGACTACTTTGGGTTATTAGCACCATCCTTTCACTTGGCGAGTGTATCAATTTGACTGGTATAAGTAGAAGGTTGCACGTTGGCTTCTAGCATTCTCTTCTTGTACCTTGTGTTGTTAGAAAATTGCACACGTGGTCTATTTGAGCTATCCATAGCTTGATTCATTGCACATAAGTCCTCAACACCAAAGAACATAAGGTTGGTCTCAAGAAACTTTTTGGCACTTCTTCATTTTTGGTTTGTGTGTGCTACACTAGTGGAAGGCTCATAACTTGAAGCATTTGAGATTATGAAAGTTTGCGAGTGTAAGGAATTTACGTAGTTGTACTGATTGTGTGACAAGTTGCAAGGAAACCTATTATTTCTCCTAGACGATGTTATTTTGTACTGGAACTAGTGCTTTGCTTAAACTGGGCACTAGAAGGGGTTGTGCACTTGAGGGCAACCATTTGTAATGGAAGGTGTGCATTAGAATGTCATCTATAATTTTGCTGCATCTGCCAATATCTCTGATTTGGATATTGATTTCTAAAGGACTAATGGCTTTAATTAAATCCTTGATTAGAATTACTTCTAAAGGCTTGCACCTATTGCTTTTATAAGGATATGACTTTATTGGATAAATTTCTAATCAAGGCCTTCATTTCTTCATCCTCTTTTTTATTTTGGGGGAGTAGGATGTTAAGGCAATGGGTTATGAGCTCTCTTGAATGAGAGCAACAAAGGTTGAGGTGCTTGAGGTAGTTCAGGAAACAAGGGAATAGGTAGTTTAGGGGTTATCTTACCAACTTGGATAAGATTGTTTTCTTCCCTAATGGCTATAGGATAGGCATCAGGAAGTTGCACAACACCCATAGACTATATCATCATTGTAATGTCAGAATTCAAAGCTCTTAAGAAGTAAAGAAAATAACCTTGAGGGGTTGGTCTTAAGAGGGCTGGAATTTTGTCCCATGTTTTTGAAATCTGAAGTTGAAGTCAGCCATGAGCTCATTAGGAGCTCTCTTGATCATTGTGATTTGTTATAACAAGGATATATTATTAGATTTCTCCTCAAATTGATTGTAAAGTGTAGTGCCAAGTCCATCCCAATTGGTAATAGAGGCGGTCTTAAGCTTCATACAACCATTGAAGTGCTTTTCCTTTAGAGAAGATGTAAGAAATCTTACAGCTACATCATCTTTTGTAACTAGATGGACTAAATAGACATTTTTAATGTATTGAATGTGCCCAACAGGGGTGACTTGATTCTCACCAGTAAAGAATGGATTGCTTTTGAGTGGAGCTACCGATATATCATGTTGTGCGGGAAGAGCCAAGGGATTACCGCCATTGAAGGCGATAAAGGGAAAATTTCTCTACTACACCATGGCTAGAATGGTTCTAAAGAGTGCAAAATGCCTACCAGGAGGAGGAGTGGAATGCACCCTACGCGTGAGAGATGGTAATGCGCACATGGGCCTTTTTAATTATTCTTCTTGGGACAATTGGAGATATTCAAAGGATTCTTCAACTATTGTGCTATGTATGTCAGGTATGTATCCTTCTCATGAAAATAGTGTGTTGACTACTAAAATAAGTATATCTAGATGCTAGGAGTCGTCATATGTGTTAAAACAAGCCTCCAAAGGTTGGATCTCAATAAGAACACATAAAAATTGCCAAAGTAAATATGTATATCTCTTTAAAATTTTCCCACTAGGGGTGTCATAACTATTGGAGTAGTGGAGGCACCGAGGTGGCTAATATATTGTGATGTAACACCTACAAAATATAAAGCTTTCAATACTTGTCCCACTAAGCGTGTAAAAACTGTTGGAGCTCAAAATTGCACCCGTATTTGATTAGGATGAATTGGGGCTTTGAGGAAACGTGGGACTATCTCTAAGTTGTGGGACTTATACTTGAGACAAACCTTCGAGAGAAGGCCGACTTCCTCTATTTCTACTGCTAAAACTACTCCTAGGAAGGGAAATGCAACTACCTAACACTACTCTATGATTCCAAGGGACCAGGGTGAGAAGGAGATGCATAAAAATGAAAACCTAAGCTAAGGGGAGGTGATAACACCGAAAGAGGGGGATGAACACTCTTAGATGAGTGGAAATAAGGGAAAATGAAGGAAAGAAGGGCAGACATGCATGCCACAATCAAAACTAACACTCGCACTCTCATCTTCATGGGGCACAATAGAAAAGAAACCTGCAAGGGACATGAAGAATACACAACATACCAATATTGCAATAGAAAAACAAGGAAATGCAATAACATACAAGCTAGGGTAGAGAATAACCACAAAAATACTTTTATTACTTCCAAATAATGCACAACCTATTACAATGGTGGAAAGAGGCAAGTATCCACACACAGTGAGACAAATTTGAGGCCTGCAACTCAAAATGTAAAGGAACTATACTCTGAATAATGCTCTTATAAAACCAAGAGGGTCCAACCTTTTCAAATGAGCATTATTCAACAATATATAGAAGTGGAGAGAGAAGAGGAGGGAAACTCAGATTTTCAAATCCAACCACCACCAAGCTACATTGAATGCCTGTAAATACTCCTGCCAGGGAGACGCTCATGATTCACCTCTCTATGTCGAGTTTAACTTATAGAAAAAGGAGACCAAATACGATCAAATATGGGTGGTTGAGTCGAGTGTATGTGTGCATTAATGACCTAAGTCATGTTTCCCTATTTTTCACCTACCAAATCCTGCCATAATCTAATTTTAAAACCCTAGAGTGTAGCCCTTGTTAGCATCTTTCCAACAAGACCAGGTGCATCTAAACCCGAGCTTTGTAGAATGGTGATTTGAAAATTTATAGTATAAGGTGAACATGTAAAACACGTTGCATGACCTGATTGGTGGAAATATTTAGTTGACTATTTGTTTGTTTTGTCCTTTTCTGCCACATGTCATGCATTCATTTGCTATAAGGATTTGACACACAACTATCATGTTTTGATAGGTTGCGTGTTTTGCACTTCATCTAATAAGTTATAAGGAGTGACAAGTTGCACTCAATGTTTGACACATAAGGTTGTGACTTGACACATGCGCGGGAACAAGAGGCATGATAGGAGAGAATGTAGAGGCAAGAAGAAGGTATGTGAGGAGCAAGAAGAAAAGGTGCATATTTGCAAAGATATGTAAATGTGTAAGGAAAAAGAATGCAAAAGACAAGGATTTGGGAGAGAAAATGTGTAAGGAAAAGATGTGAAAATGGAATGAGTGCACATGAGGGGATGTGCGGAACTCAGGAAGGAAGGCATGTGCAAAAGGAAACATGCTTTAGAGACTTAGAAAAATTAAATGCAAGTCAACGAGATGTGCACAAAGGGATGCACAACGACAGGAAGAAAAGTGAATGCACAAGAGAGTGCGTGCGAAGGAAATGGAAGGAGATAGAGGAATGAAATGGAGGAAATCATGAGGAAGAAGTAGGAAGGGCACGTGAGGGCATGCGCAAAGAACTCTGAACAAGCATATTCACCAATGAAATAAACTAGTGGTAAGTGCAACTTTGAAAATTTGATACCAAATCTAGAATGGAGCTAGCATGTTGTCAAAATAAACAAGGGGTTATTTTTGACAACGATAAGTTAGAGAGATATATGAATAAGTACTAAGTAGAGATAGGATGTAGGTGTTTTTTTAATCTAAGAAGCATAATCATAACCAACAATGTCAAAATGATAAATTGCCAAATTTGAATGTACATTTTCCCCCTTTAATATGAACCAAAAAATAACATGTTTAAAGGAAAATGATACATAAGTGTCTGACACGCTTGCCTTTGATTGAATTTTTCGTTGTCCAAATGTGTTTATGTCAGCATGCTCCATGGTGAAACCTACAACATAGAGTATAGTCAATGTCCACAATAGAAATTGAATTGTAGCTCAAATGTAAATATATAATTTGAAATTTTCATAAATTGAAATAAGGAAACATGGAAGGAATACACATTATTTTACAAAGAAGAGCTCTCATTCCTTTCTTACAGGTTGGAGATTTGGATTGTTTTTAGACTTGCTAAGGGATTGAGGGTGATCAATCCCCCATTGTGCCAAATGAGAAACCAAAGTATTAGGTGCAAACAACCCAAGACCAAATAGGATGTAGAGAGAGAATAAGAGAGAGGTATAAATGCACCCCATGTAGTTGATAAAGGGATTATACATTAATGCACATTGATAGAATATTAAGACAAAAATACTAGACAAAAGCATGCATCATAGAATTATACTTGTAGAACTAGTAAGAGAAAATCTGATTTAGACTATATATATGTTTATCTTGAAAAAACCATAGCTGGTATGAACATGAATTTTAGATTGATCAATGCGAAAATCCCTAGGGCCATTAGGGATAAGGAAGAATCATCACTATCGAGAGAGAGGAGTATTGAATTAGGCTTGCATGATATATCAATTTGTTTATCATCGTCACTATTAAAATCCCAATTAATGACCCATATATTATCTTTTTCTATATAGATTCATATTGGTAACTTGGTACCATCCTTGAGATTTTCCTTTATAGTACCCCATTGGGGATGGTAACCGTAGTGAGAGATGATTTTGTATAAGCAAACTTAGGATTAAGTTTTTATGTGTCATGCTTGTAGAGATATACATATTGTCGTTGTCATCATCATTAATTATATTTAGAGCATAACATCTATGTGTAGTAGATGTCACTTCACTAATAACTCGAAATGTGAAGAAGATCATTTGTATGTGTATTATAACTAGTATTGCAACTGATATCATCATTTGGATTAAAAATTGTCTCGCTTTTTGTGGAGAAGCAAAGATATTTATAGAACCCATTGTTGTGTTCCCCCTAATTAGGATTGTGTATGCTCTAAGTGTTATAAGGTCATATCACAATTGTTCATGGTCAATTGGTAATGCTTCCATTCAATATTGCATTATGTTCATTAGATATATATGTATCAAATTTAGGAACCCATGTAGACTTTGGGACTTGAGACAATTATTGCTGAACATCATGTTTTGAAGGAAATAAATCTCTTATGCTCAAGTTGTTGGATTTTGGATTGTAAATCATAATAAGTATTGTCACAAGGTCCATTACTTCCATGATAATTACAAATAGTTAACCTTTAATTTTTTCAAGATGATAGTGGGGGTAGTAATGATTGGGTTACAAAGTGATTAAACATTTATCAAGTAGCTCATATAGGATATCATGTTGCCTAGCATTTCTTGTTAAACCAAATAAGTGCTTTTGACAATGATTGCCTTAGTATGCGAGATTGATCATGTGGAACATACACATTTTTTCCTCTATGTAGGAATTTCACTTAACTTATAGAAGCACATGTATCATGTATAACATTTGTATGACATTGTTTATTGATATCCTTAGAACTATGTTGATCATGATGCGTAGAGACATATGGACATGGGATTTGGGAGGATTCTTTAGATGTGATATATCATCCTTGAAAGATGGCGTTTGAATATTCATGGCTTGAAATTGAGCTTGAAAATAATGTTGTAACACTTGAATAGAATATTGGAGAGATTTATAAAAAATGACTTCTTAAATGGTCACAAGAATTTTGGGATTATAATGCCTCTATTTTTGGTTGAATGGCTGCACTTATGATTTCAAAGGAATGATATGTTGCATCTCTTTGGGTTTGAAGGATTTTAAATCCGCATATGGGAGGCCAATGCATCTACATAATCTTATAAGATAGCAAAAACTTCCTCTTCTCTTCTAGGGAACAATATTGACAAGTTTAGTCTTTTCTCTAGACATGATATTCACTTTTTCAAAATCATTTGATTCACAAGTTCTATTAGGTGACCTAGTTTTTACAAATCGATCATGCCTATCAAATATTTTTTTCTAGAGATACCAATCCTTTTGGGATTTTATTTCCTTTGAGTTTTATTAACCCTTATTGATCCACCTCACTTTCAATTTCTTCTTCACCATTTGAATAAATAGGCTCCCTACATCTAGCTTCACTACCTTCAAAATATAAATTCTTAAAGTTATCCCTTTATTCAAGAAAAGGAGATAATGTGTTCATCATCATTAAACACTTTCTAGTTCCGAGAATTATCAGAATACTAGTATGGAATACCATTTCAATGGTATATTTTTTCCGATCAAAATCGAAGTGGTATAATAAGGGATGAAAACACATCCAAGGTATGTATTCTAATATTCTTCTCTTAAGAAATTAGTGATTGAAAATTATTCAAGAGAATCGATACAATCCCATACTCTAATCTTGTAATGTTTGATCCTTTCATTTTTGACTTATAACAAATTTATCACCTACTTAACCATAATATCATCATCACCTTGAGCTTTCAATTTTTTTACTTCCATTTCCTCTGCCACTTTGAGTCCAAGAAACAATGCCTCACACTCAATAGTGTTGTTAGTATTCATGAATTTCAATTTGTATGAAAATGGACAAACCTTTCCTTGAGGAGACACAGTACTAAATCCACTCTTGAGCCAATGGAATAACAACTTCCATTGAGTTCCAATGCCCATATTTCATTGGGATTATCTTACACAACATTGGGATACTTAATATCATTTTAAGACATTATCATTATTTACGATGACCTATATCTTGATATAAAGTATTAGCTCTAGGATCATCTGATTTTTTAACTATGTACTTAATTGTCTGCGTATGGAATCATATTTTTCATTTCACCTTTGAATGGGATCAAGGCATGATACCAATCCATATGAAGTTTTCCTCTACATATTTGTAAAAAAACGTTTAAAAGCATCCCATAAGAAGTTAGGATATTGGCTACAAGGATAGTGGTTTTAACCCTCTTCCAAAGGAATTTGTTTCCATAGAATAACATGAACCAAATACTCTAGTAAGATTAAGTCCAAGGGAATGAGTAACTTGAGTTGGCATGATATTATTAGAGGCTTTATAATTGATAATGCGGTTGATGAATTTATGGCCTCCTATCAATAATGACATGTAAATTTTTTTTTTTTTCTAGAGGTGGATGGAGAGGATGCTAGATTTTTTTAGGAAGTGGTTCTTTTTCAAGGTAATATTCCTTTTGAGGATAGAGAAACGTGATCTATTTTCAAAGTAGTACTTTGATAAATTTTACTAGTTTATCAAATTGGTCAAGATGGGTTTTCAATTATTTTTCCTTCAAAATTTTGACTTTAGATTTTTAACATGGTCAATTATATCAAAGGTAGAATAAATATTGACATATGAAACAATAGGAATAGTGGCTTTGACATTCATTTTTGAGGTTGCATTATTTATAGGAACACAAGTATTAGTAGAAGGAGATGAAGTGCATACTTTCTTTTTGAAGGCTTTGGAAGAACATGAAGGATAGACCATTTCTTGGAAATGACCTTGATCGTAGAGGTTTTGTGAGAATAATTGACTTTCTCCTTTGTGTTAGGTTATGCTATAATCCTACAAATTTTTGCTTATCAAGTTGTGATTGAGTTAGAGAAATGTAAGAGTATCTTTTCATATCTTCTATAGTTTCATCATATTCATCATCCGATGAATGATAGTTCAAGAAGACAATATTAGAGTATTATTTAGGTTCATCATCTTCTTCTTCCATGATTTATTCTTCTCTACTTCCTAAATTTCACATACAACATTCATGGGATATTTAATAGGAGGGGCTTCAATATTTAGTCTTAGATAAATAGCAAGTAAATGGTTCCAATTACCAAATTTTCTCTCTCAAACATGTTTATATGTATTTGTTGGGATGTTCTAAGACATTTATTTCTTCAATTCAATCAAATGATTTTCCAATTTCTAAACAAGTGTATCATAGGTTCTTTGACCTAAAGCTTGATCCAGATTCTTAACAAGTTCCCTATTCAACTTCCTTGGCATGATCAAACTATCTTCTACACTAATATCCAAAGAATTGAATAACATTAAAATATGATAGATGGGTTTTTCTCAATGTAAAGGTAAAGTTGGGGAGTTGAGCATTGGTGAGAAGAAATTTATGATTTTCATTTGTTGGTCGAGTATTAATGATAATTTTATGTATAAGCCTATTGAATTTATCAACAAATTCTCTCATTGGATCGTAAGGCTCTTTTTTTCATCTAATAAATCTAATCCAAAAGAGCACTAACATCTTCAACTAGTTTGGATCTTACCTCAAATTTACTCAACACACTATCCCAAATGTTGATAATATGTGGAACAAAATGATAGAACCATTCGGTTGCATTGTCTTGTAGGATTTCAACAAACAATCTAACCAAAAAGTCCTCGTGTGTTATGCCTAAGACTCCACATGCAACAAAAAGTGTTGTGATATTCTCATTTGGATTTTTTCCATCTCCTCTAAATTAAAATATATATATTTCTACCCCTTTTAGTAAATCATGGAGACATGGGCCAAATTCAAAGGCTCAATTTTCTGTCCCTAAGGAAATGCTACTACCATGGTGGGAAATATATATTACAAAGGTAAAACAATGCCTAATAAGACTAAGGATTCACTTGAATTAATCCTTGTTCAAGAACTTGTCTTCCTCCTAATTAGAGGTGTATTGCTTAGACCTTTTCATATTTTCTTTCTTATCCTGGAGACATTATAAAATTGTAATACTAATATAAAACAAAGAAAGGATCATTTGATCATTGCACTTTGTTTGCCTAGGTAAATCTTATTTCTTCTAATTTTGAAATTGTTTATTGTTGTGGAGAAATAGGAGCATGAAGAGGAATATGAATAATAGGAACAATTTGAATGAAAGGAACAACATGGACATCAAGAATAATTGGAATAACTAGAACAATTCCTTGTACTTCTCTCCTTTGTTGTCTTTTGATTTCTCTTGATAGCTTGAAACCGTATTATTGCTTATGTGTGATCATCCTCTTCATTCAAGACCCCATTGATTGTATAGTACTACACATCACTAATGAGTTTATTAAACATCAATTTCCTCAAATAATTAGATATATTTTATTTTTTGTGTTCAAATAAAACATGATTAGGTTTTGTAAGAGGGGTTTGGACACTAATGGCCATTTAACTTAGACTACAACTATGAAATCCTTTCAATTAATTCGTAGAGTAATAATACATTCCTAGATTCTTCTTTACTAGTTTTGCATCCTTTCACTTAGGTGAATCCACCTCAATAAATCTACATGTTATTCTTATTTATCAAATAATTTAGAGGCAATATTTAAATGTGCTCTACTTACAACATTTCTCTAGATGAAATTCCTCGGTTGTAGAGAGATCTCGCTAATTATCTTGCATAAGAATGAGATTTGGTTCTCGAACCAAAGGATGGCTTGTGATGGTCATTACAAAATTATTGTCTAGGAGTGGAAGGTGCTTAAAAACTCTCCAAACTAATCTTATAATGATATGGTCAAGTCTTCTTTATGCAATAAGGTTTGCAGCCCTACGTGCAATATCAACAAGTTCTTTATCTAATATAGTAAAAAAATTGAAATGGAACAACACTCATTTCATTATCCCATGCAATGGTTTAAAGGAATAAAAAATACATTTTGAGTGTATTTTATACAATCAAGACCTAGTTAAAGAAAAGGATTATGAATTCCAAAGATGGGCATATGAGTAATTAAAAAGTGGTTTGTGGGAAACACTGAAATTGTTATAACATGCCCCATGGTGGGTGCCAAAAAAATGTTGGAAAAATATTTTGTACCTTGAAAAAATATGGAAAATAGTAAGATATCAGCAAACTAAAATAACCCCTCTTTCTTGGGAGGTTCCTTATTTAAAACAAAGAAAAAATAGCAAGAATATTTACAATAAATACACTATTCTATCCTTAGTTTGGGTTTTGAGGAAAGGAAGAATGGGAAGATAATAAAGTATGGGAATAATTTAAGAGTGGGAAACTAACTACATTTTCATAAGATCAAAATTAGATGTCTAATTACTTATACACATCAAATTAAAAGGGAAAAATGTAATATCTCATAATATGAATGTTTGACAAGTTTTCTACTCCTATTCCAAGTTAATGAAATAACATGCTAGAAAATAAGAAACTCCAAATATGGGAGGGTTTAAGGATACCTCCAATGTTTGATAGTGATAGTGATGGAATATGGGTGCACAAATCCTTTCCACAGTGAGCTTGATGACCTACACAACACAAAGGATAGATACACAAGACAAGATTAGTGGATTTGTATGGTGGGTGGAATGACCAAAGCCAGTCCCGAGAAGCGATGAAGTTCCTAGGAAGGATGTCAACCCACTTTTAGAAAATTGATTAAAAATAAGAAATAGGTAACATACAAAAGATAACCAGAACATAAATGTTTAGAGATATGCTAAAAAAAATATCAAATAATGAATGCAATGATAAATTGAGATAAGGAATGTAATCCAGATAGAGGTCAACGGAGACCACAGGTAAGTCGATGGTGATTGTGACAGAAAAAGTGAGGTTTTGGGATGTTTGTTAGGAAGAACACATAGATTAAAGTATTCGGGTGTTGCAGGGACATAGATACTGATAGAATAAGGGACATGATATAGGAAAATAACTGAGGTAGATTGGGTCAATGAAAAAATGGGAACAATCAATGGAAAATGAGGCTGACTTAGGGCTTGGTGAGGGTTGATGGGTGCCAAACAAGCTATGTGAAGCAAACAAAGCTAGCTGATGTGGTTGTAGAGATCCAAAATGATGAATGGACCTATAAATGGTGATGAAGAAGTGATGAAAATAAGAGAGGTCTTCCAACAATATCCAAGCTCCAAATCTTCCAAAATGGTAGAAAAAGGCTCCAAAGTGGCTTCAAGAGGTTGGTGACAACTCACAAGAAGGAAAGAAACCTACAAAAAATTCTAAAGGTCAGATCTCAAGAGTTTCATCCTCCTGGGAAGGGGGGTGATGGTGTTTATATAGGTTCGCTTGCTGATAGGGTCACCGTTGATTGCAGGGAGCCATTGATTTTGCTTATGTGGATGATGTAAAACTCGAGAGATGAGGCCCAATTAGGTGGTGATTTGGGCTAGAAGTTAATTTGGTGAGTTAGAAGAGATATTGAGTTGCATAGGGATGTGAAATAGTGGTTGGATGGGGTGGAAGTGCATTTAATAAAGGTAAGGGTGGTTGGAAATATTAATGGGGTAGGTGGTGAGTCTAGAAAGGATAAATGGGATATTTTGGGATGTAATTAAGGTAATAAATATGTTTAGGGATGAATAATATGATTATGGGTGATAAGTGTAATTAGGGTGTATAAGGGGAGATGAAATAATGTGATAATGGAAACTATTAATGATGGGATGAGATCAAAGTGATGAGATAAAATTAAGATAGGAAAATAGAAACTAAGGGAAATAAATTTGATTTAGGAGGGAAAATGGGATTTTGAATAGGGACATGGGTGCGAGTGTGCACAATGACAATGAAGGGGTGAGTGAACGTGAAATGGGGGGCTAGTGAACCAAATTTTGGTGTCTACATTTTCCCCTTTTTGTCAAGTGGTTTGTGTTAAGCAAGTCGCGAGACAAAAATCGAAGTGATAGAAGATGGTTGAGGTGCTCCCCCTCAAACTAGGGATCGATGACACAAAGGAAATTGATTACTAGGTTGATAGAGATAGATGGAGGAAGGGAGGAAAGGGTGGAAAGATGAGAAAATATGCCCAAGTGGAGAGTGATATGACCATTGCAAGAAGGATGGGATAAACTAAAATAAATATGGCAGTAATCCTGAAACACATCGATAGGGAACATAACACGACCTCAATGGAAGCAATGTTAATGTCCTATGGACCCATGAGTTAGCAAAGATCACTGTAGTAAGGAGGGAATCTAATGGGAATCTTCTTGTATGTTTAGACACAAAATCAAGCACTTGGGTATATTTCTAGGTCCTAAAACATGCTAGCATTTACATGATTCCTAAGCAAGAAACTAGTGGTTTAAAACTATCTTTGGCCTCTTTTCTTTGTCTCTTGCTTTCTATTTGGTCTTACACACCCTACATCCCAGTTGACACTTAACTTATTTATCTTTTATGGCTTCGACATCGGCGCCTAGCTAGGACAGTAGCACCCAGGTGATCTTGTCCCCTCTGGGTGCCCTTGAACCTTTTTTACCTCACTCTCTCTTTTTGGGTCTCTTTTATCTTTTGGGCATATTTTTCACTTATGGGTTGTCCATCCAGTTGTCATTTACAAAATTCAAACAAGGGAATCATATACGACATAGTTTTGTGTTTAAAATGAGGGACCAAGAACTAAACATTACTATCATCACCTAAGCTTGCAATCCAAAGGCACTAAAGCACTTCAAAGGAATCCATCTAACATCCATTTAAGGGACAAGGGTTGCATACTTCTGCATACACAACATAGGAAGGGGAAGTTTATTCTATTCTATCCACACATACTATTACATTTCTACATTCTAGCCACATCTCGCTCTCAAGTGTAACTTGCACACGTGCATCCTAGGGCACCATTTATACACACACACTAGAAATACATGGATTTTGAGATGCAAAGGTCTGCACTTGGTCATAATTTCACTCTTTAGGTGATCGTCGGAGTTCATTCCGACTCCCCATTATGCATTTTCCTTTTTAGGTTTAATTTGGTTTGTGGGCATGTGCAAGAGAACTTCTTTCTTGTAGGTTACAGGTACCTTCGGTGATCTAGGAGTGAATATCAGGTGATCAATAAGGAAAAACTACAAAACCCTTGTGATATAACATAAACCATATCCTGAGCATTTTCACAAATCATAGTACCCAAATCCAGGTGCATCAAGACCTGTGTCCCTATCCTCCCGTAGGCGCCCTTGTATGACATTATTCCCGAATTCCAGAATTTATAGTGAGTAGTTATAATGTTATTTGCATCTTATTCAAATGTTTATCTTGCCCAAATCACTTCCTGTTCACCGGGAAATTAGCTAATTCATCTTATCTCACTCCTTTACTTAGGGTTTACTTTACATCATTTATTACAATAGTTACTCTGCAATAATATTTAATTCCCAATTTAAATTAAATCTATATGGATGTGCAAACCATGAGACTAATGGGTTACAATCTTAGGTCAAAAGTATGTGAAAAAATGTGAGTGTGGTAAAGAAAATGGTCCGACATGATACAGGGAAACAAAGTGGGGCAAAAGAGTATGCAATGTCCTTCAAATATGAGGAGGCGAGCAATTATGTATCCTAGTGGGACAAAAAGGAAAATGGGCCACAAAGGTGGACTTAAGGTGAGATATGGTTCCCCAAGAGGGAACACAGAGATGGCTACAAAGTGAGTTTCTGGATATGAGGAAGGATGTGCTACAAGATAGGTAAATAGGTAAAAATAGCAAAATAAGTTATGCAAGGAAAGGAATGGTGTGTTATGGGTGATACACAAGTTTACAATGGAAGAAAAGATAATTTTGGATAAGTAGATTTGATGAGATGTGTTGATGTAATATGGGATCATGGGTAGAGAAGTTACACAGATCATGGTTAGGTTATGCTTGATTAGATTATGAATGTATATATGGATATGATGTGATGGAGATAGGTGTAGATTTAGGATACAATGGAGATGTGGATTTCATTTAGATTTAGATATTGGATGCGCTGTGTGAACATAGATGTGATAGATTAGAACATAGATCATAATGGAAATCTGTGTTTAATGTGGGTGAGTTTGATACGATGGGATAACAAAAATGGTTAGATTGAAAGGTATGAATAGAACACGACCTTGTTAGGGTGATCCAAATATAGGAAGTACACTTTCATCATAGTAAGGAGTGCACGTAGGATAGATGATTTGGGACTGGATTGGAGGTAAAACATGATAAGGAACACAAATAAAGCAATGCACTTGCAGCCATATGGCAGGTGTTAACACACAACTAATGATAGTTAGTCACATGTAAGATTGTGAGGGGAAGATGGAAGGTGTGCTTATATACCTATTGTAGACATGAAAAGGGGTTTATGTGTAGTTTGTATGGGGAAATAATTTCTCCTTAGGTGGTTTTCCTAGGTGTATGCCCCAAATCTTAGTATTATTGTGCAAACTGATCAATGCGGTAAGTTTTTGATGAGAAAGTTTATCGATGTGGGAAGATTTCTTAGGATGCGTGATTTTGGATTGATGCATTTTTCTTTTGATATTTTTAAGGTTGATCGATGTGGGAAGCCTTTACTACCATGATATAATAAAGTAGCCATCCTTCAAGGGAGTGGTCTACAATTATGGATTTATGATTTGGATTCTTTGGATTTTTATTTTAGATGGTAGGATAAAATATTGGATAGTTGTCCTTCGAGGAGCAAATCTATATTTTGGATAAGGTATCTTTGATTTTATGGATGTCCTTTAAGGGAAAAATCTGTATGAGCATCCATAATTTTTGATTTTATGGTTGAGTGAGGATAGCCTAGTAGACCACTTGGGGAGGGGAAGTAATGTGTACAAGCTACACATATGGACCCTTATCATGGTTCTAGTAGGTAGATAAGAAGGATATGAATGTAATGATTGTGGGGTTCCCACCTAAAAGGAGGAACTTGTCCATAAGGAATATGTTATGAGAAGAGTCGTGGTGCTCATATTCAAGGTCATATATAGGATAGTGATGAAATACCACATGATTCAAAATCATTACAATGGGAAATGGAGAAGGTTAATGATGAAAATGAGATTGTTAATGCGACTAATGACACGTTAGTAGGTGTGTTAAAAATAGAAAGGCCACAAGTGCAAGGTGTTGAGAGGTTCCGTTTCAGTTTACCATCGAGGGAGGCTAAGTGGTAAGCCCTAAACCCATACTTATGAGTGATAATGTATGGTCCAATCCAATTTGGAGAAAACTTCCCATGTTGGCTCCTTTCCAGAGTAGTGACATTCTGATTCTCTTTTAAGACAAGGTCACCAATGTTAAAGTCACATTCTTTGATATGTTTATTATAAGCACATTTGATACATTCTTGA
The DNA here is from genome assembly GCA_018340775.1 of Taxus wallichiana var. yunnanensis. NCBI lineage: Eukaryota > Viridiplantae > Streptophyta > Pinopsida > Cupressales > Taxaceae > Taxus > Taxus wallichiana. The sequence goes on from CM031234.1 coordinate 833,241,067, forward strand.
TAGATGTGATGATGTTTGAGGGCGATTAAGTGACGTTCGTATAACATTTCAAGTTGTTATAGACGCTCTTAACGATAATCCTCATCAGAGACAAAGTCAAAAGAGAAATGCTCAAAGATGTGATTTAAATGTCAAAAGGGAGGACAACTTCAGAGCCATAGACAAGAGAGAAGGGGGTAATGCCCATAAGAGTGTGTATGTTAGTCTGATAAGCTCAAAGAGTGAAGGGGATATGAAAGTGCCAATCCCAACCCATCTTATTGATAGTTTTGGTAAGAATGTTATGGAGAGTTTTGTTAGTAGCTTTGGTTTGGTCGTTAGCTTATGGATAGTATGGAGAAGAGAAGCTAAGATTGATATTGAAGGTGTTACAAAGATTCTTAAGTTATTTATTTTTGAAGGACTTTCTATTGTCTATGATGATTTTGTGAGGAATGTCAAGTGACAGATGATGTGTTGATAGAAAAGTCAATGATTTTGTTAGCTTTGGTTGATACAAGTGGAATGGATTCCACCCATTTAGTGAAATATTCGGTAGTAATGAGGATGGAATGATGAAATTGAGAAGAACATGGATTAATGAGACCAATGAGGTCGAGTCCCCATTATGAGAAAGGCCATAGATATTGAGCCGGTTGCAAATCCTGACTAGGGATATGGGTGAGATTGGAATGTTGTTGGCACTGACGCACTTCTTAACATATTCATAATAGTCTTGGTTGAGGGTGGGCCAATAGTAGCCCATCTGAAGAATGCACTTAGTGACGACTAAACCGCTAAAGTGTCCACCACATATGTCATCGTGGACTTCTTGTATGGCTCGAATAGATTCATGGGTTTTAAGGCATCATAGTAAAATACTATTAAACCAACATTTAGAGAGGATGCCGCCAAATATGACATAGCGGTTGGTGCTTTGAAGGAATGAAATCCTACCATTTTTGGATAGGTCGAGGGAATTTTGGATTGAGAGAGATAATCGAATAACTGGGTATACTAGAGATCATATTGGTTGGTTTTGATGAGATTGATAGAAGGAAGCTCATTGGTATGGGATGGTTGATCAATGTGATGTACAACAATGAAGAGTTTGGATTATTCCATTGTCAAAGGGATAAGTGATGCAAGGGATGCCATAATGTTTGTAAAGTAGTTAGATGAACAAGGAATGGTTTGGATAGTGTATTAAGAAGGCTCTGAGGAGAAAAATCGATTTGATGTCCTTGTATTTTTGGAGGAATTCATTTTTACATTGATAAACTCCTTTGATTTGATTTATGATAAGTTATGAATCACTATAGATGTCAAGGATTTGGAAGCCTAGCATGATAGCGGTTTGGAGGCCCAAGATAAGGGCCTCATACTCAACCATGTTATTGGTACATTCAAAGTTGAAATTGATGGCTATAGGGATATGAGTCCCCAAGGAGGAATAATGATGACACCAGATACCTCCCCTTTGCCGACACTTAGAACCATCAAATAAAAATGTCATTTTAAGGGGAGAATACTCATGATCGATTGTGTTGATGGATTCATTAGGAAATTTCTCGTGGGGAGTTGATTATTAGGAAGAGGGGATTCAATGAGTTGATCAGCAATAACTTGGCCCTTGATTGATTTTTAGGAGATGAACTCTAGGTCAAACTTAGTCATGAACATGATCCATCAATTGATGCAATCATTGTGATAAGGTTTGGAATGCATGTTTTTAAAGGGGTTAAATCTAGTGATGATGTATATATTATGATTAAGAAGGTAGTGGAAAATTTTGAAAGTCATGAAGTAGAGAGCACAACAAAACTTTTCAGCTTCAGTGTAGCGGGTTTCATAGTCATGAAGAGTGTGACTGATATAATAGACATCATGTTCCCTACCCTGCTCATCGCGGTGTACCAACATGGCACCTAGAGCATGGTTAGTGGTAGAGATGTAGAGATATAATGGCTCCCCCTCACATGGAGGCGTGATCACAAGTGATGATAGAAGATATTTCTTAAGTTCATCAAAATCTTTTTGGTAATTGCTATCCCACTTGAAGTGGGTGTCTTTTTGGAGGAGATGATGGAAAGGTTGGCAATGATTGGAAAGTTGTGAGATGAAGCAACATAATGATTGAAGTTGGCTTTGGAGACTATGAATTTACTTCAAATTAATAGGAGGAGGCATCTCAAGGATGGCCTTGATCTTGGTGGGGTCAAATTCAATACCCCTGATGGAAACGATGAAGCCAAGGAGTTTTCCAGTTATAACTCCAAACACACACTTGGTAGGATTGAGATGAAGGAAGTATCGGATAAGGCATGCGAAGAGGATTTTAAGGATAGTAAGATGTGTTGGGCCCCTAGAATATTGACTAAGTGAAAAGGTGCGTAGGTGCGCAAGGTCCCAAATTGAAGAAAGGCGCGCAAGGACAAAGCGCACAGAGAAGGGTTTAAGCTAACCCATGGCTTGCACACGGTCGACTTAGTCAAATTAAATGTTTGGGGTAGAACATGTGAAAATCATGACCCAACTATGCATGCTGGATGGATAAGGTGTCATCCTGGTGACAGGTTGGCCTAGGAAGGAGCATGCTTGCGGTAGAAGCTTCTAGAAGCACATCATGGTATAAAGTGGAAAGCTCAAGCTTGGAGGAGCATACTCACATGGAGGACCACATTCAGACACTTGGCATCGGATCTAAGGGCACTGGAGGATGATTTGGTAGCCTAGTCTGGCTATAAATACAAACACCTGCAGAGTAAACAAAGAGAGAACTAGAGAGTGGGCGGAGCTTTGCATAAATACTGCAAGAACTCTGTTAGTGGGTAATTACATTTGGGAAAGGATGTATTGGGCAAGGGGATTGTAATTTTTCTTTTTGGTAGCATAGTTACATTAGTCCAATTGTAATGCATGACTGCGGTCTGCTTCTCTGTGACATTTTGTAAATGGCTCCATGGATGTAATGAGGTTACCAGTTTATATATATATGAATATCAAAGTGGTTACGATACATACATATTTTTCATAAGTTCTCTTCATTTATGTTTATGTTAAGTATGGATGCTTGTATATTTCCTTCCTTATGGTACAAGTTATATGATTTGTTAAGTACTGGTCTCGAAATGACAAAGCAAGGATCTAGAGGCCATTCTCGAGCTCTATGGTTCTTGTATGTCTTAAATCCTTGAAATATTCTAAACACAAATCATAGATGATGTTTCCCACTAAACTCACATAAAAGAGAGAATCAACACCCACGCATGCCTCGGGTGAGCATCCAACATCCGTTGGGTGATAGGCCGGTGTGCATGGGGTTCCTTTCTTTTGTGATAAGGGTAAAAATGACTACATCTTGGTTCCATTGCCGGGACCTCTTTTCAAAGTAGTGGGGAAATGACATACATCATGGTCTCTGTGTAATGAGTAACGAAAAAGTGATTAACTTTGGAAAGTGTTGAATCATGGTTCAAGAGCACGAGAGGATGAATTTTCTCAGAGATTCAACACTGGACTTGAGTTTGATGCACGTAGATGGGTAGAAGAGAACATCTACCATGATCTGTATGAAACTTTTTGTGCTGCTTCCTAGTGGAACTGTATGAATGGATCTCAGCCTATACATCTAGATCAAGTTGGCGTTATGGATCGCATGTGTGGGCCCAAGAAGAATACCAGAGGCTGCAGGATGCAGATCTGATGTGGACTAGTGTTGTGGATCATTAGTGAAAAGGAGTATTGGCTAGCTACACTCTAGAGTATGCCATTTCCACACATTCTTGTCCAGAGGTTACTGAGTTTGAGTTTCTACAGGAGCCCAGAGGATCATTTCTATGTGTTGTCCCTCTGGCTATGAAGATCTTGATGGTTACAATGACTTTAGAGGTATTCCCAATGGCCGGCTAAACCATTCTAAGCGCTAGGCGAGGAAGCTAGGGTGGAGGAAGATGACAGATGTTGTGATGGAGAAAGAAAGGGAGGAGAGATGACTCAAGTATGGTGAAGCACGTGAAAGGGAGATTGCTAGAAAATGCAAGGTTGTAGGTGTGATGGATGTATGGTGACAGATGTTGTGGGAAGGATTTGAGGTTCATGTAGAGGACGTGGAACTTGAGTAGTCATGTGACCCCATCTTGGAAAGCACATAAGAGAGACCCTTCGGCTTCTGATGAGAGTTTGTCACGTGGAGAAATAAGAAACATTGGCGCACATCTGAGCCCACCTAGTGACCGGACCCTAGCACTTGGTTTTCCATATCAGGGGAAAATATTGTTAGTCCAGTTGGTTACATCTGAAGTGATCGGTCTACACCCAGGAGATATAATTTCTTGTTTGGGCCTTCTATGGCTACAAAAACCAACCCAATATTAGGAGGACTTTTTGGGAAAGGTATAGACATGCAAGCTTTTGGTCTCACATCTGGGAGTGGCGCATGGTATACTATTGGTAGTGGGGCATTGTCACAGACCATAGGTGCACAGTTCAATGGAACTGTGGGGACACTTGGCACGACCACTACAGGATCTGGTGGATCTGGGGGGTTAGGAGGAACAAGACCCGGTGGACCTAGTGGATCTGGTGGTTTAGGAGGAATAGGAGCTAGTGGGTCCGTGGATCTCGGTGGTTCAGACCCGTGGATCGTGCAACAGAGAAACACAGGTGGAAACCAAGGCTCTAGCTCAGAGGATTCAGGCCCCAACCACCCCCCCAAGTTTTCTTTGAAATGTCTCTACATTTTCCCAATTACAGAGGTATTGAGGATGCTACAAAACATGTTCACAAGTGTGAACTGCTATGGTGTGCAAAGGGTATCACAACCCCGAAGCGAAAGGCTAGTCATTTTGTAACCACGTTGCAGGCGCACCCATACTTTGGTATAGGAAATATGACCCTCATCAAACAGTGGTGGACTATACTGCTTTAAAGAACACATTCTTGGTAGAATTCCACATTCCTGAGTTTGAACAAAAGAGCATCAGTGCTTTGAAGGAGATTCAACAAGGAATGGTAAAGAGTGTGTGGGAGTATGATGCATGCTTTAAGACTCTCTTGTCTAAGTTGTCATATGATATTCACCCTTCACAACATGCTCAGTGGTTTGTTAGAGGATTGATCACACCCTTTAGAAGGGGCTTATCTCATGAAACTTTTATAGACACGCGCAAGGCATTGGAAGTTGCTCTGCACGCCAAGGCTATTAGTAGTGTTGATACTGGCATTAGCCCATTCTTGGAGGCTCGATTGCTGTTATGGCCAAGCAATTGGAAAATTTGTTTGCGAAATCAACCCATGAGACTTGCAGTGGTTTATGGTGCACAAATTGTGAAGTAGAGGGCCATGTTAAGGATAATTTCCACCAGAGGATACTACGCGCCGTAGTAGTAGACTGTGAAATTTGTCATGGGGACCATGATGCAAGTAGGTGCCCCTTGCTACAGCACGTAATCTAGAAGAATGTGTCTTGTTACTGCAATATCTACACCTCTACAACCCATGATACTAAGGATTGTAGGCTCATTGATCATATCCATGAGGCCATTGATCATGGGGTGCAGACTAGCATTTCCAGTAGTTCCAAGGGTGATGATCACCATTATGAGGAGCGCGCAGATGGAGGCGTGCGCGAAGGGGTTTTCAAGGAGGATTCCATGGTCATGGTAACCGCGAAGGAGGAAGGATTGAGTTCCCATGTGGAACCTGTTTCAATTGTGGGTCTATAGAGCATTACAAATGAGAGTGCCTGAGACTGTTGTAGTGCTCATGGTGTGGAAAGAAGCATAAGTATGAGGAGTGCTTGGAATTGTTTGAGCACATGAATCAGTAGCACCGAAAAGACAAGGGCACTACAATGGTCAGTATTAAGAAGGTAGACACACAGTGGATGCCTTAGGTAACACGAGATGCAGGTTTGGAGCTTGTCTTGGTAACAACAAGGGTAGAAGCCGCACGTGCAAAAGAGATACCAAGGCGGAGAATCTGGTTTTAAGGGAGGAAGTAGTTCATGGGAAGTACCCAGACCCTGTGCATCAAAAGGAGGTATATCAAGACACTATGGATGTCATTCAAAGTTTACAAGGGGAAATCCAATGTCTAAAGGAGCAATCCAAGAGGGAGGAACAAGGAAGGAGAGTTGAGGCACCAAAGGATGACCTGGATGAGGTCAAGGAGGTGTGTAAAATGCTAAGGCAAGAGAATATCATTCCCTTACTAGGATCATGGTTGAGAGAGAAGGTACCACGCACTAGAGGAGAGTGCGAGAGGCAGGTCTTGCACATAAACCTTCCCCCTCACAACCTTGACTATGATAAGGAGATCACATTGAATGTAGTTGTGAATGGATGTCTCCTTAGTAATATCCTCATTGACATTGGTGCAGAGGTTAATGTTCTAACTTTGGATAAATGACATCAGATGGGAAGACCTCGTATTACAGATCATCCTTGAATGTGTTGTATATGGAAAATAAGACTAGGAAATGCCCATCGCTCCCGAAAGGATGCAACTATTAATATCTAGGGAGCTAAGTTTATTGGGGACTTCGAAGTCTTGGCACTCACTGAGATAGACAATTTCCCAAAGACTACTTGGTCGCCCATGGTGTTATAAGAACAATGCGGAACTTTGGTTCAACAAAGGGTACATCAGCTTTGAAAATAAGGAGGAGCGGATCATTATACCCCGGCTAGTGGGAAGTTGACACCTTATATTGAACCCTTAGGGGAAGAAGTTCTAGATAGGTCATATGTGTGCTCAATTAGGGACCCGAGAGATAATCCATCCTCTACCGAAGTTATCTAGTTTGAGGATGCTCACCATGAAGTGATACCACCAGATCTAGCATGTGACAATTGGGAGCATGAAACTTATGAATTTTATGGGATGACAATTGAGAGGGTTGGTGACCAAGGTGATAAAGGTGCACACAGTCCGGTGCCTAGGAGGAAAGGAGCTACCTAAGTATTTAGGAGGAGCCTTCCCTGAGATCTTTCTATAGGAGATGGAAGCTCAGTGGAAGGAGGAGGAGCGGAGATGGATGAGCTATGTCCTACTTGGTACAGAGCACGGTGGTGGGATACACATCAAGAGAGCCTTTTGGAATGACACAAGGTAAGAATTGCTCTCTTTGTCAGATTCTCTAGGAGAAACATGCCCACTGCCATCAAGGACTACCATGGGAAGGAGCCCACCTATTTCCATATCCAGGAGTGCGAGAGGATTTGGAGAGGAGACACTGAAGCTTTACCACCGTACCTCTGGGTGCACAAGTTGTATTCTATCTCGCAGGGTTATGCGTGTGCATGGTACATTCATTCGGAGACACCTCGCGGGACAGGGAATTGACAAGAGCTCACGGCTAACCTCATTAAAACCTTTGAGTATCGTAGTACCACATCATCTATCGATAAGGCCTTACAAGGTATCAACCACCTTACCATGGGGGATAGTGCCATGGCAGAAGATAGGTTGTTGGAGTTACTAGGTGGACTAGGTTTGGAAGCATGCTTTGAAGAGGAGGTAGAGGAAACATAAGAGTTACAACTTGAGCGTGCATGTTTGGAAAAGGAGAAAGGGAAGTTGGTGTATGTGATTGATGGGGAGGAAGTAGAAATTTTGGATGTTAGCCATTCTGTAGGGACACACAAGGTAGTGGACAATGCTGATACTCACGCACACGCCTACCATGAGCCCTTAAAGACAAAGAAGGTTAACATTAGTTTAGGAGAAGAACCTAAGGAAGCTATTATTGGAGATTACTGGTTGGAGAAGGAAGTCTCTAAGATCATTGATCTGTTGCGCGAATTTGAGGATTTATTCCTCACGAGTACCATGAGCTCAAAGGTGTTCACCATTCCTTAGGGGAGATGAAGATAAAGTTGAAGGATGGTGCACACCCGGTCAGGAAGAGACCCTACATTGGATGAATCCCAATTTATGCGTGAAGGTTAAGGAGGAGATAGAAAAAATGATAGCTTATGGGATCATTGAAGCAGTGGAAGAATCAAAATGGATAAGTCCGATGGTAATCAACATCAAGAAGGATGGGTGGATTAGGATCTACGTGGATTATAGGGAGTTGAATGTAGTTTGTGTCATCGATCCTTTTCCAACCCCCTTCATTGAAGAAATTTTGGAGGGAGTCGCTAGGCGTGAAATCTATTCCTTTACGGATGGATTTTCGGGTACCACCAAGTCCGGATTGCAAAGGAAGACTAGGAGAAGACAACTTTCACCACTAAGTGGGGAAGTTTTGCATACACGGTCATGCCCTTTGGGTTGAAGAATGTGCCTCATTGTTTTTTCGCGCATAGTGGTGCAAGTGTTCTAGGAATTCATCCATAAATTTCTTTAGGTCTATTTGGATGATTGGATAGTGTATGGTCTAGTAAAAGACCATTGTGACAATTTGAGGTTAATGTTTGAGAGGTGTAGGTAGTTAAGGATATCCCTCAACATTAAGAAGTGTGTATTTACTACACCCTTTGGGATGTTATTGGGGCATATCATATGTAAGGAGGGATTGCTGGTAGATCCCGCTAAAGTTATAGTTATTGTGGGGTTAGGGGAGCCTACTAGCCAGAGCGCAATGTGCAAATTCCTTGGGCATATGGGTTATTACAGGAAATTCATCAAAGGGTATGCCAAGATTGCCACACCTTTAGAGGAGCTGCTCAGACATAAAAGTGCCTTCCATTGGGGAGAGGTGCAACAGAGGGTGTTTGATACATTAAAGGATAGGCTTGTCACCGTGCCTATATTATGTTTTCCCTCTTAGGACAAGCCCTTCCATGTCCATGTAGATGCCTCAGGAACCGCTATTAGAGTAGTGCTTACACAACCAGGTGAAGGAATTGTTGACCATCCTCTGTGTTTTACAAGCAGGAAGTTGACACCAATAGATAGCGAAATTACACCACGACTGAGCGTGAGGCATTGTCAATGATCTACATGTTCTTCAAGTTAAGACAATATCTACCTGCAACACCCTTTGTATTTTACACTCCAAATGGCATTAAAAGTATTTGGTGAACAAGCCCGCTGCAGGGTGCACATGTCGGTGGGTGTTGTTGTTTCAAGAGTTTGAGTTCACCGTAGTAGTGAAGCCAGGAAAAGTAATTGTGGACCTGATCATCTATCAAGAATTGATTTAGGGGAGGATGTGTAGAGTATTGAGGAAACAATGCCAGACGCACAATTGTTTAGGTTACGTCGTGCACCCTCGGATTTGGAGGAGATTGTAGTATTTTTAAAGGAAGGTGTGGTGTCGGAAGGAATGAAGGCATTAGAGAAGAAGCAATTAGCTATACGCGCCACACCCTACATGTTAATCAGTGGAGACTTTCACAAGTTGGGATGTGATGAGGTATTACACAGGTGTGTACTAGAGCATAAGCAGCTCACCATCATGGAGGAAGCTCATGGAGGAAGTGCGGGTGGGAATTATGTAGGTGATGCCACCACGCGTAAGATATTAATGGTAGGTTTGTGGTGGGAAACCCTGTACAAGGATTGTAAAGACTATTGTAAAGCATGTGACCATTGTCAGCACATTGGCAAGCCAAGAAAGAGAGATGAAATGCCTTTATGCCCTATACCTAGCGTGAAACCTTTTGAGAAGTGGGCAATAGAATTTGTAGGCCCTATTGCACCAGAAGACATAGGACTGGGTCAAAAGTGCTATGTCATCACTTGCATGGACTATTTGACAAGGTGGGCAGAGGCAGCCCCAACTAAATACTGCACATTAGCCACAATGGCAAGATTTTTGTGGGAGAACATTATCACAAGGTATGGATGTCCATGTAATTTAACCAATGATAGGGGTACACATTTCTTAAATGAGACTATGAGGATCCTATTAGCGAGTTCTGGTGGCTCATCATAAGACTACACCCTATCACTCATAAGCAAATGGGACCGCAAAAGCATTCAAAAAAATTCTAAGTCATACCTTGACCAAAATTCGTGATGTCAGAAGAAAAGATTGGGATGACAAAGTATGAACAATATTATGGGCTTACAGGACAACGTATAAAAGGTTGAACAAAGCCATACCATTTCAATTGGTGTTTGGCGCAGAAGCAGTTCTGCCGGTTGAATTCATGTTACCTTCTTTGCGAATAATGCGTGCAGGAGGGTTGGCTGATGAGAAAGTGCTGGAAGAAAGAATTGATGAGTTAATGAAACTGGATGAGAGACGATCACTTGCCAGGTGGAGCTAAACAACAGAGAAAGCAAAGCAAAAAGCTTGGCATGATCACCACATTAGAAACAAGAAGTTTGAGGTTTGGCAAATGGTTTTACTATATGATTCTAAGTTTCTGCACCATCCTGGGAAGTTAAAATTCCATTGGTTGGGTCCCTACACAATCTCGTACATCCTTGATTCAGGCTTGTGCTAGTTACAAGCATTGGATGGGACGAAATTTCCTGGACACTTCAATGGGAGTAGGTTGAAGCCCTACTATAAATAAGTCTTCTTGGTGTTTGTAAATAAGGTAGTTTTGCTAGTTAGTTTAGAATTTTCCTTTATGCATTTTCTTTTCTTGTGTTTCCCTTTCGCGTTGGTAACCTTATTGCTAGTTTTTGAGAAATTGTGAGTGCACAGAGGACCGCACATCATTTTAGTATGGGGTGGAGTAATGTGAAGGAGCGCATGGTTAAAGTGGAAAGGAAGTTTGTGTTAAAAAGCCCAATTGAATGGCCTGTTTGAAAGAGGTGTATGGAGAGAAAAGATAAAAAAGGATGGTTGGTGCTAAGATAAAGCTACTTTCAGATCCCACGTACAAAGGAGGAGAAAGTGCATTAAGCAACATGAGGTAGGCAAGAGTAAAAATCAAGAAAGAAGAAGTGCCTTGGGCACTAGTTACATGTTGCGCAAGAGTCTCTTGTCATGTTGGATTGGTTGCACACCAGAAGGTTGGAGGATCATCCGCGCAGGTTGGGTGCGTGAGGGAAAGCACTGAAGATGGGCTTTGTTTGAAAAAGCCACATTAAATGTAAAAAGTATGGTGGTAGGTGAGGTAGCACTTAATGCTTAAAAATGGAAAAACTATAAATAAAGGGGTCGAGGAACTTCATTTTTCACTTTGTGTATAAGGAGAATGAAGCGCTTTCTGTACCTTTGCAAACTAGGGCTTCCAAAAAACTGATCCATGTGAAGAAAAATTTGGAGAGATTGTAGCGTGGGTAACTAGTTCGAATTTGTGAACCAGGAGGCAGGGATTTCACGGGCATGGGAGAAAGTGTGAGAAGATGCCGTCTTGTGAAGGGAGTATCCTAGTTAGGGTTTGAAGAACTAGGGCACGAGGTTTAAGTAATTTTCTTCACAAGTTTGAGATCTAAGGTTGAAGAGAGTGGAAGAACAGCAGTATCGTAGAGTGATTGAAGTGGTAAGAAGACCTAGATAATGGCACCCAAGAAACCAGTTAATACACCCAAGAAGGGCAAGGGAAAGGGCAAGGGAAAGCAATAAGAAATTGAAGCAAGCACAAATGAGGAGTGGTATGCAGAAATGCAGTACCCAAATGGAGTGTTGTTTGGAAAGGAGTGGGAGTCCCATCTTAGGAACCTATCTCAGTAAATGATTATAATCATCAAACAAACACAATCGAGAAGGAGTTGCACTCGGAGTTAGTGTGCCAAAAACACAAGGACACTAGAGGGTTTGCCCATATATAATGATGATGTGAAGTTCAAGTTGGAGAAGGCAGGTTACTACAACTCTTTGAGTTGCCCTACTTTGGGAAAATTGAGTGACAGTATCAATGACTCGATGTCGTGCATACATGACAACTTTTTCACTTCGCAGGCGCAAGATGCACATAACTCCTCACTCATTTCACATTTCACATGCCTCATCCATGAAGGAGACGGTTTGGAGGATGATTCGACCGACAAAGAAGTGATTAAGGAAACTATCACCAGCTTATGCATACAAGAAGGGGTTAAGGTATTATGATGTCATAGACATTAAGGATCCGGTGATGAAGATGGCCATGCACTTGGTATCAAAGCTAAATGGCTAGGAGAGATGGAACCAAGTTAATAAGCCATGGTTGAATGTTTTCAAAAAGATTTCGAGAGGGCACCATCTATAACTTGTTCACATTCGTCGTAGATGAAATTGTCAACTACGCAAAGGAAGGTGACAGATCCTTTTTGAAATGTGTTGCTAACCATTGTACTTTTGGAGATCGGGGTACCGATGCATCGACAAGTTCGTATGGGAGTACCCTACTAAAGACCCCTCACCCACCAAAAGGTTTGAGAAATACGCTTGTGACACTATGACAACAGTGCACAAGGCACGCTTGAAAAGTGGTATACGTGCCTAAGGAATGCGTCTGGGGTAGAATGGAGAATTCCTGAACAACTACCATCGGCCACTAGGAGGAAGAAAAATTTGCTTTGTACTAACATTTCTGCCTAGCGATTCAAATTGATCGATGAGACATGGAGCCCATGGTGCAATCTCCCTTTGCCTTTATAGCTCAATAATTTCAGAAGGAGTAAACAACTTCAAGGAGCCCAAGAAGTTTAAGTTGGACCTCGCGATCTGACCAAGACCATAGGGAAATGCGCAAAGGGTTGGTCTACACTCGCAAGCGCACGTACATAGAATGGTACGTGTTGCATGAATTTTAAATGACAAAGCCCATGAATTTTCCCATCGCAGAAAGATCTGCAGTGCATGTATACATTCGCATAAGACCCAAGTCAAAGAAGGGCACATATATGGAAAACGAGGTATCTATACCTCAGGACTCAACTAGGAGGAAAAGACCCGTGCAAAACGGGAGGAAAAATAACCAGAAAAGAAAATTCCAAGTGTGGTGAAGGCACAGGCAATAGTTCCCCAGGGACAAGCACTGCACCCAGTATGTACATGCGCAAGAAGAAGCCCGTAATCGAGAGAAGACCCCGAGCCGAGAAGTCACGGATAAGGAGTCATTAGAAGAAAAAGAAACAAAGTCACCTACACCAGAATCTCTAGTTAGAAAGAAGCAAAGGGTAGAAGAGGAGACCACCTCGGAAGAAGTTAGGAATTTGGACAAGTACATAGGAGAAAAGGATGACAGTGAAGAAGAGGTAAGTGAGTAAGAGGACCCTAGGAAAGATCAAGGGCCACTTGTTTTCAATGTACATGATTCAGAGGAGGAAGGCGGAGAAGAAGAACAGGGGTTTCTTTTTGTGCGGTGCAAGGATAGCCAGGTAGGATGAAGCACCCAGGACATGGGAAAAAGATGAGGAGGCTAGCGTGTAGAAGAAAGAGGCTCCAAGCCATGTGCGGAGTAGATAGTGTTGATCGAGAGAAAACACTTAGTTGAACTTGCACACGAGTAGTCCGTGCGAGAAGAACAACATAGGAGCAAAGGCACGAAGGTATAGGAAGGCGTCACACGTGGAGGTGTAAAGTCAAACTTTCATAACTTAGCTGATTTTGGAGATCAGGTCTATTCTTAGAGTTTGGCGTGCGGAGCACACAAAGCGATGCAGAGACTTGTGCACCACTCTTCGTGGAAATTTTTGAAGAACATGTCAACTCACTCCTACATGGGCATGAGCTAGGAATAGATCCACCACTTTAGTTAACTATCAGTGATCTATAGATAGCATACTTGCATGTATGGCTATAGTTGTAAAAGGCACGTGGCTATTATTAGCATGAGACCTATTTCTAGTAGAGTTAAGTGGTGAAGGTCTAGTTCCCCCACCCTATATATATATGTAATGATTTACGTAGTAAATAGGAGGTGCACGAGTATATGAGGTTGGATAATTATAACAGATCCATGCATGCATGTCTAGTATTGTATGAAGATTTTGTATTGCATGCGATGAATATATAAATAATATTGGCTGAATAATGTTGTCCGATGTGTTTTATCAATGTATATTGTTGTTATCATGACGATTTACATTTAAGCGCTTATAGATCTAGTTTAGTATAATGATGAATAGATGGATTAGCTACTAAAAAATATGTGTACTTTGCTTTATCGTGCCACCATTCTGCTATAACAACTCTTAAGAGAGACCCGTACCTTTGTGTGCTTTAGGTGAGTGCTTAGCCTAGGCTAAGTGACGTGCTAAAGCACGCGACTAGGTGTTAACTAAAAATTCTAGGCTGCATCATTAGTTTCGTTGCTTTGGGACCTCTTTTTCGATTATTTTCATAATGGTTCGCGATGAAGACATACCGCTAACTTCAAGCGAGCGTTGAAGAATGGATTAACTATCTGGAGGAAGAATATGCATGGAGGTTTGACACTGGATCCGGATTTAGCGCATGCACTTGGGTAAAGCAGAATCTATATGATAGTTTATAAGAAAGCTTCTTTGCTATCTTTCTAGTAGAATTATATGAATGGTTAACTACATATGCATCTAAGTGGAATTGGAGGTATCACGCACTTGTTTGGACACATGAGGAATTTCAAACACTATATGATGTTGACTTGAGTTGGACTCGCATGGTAGATACCTAGTTTCGTGGTGTCCTAAAAAGCTATATTTTGGAGTATTCAATTTTGACTTATTCATGTCCTGGAGGTAGCGGAGTTCCAGTTCCTACGTATCCTAGAGGGACATATTTGCAAGGTATTCCATTGGCTATCAAAATACTAATGGTAACGTTGAACTTAGAAGCTAAACCCATGGAAATCTAAAAGAATCTCCATGCGCACGGGGTAGGAACAGGATTGGTGAAAGATGGTAGACCTAAGTAGAAGAGCATGATAAAGGGAAGAGAGGTGGCTGAAGTATGATGAGGCGCGTGAGAGGGAATTATGCAAGAGACAAGAAATTGCAGAATGGATGGTGTTGTGGAGAGAGATGGCTCGTGAAGGATTTGAGGCTCATGGGGAGGAAGAAGAGCCGAGCATCAGAACTCCCCATCTAGGAAAGCATGTTAGAGAACCTGTTCGGCCTCACATGGAAGTGCGTCGAAGAGATATTACCTAGGCCGTGGGCGTGCATCTAAGCCAACCTCGCGACCTAGCCCTTGCGCTTGGTTTTCCAAAGATGTAGTATAACAAGTTAAAACAATTTTAATTTAGGAAGTGAAAGTGCAAAAATAGGTCAAACCGCAAGTACACCAATGGCAGATGATAACTTTGTTATTCTTTGGGGTACATTTTCGTGCTCATCATCTACACATAATATGAGCGTGCCGAGTGTGGGATTCACCTCCTGAACGGGACTACTTCACAGTGCACCGTGGGGGGTAGTATAGTACCACTATTGGGGCACAAGGGAGTGCATCCATGGGCCATATTCCAACTCCTAGAGGAGGACCAGTGGTATGGGCAGCTCTAGTTCCGGTGGTTCGGGTGGTTTTGGAGGAAGAGGAAACCAAAGAGGTTTTGGCTCGGGTGGTCAAGTCCCCAGCAGAACCCTGAACATTTATATGGAGATGTCCCTTCATCTCTCGAGAATATAGCGGTATTGAGGATACCACTTGAAAATTTTCATATGTGTGAAATATTTTCATGCGCAAAAGGTATTATGGCCTCGGAGCGCAAGGCAAGTCAATTTGCTACTACATTGCAGGCGCGCACGCACAGCTGGTATAGGAAGTTTGATCCCAATCAAACTTGTATTGACTATGCAACATTGAAAGATGCTTTCTTAAAAGAGTTCCACATCCCAGAGTTTGAGCAGAAGAGTATAAGTGCACTCAAGGATATAAAGCAAGGCACTACTGAAAGTGTACGTGAGTATGATGCACGTTTTAAAACACTTCTATCCAAACTCTCTTATGACATTCATGCAAGTCAGCATGCACAATGGTTTTTCGGGGGATTGATTACCCCATTTTGAAGAGCACTGTCACATAAGACTTATACCGATCCATATGAAGCATTGGAAGCCGCTTTACGTGCTGAAGTAGTTGGGAGTATTGACACTGGAGTTAGTCCATTTTTGGAAGCTTAGATAACAGCTATGGCAAAACAGTTAGAAAAATTATCAGTAAACTCAGCTCATGAAACACGTTCAGAATCTGGTGTATAGATTGTGAAGTGGAAGGCCACACCAAGCATAGTTTCCCCTCAAAACTATACATTCATTATTGTTGGACTGTGAGATTTTCCATTTGAATCATGATGCTAGTCATTTCCCCCTACTACAACGCATGATTAGAAAGAATGTATCCTCCTTTTGTAAAATTTGTAGGTCCACGACCCATGATAGTGAGGACTATAGATTGATTGGCCAGATCCATGATGCCATTGATATTTGGGTCAAACAGTGAGTGTGGTTGATAATTCTAAAGGGAAGAATGAGCATCAGGATAGGGATTATAATAAAACGCGCTATGACAGGAATGACGGAAGGTTTGAAGGGGTTCGTGAAAGGGGACGAGGATACCGAGGTGACTATGGAGGATGAGGCCGAGGTGGAGGAAGGAGTGAATTTCCTCAAGGAACTTGCTATACATGTGGTTCGCCTAACCATTATAGGCGCGAATGCCCACAAAATATTTCCTGTTCATTTTGTGGAAAGGGGCATAGTTATGAAGAATGTCCGGACTTGTATGAGCATCTCAGTAAGTAGCACAAGTAGGAAAACAAGGGTGTGGGGATGGTAGAATACAACGTGTGATAGAGAATCAGTGGATGCCCAAGTTAACACCAAAACTTGAGGCAAGAATAATATCAAGATAACCACACAAGATGAGGTGACACGCGCAAGAGAGTTGTTGAAACAGAAACCAACAATCACTAGGGAGGAGGTTTTGCATGCTAGATATCCAGATCCAGCTCATCAGAAAGAGGTCTATTAGGAAACAATGGATGTCCTTAGGAGCCTTTAAGGTGAGATACAAGGTTTAAAAGAGTAGTCTCAGAAATTGGAGCACAAGGATACATAACAAGCCCCATCGATATTGATGACATCAGAGAGGTATGTAGAACGTTGCGCCTGGAGAATATTATTCCTTTATTAGGAAATTGGTTGAAAGGGAATACTCCACGTGGGAACTGAGACTAAAAGACAAATACTTCATGTGAATCTTCCCCCCGATAGCATTGATTACGACAAGGAGATCACGTTGAATGTTGTTGTGGACGGGTGGCTGTTCAGCAATATTTTGATTGGTACAGGTGTAGAAGTAAATGTACTTACATTGGATGCATGGGAAAAAATGGGGAGACGCCCATTACAGCCATCATCTAATGTATTATTCATGGCAAACAGAACAAAAGCTACTCCCATAGGAGTTTTGAAGGATGCATCTATCACTATACAAGGGACCAAGTTCACAGGAGACTTTGAGGTGCTAGCGCTTGCGGAAGCAGATAGCTTCCCAACTTTGCTTGACGCCCTTGTGGTATGTGAAAATGCTGATTTGAGGTTTAACAAGGGGTATATCAGCTTTCGAGAGTAAGGAGGAAAGTGTTATAATACCATTGACTGATGGGAAATCCATGCCATACGTGGAACCTTTAAGCGAAGAGAACTTGAACAAAATTTATATACGCGTTATTCGGGACCTAGAGGTCCAGGATCCATCTAAGGAAGGAATCCTTCATTGGGAAGATTCTTAGTCAATCAATGATACTACCAGTGTTGCTTGTGATAATTGGGCTCATGGCACTTATGAACTAGTGGGGCGCGAAGTTAAGCATGCAGTTGCTTACAAAAAAGGTTTTCATTCTGTTCGATGTATAGGTCGCTTAGTACCCCACTATACTAGATCCAAAGATTTGTCTGGGTTCTTACAGGCCATGGAAACAAATTGGGATGACCAGCTTAAATGACATGCTATGCTATCATATACTTTGGGCGGGACAGCACGTGCTGGTGGGTGGTCCACAGGGATAATCTCTTAGAATAGGGAATGATTGGGACCGCCTTATCAACCAGGTTTTCACGAAGTAATGCACCTACAAAGATTTGCCCTTATCATGGTGCTCAACCTACTCAGCATCATATCCAACAATGTGAGAGACTCGGGACAGAGAGGACAGGAAGCATTGCACCCTCACTTTGGGTGCATCAGCTTTTATTCTACTCTACAAGGTTACATGCATGTGCTTGGTATGTATACACTTGAATTACATCGCGACACTAGCAATCGCAGACTTTAACCGTAGGGATGATCCAAAATTTTGAGTTCTTTTCATCTACACCACCAGTGAACACAACTTTAAGCTTTATCAAGCACTTAACCATGGGAGATAGTGGGAAAGCGGAAGAACTTATTCAGGAATTATTTGGTGAGATAGAGACAGGGGCACATTTTACGGATGAAGAAGATGATGTCATACTACTTGAGTGTGCTTCCCTGAAAAAGATAAGGGGAAGATGGTTTACATAATTGATGAGGAGGAAGTTGAGCACTTGGACGTGGATCATTCACATGGGACACGTGAAGTGTTATCCAGTGCGGATGTAGATGCATGTGCATATCACGAACCTATGAAGACAACAAAGGTCAATATAGGCATGGAAGCTAAACCTAAGGAGGTGATAATTGGGGATTACTGGTCAGAACCAGAGGTAGCAAAGATCATAGAGTTACTTCAAGACTATGAGGACTTATTCCCAAGAGGATACCATGAACTTAAAGGCGTGCATATATCACTCGAGAGAAATGAAGATAAAGCTCAAGGAAGGTGTGCCCTGTTAGGAAGTGACCATATCGGATGAATCCCAATTTGCATGAGAAGGTAAAAGAGGAGATTGACAAGATGTTGAAATCCGGGATCATTCGACCATTAGATGAATCAGAATGGGTCGGTCCTATGGTAATAAGCATAAAAAAGGATGGTAGGATTCGGGTTTGTGTTGATTATAGAGTTTTGAATGCAAAGATGTGTTACGTGATCCCTTTCCTACACCATTCACGGAGGAAATATTAGGAGTGGTTGGGTGCAAAAGAGATATATTCATTTACAGATGGGTTTTCCGGGTATCATCAGGTTAGGATTGCCCCGGAAGATCAAGAGAAGACCACCTTCACTACTGAATGGGGAAGCTTTGCCTATACTGTGATGCCCTTTGATCAAGAATGCACCTACTTTATATTTTCAAGGATAGTGGTACAAGCCTTCAAGGATTTTATTCATAACTTTTACAGGTATATCTTGATGATTGGACCATTTATGGCTGATTAAGGACCATTGTGACAATCTGTGCTTAATGTTTGAAAGATGTCGATAAGTTGAGTATCTCATTGAACATCAAGAAGTTCATCTTTCTACTCCTTTGGCACACTTTTAGGACACATTATCTCAAGGAAGGGTTATTGGTTGACCCAACTAAAGTTACAATCATTATAGGCTTGAAAGCACTAGCCAATCAAATGAGGTGCACATATTTTTGGGTCATACAGTATTACAAGAGGTTTATAAAAGGGTATGCAAAATTTGCCATGCCCTCGAGGAATTACTCAGGGAAAAGGTACATTCTACTGGGGGGAGTCACAATAGCGCAAGTGCGTTTGAGATATCAAGGATAAACTTACTATCGCGCCTATCTTGCACTTTCCTTCATGGGATAAACCTTTTCATGTTCATGTGGATTCCTCTGGCACAACCATTGGTTTCATCTTAGCTCAACTAGGAGAAGGTATTGTGGATCATCCCATTTGCTTTGCTAGTAGGAAGTCGACCAATGCAAACAAAAATTATACCACTACAAAGCACGAGGCCTTGTCCATGATCTATGCCTTACATAAATTTCATCAGTATTTGTTGGCTACACCATTTGAGTTTTATACAAATCACATGGCATTAAAGTATTTGGTGAACAAGCCCATCTTACAGGGGCGCCTATGCCGATGGATACTCTTATTTCAAGAGTTTGACTTTATAGTTGTGGTAAAACCAGGAAAAAGCAATTTTGGACCGGATCACTTGTCTAGAATTCAATCAGGAGAAGAGGCACAAACAATAGAAGAGACCATGCCTGATGCACAACTATATAGGTTACAACGCATGCCATCAGAATTGGAGGACATTGTTATCTTTCTCAAGACTAGTATGGCACCAGAAGGCATGAAAGCTTTAGAGAAGAAATAACTTGCTATTCGCGCGGCACCATTCATGTTAATCAGTGGTGATTTGTACAAGTTAGGTAGAGACGAGGTGTTACGCCATTGTGTATTGGAGCATGAATGAAAAGATATAATGGAAGAAGCACATGGTGGTATTGCAGGTGGCCACTATGTAGGTGATGCAACAACACGCAAGATCCTCCTTGCTGGTTTGTGGTGGGAAACATTGTACAAGGATTGTAAAGAGTATTGTAAGACCTGTGACCATTGTCAATGCCTCGGATCGACCAGGACAAAGGGATGAGATGCCTCTACACCTAATTACAAGTGTAGAACCCTTTGAGAAATGGGAAATTGACTTTGTCGGGCCTATTTCACCAATCGCACGTAGGACTGGATCGTGCTATATCATCACCTATACAGATTATCTTACCCGATGGGTAGAAGCAACACCTACAAAGGACTGTACAATGGCTACAACAACAAGGTTCTTATGGGAGAATGTTCTTACAAGGTATGGCTGTCCTTTAAGTTTAACAAGTGATAGGGGCACACATTTTTTAAATGAGACAATACAAATTCTTATAGACGAGTTTATGGTTACCCACCATAAAACTAGACCCTATCACCCTCAAGAAAATGGGATTGCTGAGGCTTTTAATAAGATTTTGAGCCACACATTGACTAAGATTTGTGATGTTGGAAGGAAAGATTGGGATGATAAAGTATCTGCTATTCTTTGGGCTTATATAACAACATAAAAAAGATTGAACAAAGCCACACCTTTTCAATTGGTGTTTGGCATGGAAGCTATTCTTCCTATAGAATTTATTTACCTTCTTTGCGCATTGCGCATGCTTGGAGGTCTCACTGATGAGCAAGCCTTGGAAGAATGGATCAAGAAGATGGTTCAACTAGATGAGCGCCGAGCCATCGCACGCTAGAGTTAGAAACAAGAGAAAGCACACCAAAAGGCATGGCATGATCACCACATCAGAGATAAGAAACTTGCGGTGGGAAAATGGTACTTTTGTATGACTCCAAGTTTTTGTGCCATCCAAGAAAGCTCAAGGTACATTGGTTGGGGCCATATGTTATCACTCATATACTTGAGTCAGTGCTTTCAGCTTAGAAAAATTGATGGCACCAGTTGCCCTGGTTACTTTAATGGCGTAGTATGTTGAAGCCCTAATATAAATAAGTCTTCTTGGTGTTTGTAATAATAAGGCAAGATTGCTAGATAAATTAGGTTTCCCTTTATGCATTTCCTTAATGTGTTTCTTTCATCGTCACTATGCTTTGTCAATTTTAGTTGTGTAATAAGCGCTGCTTACACACGAAGCTAATTTCAATATGAAGCATGTTGATGTGCGTAAGACTACGCAAATCCTTTTCCATGTGGGGTGGATTGTTGGTGACTCTCGGGTATATGATGTGAAGATATCATACTTTGGGTGTTGAGAAAGAAGGTTCTAAGGGTAACGACAAAATATTGCTTTTCAAGATAAGAAAGGATGAGGGAAAGTATAACACAAGGTAAGCGACAACCATGGTAATTACCAGGAGATGGTGCAGTGACGAGGTACTCAGGTGCTAGAGTGCGTGCTGAAGAGAAGTCTGTGACAGAGGGTAAAAAGGTGTGCTAGAAGGTTATAGCTTTTGGCACGAAGATATACCACACGGAAATGATAAAAATAGGTAATAAATGAGGAGAATTTGGTAGGTGGAGGAGTAATTAATGCAACAAAAAGTGGAAATCTATATAAGGAGGGGATGCGATTTCATTTTTACCCTTGCGACTACAAGAATTCGACAAAGAACTACACGTGAAGAGATAAGTAAAGAGATTTAAGGTAATGAAGCAAGCAAACTAGGCACGGAAGAGAGATTTGTTTATTAGAAGGGCTTGAATCCCCTAGGAAAAGGGTTTGACGAAGCAGAGTAACAAAACAGAGCTAGGGTGCACAAGTTCGTGATTGTAAATTAGGGCACGGTTGGATCAAGTAGGGTTTGAAGCAAACCACGAAAAACTTACAACATAAAAATCTAGAAAACAAAACCCTGAAAGAAGAATGGCACCAAAGAAGAAAGCAACACCAGTAAAGGAAAAGAAGAAGGTGGTGGTGGAAGAAGAGGAGGAGATGGCCCCGGAGAGCAATTTTTCTGAAATGCAGATATCTTGAGGAAGTTATTGGGGCTAGGAATGGAGACCCATATTCGACAGAGTAAGATATGTGACTATAATCACTAGACCAATGAAAATCGAAGAAATTAGATGACCTGCTCACTTCTCAAATGAACAGGTGCATTGAGGACGGCATGCCGATATATGATGATGCCGAGGAAAAGCTACTAAAAGGAAATGGTGTCTACCAGCTTTATGAGCTTCCATACTTTGGAAAGTATGCACCCTTGTATAGATGGCTGATGAGTTGAGTCCATGAGGACTTCTTCTACTTTGCAGGACGGAGGGTAAGATTGACACCCATCCTTATTGCCATAGTTATTGGATTACGGGTAAATGGGTGAAGATATTAAGACCGACTTAGCTGAAAAAAGCACCATCTTGGAGACACAGAAGGCACTGGGCTATCAAAAGGACCGAGAATGGACATGGACAAGCTAAAAATTGTCCAAGAAGACAGTAAAGCACACACTTGGTCACAAAATTGAATGACCAAGAACGTTGGTCCCAAGTTAATTCTATGTGGTTGCATGTGGCCAAGCGCATGTCAGAAGGAACCACTTATAACATTTCGGCTTCATTACAGAGTGGATAGTAGAGGAAGCACGCGAAGGGAATAAGATAAGTTTTGGCTGCATCCTAATAAGTTTGGTCTTCATGGAGATTGGGGTACCAAATGGCCCAAAAGAGAACATATGGGAATACCCCATGAACCATAAGTCTCCAGCTAAATGATTTAGCAAGTATCTTTGCAAGGGGTCAATGATAAAGGAGGTGAAGGAGCGTGCAACTCCACACGGTGTTTGGAGAAGAATGGCGTATACCCAAGGACTTGCCTTCCGTCCTAGGGAAACATGTATAGTTTGCATCTACCAACACTTTTGTATTGTGCACTTTCCAATGATAGATGGGTCATGGAGCCCCTAGTGTAAACTGCCATACACATTTCCCGCAATACTTCCAGGCTACAGTTCATCGGTTCACCAACACATGGAGGTTGGTGTTTAATGCAGACAAGGTGGACTATGAATATCACACCCTGTGGAAGACATATGGATATCCAGGAGGAATGCATACAACGAGAATAACATCTCGAGATCTTGAGCATTAAGCCGTAAAACACCGGCCATCATGGGATATCAAGACCACACTAATATATCTTTAATCAGCCCAAAATGGAGAATAACAAGTATGTGGAGAACGAATTCGCACTTCCAGGGCCACCGAAGGGAAAGCATACTATGGAGAACATTCCGCACCTAGGCCCTCTACACCCAAGCAAGATGATGAGGAAGAGGATGAAGAACACAAAGATAGTGGCGGCCTGGTGCGAAGGAGGAAGCAGCCATCTGGCTAGGAGGAGGAGCACGTGACAACTCCCCAAGGAGAAGGAGTTATGGGGAGGAGTAGGGCACACAAATATTTAAGAAGGTGTTTAAGCACACAAGGGTGCAAGGAGAAACCCCGTAGGTGAAGGAGCCAGAGGAGAAGAAACGAAGAAAACTCAGGCTGAGCGAGGAGACAGAAGAATCTAAGGAGAAGGCGCCTTCATCTCTAGCTGAAGAAGAGCCTCAACATAAGGAGGAGAGAATGGAAGGAGAAGAAAGGGATCAATCAGAGGCTACACAAGACAAGGGTGGGGATACAGCTAGTATTCCTAACCATGATGCAGCCATTCCCAAAGGACCCCGATCCCATCGAATAGGGGAGGACGCCAAGGCACATACCATAGGGTACGTAGAAGACCCAAAGCTGATTATTCAAACTCGGTTCCTGAGCACCATCAAGCAGAAGGATTTATTCAGATGGGTGCTCATGGATGAGGATAAGGTGACCCTCTGCACAAGGAAGCAACTCTCATGGTCTATGCACACACATATGGATGAACCCAACTTTGATGTCGTGAAGAATCACGCGCGCGTCAAGATGGTTGAAGAAGACACCAAACGCACCACATGATGATTAAGCCAACAATGATGACAGACGAGCAGGTGAGCAATGCTCTGGTAAAGGTATCCTCCGAAGTAGCAAGAAGAAACATAGATAAATCTACTACCATCAAGGTGCTTGATGGAGAAATTGAAAGCCAAGGATGTGGAGATAGCATGCCTTGTACAGGAAAAGGATTTGATTAAGAGGAAATATGACACTTTTGTTCATATGGCAGAGGAAATTGGGGATGATGTCCTCAAAGTATGCCCACATTTGGAGTCCCAAGTGCCAAAAGAATTTCCTTCTGCAATGCATTATGTAAAGACAATAATAACATTAGTGTTGGAAGTTGAAAAGGCGCGTGTATCCTCACACCCAAGGACTCCAGGAAAAGGTAGAAAAATCGAGGCTATGGTAGCCAGAAGATTACTACTTATGAAGGCTTACCGTAAGCCACCCGCAATGAATTAAAGAAAGCTGATCATGCGCTAACAATATGCACAAATTTTGATGTGTTGATCGTAGTGAAGACATTGGAGGAGGAAAATGAGGTCCATAAGGCTACGAAGGATGCTTCCCTTGGCCACACTGAACGGTTGGTTCTAGTGAAGCAAAAGTGTGAGGCACTAGTTGTGGCACAGCACCACATAAGGAGAGGTTAGAGGAGCTTGGAAAGCTCATTTCTCAGAAGATGGATGTACTGGAAGGGGTGAAAACCTCTATGTCAAGCATAATGCTTGTGATACAAAATGAGCAAGGGAAACTCATTATGGAAGAGCTGCAATCTATCATTGTAGATTTTCCTGAGGTGGCGAAGTGGCGTTGACAAACATGGCGGGGAGAACTTGGAAGCCAATATCAAAGAAGAATATCCAGAGTTGTTGCTTCAGGATGAAATGGAGGGGCCTGAGGCTTAAACAATTTTGTTAGCTGTGTATACCTTATTCAAAATTCCTTATTCAAAATTCTTTATTCAACCATTCTTTATTTATCCATTCTTTGTATAAGTTTTGGACATCGCCATTATTGGGCGATAATGAGATTAGTGTGGGGTAATGTTGATAAGAGAAAACACTTAGTGAACTTACACATAGAGTCCACGGAAGAACAACATAGGAGCAAAGGTGCGAAGGTATAGGAAGGCGTCACGCGCGGAGGTGTAAAGTCAAACTTTTAGAACTTAGCTGATTTTGGAGATCAGGTCTATTCTTAGAGATTGGCGTGCGAGCACACAAAGCGATGCTGAGACTTGCGCGCCACTCTTCATGGAGATTTTTGAAGAACATGTCAACTCACTCTTGCATGGGCATGAGCTAAGAATAGATCCACCACTTTAGTTAACTGTCAGCGATCTATAGATAGCATACTTACATGTATGGCTATAGTTGTAAAAGGTGTGTGGCTGTTATTAGCATGCGTCCTATTTCTGGTAGAGTTAAGTGGTGAAGGTCTAGTTCCCCACCCTATATATATGTAATAAATTACTTAGTAAATAGGAGGTGCACGAGTATATGAGGATGGATAATTGTAATGATCCACACGCATGTCTGGTATTGTATGAAGCTTTTGTATTATTGGTGTGATGAATATATAAAGAATATTAGCCAAATAACAATGTCTGATGTGTTTTGTCAATGTATATTGTTGTTATCATGATGATTTACATTTAAGCGCTTATATATCTAGTTTAGTATAATGATAAATAGATGGATTAGCTACTAAAAAAATGTGTACTACTTTATCATGCCACGGTTTTGCTACAACAACTCTTAAGAGGGACCCGGTACCTTAGCACACTTCTCGGTGTGAGTGCTCACTTAGGTGAGTGATGTGCTAGCGCGTGACTAGGTGTTAACTAAAAATTCTAGGCATACATCGTATAGCTAAGGTGGCAAGAAGAGGAGATAAGAAACATTGATACCTTGGTGAAGGACAAATTGGAACACAACTCTAAGCCAAGATTGAAACAAGGAGAAGGAGGAGAGCACAAAAGAGGAACACGGTTGTAGACACCTATAATTATGCCCAAGAAATTTAAATACTTAAATTGCGCTAATCATCCCCTTTCTTGCAAATCAACAACATATTGTCAAAAGCACTCATTTTCCCTCATATCATTATTAATTAATTACACTAAGCTAATTAATTAAGTTGCTTATCCAACAAATGCCCTAATTAACGACCTTCCGTTAATAAATCACCCCTTCTACGTAGACTAATTAATTATTATTAATTAATTAGCTTTCCTTCCATTTATCCAATAAATCAATATTTAATTGATTTAATCCCCTTATAATAGCCTAAATCGTACTAATATTCCTCTAATTATCTTCTATAGACTTACATCTACCTATTAGTTAATCACCTTTTATTAATTAAAACACCCCCAACTCCCATGACTTGCTAAGCATAAATTAAACCCTTCTAAAGTAAGGTTACCTTTAATAAAGCAACATTACCCATTCCTAATCATGTTTTACCTTTATCCCACATTCATGAGAATGTGTTGAATCCTTTATCCTTTAGGCTATATAAAGAGCCCTCCACCTACCTTTTACTTACACCTAAACTCCTTAGAGATCAAATGCAAAGCATATAGCAAAGAGACTAAGAGCTTGCACCTTACCCTTTTGAGAGTTCATCATCTTGAAGAGTTAAGCCTCTTTCTTAAGTGCTTAGGTCATATGGGAGGTGTCAAAGGGGTCTCAGAGCCCAACTTTGATAGCCCTCATTCCTAGGTTACTTGGCATACTAAGGACAACTATTTTGATAGCCATGGAGCTTACTTAGGTCCATTCATTTATTTGTTGTTAGAGAATAGAGGAGTTTAGATATTTAGCATTGTTAGTTTCAAAGTTTGTATTGATGAATGCTAGCATCTAACCCTTGTTTAATTCTTATCTTGATGGTGTTTAGTTTGTTGTTCAATTCTTGCTAAGTTAAGGCTATTTAGGTGTTAGTCTTTACTCATATTAGCATTATTTTGAAAACAAACACATGCACACATTTGGCACGCCTGGTGGGACTTACTCCATTGTCCTTTGCACTTAATTTCAAGTTTTTGTAGTTAAGTTTCATTTTTGGTTACTAACCCTCTTTTACACATGTTGATCTAACTTATTTTTTTAACTTGTTTTGTTGAGTTTACATGTGTTGGGTCTTCCTTGTAGGTATGAAGGAGGTGAAGTGCTGTCAAAATTGGAATTAATGGGAAAATTTCAAGATTTCTCCATGTTTTCATTTTTAGAGCTTACTTTTTCAACATTCTACATGCTAGTTTTGTCAATTTCTTGAAAATTTTAAATTCTTGAGCATGTAGGTTAGTGTTTGATAGTGCCGAGTCTTCTATTTACATATTAATGTGGTGGGTTGCTGTCAAAATTTAATCTTGGTGAGAAAATTTCAAGATTTCATCATGTTTTCATTTTTAGAGCTTACTTTTTCATCATTCTACATGTTAGTTTTGTCAATTTCTTGAAAATCTTAAATTCTTGAGCATGTATGTTAATGTTTGCTAGTGTTGAGTCTTCTATTCATATATTAATCTGATGGGTTGTTGTCAAAATTGAATCTTGGTTGGAAAAATTTGCCCATTTTGCAGGTTAAGGGACATTTTTTGACATTTTTTGAGTGCATGTCAAGTGCATACCCGTGAGCATAAGAGCATATGTGTAACCCATCTTCCGAAGGCCATAACTTTTGCTCCCGAACTCAAAATGACTCCATTTTTTTGCGTTGGAAAGGTATTGAAGTTAAATATGCAATAAAAACATAAATTTGGGATTTATATTTACAGAAATTACAAGTTTTTCTGTTATTTCAAAATTGGTCATTTTCTAACATGTCTAATGTTTTGATGAATGTTGTATTTCCATGCTTCCTCAATTTAGACCAAAACATGTGTATACTATTCTCTTACAAATTTTGGTGATCTTGAGAATAAAAAACAACTTTGATCTATATGTTTTTAATATTGGGATTAAACTTAGAAATTTGATTATTCATTTTGCTTAAGGAAATGAACCTTTTACAAAACATTTTTCAATGGTCCTTCGATTTGAAGTTTTCCATTTCTTTATAGTTGGGATAAAGTTTGTGTATACTCTTATCTTGCACCTTAGGGTGATTTTGAGAATCAAAAGCAACTTTAGTCTTCATTTTATAACATTTGGTAAATTGAAAACTTCATCTTTCACTTTTGGTTTAAGGGAATGAACCTTTTACAAAGCATTTTTCAATAGTCCTTTGATTTGAAGTTTTCCATTTCTATATAGTTGGGATAAATTTTGTGTATGCTCTTCTCTTGCACCTTAGGGTGATCTTGAGAATCAAAAACAACTTTAGTCTTTATTTTATAACATTTGGTAAATTGGAAACTTCATCTTTCACTTTTGGTTTAGGGAATGAACATTTATCAAGAATTTTGTATGGTTCATTGATTGAAAAGATTTTCTTTACTTTTTAGTTAGATTATTTGTTGTGTATGCTCTTCTCTTTCATCCTTGGATGATCTTGAGAATCAAAAGCAACTCTTAATTCTCTTTTAAATAATGTGATTTTTTTGGAGAACTACTAACGCTTAAGTGCAGGACCTAAAAACGTTTGTCAAAGAAAGGAGGAATCAAAACGAAATAAAAACTACTAATACAATTGTTATACAGGTTGCCAAAAGGTGTTCAAGCAAACCACACCTAATTAAACAAGATAAAAAGAACAACATATTCAAAACACTATATTGCAGGTTTTGGAAAAGGGTACGTCCCTCTCCACTCAACTAGAACATAACCCCTTTGGCATAACGCCTTAAGTTACAACAATGGGGGTGGTTCCAGGAACCCAAAGTAGTCCACGCAAGAGGGAACCTTGTGGACGAAACGAAAAGTGCTCCGCACTACCTATTTGACTAGTGATTCCTTTGTGAGATAGCATTATAGGTTGTCCGTTGTGGCGACCCGAGTGATAGTACACGTAGACACACTAGTTGCCTATTGTTCTTGAAGGAGGTAAAGTAAAGCCGAGATACTCCCAAACTATTCAAGTGTGACTTTTGGGTAAATGATGCTTTGGCTCGTGGTAACTTTGTAACACCTAGGGAAAGAGAACTACCTAGGAGAATATACTTTGGCAGAGCCCACTTTGACCATTTTAAAATAGTGTTGAGTTGTGAACCTTCTTTTTGAAAACGTGTGACGTATTACTTTCGCCTAGTTTTTACTTGCCTTAGGGCGAGTGAAACTTTTCGAAGTGAGGCTAGCATTTTTCATCATTTTTCTTGATTTATTTCCTTCATATTCTTTTGACACTTTGTTAATCAAAAGAGGTGTGATTACCTTTGTGTTTCCATTCGATTGCTTTCTCTCACTTTTATGTCCGTTTATGCCCATCCATGTTTGCGGGTCAAGTTAGTTAAATGTCTAAAGTGAGTGGAGACATTTTCACGTCATTTGGTAGCCATTGTGATCTTGATACCCACGTCAAGATCGTCATTATAACTAGGCGTAGTTCATCAACGCGGACTTCCATAGAGGAGTTAGCTTGTTTGTCTCGTATCATTACAATTTCTATATTTACGTCTTGTTTCTTGTAAACTCGACATAAATACCTATATTATGCGGTTCTGTACGCACACATTCTTAACTATTCGTAGCTATACTTTGATATTTTTTTGTTCGTTTTATTATTACCTCGATTTTAAAATGTGTTAGGAAGTACCATTTGTGTGTGTTATATCAATAACACTTTGATATAAATACCTCACTTTCTTGCAAAGTGGGTTAACATATCTTGGTGATATTGTTGTGTCATTCGCAAATCGTAATTGGCACTTTTTGAGATATAGGTCTTAATCAGACTTGAGCTTGCTCGTCGTATATTTTGATTAGGAGATCACATTTAACTTTGTGTATTTACTTATGTCTTGTTCATTCCTTTGAACTTGGCATAAGTGGAGACATCTTGTTAATCATCTGGCGTCGTAAATTACTTTGAAACATAGTCTAAGAAGTACTTCATTTGATTAAGTTTTGGTACCAAACAATTGTTTCATTGGTGACTTTATCATTCTATCACATTGGTATTCTCACACTGTTAATTTACTCTTAACACGTACATCTTGTGTTTCACTTAGGGGTAGTCATTGAATTTTGAACAAATCTACAACTTACCTTAGTGAAACTTATCACGAAAACATGGCTCCCAAGACGCGTCTAGGTTTAAAGAAACAAACATATGAGGAACAACAGGCGCAAGCTTGGGAAACCTCTAACAGACAAGGGTCAAACCCATTTATCGGACACGATCTAGGACCACTATTTTCTGTAGAAAAGGAAACAGAAGAAATGGTCGACCATAGTGGAAACAAATTAGAGTCACCATGTGTGGACTTTGATTTTGACCCTACTTAGATGAGTTTCTCCTTAGAAACAAAGATAGAGTTTTGGCACGGGTCGTGGAATTAGGGACCAAATTTCCCACCGAGAATGAACCAATATTACCTATAAATGACACTACTAAGGAAGAACAACCCCTTATCAATATGGAAGATATTTTAACAAGCGGGCATGCTTCCACTTCTTACGCAGAAAATGATAAAGTGGTAGGGTATAGAATACCCCTCATTAAAGTGCCACGAAGAAACAAGATAGAACATGAGACAGGGGAAGAACCTTTAGAAGAATAATACACAAACCAAGTCACAATCCAACAACAACAAGAACCTAAGCCGACAACTAGCTTTGCTTACTTTCCAGTGCAGAAAAGACACAAACAAGAACATTCAAAAGTCAAGGCCTAAGTTTAGGATCCACGAACTCCATCGAGAAAACCAAGGAGAAGAAGACACGGGGTATCATCATGTACACGTCCCCGCTTCTCCCACTAGAGAACAATTTCTCGCACAAGAAGTGCAATCTATGAAAGAAATGATTGTGAGCATACAAGAAAGCAATATAGGGAGTATTAGGAAATACCAATATGAAGAACTATGCCCCTATCCTTTTGACAAGACAATGACCCTTCAACCCTTTCCAAAGAAATTTGATATGCCAAAGTTCGACAAATACAAAGGAAAGGGAGACCCAAGGATCATGTTAAAGATTTCTACATGGCATGTCAAGAGGTGTCTTATAGTGATAATTACCTCATCGACTTTTCCTAAGAGTCTCGGAGGTCAAGCATTAGAATGGTTTACGCGCTTACCACAAGGATCAATTTTCACCGGCGAACTGGTGGAAAGATTCATGCATCATTTCTCGTATAACATAGAGAGTGACATCACCATGGCAAACTTGTGCGGTGCAAAACAACACCCAAATGAGACCTTCGCCACTTCCTCCAACGATGGAGAGGGATAACTAGTCGCTTCCTCAAGCGCTTTCCCGAGAAGCAACTAATCGATATTTTCGTCCCTAATCTCAACCCAGATGTAGCTTTCCACCTCCAAATGCATTGTGTCTCGCACCTTTGAGGAGGTTATCGAGAAAGGGATTCAAATAGAAAAGGCTCTCATTGCCAAAGGCACCCTCAAAACCCAATCTAAAGACAACCAAAGTGTTAAACCCGCTGAAAAGCTGAAGATCTTTAACAAAAACAAAAATGTGGTGGGAGACAGAATCACTGATTCCAAATGTGTTCAAACGGTCCAAACTAGTCAACCTTTTAAATTGACCAAGGGCCCAATTCAACCACCACCAAAGTGATGAACATTCACCTCCCTCAATGAACCGTTGTCCGTCATACTAAAATAGTTGGATGCGGCCCACATGATGACCTATCCTACAACGCAACCATTTGATGACAACGCTCCTAAACCTTCATGGTATAAGGAGCATGAATACTGCGAAATGCATCGCGTTAAAGGTCATAAGACAGACAAATGTTTGTGGCTTCACCACTATATTCAAGACCTCATTGATAATGGGGAGATAGAGGTGGATAACCCTGGCAAAATGCAAACACCTAATGAGAAAATGGGGATTTATAAGGAACCATTCCCTAAGCATGATAAGTTAGAAAAGACAAAGCCGGATTAGGGAGACTCATCCCAAACCTATAAAGCTGTGAATTACTTGTATACCAAAAGAGATAACAATCATTACAATTCACTTATCAGATGTATTCACTCCCCTGCTGACCGTGTCAATACCATCCAGATCAAGGGAAAGGACTGCGCTGCGGTAATAAGGCGTGCCCGCCTCGTGATTCCGGAACCCTCTCTGTTGACCCCGCAAACTGGTAAATATAACCTTTTAGAATAACTTGAGAGGACACCTGCTAAGATCTCGATCTTAGATCTTCTCAAGATATCCAATGTGCATAAGTACATTTTGTATCAAACTCTTCAGGGGTCGGGAATGCCTTTATAAGTTGATCCTGCGTACCTTCAAGCCACGGTGGCAAATATTACACCCAGTGAGCATCTCACTTTCAACCATAGGGAGGTCCTTATCAAGAATTCTAAACATAATCTTCCCTTATACATTAAGGTAGTTGTCACCCGTAGGAAAATCAAACGGGTGCTTGTGGATAACGGATATGGATTGAACATCTGCACGCTTAAATTAGTCAAACAATTGGGACATACGGAGGCAGATCTTGAGTCCCATATCATCACTATCACCGCATACAACAACGCAGAAAGAGAGTCAGCAGGCACCATTACGCTACCCATGGAGGTGGGCCCCACTTTCCATCAGATGAAGTTTCACGTCCTAGACTTGGAACTTCCATATAATATGCTTCTAGGCCGACCATGGATTCATGCCATGTAGGTGTGCCATCAACATTTCATCAATGCATCAAGCTGAAGCATGAGGGACATACGGTTACAATACCAAGAGATTCAAATCCCTTTGCTCATTATAGAGCTCTTAATAGCTTTACACGAAAGGGTACATACACATGTCCCTCTATAGATATAGCTGTCCCTCTTCATTCTGAGGCCATGGAATCTCGAGTAGATTCAAATTCTCTTAGTTCTTGCACTCATGGGGCATCTACTTCAACATCTCCATTTAATTCATGGGAGATGAAAATCCTGGAATATGGCTGTGGGGAGTATAATGTACAACAAGCACTCTTGGTTTTGACCTCTCCTTATCGCCCAAGACTAGAGGTCGACCCAACTACCGCTTCAGGAGACCTAGAGAGGAACACACTATTGGATCATTCCTACCTAGAGGCTTGTTAGCTGAGGAAAATTTGCTTGATCCACCTACTACTTGGATCCCTGAGGACACCCAGCCATCTTGTTATCAAACCCCAGAATATGAAAAATCGAGCAGAATGATGTACTCCATGGGCTACAAAGGCCTAGGATGTGGTAAGAATGAACAAGGACAAAGGGAACTGGTCCCTCTCCCCCATTTCAAAATTGAAAGATATGGCATCGGGATTCGCCCTTATGGGGCACACCCTAACGATCAAGATGTGACTTATTCATAGCATGAGGATGGGTCCGATTATCTAGACAGTGATACAGATTCCTGTTGTAGCCAATATGAGGATTTGGCCTCCACGAACCTTTTCATGAATAACACTGTCCTAACCATCACCCCCACTCGAACCAACCATTGACCTCAGTATACCCCTCCCTTTGTTAAATGGGACCAACAATGTCACATGCCACTAGATTTATTTGAGAATGACGAGGCTATTGTAGAGTTCATGGGCATAAGGGATACAATTCCCATTGGAGATCACAAGAAGGGCTTATTTATCGACTTAGACACATGCGCCTACTTTGGCGAGGAGGCTGAACTTCATGGTCAACAAAATTTAAAAAAAAGCGAGGGCAAGAGTTCTAAATAAAAGCCTAGGAAAAAATTGAAGTCCAAGTCACACAGTGAAAACCTCTTTGAGTCACCAGGTGACAAACAAATAAGAAAATCAAAGGACAAAAAAGTGACCGTGCCAAGGGTGAAAATCTCGTAGAGACATCCTTGGATGAATATCTCAACCTACCTCTCGATCCTACGCGTATGGAGGATTTATCAAAATTGTTAGTTGAAGAAACCATTGATGTTAATATTGGTACCAAAGAAGATCCCAAGATAGTAAAATTGGGAGCATCACTCTCGGCCAAAGAACAAAAGACGTTCACTATGCTACTGCGAGAGTTTATTGATGTGTTCACATGGTCTTACAAAGACATGCCTAGCTTAGATCCAACTTTGGTCGTGCACAACCTGGTTGTGCATGCAGACGCTAAGCCTATCAAATAGAAGCTCTGAAAGATGCACCCAAGAGTGGCCTTGTTAGTTAAAGAAGAGTTGGAAAGGTTGCTTGCAGCAGGATTCATCAAGCCAATTGATTATTCTGAATGGATATTGAACATTGTTCCTATCCAGAAGAAACCTATCGGTATCCGAATCTACACAGATTTTAGGGACATCAATAAAGCTTTCCCTAAAGATGAATTTCTATTGCCCAACATTGACATGATTGTTGACTCAACCACATGGTACGAAATGCTATCGCTTATGGATGGATTTTCAGGTTATAATCAAATTAAGATCGCCGAAAGACCAACACAAAGTAACTTTCACAACTCCTTGGGGCACCTTCATTCGTGTGATGCCATTTGGCCTTAAGAATGTGGGAGTAACTTATCGGTGGGCCATGATAGTAATATTTCATGATATGATTCATGACAACATGGAAGACTACGTAGACGACATCCCGGGAAAGTCCAAAACAAGAGAGGATCATCCTATCATTTTGCGGCGTATCTTTAAATGCCTACATGAATATAAAGTCAGGATGAATCCAAAGAAGTGTGTCTTCGGTGTGCTATTAGGGAAACTATTAGGCTTCATCGTGTCAAGATGAGGTATTGAGGTAGACCCTGCTAAAGTGTCTGCCATCACAGAAATTCCTCCACCTGAGAATATCAAGCAACTGCGTAGCTTGCAAGGGAAAATTCAAGCCATTCGCCGCTTTATCTCCTAGCTTGCAGATAAATGTCACTCATTCACTCATTTGCTTAAGAAGGATGTCACTTTCATCTGGGGACCCGAGCAACAACAAGCCTTTGCTTTGCTTAAATAGTACCTAGCTAATCCACCTGTCCTCATGCCTCCCACTCCAGGAGAACCACTTTTGCTCTATATTTCCACTACGCAATACGCTATTGGTGCACTACTCACCCAATACGACCTTAGCCATAAAGAGAAAGTAGTGTACTATCTGAGTCACACCCTCATCACCTATGAACGTAATTATCCTTAGATTGAAAAGGCTTTCTTGGCCGTTGTTTTTACCTTTCAAAAACTTTGCCATTACCTGTTAAATACTAAGACCAAGCTCATATCCAAGGTCGACCCACTCAAGTATTTGTTGTCCAAACCCGCCCTCACAGGTAGAATGGATAATTGGATCATTCTACTCAGTGAGTTTGATATAGAATTTGTCCATCAAAAATCAGTTAAAGGACAAGTACTTACCGACCAGCTAGCGGAAGCACCTTTGCAAAGCACATAACCTTTGAGTCTGGATCTTCCAGATGCATCTTTGCTCTACATTAAAGAATCATCGTATATGACATATACATTTTGATGGATCTTTTACGTTTCATGGTTTAGGTGCAGGAGTGGTCCTTATTACTCCTTCGGGTGATCTTATACCACAGGCTTTCCGCCTGCCTTCCCTTACATGAACAACATTACGGAATATGAAGCACTCATTGCAGGGATGAAGCTAGCCATCAAGTGGAATATTCAACATGTTAAGGTTGTAGGTGATTCGTAGCTAATCATCAAACAGGTTAATGATGAGTATAAAGTTAAGGATGACAAGCTCATACCTTACAAGAAGTTGGTGGAAACTCTGAAGGAGTATTTTGTGCACATTACCTTTGAGCAGATCCCAAGAGTGCAGAATAGATCAGCAGATGGCATGGCAATGGTGGGATCTATGCTTTGTATTCCACTAGGGAACAATGATATGCCATTTTTTGTAGAAAATCTACACCAGCTGCATATGACATGCCAAAATATTACCTGGCTTGTGAGGTTGTTGGTCCCTATTCCCCGTGGTATGAACCCATTTTCACCTATCTTAAGGATAGTACTTTCCCTCCCAATATCTCCCATTCTGAAAAGCAAATCCTGATTCGCCATATAGCCCATTACACCCTTTTAGGAGGTACACTTTATCATTGTGGCTACGACAGAATGCATTACGTTGTCCGGATGTGATCGAGTCAATCCAGGCAATTAAAGAAGTACACGAAGGAGTATGTGGAGCACATACAAACAGAATGGTCTTGGCTAAGAAACTGTTAAGAGTAGGTTACTATTGGCCCACCATGGAAATTGATTGTTGTAATTATGTTAGAAAATGTGTGCTTTGCTAAAAGTATGGAAATTTCATCCATGCTCCATCGTAGCCATTGTAATGAATCAATCACTACCCCGTGGCCATTCTCCAAGTGGGGACTTGATCTAATAGGGAAGCTTACTCCTACCTCATATGATGGTCATACACATATCATCACAGCTACATAATACTTTACAAAATGGGTGGAGGCTGTCCCTTTAACTTATGTCACAAGAACACATATTTCTAAATTCATCATGAATCACATTATTTGCCGATATGGTATCCCTGCAGCCATTGTCACAGATAATGGGAAGTCATTTAAGAACAAAACTGTGAAAGGTCTTTGCCAACGGTTCCAAATCAGATTGAAATGGTCCACGTCATATTACCCTTAGGGTAATGGACAAGCTGAGGCAACAAATAAGACTTTGGTAAGGATAATGGAGAAGATGGTTAGTAAAACTGGTTGAAACTGGCACCTACAAATCCACCCAGCCCTCTGGGCCTACCGAACATCAATTCGCACTCCTATGGGTGTGACACCATATTCCCTAGTGTTTGGGATAGAATCTATCATCCCTTTAGAGATTGAACTCCCATCCCTGCGAATTTCTCTTTGGGACTATTTGGATAAGGATGAAGATTATCGAGTGACAAGTTTGGTTGAGTTAGAGCTCTGGATGAGAGGCGCATTCACGCTCTTAATCACCTGAAGGTATATCAACACAGAATCTCTCATGAACTACAACAAGAGAATCATCCCTCACTAGTTTGAGGTGGGTGATTTAGTTATGAAGGAGAACCATTTCAACACTAGAGTAGAGTAAGAAAAGAAAGGGAAGTTCAAACCACCTTGGTTAGGACCCTATGTCATAGTTGCCAAGTACAACACACGAGGCATACAAACTGGCTCACCCCAATGGTGATGAGCTCCGAGAGCCAATGAATGCCATGCATCTTAAGAAGTTCTATGCTTAAACATGGCACAAAAATAAAAAAATACAAAAACATAAAAAAAAAAAAAAAAATAAGAAAAAGAAAAAGAGAAAACAGGTCGTCCACTAGTGAAAACCACACAATTGTGGCACTTTGGACAAGTCCTTGGGTGAAAACCGGTTTCCGCGCCTCGGGAGGATTCGTTGTTCACAAGCATTTTGTATTAGAAGGGTAGTTGTCTTTGGCCGGACTCGGTGTTGCCTTCGAGTTTCCTTGTGCACACCATCTTGTCCAACCTTGATCCGGCTTTGCCTTCTTCTATTCATCTATAAGGGACGTGGTCTTTCGTTATTTCCCATCTTACGCTGGGGTAACTCAACGACTTCACCTTCTTGTTCATAAGTGCGTGGCTTCCGCCCTTGTATATTCCCCACCTAATCTTGAAGGCATCCATGCTTTCTTGGTTACCCGCACATAGCTTTAGAAAATTGTTTCGAGAAAACACAAAAACAATAGAAAATTGTTTCGAGAAAAACACAAAAACAATAGAAAATTGTTTCGAGAAAAAACAAAAACAATAGAACATTGTTTTGAGAAAAAAAAAAAAACAATAGAAAATTGTTTCGAGAAAAACAAAAATAATAGAAAATTGTTTCGAGAAAAACACAAAAACAATAGAAAATTGTTTCGAGAAAAACACAAAACAATAGAACATTGTTTCGAGAAAACACAAAAACAATAGAAAATTGTTTCGAGAAAACACAAAAACAATAGACAATTGTTTCACAAAAACCTAAACAATAGAAAATCGGTGCATGAAAACATATCTTACAAAAATATTTACTTGCATTGCCTTGTTTCCTTGCTTTGCTTGTTGCTTGTATAGTGTTTTGCAAGCTTACTTTTGAGTTGTTTGTTGCTTGGGTGTACTTTGTCATAGTTTATCTTTTCTTTCTTAGAATAGATTCATTCTTGCTTGTGCATATTGTAGTGGGTTTCGACATGCTAGTGTGTTAATTCATTATTTATTTCTTAATGCATTTGGTTGTGTTTTGTTACTTGTTAATAAGGCATGGTGATTCATGGTGTATTGCATTAATTCCTGGTGTTCTTTGTAGCATTTGGCTGTGTTTCTTGCATGTGCTCTGTTTTGTTATCATTCACATCATGTTACCATCATTATCATCACATCTAACATCATCTATACATCATATATAAACAAAAATGCTAAGTTTTACATCATGCATGTATGCTAAGCTAATCATCACATATCATATCATCAATGGGGGCAAGAGGGGTTGCGCATAATAAAAAATCTATCCCCCGCACCAATATCATCATATCACCCTATCCATCATGAGGGATCCCATCAAAGGGCACTCTCTGTCGCCTCTAGGCCCTTCGCTTTCTTCTTCTACTTTCTTCTATTATTCACCATGGTTTGGAAAGCAAAATGACGAATAAATATATATATATATATATATATATATATATATATATATATATATATATATATATATATCAAAAAAAATCCAAAAAGGGCAAATTTTTTCACAAAAATCCTAAAAAGTAAAAAACCCTACAAAAATGGTAACTTGCTTATTACGGCTGAAACTTGTGTCTTGTGCATGGTATTTTCTCCATATCCTGTTGGTTTGTCTCACATCTTCCCCAATTAATATGACTCGTGGATCACCGGATTCACAACCATTCACAAAAGCTAAATTGCTTGCTTCCCGTCAGTACTCTAGGGCACTTTTGGTTGCTTTGCTGTCGTTTCGTTTGCGCACAAATGATTTTCATGGACCTCGTGTCCATTTTCATTTCCCCTTACATGTATCCTTGCTTGTGGCATCATTTTTAACCCTTGTAAATCAATCATGAACTTGTGGATCTCTCCAAAGACCGATAACAAAACATTTATACAACCTGCCTTGACCGTTGTTTGGTTGGATATGTGCGTTCGTACTTGTTTTCCCTGTTAGATGAGCTTGTTTCCTTCTCGTATTGCATTGCATTTTTGTATGTTGTGTGGAGTTGGTATTTTTAGCAATGGAAAATTGTTTGTATTATGGATTTTCATGTCATTCTACCTTTGTCGTATGCTTATATTTTTCATAAGGACCGATGACGTAGTTCCTATGGCAATATGATGACATCCAAATTGTTTCAAACAAATATGTGGCTAGAGGCTAAGCTCTTCTCCCCCTTGTCCATATTTCTTCTACACCACTTCCCTTTCACCCCTAATTCTCCCTCTCATCGAGGCATCCTGCCTCATCCCCTTTTCTACCTATATCTCACCTTTTTCGATCATCGATCAACTTCTTCCATCACCCCATCGACACTCGAGGGGGCATCTCTCCCTCCTACTAATTTTTCTTCTATCCCTTCAAAATCTCTTCTATCTACTATCTTTGAAGTGGCATCACTTATGCCACCCCAAAGAGGGGCAAATGTAGACACCTATAATTACGCCCAAGCAATTTAAATACTTAAATTGCGCTAATTATCCCCTTTCTCGCAAATCAACGACATATCGTCAAAAGCACTCATTTTCCCTCATATCATCATTAATTAATTACACTAAGCTAATTAATTAAGTTTCTTATCCAACAAATACCCTAATTAATGACCTTTCGTTAATAAATCACCCCTTCTATGTAGACTAATTAATTATTATTAATTAATTAGCTTTCCCTTCCATTTAACCAATAAATCAATATTTAATTGATTTAATCCCCTTATAATAGCCTAAATCGTACTAATATTCATCTAATTATCTTCTATAAGCTTACATCTACCTATTAGTTAATCACCTTTGATTAATTAAAACACCCCCAACTCCCATGACTTGCTAAGCATAAATTAAACCCTTCTAAAGTAAGGTTACCTTTAATAAAGCAACCTTATCCATTCCTAATCATGTTTTACCTTTATCCCACATTCATGAGAATGTGTTGAATCCTTTATCCTTTGGGCTATATAAAGAGCCCTCCACCTACCTTTTTACTTACACCTAAACTCCTTAGAGAGCAAATGCAAAGCATATAGCAAAGAGACTAAGAGCTTGCACCTTGCCCTTTTGAGAGTTCATCATCTTGAAGAGTTAAGCCTCTTTCTTAAGTGCTTAGGTCATATGGGAGGTGTCAAAGGGGTCTTGTAGCCCAACTTTGATAGGCCCTCATTCCTAGGTTACTTGGCATACTAAGGACAACTATTTTGATAGCCATGGAGCTTACTTAGGTCCATTCATTTATTTGTTGTTAGAGAATAGAGGAGTTTAGATATTTAGCATTGTTAGTTTCAAAGTTTGTATTGATGAATGCTAGCATCTAACCCTTGTTTAATTCTTATCTTGATGGTGTTTAGTTTGTTGTTCAATTCTTGCTAAGTTAAGGCTATTTAGGTGTTAGTCTTTACTCATATTAGCATTATGGTGAAGGACAAACGGAACACAACGCCAAGCTAGTATTGAACAAGGAGAAGGAGGAGAGCACAGAAGAGGAACATGACAACACTAGAGGCTTGGTTTTGACTGTAAGTATGCCTAAGGGTACGCGCATGGGAGGAAGGCATGTAGAGGGGGAGACTAGAGATGGGTTATATTGATAACCCCAAGAAAGTGTTTCACGCGCGGTTCCAGAGTACCATTTTGGTGGAGGAGCTTGTAGGCATGTCATCTTTTTAAAAGGAGGCTACGTATCCACAGACAAGGAAGAGGATATCATGGGCAATTGAGTCCCACCTTGATGAGCCAAAATTTGAGGTAAGCCATGGGCATTAATAACATTTCTAGGACCAGAGAAGATAACCCAAAGGTGGATACCCAACACTCTCGGATGAACAACTGTGCAACGCGCTTAACAAAGTCTCCATTGAGATAGAAGCTAGGATCTTCGAGTGAAATGATAGGATTAGGGATCTGGAAGGGGAGATGAAGAAGAAAGAGGAAGAGCTAGCTACAATGACCAAGGAGCTGAGCCAAGAAAAGTTGATCAGCGCCCAGTGGTAGTGGGAATTGAAGGATGAAAAGGCCAAGGTGAGCGTTGTGTACAAGAAAGTGGAATCCATCAATGAGGCTATACTATTGAAGCATCCAAACCTAGCATCACCTACGTAGAAGTATGGATCTACCTTGGGATGCCTAGAGGATTTAACAAGGGTCCTTACCACGGGAAAGGCGGTCATTAGCCTTGGAGTCTCAGCATAAGAAGTGGCAGCGCGCTAGAGAAGGAAGATAAGTTGAAGATCGTAGCACTCGTCGTGAAATACAACAAAGTTCTTGCTGATGTAAGGGATGCTTCCCAGACTGCTGAGGTTGTGTATGACAATTGCGTGGACAGGACAAAATGGTAGGCACCTTAGTCGCCACTCATGAAGTGGAACTCAAGGAGTTCTAGGAGAAAAACAAGGGGAATAGGGCAGAAAGAGACAAAATCCTTGCCGAGGTTGAGAAGAAATCAAGCCATTGAAACCTTAAGGGGTTTAATCAAGAATCGGTTGAAGGAGCTATTTCGCATATCAAGTGAAGATTGGATGGGCTAGAGGATATATGCAAGGAGTTGGAGAAGATCACTGATACCATGAGTGCAGAAGGAGATGGACTAAGTTTTGAGGAGGTGAGCTCTCTCGGCCTGAGACCTCTGTCGAGGGCACAGGGAAGAATTCGATGCCTAGAACATGTTGGAGGTGGACTTACAAAAGGATTTTCCTAGTTTGTTGCAGTGATTCTTTCACTCTCCCATTCTTACTTCTTTCCCCATTCTTTTCCTAGGTGTAAGCCTATTATATTATTTCTTTCACTAAGAGGAATGTTCCCGTGGATGGAGAACATGCATACTATGGGGTGATGTTGTGCCACTAGAATATTGACTAAGTACAAAAGGTGCGAAAGGACAAAGCACGCAAAGAAGGGTTTAAGGAAACCTGTGGCACGTGCGCAGAAAGAACCAAGGGTGCGGGACTTAGTCAAATTAAACATTCAGGGCATAACACGTGAAAAGCATGACCCGATTGTGCATTCGGATGGATAAGGTGCCAGCCTGGCGACAAGTTGGCCCAGGAAGGAGCATGCATGCGGTAGAAGCTTCTAGAAGCACATCATGGTATAAAGTGGAAAGCTCAGCCCGGAGGAGCATGCTCGCATGGAGGACCACATTTAGACACTTGGCATCAGATCTGAGGGTGCTAGAGGATGAGTTGGCAGCCTAGTAAGGCTATAAATACAAGCGCCTGCAGAGTAAACAAAGAAAGAACTAGAGAGTGGGCGGAGCTCTACAAAAATACTGCAAGAACTCTGTTAGTGGGTAATTACATTTGGGAAAGGATGTATTAGGCAAGGGGATTGTAATTTTTCTTTTTGTAGCATAGTTACATTAGTCTAGTTGTAATGCATGACTGTGGTCTGCTT
This sequence comes from Taxus wallichiana var. yunnanensis, assembly GCA_018340775.1. Lineage (NCBI taxonomy): Eukaryota > Viridiplantae > Streptophyta > Pinopsida > Cupressales > Taxaceae > Taxus > Taxus wallichiana. The sequence goes on from CM031234.1 coordinate 833,283,838, forward strand.
CTTTGTGACATTTTGTAAATGGCTCCATGGATGTAATGAGGTTACTTGGTTTACATATATATGAATATCAATGGTTCGAGATACATACATCTTTTTCATAAGTTCTCTTCATTTATGTTTATGTTAAGTATGGATGCTTGTATATTTCCTTCTGTTATGGTACAAGTTATATGATTTGTTAAGTACTCTATCCTAAATGACAAAGCAAGGATCTAGAGGCCATTCTGAGCTCTATGGTTCTTGTATGTCTTAAATCCTTTTGAAATATTCTAAACACAAATCATAGATGATGTTTCCCACTAAAATCACATAAAAGAGAGACTTGGCACCCGCATGCATGCCTCAAGTGAGCACCCAACATCCACTGGGTGATAGACCAATGTGCATGGGGTTCTTTTATTTTGTGATAAGGGTAAAAATGACTACAAGACGGTCATGCCAATGCTTAGATTTACCCAAGAGGTCATCACCATAATCCTCTATGGTTTTTGGATGAGATCGTGGAAGATATAAGTCATGGTGTGTTGATAGGTGGCCCCTACGTTTTCCAAATCAAAGGGCATAACATGGTAAAAAGTTTTCCCAAGGGGTAATGAAGTATGTATTTTTAGTATTCTTGTGGATAAGGATTTTATTGTAACCATAAAAACCATCCATAAGAGAGAATTTTTGTGGCCGACAAAGTAGGTCGACGAGCTGATCGATGTTAGGAAGGGGGAATTCATTCTTGGGATAAGAAAAATTTAAGTCTCAAAAACATATGCAAATGAAAATCTTCTCGGAGGCTTTAGCAATAGGCACGATGTTAGAAACCCATTGAGGATAATCAATGGGTTAGATGAAGTTGGACAAAATAAGACGTTACAATTCTTCTTTAACGAGGAGGGCTACGCAAGGATGCATACGATGTAGCTTCGCTTAACTCGGCCTAGCGTTAGGGATGGTGATTATATTATGGATGACGATGCCGAATCGAGGCCTTCCATGTCTATGTATGACCATGCGAAGGCCTGGATATTCTTGGAGAGGAAAGTGGTGAAGGCTTCTAGCTCTCATGGATCAAGATATTGGCCGACTTTGAGGATGCGAGGCTCTTTTGAAGTCCTTATGTTGATATCGATGGTGGATTCATTAAGAAGGGTGGATGTGTCAGGAGGTAAGGCCTTATGAAGATGAGAATCTTCCGCCCCCATATAGGAAAGGATAGAGTCATCATTGCGACATTGAATAATTTTGATGGTAGGGTAATCCTCCTCTACCATCTTGGGAATTTAAGAGGAAGGGACCTAATTTCACCTTCAACTGATAGGTGACCGGTCCTAGAGTGATCGTAGAGATTAAAAAAAAGTTAGGGGGAAGGGACACAGTTTCATCTATGTCCACAATATCATTAGATGAGAAGGGGATAATGACTCTGTGTTTATGGGGAGTCGGAAGAATTTTGTGTAAGATAGTCGATATGGTGATCTTGGAATTCCAATCCATACTTCTTGTGGGGTTTGTGGGATTGATCAAGGGCAAGATCATGTATACCTTTTTCGTAGCATCCCAAACCAAATCCCTTCCATGCACAAAGTGGTGGAGATAGGTGTAGGAAAAATACTTGTTGTAAATTAAATTGAAGCCATTGGTGTATGGATTGGTATTGGGTCGATTATTAGCGTGGGAAGAAGGATGATCAATTCCATCGTAAACAAGATTGGTTTTCAAGTAAGGTGGGCCAAAGGAAATAATATCCCGATGTTAGATTGGTAAATGGGAGATTTTTCAGGTCTACCAAATTGATTGAGTGTGGGGAAATCAGTAAGAGCAAGGAGATAATACTCCCCATCGAGAGATGTTGCATCATTATATCAAAGGATTCGTCATCGGAAACTTAGATGAAGGTACATATGAACTAGTGGAAGCTTCAGAAGATGAGTCTTGCTTGGGGATGAGCACATCATTTGGCCTGTAGGTTATGTGATATGCTTTAAAAGGAGGAAGATCAACATGGAGTGTGTGGATTTCCCCCTCATGTTCATACTTAAGACAACGATGAAGGGTGGATGGGACGTAGCACATAACATGGATCCATGGGCATCCAAGCAAGATGTTGTATTGAATTATCCTTCTATGATGTAGAAGAGTTCATGAAGGAGTTTATCACCAATGCAGATAGGAAGGATGATCATTCCTAATGCAGGGGTAACATCATCATTAAAGGCTCAAAGGACCGCAGTGATTGGGTGACAATAGTGTCGGGAAGCTTGAGTTGATTGAATGTGTGGGATGAAATAATGTTAATGCTAGCACCATTATCAATCATGGATTATTTGATGAATGTGTCATTGATATGAATGGTGATAAAGAGGGGAAGGTCATGATCTTCGGTAGAAGCTTGGGGATCTCATAATCAAGGAAATAGTGACAAAAGTTATAAGAGCTCTAATGAGGGCCGCGAAAGGTTGGGGTTCATCGGTTGTGATTGGGATGTGTTGTAAAGCTTCAATGAGATCCTGTCAATGGTGAGGGGAGATTTGGATAAGCTCATAAAGGGACATTTTGATGGGATCCTGATGTAATTATTTCATGATACTTTGTTCTATTACGCAACAGCCCTTGGGCTCGTGGAACAACTAGAATAGATACCTTAGGCTTAGATGACGAGGGAAATTTTTGAACCATATTCATTGGTGTTCGATTGATGTTAAGTGAAATTTATGGAAAAGGAGTGAGTGGTGAAGTGAGGCTCTGTAAGGGACATGAAGGTTGATTGGTAGTGCCTTCTAATGATGGTTGAAGCTCACAAAGAGGTTTCAGTTGATTCAGGATGCTACAAGCTTGTTTTGTGAGATAGAATTCCACTAGAATCATGTACATGGTTGGTATGCTTGGATCATATGTTATATAGGTTATAAATGATAGTTTCAGCATGGGCAAGAGCTCTTGGAGTGAGTTTTAGGTCATCTTTTGGAAGTCTCAGTTGAAATTGGCTCATTTAGGCCTAATTCTAGAGCCTAATGAGGTGTGAAAGCTTAATACAGGTCATGAAAAGACCATGTAATCATGGGAGGACCTCAGGAACATTGTCTAAGGTATGTATGAGTAATCACAAGGCTCAATATAAATCCTAGAGGAAAAATTCAAAATTACACCAAAATTGCACTCGTGAGGACTACTAGTGAATGTTAAGGTAAATGAGATAGGTCTAAGTTGTATAGGAAAATATATGGCTAAAAACCTATAGAGTGTGTATAGGGGTATCTTTTAGTGCTTCATGTCAAATTTCATCAAATTTTGAAATGGGGATTTTAAGTTATTCAAGTTTTCCTAAAACTGGTCTATTAAGGAATGCAATCTGAGAATCTTGGATTATTAGCACCAAAAAAAATTTTGAGCCTCCTTCAAATAAATCATAGAAGGAATTTTTAAAGATAACTTTGAGCCTTATATTTTGCAAATTTTTTGAGAGAAATTGGTTGAGAAACAAAGAAGTTATGAGCATTTTACTATCAAGGTTTCTCTCTCCTCAAACCTCTTTCTTGAAGCGATAGATATAAAATGATTTATTTGTCCTCCAAATCAACTCAGGTAATGTCATGAAAACCTCTCACAAGTGTAGAAGGCATATTCTAGGTCAAAATGATGGAATGGGTGTTTTCATAGGTGATTGTTCCCTCTAGGTATGTCTTTGCTTGGAAAACTTTGACTATATAATGCAAATTTGAGAGTGCTAAACAAAATCCTCTACTACCGAGGATGTATATCGGTGGTTTTGAATTCATGAGCAAGCTCAGTATTTTTCTTGTGTGATTTCAAGTAATCTTCTCTCTCTACCATCGAAGGGCTTCTCAAGCTAGACTTGTCATAATGCTTGAAGAAGGATTTTGTGAGTGTACATACTATTGAGTTGAGAAATGAATGTGAGCACTCCTTACAGGTCAAATAGATAATTTTGAATGTAAATAGTGATTATTGGAGTGATGTGAGGGTGTAGTTTACCTAGCTCCTTATTTTCTCTGTAGTTTTCTTATCAAGAAAACTGCTATGTATGGGGCACTTGAAAGTTTTCTTCTCAAAATATTTGTAGCCAATCCTTTTCAAAGTGGCTTAAAAGTGATCCTTGAATGTGGTATCACTACAAATGGTCATGAAAATTTTGAGTGGGTTTGCAAGAAACTCTCAAACTAAGACAATCTTGTATGGACTTTGAGAATCAACAGACTTAGCCCTAAAACTGTCTACTCTTTAGAATAAGTTGCCCTAGCTATTTGATTTTGATAATGGTAATCACAAAGGTTAAGAGCCACTCATAAAAGGATATCGAGATGTTTTAGACAATATATCAACCAAATAAGAACATTTCAATGCTAGACAAGGATTAACTCCTTGTAGAGTCTAAGTAGGACTATGATACTGTCTTTAATCATGAAGGCACCTCTTCATCTAAAACAAAGAAAGTATGGGAGCCCATGGTAAGAAATCTTCTTGAGGTGATCTTGGAATCATCTTGGCACAAAAAGAAAGAGCAAAGTGTGAGGGAAAGCTCCTAAACAAAGATTGAGGGTTTGTTCCTTAAAATCCTCACACTTTAGAATCATAAAGGACGAGGCATCATAATATGGTTGGAATGACACCAAGAATTGTGAAGCTACAAAACCACCTTCTCTCTCTCAAAATTTTTGTTAAAGTCACATTTGAGTAATATTACATGTGTTTCAGTCTCATTTTCTAGAGTTGCGGGGTTGTGTGAACCAAATATGTGTATATCAAATTGATTTACAATTCCTTCTTGAGAAGAGTTGTGTTAATGTGAGGTCATGAATGTTTTGGTTGCTTTAAAGGATGTCTCCAAGATGTGTAAATAAATTCTTGCTTGCTCTCTTTCCATGGATTAGACAATCACCATTTACAGGAGAAGAACTTCAAAATTGTGATCTCTTCAACTTAAAAATGAGAGATTGGATGGTCTTATTTTTGGTATCTAACCAGCTCTCAAAACACCCGTGATTGGATTGGGCTTCATGGACCATAATGAGCTTTGTTAGTTAACTTGGTATGAATAGATTCTCTCAAGACTTAGGGTTGTGAAGATGGTAATCGAGAAAACCTGGTACAAGGTCAAATGGAAAAGTGAACTAAATGGTGAAGAGTTGAAGATAATTAGAAGTATTAAAGGCATTGTGAAACATTGTAACATGCACCTCCTTATGTAACTCATTTTGCAGCATCGAAATGGAAGTCAAAAGCTCACCGTGCAAGATGAAAAACATGATGGAAGTTATATTTGAGGTCAAAATTCAGTCTATGGTAGTTTGGGAGCTCAAAATCCCGACAATGTTATGTAAATAGATTTTGTGCCTCTGCTCAAGCACATAAAGAGGTTCAAATAATTAAATGATGAAGTTAGTTATAATTTCTTTTTTTGTTTGAAAACCATTCATCTTCTTTTACGTGAAAAACATACATGTGAATTGTAATTTTTGGAAGAGTAAGTGACTAACTAAAATATGTTTTTTCTAAGTTAATCCAAACTAGGAATAACAATGAAATAGCTGATGTGAACTGAAATATAAATGCTAACTATTTTTATTTGGTATTCAAATGAAATGAAATAATTTAAATATGAGGGAAGAGGTACTAACCTGAAAATGACTTACCTCACTATGAGCAATGAGAGACTGAAAATGATGATGAGTAGACACAACATGAATATAATATAACACCTTAGGAAATTGTAGTAGATGAAGATTCAGCCAGATTGGGGCACCTGGGGAGGATTAGGGCACATGTGGGTGCCCTGGTCTGTAGTATGGGCACCCTGGTCTACAGAACAACTTAGAACTTGAATATGAGAGCGTCGCTAAATTTTTGCAATAATTCACCTTTTGTTGTGTGGATGTTGCACTAGCTTCACTGCTAACACCATAAACCTACAATGAAGATTCACCTGTGAAACGCCATACAAAGCATCAAACCCCTAAAAATAAAGATGCATATAAAGGGGTCGGACTGTCCTTAGTAGCCACAATGGTGGAATTACAACTAAGTGTTGCACTAAATTCTAGAACCAATGTAGTTCTGTGTGATTTGTGTGTGAAATGATGTGCCTAGGGTGCCCTAGCACCAATGACGTAGAGATAGGGAAATAGCTAGATAAAATGCAAAAATGGTGGATGGAATAGAATAGACTTCCCTTTCCTATGCAATGTGTGTGATGTAATGATGCCCAAATGTAGTCCCTTGCCTTAGTAGATAGCTAGCCCTTAGTAGTAGATAGTCTACCCATAATATAGTAAGTATGTTGTGTTTATATAGGGATATCTTGCTCAAATTTTGACACTAATGACCCGACATGCCAACTAGTACCTAGGGGAATGAGAGGGAAAATTATAAAGACCGACCTCGAAACTCTAAATTAGACAAAAGTTTTACTGGGAACAAGGCACCTAAAAATAAGGACCGGGGCACCCATGGGCATCCCAATTCTACCCTATGTTCCCAATCAAAGACTAGAGATGAAAATGACCAAATAACGACACCTGAGACTCCTTGAGAGATGACCAGAATCGTGTAAACAACTAACAACTGTGCAAGACAAATGACGATGACAACCAACTAACTGATGACATGACTAGGGGATGGGTCGTTAGAGAATACTTTTCTTACGCAAGATCCATATATAAAACAACATACTTTGTGTTATAATTGTAATAATAAGTATGTGATTTTGTGACTAAATTTCCCCACTTTATGTTGGTGAGCGGAAAGCTCAAGACTATAAAGTAGATAGAGATGTGTACCTGAGATAAATTTGAAGAATCCCATGCTGTATTAGAACGCACATATGTGGTATTAAAATCATGTCTAAAGAACCATATAGCGTATGTCGAACCTTGGATCAGCGTGTTGATCCATGAAATGTTGTGATGAAGTGAAGTAAATGCGAGTGATGATTGTAATGTTAAATGATTGATGATTTCGAATGGATGTGATGATGATGAGATGGGGTAGGGAGTGATTTTTTCTTGACCCGAACACGTGTATAAAAATAATCAACCAAATGATTTGGGTGTCTTACCGCCAGAGGAAGAGTATAGGGAGAAAGGTGTGTTATTATCCAACATGTAACTACATCCTCAAGATCTAGCCGCTGCAGACGGACTCAGATCAAACATTTGTGGTTTTGGATCCAAATAATTTTGATCAAACAATTGACCCATATAGGAGTGGTATAGGAAAGGCACTCTTGCCCCCACTCCATGGGTGTCACCGTAATGTGATGGCTTCCAAGTTAGGTCATCTAGAAGAAAACACGAAATGTATGATGGATTCCAAGTTAGGTCATCTGGAAGCAAGTGCAAAATGTATGATGGCTTCCAAGTTAGGTCATCTGGAAGCAAGCACAAAATATAGAATAACTTCCCAAGTTAGGTCATCTGGGAAAGTAACGCATGTAACTCCCAAGTTAGGTCATCTAGGAGGCCAATTGTGTTATATTGTATTGATTGAATGATATGGTTTCAATTGTTAGAGATTTGAACGCATTGATTGATTGATTAATTGGTTACTTGTAGAGATATTTTATGCTAGTTGCCCCCAAGTTAGGTCATTAGGGGGAATTGATAGAAATTGGTGAATGATCACATGGAAAATATTTTAACACTTGTTTCCCCTAGGTTAGGTAGGGGAAGTGGTGAAATGTTGTATAGAAAAAATGTAAGTTTTTGTCCCAGGGTTAGGTCATTAAGGGGGGATTGATGGTGAAATATAGTGCGGTGAACTAGTAAATGTTTGAAAATGATGAATTATTAGTGTTGCATGAATGCATGGTGATATAAGGGGAACTATAAGATGACCCCAATTGTATGCCCCCTTCCGAAAAAGGGGAAGTGATGATAGAACAAACATTGAGCCGAAAGTGAGCATGAAATAGATAGAATGTGATAAAAATCACCAGAATATGTATAGATTAGATATAAGACAATATCAAGGAGAAATATAATGCATGTGTCATGTGTATGATATGATATTAGGAAGAATTATAAAAATAACACCACAAACGGTGTGTAAATCAGAGTAAAAATGCTCAAGATATGACAAAAATCGTGTAGTGTGCATTAGTTGTGAGAATAAGCGTGAAATAATGACCATAGTAAAGTGGGTGATAAAAAGTAACTATAAATAGTAAGGTGAAAAAGTGATTAGTCACTTCATTTGTCTTTTTGTGTGAGTGAGATTGAGATCTGAGTGTGGAAAGATGCCGCAAGTGAGAGCAGCATGTCCTAGCCAATTTGAGATGGTGGCGACCACCGTAGCATCACGCATATGACGACAAAGTTGGTAAGTGTGATGTTTTTTTGAAAAATGCGCGTGTAAGACATTTTTGTTAAATTTTAGAAAATTTGAGATTTTTAATTTTCTCAATGTTTTAGACTTGGACAAGAGTGGGAGGGAGCTAGTGGCCCCTAGGACATGAGTGTTAGGACACAGGCAATCCGGTTTCCTACTCCCGGGCACCCCAATCCTCAGCATCTCGCGCACCATAGTCTAGAAAGTGTGTATGTGGTCTAGAATGGTGAAAATCAGTTTTGTAGTGTATAGTAATGTGATAAACAAGTGTGTTTGGACTTGTATGGTGTTCTAGTGTTGTTTGTGTTGTCGTGTTGTGGTGTGTAGACGTATATCCACTCAAGGGAGTTCTCACGGTGGTCATCATATGAGTACTTTTCTTGGGCTAGGTTTATTAAATGAGGATTGGGATGTTATGGAATGTGTCGACCTGCGGTGCATAACATGGATGGGGATGTGCCCCATAATATGCCTATGTTGACTACACTATGTGAGAGGTGGTGCATGGATACGTGTACATTTTGGTTTCCTACGAGTGAGATGACAATTACCTTGGAGGATGTGTATCATATACTTGTGGTTGCCATTTGTTGGGGAGAGAGTATGGGTTATGCCATTGGAGGACATGGAGAGACAAATGTGATCTACTAGATGATATTTTATGGGGACTTGAGTACTTGCCGAGGCCCATATCAATTTGGATGCTATCTTGAGGTTTGGGGTTCCACAGTTGCACAAGTTCATTGCCGTTATTATTGCTTCATCTATTGTAGTAGAGGGGGGAGGTGTGGGCATCTTGTATAAGATGCACGATATATGTTGTCGATAGAGGAGGAGAGTACCAAATATGCATGGGTATGATGTGTGTTGACCCACCTATATAGAGACCTATATCGATTTACCCACGATGAGGATGAAGGTGGGATAGGAGTTACTACGCTATTACATGTATGGGTGTATGAGAACATAGTAGTGTTGATGCTAGTTGGAGGGGCATAGGTAGAGTGGGGAAGACTAGAGATATTTATACATAGGTGGATTAATGTGCATGGGTGGAAGATGGACACTGATACTTATAGGGCCTTGATAGATAGGATGGGGCATGAGGCAGTTGTATGGAGGCCATACTACAATTATGGAGGATGACCAAAGGCTACAGTAGAGTTATGATGTATACGTAGGACTATGAAGTTAGAGGACATAATTCCAGGAGTATCCAAGCTCTTCTAGGTGGAGAGAGTATCACGATAGTTTGGCATGGCTCAGGATCGTTCCCCCATAGCCATATATATGGTTGAGAGCTATTAGAGCACCTAGGAGGGCTAGAGCTAGACTAGGGCCCACAGAGAGCAACTAGTACCTCCTGGGCTAGATGAGGTAGATGTGGTGATAGATATGATAAAATTTGATGATACGGGGTGTACAAAGGAGTACCATGCACGATGGTTAGCTCTGTCAATGGGTGTTCTTATATCTATTGTTTTCAGACACAATGGGATTACCATAGGGAGGAGGAGAGGGGGAAGTACATTCCCCTGATAATGTGGCAATGGGCTATAGCAAAGCGTGAGTATCTATTTATAGTTGTGTTGTGTGTTTCTTTGTTTTATTATGTAATAATAATGGTTGTCTAATGCGTTGTTCTATTTGTTTTATAGCGGATGCATGTTGGTATTTGATAATGGACACATCCATTCGCACACGATGTAGAATGTGCCCACTCGATGTACTTGCGGGTAGAGGGATACTACAGCGCATTGACGACATTGTGGCAAGCATGCCCATTTGTTTGAGCATGTGGCCATAGCAATAACAACATGCACTTTATTGCTAGGTGAGAGGGATGAGGCATGTGAGGGGACTCAAGTGGCTAGAGAAGTGGTGGGTGGTGGTCCCCTGACACAAGATGTGTTTACGTGTTACATGGAGTTGTATGGATAGTTTTTAGAGATGTCTACCGAGGTCACACTACTGCGGAGGCAGATTGAGAGGTATTGAGGTTGCGACCAGCAACATAGAGTTAGTGGCGAGGCATCAAGTCCTAGGGCTCTTGCAGTACCTGAGAGCAACAATGATGATGAGATTTGCTTTGTGTTATTGTATATGATGTAAAGGGACTGGCCCCAGTTATGAAATGTGTTTTGTAATGATGATTGTACTCGATAAATATATTGATGATTTTATTGGTATATGATGAGTTTATTTCATTGTGTATTGATGTTGTAATATGATTGATGATGTATGATTCGATGATTATTGTCGTAATGTGTTGTAAATTGTTCATGTTATTCGATGTAGATTTACACCTTGATGTTGGTATTGTTATGAATATATTGTTTGTAACATTATTAATGTTGTAATATTATTAATAATGAGTTGTATTAAGACAACTCATATTAATAATATAGTTTATTATGAAGTTGTGAGAAACAACTCACGTAGCTTATTTTAGAGTAAGTTGAGTGAGTTGTGATTTGGGAGAGATTTGTGGAAGGTTGAGAGATTGCTTTGGAGTGATAAGTGGAGTGATTGTTGGATTGGTTTTATCTCCTTCATCATAGGAATAAAACATCCTATATATATGTAACTTCTCCCTCCTGAATATTATCCCGATGAATCAATAATGATGTGTTATTTTTAATTATTCCGGTGTTATTTCTTATTAAAACTCCTACATTTTATAACAAGTATTGATAAAAAAATGTGTAATGTGAGTGATGATAGATAACACATGTAAGTGAATTGATGAGTTAAGTGAAATGTATATTTTTTGAATGGAACATGTAATGTAGAGTTAGTGTAATGATGATAGTAGAATGTATATAAAAATAGATAATGTATGATTTCCAAACTAACGTTTTGTAATGAATTTGATAATGTAATGTAATCGTAATATGTTAGTGTGATGAATATGAGGTGAGGGGAGGAAATTAGTGATGCCCCTAGCATATGGATGAGTAGGTTCATTTAGTTAAGACCCCTTAGCATAGCCAAGAATGAACTGCGTAAAGAAAGAGTACATCATCAGGAAATGATTGGATGTGCTAGATGAACGATGGAGCATGTGATGAAAGGTTCTTAGAGAAAACCCTCAACAATTGTGTAAGAACCATAAGAACACAATTGTGTCATTGGGGGTAAGGTGATAGTAATCACCTACTAGAGACCAAGGTGACGTGAAGCGGTGGAAGCATGTGGTATGGAAGTAGTGTGAGCATATGAACCGAACTGAATATCATATGGAGCAACAGTGGGATGTATGAATGCAAAGGGTCATGAAGGCCAATGTGAAGTGGTGATGTGATGCAGTGGATAAGATGGATGAAGTGAATGTGATGGATGTGATGATTCAGTGATGTATGGACACGGTGGAGAGCACACATGAGTAAAAATTGTGGTGGTGGACGTACCATGGCCTAAGCACCAGATGGAGGAGATGACTCAACTATAGTAGAAACTCTCTAACAAGGTAGAGGAGAGATGGATCGCTCACGTGAGTGAGATCCAAAGGAGATGATTCCCTTATCCTCTAATTATTGTAATCTATCATGAAGGGAAAAATAATCATTGTCCCTATGGCCATTTATGCGATGATAATTACAATAAGGTTGGTCACATTGATGTTATAGTCTATGTTGTGGATGATGTTGGTTGGATGGTAAGTGAATTAGACACTTTTCAAGTAAGGTAAGCAACACATCATGAGGTCTAACATGATGGGAGAAGTGCAATGGATCACGTGACATAGATGGAGTGGAAGGAGAAGTAACATGTCGCCGAAGAGGAGAAGAAGTATGTTTTTGTGATGGAGTAGGCTGAGAGCTTGTTTACAGGCAAAGGTGGAGACCGTGTAGGATGGGTGTTGATTTATGTCTCTTGTTTTGTATATTTCTTCCGGTAGAATATCTATTTTTATTTGCATGATGCTCAACCGATGTCAATGGAGGAGAACTAGATGATACAATAGTAGTAGATATGCATGGAGGATCAATGATATGTGTCGAAAGAAGATCTTGTTCTAGGTCTATAAATTTATAACATAGAATAATGAATGAATCACATGTATCATATTGCAATCATTGCTTAAGCACATGATTCAAACCACGACAAAAAAATGTGTATTGGTTATCAAGGTTGATAAGTTGGAATTCTAGTTGAAGCGCAAGATATAATCCTTGATAGATTCCGATGAGCCCGATGTAAAGTAGGTAAGTGATCATAAGTAAATCTAGAGCCGTTTTGATGATAAACCGTCAGAGGAAAGCATCCTCTATGTCATAGAAGGTATTAATGGACCCAAATGGAAGATGAGTTAACCATTGTAACGCCTCATCAATAATATTGTTTCAAATGCCTTAAGTAATAAGCTATCGTTAGAATAAGAGGTCATAGCCATGTGGTAATGTAGAAGATGAGCATGAGGGTCACCAGTACCATCAAAGCAAGTGAATGTAGGCATGATAAATTCCTTAGGAAATGCCAAATTATGAATCTTCTTGGGAATAGGGTTACCATGTAATGAGTTGTTATCAATAGAAGCATAGTAAGCCCTACTTTCTAAAGTAAGTGACTAAACCTAAGATTGTAATTAACCTACGACATGCATGAGAGATATGATATCCTATGAAGGAATAGTGGAATATGGCAATAATGTATTAAGAGGTTGTAACTTGCCATTGTGAGTGATCATAGGAATATCAAGAGATGATAAAAGAGATTCTCGACGCTAAGGGCACAATAGGGGTAGGTGCCAAAGAAGCTATACTAGATGGAATATCCATAGCGATAGTAGGACTAGCATCGAAACATCCCTAAGAGGTGAGGTGACCGATGGAGACTAAAATATAGGAGAAGATGAACTAATAGGTGTAGATGATGTAATAAGAGGAGATGAAATGGTAGGAGAAGAAGAAGTGATAGATGGAGGTGACTCATGCATAGTACTAGATGCAACCTCGGGTGAAGGTAGTGATGGAATATGAGATTCACACTCAACAGTATGAAAAGAAAGAGACCTATGGCTATTAATGACCTCATCAATATTAGATAAAGACTCAGAAATGAGAATGTCACTAAGGATACTATCAATAGGATCATCAAAATAATACAAAATTGAATGAGAGATAATATGCGATGAATGATGAGAAGCAATATTAGAAGTAGGAGAATCATGAGATGTACCTATAATAGTGTTATGAGTAAAAGAAGAATCAATATGCACATGTTAATGATGATCAATACCAAACATGTAATCAATAAGAGAATCATCTAAAATTTCCTTAGAAAGATTAGAAGGAGGATCACAAGTATTCATATAGCATGGTGTACAATGAGTGAAGGCTATTGGATCCTAAAAATACTAATGCCAATGGGAGAATCTTCAAAACAAGTGGGTAATATTGTTGAATATTAGCGACATTGGAGTAGGATTACCATAGAGAGTCTTTAGCTTAACAATGAGACATGATGGGCAAAGAAGATGAACTATTCGTAGCTATTAGGGTTTGAAGAATATCTTAGGGAAAATTATTCTAAAGTATGGGTTCACCAAAATGATTAACTAAAATATGAATTTTCTAAGTTAATCTAAATTAGGAACAACAATGAAATAAATGATGTGAACTGAAATATAAATGCTAATTATTTTTATTTGGTATTCAAATGAAATGAAATAATTGAAATAGGAAGGAAGAAGTACTAACTTCGAAAAGGACTTACCTCATTATGAACCGAGACTAAATATGATGATGAACAGACAAAGCGAATATGATAGCACACCTCAATAAATTATAGCAGATGAAGATTCAGTAGACTAGGGCACCTGGGGAGGATTAGGGTGCTTGTGGGTGCCCTAGGTCTATAGTATGGGTGCCCTAGTTTGCAGAAAAACTCAAAACCTAAATCCAGGGAGTGTCACTAGATCTTTGTAATAATTCACTTTTTGTCATGTGGATTTCACACTAGCTTTGCTGATGATGCCGTAAACTGCGCAATGAAGATTCACTTGCAAAACCCCATACAAAGCATAAAATCCCTAAAAAAAGATGCATATGAAGGGATCAAACTATCCTTAGTGGCCACAATTGCGGACTTACAACTATGTGTTGCACTAAATTCTAGAACCAATGTAGTTCTATGTGATTTTTGTTTACAATGATGTGCTTAGGGTTCCCTAGCACCAATGACACAAAGATAGGGGAAATAACTAGATAAAAATGCAAAAATGGTGGATGGAATAGAATAGACTTCCCTTTCCTATGCAATGATGCCCAAATGTAGTCCCTTACCTTAGTAGATAGCTAGCCCTTAGTAGTAGATAGTCCGCCCATAAGATAGTAAGTATGTTGTGTTTATATAGGGATCTCTTGCTCAAATTTTGACACTAATGACTTGACATGCTGATTAGTACCTATGGGAAATGAGAGGGAAAATTATAAAGACCGACCTCAAAACTCTAAATTAGACCCAAGTGTTACCGGGACCAAGGTGCCTAAAAATAAGGACCGAGGTGCCCATGGGTACCCCAATTCTACCCTAGGCACCCTAGTCAAAGACTAGAGATGAAAAATGACCAAATAACGACACCTGAGACTCCTTGAGAGATGATTAGAACTACATAAATAATTGATGATTGTGCAAGATAAATGATGATGACGACCAACTAACCGACGATTTAATTGATGAAGAGTAATCACGGATGCTTGGATAAGGTGATGGATAATTTCGAGTAAGACCCAATAGGGGTTTTGAGAGATGAGGTCTTATGGATTTTGGATTGATTTGAAGGGGAAAGTGAAGGAAAAAGAGGTGTCTTATTCTCATGGGATTTTGTAGGGACCTTAGAATTGGATTTAGATTTGGAAATAGGAGCAGATGATTTTGGTGGTGATGGGAGACTTAGATGAAGGATATCCTCCCAAAATGGATGACCGAGGTCCTAAGATGGATGTTTAGATATTGGGTTGTTTAGGTTCATGGGGCTTCAGGAGGGGAAAGGTCTAATTTCTTTCATGGTTGAGCAATGTATATTTGGATAGGGTTCCAAGGCTCTTATATGTCTCATTATGGAGTTTTACCTTTGGCAAGAATAACAATGATTTCAATAGTAGATCCGTCTTTAGAAGTGGGATCAGATGGTTCAAATGTGGGTTGTGTTGTAGATGTGATGGTTGAGGATGAGGATGATTCTTGAGTAGCACCATTGGTAGAATTATAAGGGCTTGTGGATTTTATAGAGTTTAGGAGTGTTGATATAGGAGTTATTGTATTTGTTGGAGGTAAGGATGATATTGAGACATTACTTGTGATATGATCGAGGGGAGATGCCTATTCGGCAGAGGTTTTAAGAGATGATGTAGATATGGATGTGGATGTAGATGTGGATGTAGATGTGGGTGTAGATGAGGGTATAAATGTGGGTATAGATGTGGATGTAAATATAGGTTTAGATGTTGATGTACATGTGGGTGTAGAAGTAGACATGTGTGTAGATGTTGAAGCCTAACTTAAAGTGTTAATTGTGTGGGCATCAAGCACTTGAGATGTGGGAGGGTTGGCTTGGTTGCTCAGTGGATGATTCAGAAATGGTTGTTTGAAAACATCCAATGGTTGATTAGGGGAGAATTTGGATTTTCTAGTTGGAGGTCTCCATAATCGATAATACGTTTTACTAAATTCCTAAAGGTATAACATTTCTCGATTTCATGGCCATGGACTTGATGGTATTTATAATAATGATCCTCATGATACCATGTGGGTTTAGGATGCGAGCCATTAACAAGGTGTATGGGAGGAAGTTGGATAAGGTGTACGGACATGAGCTTGTCGAAGATGGAGTTGTATGATTCTCCAAGAGGAGTATAGTTGGGGATGGTCAAGGTGATATTTGCGAGAGGATTGGTATGAGATGTGGATTGGGAGGAAGTTTTGATGACAATAGCGTTTTCCACATTCTTGGATTTTTAATTGTGGGTGAATGGTTTTGTGAACTCAATATCATGTTTATTAGAGTAAAGTTTAACATGGCCTTGCTCAAGGGCATGTAGTTCTAACTTGCAAGCCATAGTAAAAGCTTCCTCAAAGGTTTGGAAGGACTTGAATTTGAAGGGTAGATGAAATGTGCTTGGTGCATGATCTAGAAAAGAGCTTAATCAATTTGGTTTGAGGTAGTGAGAAGGATAATTGGTTAATAATCCCACGCCACCTAGCGATGGAATCAATAATTGAATTCATCCTCAAACTATTTGATGGCGTAAAGGTCAGTGATGGTTATCTTATGTGCTATGTTGATGGAGAATTGTTATATGAAAAGTTGTGCAATTCATGTGAAGGAAAAGAGGGAATGTTGAGGGATGCCATTATACTAGTCTAGAGTGGGCCCAACCAATGACATGGGAAAGGTACAAAGCATAAGATCTTGATCATGCACAATAAGGTAACATGAGTTCCTAAAGGCACAAAGATGTTGTTGGGGATCTTCTTTGCTATGGAATTTAGATAATTTTGGAAGCTCCTAATGTGGAGGATATGGCTTAACAAGCACGTATGGATTGATGGGTTCATTACATATTTTTCTCATAAGTAAATGTACTTTTGGGGCCCAAGGTAGTGGCCTCTAAGTTATCCATTATACTCAACAAGGCTTGTATATGATCATTTGATGTATGCGCGTGGGGGCCTGATTGATGTTTTTATGGATTATAAGAAGTAGATGGATTAGGTTATGAGTAAGATTGATAATTTTGGGCATAATTGGGAGTTTGTGGGGGTGGTTGATAGGAACATAATTGAAGGTTTGTGATTGGATGGGCTGTGAAGTAGGATGTTGTAAAGGGATGTAGTTAGATGGGTAATATTATAGAGGTTCTTGTAGAGTGATATGTGTTTGATTGGATGTAAGGAAATTTTGAAGCATGGGTCTATGACCCTTACATGTAATACCTATTGCTCATGTAATTTAGGATCCTCATTTTGGTTAACCGACTATAGAATGCTTTTTGTGTTGGATGAGTTTGGGTATGTGCATGAGGTGGTTGGGATGTTTGAAGGGATTGATTGGAAAACATATGTTGAAAGATGCTTCAGAGTGGAGGTTGGTTAGTTTGAGTCAAATCTAAAAGGGGGTTGTGAGATAACAACATTGGGATGGACATGGGATGTTAAAAGAGGAACCGATCTTTGAAAGTGTTGATTGGGTGGTGGAGGAGGTATTATGAAGTCTTGAAGAGTTTGGGTGGGAGTTTTTATGATAATGGTAGATGAGGAGGGAATAAGAATGGAGGATGTAGGGATGGTCACAATGGTATTGATACATGGTAGATTAGGTGGGATAGGCACCACTAATTGTGTGGAATGTTGGGTCTGGGGAACCATGATAGAGGATTCATGAGGGACATGTTTGTTTTGGGATAATGCTAGCTCATTCATGGCCCTAGGGAAAAAGATGGCGAGTTGGGAGGTGAGGAATTCAGTAGATTCAGATTGTGGGGGATAACTATAAATTTGTTGAAGAGGGGGTCCATTAATAGGGATGTTGGTGGATTTGTGAACTAGATAGTCATGGAGGGTGACGGGGTTAACATCAAGGAGTTCTTGAAATTCCAAGCATCCACGAGGGATAGTGGGGGTCCAAGTGCTCCTGAGGAAGTAGCGGAAGGTGTGGTTAGTCTAGAAGGGATGAAGTGATGGTAGATAAAGGGATTGGTCTCGATATGGGGATTTCCTTGAACCACATGGGGCCCATGAGGAGGAACCATAGGAATAGTGGATAGGGAGGCCAAGGATGAGGTCATCAAAGGTGTAGAAGAAACAAGAGTGAGTGCGGATGTTTGTTGTGAGGGGTTGGTTGAGATGGGGATGTCATTAGAAGCGGTTGATTGTTCCATTCTCTTAGCTTGGGAGCGAGTAACAACGGACATGAAATAAAAATAAAAATCCTATGCAAACTATTAATGCAACACACAAGTCAAGAAATAAAATTTTGTTTATCTTACGTATTTATATAGTTTGAAGAGGGAAGGGGATCAAAGGGAACCTAGAGAAATGGCCGCTCTATGGATGGTTTCAGGTGTGTTTAAGGATGGATTTCTTGATATACCTGAAGGTACGTGAGGCTCGAATCTATGATGACTATTGGTACATGGCCTGATATAGGGCATACCCCCACACTTCACACATCGCAATGATAAGGGTGTCGAGAGCTTAGCATGTATAAGAATAGTTAAAATTTTTATTACATGTTCAGAACACCGTGGTAGCTTCCTTATTAGGTGATGAAATCCCAATAGCTCTACTTGGGTAGAAATTGTTTAGATATGTAGATTGTGCATGTGGTTTGGTTGTGTGTGAAGAAAATGTGAATGCAAAGTGTTACCACCTAATTAAGCTATGTGATCAAGAAAATATGAAAAGTTCATTTTAGATCCAAACCCAAATATGAAATTTGATGAAGACAAACAAGAAAAGGAAGGGAAGAATGATGTAAGAAATAGAAAAATAAAAACCAAACGAGGAATACCTAGATACGATTTTCCTTTTTCCAAATTACATACTCATTATTGAGCAAACAAGCAAATTCTAGAGCACACAAGAAAAAAACTCCGAACTGCATTAGTGGAAAGAGGAAAATAAAATGTAGAATAGGAATTGAAAATGAATAAGGAGCTTACCACAGATTAGGTAGGACCTAGTGGGTGTGCCAAAATTTTTGACAAGTTTTCTACTCATGTTACAAGTTAATGAACTAACATGCTAGAAAAAAATTAACCCCAAAGATGGGAGGGTTTAAGGCTATATCCAATGTTTAATAGTGATAGTGATGGAATATAGGTGCACAAATCCTTTCCGCAATCTTGATGACCTACACAACATAAAGGATAGCTACACAAGACAAGATTACTGGATTTGTATGGTGGGAGACATGAAAAAATCCAATCCTAAGAAGTGATGAAATTCCTAGGAAGGATGTCATCCCACTTGTTTATAAAATTGATTGAAAACAAGGAATAGGTAACATTCAGAAGATAACCAAAAAAATGTTCGAGAGATATGCTAAATAGAGATCAGATAATGAATGTAATGATAAATTGAGACAAAGAATGCAAACTAGACAGAGGTCAAAGGAGATAAGAGGTAGTTGATGATGACTATGATAGAAAAGTGAGGTTCTGGATGTATATCGGGAAGAACACATATATTAAAGTATCCGAGTGTTGTAGGAATAGAGAGAATGATAGAAGAAGGGATAGGATGTAGGAAAACAAGTGAGGCATATTGGGTTGAAGGTGACTGGGAACAATACATGGTGACTAAGTCGCGTAGGGGGTTTGGCGAGGGTTGATGGGTGCCAAATGAGCTATGTGAAATAATAAATGTCGACTGATGTGGATGTAGAGCTCTAAAATGATGAATGAGCTTGTAAATGGCTGATGAAGAAGATCTTCCAAAACAATCTTCCAACAATCTCCAAGCTCCAAATATTCCAAAATGATAGACAAAGGCTCTAAAGTGGCTTCAAGAGGTTGGTGGAAGCTCACAAGAAGGCAAGAAACCTGCAAAAATTTACTAAAGGTTGGATCTCAAGAGTTTCATCCTCCTAGGAAGGGGGTGATGGTGTATATATAAGGTCACCGACACCCGATAGAGTCACCGTGGATTTTGGGGAGCTATTGATTTTTCTTATGTGGATGATGCAAAACTTGAGAGATGAGGCACAACTAGGTGGTGATTTTGTCTAGAAGTTAATTTTACTAGTTGGAAGAGATATTGAGTTGAATAGGGATGAGAAATAGTGGTTGGATGGGGTGGAAGTGCATTTAATAAAGGTAAGGGTGGTTGGAAATATTAAATGGGGGTAGGTAGTGAGTCTAGAAAAGATAAATGGGATATTTTAGGATGTAGTTAAGGTGATAAATATATTTAGGGATGACTAAAATGATTATGGGTGATTAGTGTACTTAGGGTGCATAAGGGGAGATGCAATAATGTGATAATGGAAACAATTAATGATGGGATGGGATCAAAGTGATGAGATAGAATTAAGATAGGAAAATAGAAACTAAGGGAAATAAATTTGATTTAGGAGGAAAATGGATTTTGAATATGGACATGGGTGCGGGTGTGCACAATGACAACGAAGGGGAAAGCAAACATAAAATGGGGGGCTAGTAAACCAAAATTTGGTGTCTACAATGAAAGTAAAATGATTTATAAATAAATAGACACAAAGTTTAGAATATCGCCAAAAAAATGAAAAAAAAATTTAACTATTACTTTCATTATGAAATGTATCCTATTTCCAGAAAATGACCAACAAGAACAATGAGGAAGGTTCTCTTATTTAGAAATTTTCAGCCTATAACTACCTAATAACTACCTTCTTAGTAAGAATATGAATTTTACATTTTTCTTTTACTCAAGTCATAACATAAGTGAATTTATAATCAAAGGTATTCTCTTAATGAGAAAATAGAAAATACCAAGTCGGTTAAGTGATTACAAAAAGGTTATCCTCAATGAAGAAATAAAAATTCACTTTAAAGTGGCGTAGAAGGTAGAAGGGAACAAGTACTAAGGAGAGGAAAAACCAACTAAAGAAGTCCTATAAGTGTTCTACTTTGGTACTTTGACTTTTATCACATATAAGATGAATCATAAGATAAAACATCACACCTCTTGTTCACAAGAAAATATTGTGTTGTCAAAGAACATCAATTCAATAATATGCAACCTCCAATATTTTCATAACTCAACTAAACAAATTCAGGATTTCTTTAGTAGCTTTTGATACTATCTTAAAAATCTTAAAAAGTACATTGATGAAATATACATTGAGATGTTGGGAGTGAAAAACTAATTTTTAACAACACCCATAAATTGATTTTTGAGATCTTCAACTAACACTAATTTAGAAATATCTTCATTGACTTCCTAATAGTGTATGTCATGCATATCAATATAAATATATGATCTCAAGGCTTCAAAATTATGGATATGAGAGGAAAGGTCCTCTCAAGATTCCATCAAGTGTCTTTAGTCTCCATACAATTGTTCAAACCCACTTTATGGAGATATCATATTTTGCACAAGTTAAGATAACTTTTTATGAGAGCCCATTATTCTCTATATTCACCATAGATTAAATATCATGAATCAATGTGTCACAATGAAAATTATCTTCATTAGTTTCCTTTAGAGTTTCATTTATTTTGCGAGTGATTGTGTCAATTAACTCATAGATGTTGCAAACTTCATGGATGAAATTTCAACCATCCATCAAAATACATTCCACCCATGCCTCGATAACTTTCCCATATCTTCTGAAATTCTGGATTTCCTCAACATCCCTTTGATCAAATTTTCAATAAGATAAACTATGTATGCTAAGGATATTTGAGGAAATTCAGGGTCCATAAAGGTTTGAACTTATGATGAGAGTATATATACATTCTCTTTAAGATGTTCCTATGTTTTCTTTCCTTTTTTTTTCTCTTTCAATAAGCCTAGTAGTCAAATCTTTGAAGTTATGGATATCACCCTCATGATTAGGATTTCCCAATGGAATCCTAATGAGATTTTACAAAGTAATTTTTATTCATTCTTATCCACTAATGGTTGTGTAATTTCCACAAATTGGGTTCTTGAAGCATCATAACTAAGCCTTGAAATTTTCTTTCCTTTCTTAGCATTTCTAGTGATCTATACGATATTAGCAATTATGTCATAAGTTGGGGTGATGGCCTTAGTTGATGTTTGTATCTTCTCTTTAATCAATGATGGAACCGAAGAGAAGGAAGGATGGGAATATTGATACTAGGGATATATAGTCTCAGTAATAGAATGGGAGAAATATGAGGAGATGAATGAGGTGATGTGTGAGAGGATGGATAAGGGAAACTAGTATTAGAAGGATGTGAAGGGGAACGAGAGGGATTCCCATGTGGGAAACTAGGGAAATAAAAATAATATCAAACAAATTCCTATAGGATAACCGAGATGTCCTTCATAGAGACGAAGAAACAATATCTCATTGTTCTTAAGAATCCCTGCTATTTGTTTTTACTAGAAACTTCTTAAGAGGACCCTTCACTACTTCTCTAGAGAAATGGATATGTAGGAAGCACCCTTGTCATCAAAATTGTCCTATGTGGCATGAGATCTAGGTGTTTTGACATACACCTTTATATTGATGATATCTTATTAACCTTGGGAGCTTGGGAAGTAAAAACCTCACTTGGAGAAGTAAATTTAGCTAACTTTCCAAGAGACTATATCTTGTATCTTCTTAATGAAGCAAAGGTACACTCAACAATGTTACCCATCTCCTTGATTAACCAATCAATTGGTTTTATAGGATGATGTTGTAAGGTCTTTATGAAATGTAGATCAATCACTCCCATCATCAATAAGACCATTTGTGAACCATTAAAGTCTAAAATATTTCATTTGATTTAGGATCATCCTCATATAATCCCTTAAAAAGAAATTTAAGGTTATCAACACAATCTACCTAGAAGTCTTCAATATTAGGTTGATGTGTTGAAGTGTTAGCAATTCTTAGTAAATTATTCCTTATAAACCCCTTGCTATTAAAATTATCTCTCTTTTGACGTGGGTGGAAGTTGAAAGGATGCATTTTAGGCTCTATATTTTGTACATCATGAGAAGTTTAATAGTAGGTAAAGCCTAATTTGATTGGAAAGGTGATGACAAAGTGACCTTCCTAACTTTACGCTTGGAATGAAATATGCCTAATTATCTACAAAGATATATTAGTGAGCACTAGCTTGTCACAAATATGATGAGAGTTGTTGATACTCGTACTTTAATGATAATATATCTATCAATCCAGGTGGTGTCCATGGCTGTTTACAACAAAGGGAATAATAAGAATTGCTCTCAACACGTACTTAATAACAAAATTAACTGAATAATAAATGACTACAATTATAAAATGTAATGCATGAAAAAATAATATTAAAGACATAATCTAAAGATTTTTAACATAATTTAATGTTGAAATGGTAAATGCATCAAAGATGACAGAAAAGGAAATAAATGTAAATCTCCCTTCTCATTGGGTAGGAGTGGCCCTTGCTCCTTCCCTTCGATCAGGTTTAATACTAAAATTCACACAACAGAAGTTTCCCCTAAATCTGTAATCTTTATTGAATTTAAAAGAGTATGCTTTTACAATGAATCAAATAATCTGAACCGAACTCGATAAATCTAAATACATTAGCTCTTTTATACTAGAGAAATCCTAGTCCCTCTAGGAGAGAACTAGTTTATTCAATAACTAACATCTACTAAACGAATATTGACTAAAACAATGACTATCTATTTTAAGGAATACAATTGTGGAAGAAGTAGTATTTGAGGTGTTTGGATTGGAATTAATCTTGCTAATTGTAGAGGAGGTTTGTGATTGATTCCTTTGAGAGAGAATTAGTCATTGGAAGATCTTGCAGTTCTTAGATTGATTATAGAGAATCATGGTGGTAATAATTCCTTAGCTATTGGCCACATCACATCTCCCAACAATTGAAGTGACTGAACCTCAAAATCTACATGAATGTAGGTTGAGGTAATGACACATGTTTCCTATTCATGTTGTTATGCTACCAGCTATATCACCAGTAGTTCAAGCTATCTATCTTCTTATGCAAATCCCTTATTTCAAGGAATTCAGAGTTGATGACCTAGATGAGCTTGGTGTTGTACTTGTGAGTCCTATATTAATGTAGAGGTGAGTCTTGCACCAAATCGAGTCTTGTGCCAATGCATTAATTGATCTTGCCTCAGGTGTACTAATTGATTCCTTACACTATTACAACTTACTCCTATGATAACTCAACATATAATTTTCCAAAGGTATTAATGCTTATAAAAAGATCAATTTAAGCCATTCTTGAGGAATAAATAAAAGTGTATGCACAATAATATCTTCAAAAATACAAGTAAAGCATTAAGTATAAGCAGTTAACATTATACATCATGCAATATGATATCAAAATAGTATGGGGATTAACATGGTTTAAACATAACAAAATGGGGTTCATCACTCCCCCGGACTAAAGGTTTAGCAGGTCCTCTTGCTACCTATTGTTCAATTGTTCTACAATCCTTGAACAATTATATTCATTGGAAAATGTTTTCCAAGTTTCATCTAATGTAGTGTTACAAAATCCAAATAACTCAACAACATTATTCCTCTAAGTCTTGTAACTACCCTCAAGTTGATCATCTATTGAATTCCATCTTGGTACTGGTGCAATAACCAGTGGGGGCATGTATTGCATGCCAATCCATTTTTCCTTTAGCTCTAGAATAATATTGCAGAGGTCTTTGGCCCTTTTTAAAGACCATCGGAGGTTTGTTGGTGAAATCACCTCCTTCCTCTTATACTTGGCTTTGCAAGAAGTTGATATCTTACCTTAAGCGAGGAAGTTGACATTGAATGTTGGAATCACTTGCTCTCTAAAATTTTGACACAAGTTTTAAGAATATATGTGTATCTATCTACTAGATGTAAACAATATACCTATGAAAAAACCTATTAAAGAACCGAATTAGGGTAGGTAAATCATGCCTCATCAAGAGACATATTGTAGACTCTACTTGCACAAATAAAACCCTTTGATCCCTCCATTCACCTTGGTGCCTGAGAGTAGAGATGAATTCTCTTAACTGTACCCCCCACATAAAAATTTATTGGAATTTCAATTTTCTCAGGGAGAAGAAATTTGTGCACATAGAATTCACACAACATTTTTTTCTCAATATCATTCAACTTCACCGTATGTATATGCAAATCATAATTTTTTTATCATCATCAAATTCTATGTCCTACATGACATGAGCCCTGGATATTTTCCATTTGAAAAATGTTCTTTCAAGAATAATGCATAAAAATTTGAAGGAGGTCTACAAGAAAGAAGTTGGTCATATAGATGACTAACAATAATCACATTTTCTTTTAGCAATTTGTTTTCCTCTTTCAAATTCTTGTTTTCTCAAAACTTCCCCTAAGCTGTAACATTCTTCCATCCACTTGACCATTCCCTTTAAAACAACTATTTGAGGAAAAAAATTCAGTTTGAGTTGTATGTTCTTCCATGACCATAGGCTCTGTTTCTTTCCTATTTTCTTGCAAGACTACAAGAGATGTGTTAAGTTCCTCTGTTTGGCCTGAAGGGATTGTATTTGTTTCTCTCTCTCTTTCCAGGGCTTTCTGTAGCTGAAGAGTTTCCTCTTCATGTTGTGCTACAATCTACTGCAATTATTGAATTTCTTGATTTTTAGTAGTTTCCAGTTGGGAGAAATTGGCTTCTTTGGCCTCAAGAAGTAACTGAAGATGGGTGATTCTTTCTTGAGCCAATTGTAGCTCAAACTAGATTTTGACAAAGACAAAACTTGAGGAATAATTGTATCAGAATCGGGGGAGAACTAGGTTCTCCCTCTACCATAGGTGCTTTCCTTTGTCTTTAATAAGTGAATCTTCAAACTGTGGCTATGGAATGCTCAATTTATTTTTTTGTATCAAGAACAGATGGTGACACTGATTTGTGAGGAGACACAGGTGGGGTTTTTACTAGGGTTTGCATTATTGTGGCTACCCCTCTTGTTCTTCTTGGGAAGGAGGATTTTCAATTGGCATTTCATGCAGGGAAGGTGTAGGCCTAGAAGTCTTGAGGTGATTTTTAGGTCTCTTAGAGGTTGAGGGTGCTTGCTCCAGAACTACTTCAGACTCTAAGGCACATTGCTTTTGAAAATTCAGCCATTTCTTAATTCCATGTTTCTTTTTAACAAATTGATGCTTGCAAATCAAATGAATTAAACCCTAGAAATTTAAATAGGAGGTACCCCAATGAAACTTTTTTGTAGAGAAAAAACAATCATATAAAAACTGAGGTAAATTGATTTTATATTGGGGTTTATTTTGACCATGGCGAAGGTGTATTAAAATTCTAACACAGGCCTTAAAAAAATTTCATATTGCCCTTCACAAGTGAAGTATTTTATCACCCATTTGGCCACTTCTACCTAAGGTTCAGGAAGGGTGATTATTTTTATGCCTTTTTCTTTACCCTTATTGTCTATTACCAATTCTAATTTCTCCTTCTTTCCAACTGAAAATATTTTAATAATTTCAGCATACATATTCTGTTACTTACTACTAAACCTCCCTCAACTATTCCTAAAAGATGACTGATTACAATTAGATGAAGGGAATTTTCTTACCTTGCACAATGGAGTATCCTTCTTCCATGTTTCTAGAAAATTCCTTTGTCATTTTTACGCTGAATTCTTCATATGCCAGTAGCAAGTCGAGCCACCTTGCTTTCTCAAAAATCTCCACCAACCTTGCATTAGCCAAAAGTTCCACTGAACTGGTTGGTTCATGCCTTAATCTAGGCCCCATGACTGATTTAGACCAGGTAGTGATAGGTAAAGGGCATGGGATGGAAATTCAAGGTTTGCAGGGATGGAAGTAAGCACAAGAGTGAATGGTGGTGCAAGAGTGAGAGGGAAAAATTTGGAAAGTAACAGTGGAGTGGAAATGGTTTGAAATGAATATAACTGAATTGGGAAAGGTGTGATGGAATCCCAAAGTGATGATGACATTGATTGGGTGCATGTGGAGATTATTATGGAGGAGAGTTATTGATTTGGTTGGGATTTGTGAAGTGTGCGAGTTATTGGAAATGGGAGAGACAATCAATTTACATAATGATAATAATTAACGACTCATAAATTAAAGCTTTCCTATATTCAAGAAGAGAATTAATTGCGCATACCTCATTAAATGAACTTGTCACATCCTCGCTGCCATTTCCATACTTGGTTTAATGCTCCATCCACACGTGGTTATTTTTTTTCGCATGTCGGATTCAGGGTGATGACCGCCATTTCGGTTTTCAATCACCTTGAGTTTTCTTTTTTAAAAAAATATTTTATTTCTTTTTTGTGTTAAAAGTAATCGCCCACCATTTCTGGTTTTCAGCCAATGCTCTAGAGGATGATGACCACCATTTCTAGTTTTCAGTCATCTCCTCTTTATTCCTTGATAAAAGATAGCTCAGTTTCTAAGTTGTGTTGGACAAAGAGACTTTGTCCACACACTTCAAAGCTAAATCTTCTTGAAGTTATTTTGAAACTCTTCTTTTGATGTTGGTTTATGGTAAAGCCTCAATCTATGCCCATTAACCAACATTGTTTTTCTCTCCATTATCAATTGGAAGGTTCCATTTTCAAATACTTGTTCAATTTGATATGGGCCCATCCATCTTATCTCATAGCTTCCCTTTGAAATATTTGTACTTTGAATCAAATAACAGAGCCCAGTCCCCTTCTTGGAATTTCCTTGGCTTTATGTGTTTGTCATGCCATACTTGCCTCTAGTGTTGGATGATTTCAGTTTGATGTAATGCTTGAAGCCTCATTTCATCCAACTCACTTAGTTATACAATCCTTGCTTGTTGTGCCTCAGATAGTTCAATGCCCACATCAATAACTGTTCTCAAAGTTTGAATCTCAAATTCTATAGGAAGAATGGGCTTCTTCCATAGACCAATTCATAGGGAGTAAACCTTATGGTTTTTTTCCAAGTAGTGTTGTATGCCCATACTGCTTTAGGAAGTTTTTGAACCCAATTCTTCCTTGAGATATCCACTATTTTTGTTAGGATATTTTCCAACTCTCTATTAGTAACCTCCACTTGACCATTGGACTATGGGTGGTATGGTGATGACTTTTTGTGCCTCAATTGGTATGTTTCCATAAAAGAGTTGATTACTCTTGACATGAATTGTGGTCCTTGATCTGACACAATGGACCTTGGTACTCTAAATATCTTAAAGATATGCTCATATAAGAAATATGCAACCTTCTCATCTCTTGCATATTGTAGTGCCTACACTTCAGCCCATTTGGTGACATAATCAATAAAAACTAGGATGTACTCTTTCCCTTGAGAGGTTGGGTCAATTGGTCCAATAAAATCTAACCCCCACTTCTCAAATGGTTCCAAGACAACTTGGGGTTGGAGTGGCATTTCAAATGTAAATGTCAGTTTCCCCATCCTTTGGCATTGATCACATCTCCATACATACTTTTTGACATCCTTAAACAAGGAAGGCCAATAGTAACCAACTCCTAGAACTTTGTGAATGGTCCTTTGAACTGAATAATTCCCTCCTGATGGTTCATCATGGCATGCTCTAAGTATGTCAAATACTTCATTTTCAACTACACACCTACGTAAAACATGATTAGGTCCACATTTGAAAAGAATTCCATTTAACCAAGTATACATCACACTTTGTTTAATTAATTGTTTTCTTTGCTTTTGTGTGAAAAAGGTTGGAAACTTCCTTGTAGCCAAGTAATTATCCATATCTACATACCAAGGAGAGGTAGTAGAAATTACAAACAAATGCTCATCTGGAAAATCATCATTGACCTACTCCTCTCTTCTGAAGTGGTAAGTATTGAAATAAAATCAGCTACCACATTGGATTTTCCTAGCTTGTCAATAATTTTAATGTTAAACTCTTGTAGTAGCACAACCACCTTACAATCCTACCATGCACTAAAGGTTTGTTCATTAGATATTTGATAATAGAGTGGTCAATATGAACAATCACTTCATATCATGTAATATAATGTCGAAACTTGTTGATTGCATACACTACTACAAGAAATTATTTCTCAATTGTTGTGTAGTTCCTTTCAGCAGGGGAAAGGTTTTTACTAATGTAGTAAATTGCATACATAGGCTCTCCTTCCTCTTGCTTGCCCAAGGACAACACCTACTACTTCATTGAGGCATCTGTTTGTATATGGAAGGGAAGCTTCCAATTTGGGCCTCTCAACATTAGTGTGCTTGTTAACTTACCTTTGATAGCATCAAAATCTTGTTGGCATGCTTCTGTCCATTCAAATTCAGAATCTTTAGTTAGGAGAGCAAATAATGGAGAAGCAATTTTGCTAAAATATGAAATAAACCTTCGATAGTAACCAACATGACCAAGAAAGCTTCTTACCTCTATTTGGTTTGTGGGAGATGGGATTTTTACCATGATATCGACCTTGTCTAGGTCTACCTTAATTCCTCAACTTGAGACATGATGGCCTAAAACTATGCCTTATTCCATCATAAATAAACATTTTCGTGATTCAGGGATAATTGATGTTTTTCACACTGAGAAATAACTTTGTCTAGATTGTTAACTACCTCTTGGAATGTTTCTCCATAAACTGTGAAATCATCCATGTAAATTTCCACACAATCATGAGTGAGATCAGAAAATATTGCCAACATGGCTCTTTGAAAAGTGGCAGGAGCATTACATAACCCAAAAGGTAACACCATGTAAGAAAATGTTCCCCAGGGACAAGTAAAAGTTGTTTTGTCTTGATCTTCAGGTGCCATTGTTATTTTAAGGAATGAAAAGTACCTTTTCCTAGATAAATTGTCTAAGACCTGATCAATAAAAGGTAATGGAAAATAATCTCTATGAGTTTCTTTATTCAATTCCCTATAGTCCACAAAAATTCTCCATTTCCCATTCTTTTTAGGAACTATGACTAATGGAGAAACCCATTGACTGTCTAATATTGGATAAATGAATCCTACATTCAAAATTTTTCAATCTCAGCTTTAATAATATCTCTTAAAGCATGGTTTATCCTTCTTTGAGGTTTCTAATGGTCTAGAATCAATAGTATAGATGTGATGTGTACAAATACTAGGATGAATACCCTTCATGTCACTATATTCCCAAGAAAAATCTTGAGGATGAGAGCATAAGAGCTCAAATAGGGTACTTTCTCCTTATCAATCAAAGCCAACTATTAATTGTCAATGTCTTTCCTGGGAGAATAGGTAATTGTTTGGTAGCTGGATGAACAAAATCTACAACAGGGTATTCTTTTAATAATGTATTTAATGGACACATGTGTGGTAGTAACATGTGAATAGAAGCAATGTTTTGAAAGATGGACTCGGTCAAATCTATATTTTGTATAAAGGGACAAATGATGGGTTGGTTGTTTTCATCCATATAATCATCTCTTATTTCAGTTAGTTGTAGCGTATGACTTAAATGAGATCCAACACAAGACTCGAGCACATGAATTGAATTGAATCTAGCGTAAGAATCAGGCGCATGACTTATACTATGTCCAACACAAGGCTCATGGTCACCATATTGGATTTGATCTGAGTGTTCTTGAATTACGACCATGGCTAGAGAAGAGATGATATCATCTGAATCATCTGAATTGTCCTTACACCATTGTTTGTTTCTGTAGCAAAAGGTTTTACAATGGGGTAAATTGATAGTTTATTTAAATATTAGCCATTCATAATCACCATATTCCCTATTCTATAATCAATGAGGGTAGCATTTGTGGCTAACCATGGACATCCTAGGATTATGGGGTATCCAATCTTCTTATTCTTCATTTTTATAATCATGAAATCTACCGAATAGTCCTAAGATTCAATAGTAATAGTGACATCTTCTATAATTCCCTTTGGCTTGTTCATAGATTGGTCTACCATTTACAAAACTATGGATGTGGATTGAGGTTCAAGTAGTGATAACGTGGACAGAGTATCCATTGTCATAACATTAATAATAGCTCCTAGATCGATTAGGATGTTAAGAAGCTAGATATTTAGGATGTTAAGAAGCTAGATATTTTCTCTGCAGACTATTACAATAGGACTTCTAAGGTCTCTGTATTTAGAGGGGGAATATTCCCTTCCAAAATAATAACAAGTTTCCCATCCACATGAATGGTTTTAGATTGGTTCTTTTTTATTCCTGGAGCCTTGAAACATATCTCTTTAATTTTTTTGTTTAATTCAGGTTTTCCTTAAGAGCTTACAATAGGGGAATGCCAATACTCAACTTCCTCAATCCTTGAATTAACTCTGACTCTAGTTTTTTAGGAACTACAATACTTGGTTTCTCAGAGAGTCTGGATGGAAAGGGAATGTCATTGTTTGGGTGAGGAGTCTCTTCAATAGACTAGGCTATGCGTTTCTTTTGGTTCTTCTATTTCTTTAGGAATTTCTTCTATCACATGAGAGGAAGGTTTTTAAGTAACCTTTCCTAAACATAGTAAAATATTATTACAATCCACCAAGTTCATTGTGGGATTTATGTCAGATTCCACAAGATACACATTGGGTTGCCTTGCCTCACATTTTTGGGATTTCCATAGTTTTCACAAGTATTTGTGGTTGGGCAAGTTGTTTAGGTGGGGTAACATTAGTGGGTCCAATTAACATGGATTGTTGACCTTGAGATCTTCTTTGATTATAATATTGATACTCAAACCCTTGAGGTACATTCCATTGCTATTAGTACTAAGGATTAAACTGTTGGAATAATGGAATGTTTAGATGTGGAGCCCAAGGTTGTTGATAATAATTTGGTGGGACATTCCACTGTGGGCTCCACTCCTATGGGGCTTGTTGAACCCAAGGTTGGGGATATGGCCATGGTGCATTCCATTGATTTAGGGCCCATTGTGATTTTGGGATGTAGGGCTGATTTTGGTTGGACTAGAAAATTTCCTCCTTGCCTCTAAGCCATATAGTTGAGCTTAGATTCATCTTGTGTGTTTTGTTTTAGATGATTCTTCAACAAGGGAAGAAATCCACATTGGTCTATGGCATGCTTGAGTTCACAAAGAAGACAAATTTCTATCTTGTCTAAGGGGCAATCCTTAAGTCCATGTTTTTCTCTACACTTGGGTAGTAGATGAACAAAGGCTCTGTATTCCTAGCCTTCTCTCTATCCATAGTTGTATTGAGTTGGACCAAAAGGTTTGTCCTCAAATTTTCAATTTCTTCCCTCAATTTGGATAGATCCCCACTAGCCATTTTGCCTTTTTGTCTTCTAAAATTGGGGCGAGTTCGAGAGTAATTCCTACAGAGGTCAATGATTTCGTGAATTCTAGTTTGTTCATGTCTCCCTTTCCCATCAAATTGAATGCTTCTTATGTATCCTCGTCCAACCCTTTAAGGAATAAGGTTTTAAGTAGATTAATATCAAGACCAAGTACCACACCTCCTATGAAGGAAGAGGAACCGATCTAGATAATCCTCTACACTTTCATCTTCCTTTTGTTGAATCCTAAAAATTTCTTCTTTCTTGTCTCCGATTCTACAGTAATCCCGATACTTTTCCAAGAATTCCTTTGTAATGCCCCACCTCTGGACAACACAACCCATACCCAAGTGCAACTAAAAATTAGGGTAATAATTTTTTTTTTTGAAGGTGATTACTAACAATACTAAAACTAATGATACAAAACTGATTCCCAAAATTATTTATTTTAAACTAAATTGATCAACCCAATTTCTCAACCACTAGCCCGAAACAATTTTCATTTATTTAATCATTATTAGATTTATTAGGGACACCTAAAATGAGGCTACACTCCTTTTTAGTTATTTAGATTTTCCCCTTTTTATTTTATAAACCCTAGTTGTACATATATATATTATTTTTTAAGTAGAAGAAATATATATATATATATATTTTCTTTATTTATCTCATTATTCTTATTATTTATTTTGTTTCTGTTCATTATTGTTATTTTTTTTTTTTTTTTCTCTGGGGGAAAATGCGTGTAGGGGCGGTGTGCAAGTGGTGGAAGGGGTGGCACAGGAGCAGTTGGGCGGCGGAGATGGTGGCCTGATAGACGGGGAAAATGCAGTAGAGTGAGGTGTAGGGGGCCGTAAGGGGAAGTGGGTGTGAGGGGGCAGGCAAAGCACCCCATGGGATAGCGCAGGGTTTAGGGGCGGCGGGACAGGGGCCACAGGGTGATGGAGGTTTTGTGCGGGGGGACAACGCTAAGGCGCGGGACAGGGCATTGGCCCCAGAGTGCAGGGGGGATTGCGGGGGATAGTGGGTTGGGGAGGGGACCGACCCTCCCCAATACAACTTCATTTTTTTTTGTTAAATTTTTTTTTTTATATAAAAACAAACGTAAAACTTAAATCAAATACTATATCCTATATATATATATATATATAAAAACTTATATTATATATATATATATAATTTTTTATAATATATATATATATATATATATAAGATATGATATAAAATATTAATTAAATGGTTATAAAATATTAATAAAATGGTTTATTTAATACATATATAAATCCTTTTATTTTAACTAAATAAGGAACAAAAAAACAATAATTGCATTAAACACCCCTTTTTTTTTTGTTTATATATATATATATATATATATATATATATATATCTTCTTATTTTCAAATATGTATTCTTTCTTTCAACAAGAGATTACATATCAGATTTTTACACAAATGAGGCTTTCTTCCAAGTTTTAACATTTCTTTTCAATTGCAATATCTAACTAAACGTTTCAGATTTTAAACAAGAGATATTTAACATGAAAGGTATATATATATATATATATATATATATATATATATATATATATATATATATATATATACAAAAGTCATAATCCCGATCAATACATTTAAACTCCTATAACAAGAGTGAAAATTTCACTTCACTTGAAGGTCAAAATATCAACATACAAAACCATCTCTCAAGAGGAGAAACCACTTATATTAATCATTTCATTGGCTTTTAAAATACAAAGTTATTTCAACATTTACCATGCAAGAAAGGTTTATATCAAAAGAGAGATTAAAGCTTGAATTTATTACAACATATGAACAAATTACAATATGCCCAAAATACACAAGATAGGACTTTGCAAGGCTCCATTTCATGATTGGAGGGGATACACAATACTATTACAACACTTATGGTTTCCAAAGCTACAAACCATAACCTCAACATGGTAAACTTAAAAAGAAATGAAACCACTTGGTATAACAATATCCACGTGAGATTTAGAATTAAGAATCTCCCAAAATTTGGGGAAAACAAAATACCAAGATAACCAAGAATGCTCCCACCATCTTCAAACTTTAGGCTCTAACTTTTCCTCCACATAGACTCCAAACACAAAGAGAACAAGGCTTGTTTTACCACCCAACCTTTAGGCATCATTACATGCCTTTCCAAGGGTTTGGAAGACATGCTAGCCTCCCCCAAGCCCATGGGAGAGAGAGCTAGCTTCCACAACTTTGAGCACAAGATCTTTAGGGAGACAAACACCACAATACACTCACAAACAAGACCAAACCATGCACGAAGGAAAAAATACAACATTGAGCAATAAAAGAAAAGAGGAGAAACCATATTCATCCTCTAAATTTGGGGAAGAGTAGATGAGATACCCGAAAGTGACATAAGGTGTGATCTAACAAAAGAATGCACACATCAAACTTCCTTCTCCACCTTATTTCTCCGAAGTCAACAAGATCCTCCTTATTACTCCACCCATTCACCAAAAATCCTTCTTGGGAGGATTTTCAAACCCCTTGGGTTTCCTCTCCAAGAATGGGAAAGGGGTTCAAACCAAATGAACCCCTTTACCCACCTCAAACCATATGAGGGGAGTAAAGAAACCGACATGACTTGCCCATCAAGCCATAAGGTTTGAGAGGGAAAATCCCTCTCTCTTCCCCCCAAATAACTCAAACATCCATCAAACCATATGATGGATGGAGTAAAAAGCAATACAACAAATATACTCAAGCAACAAACCATACAAGCAACTAAACAAATAAATCAACTATGAGCAAGCTAAGATTTAGTAAAGAAACATACCACATAAATGAGCTCAAGAGGTTACCTCTAATAGCTCTCCAAAACAAGATTTTGCAACTTTCTTCCTCAAGCAATCCTCAAGCTCCAAATTTCTCAAGCACCAAGCCAAAGCTCCAAAAAAAAAAAGAAACCAACAAAAAAGTCCCTCTCTATTCCCATGGATGGGAATTTGAAGAGGAGCAAGCAAGCATCCTCACAAATGAGGGGGTGACATGTGTCACCCCTCTCCCTCAACAAGGTCAAAGATGCCAAAAAAAAAGAGAGAAAGGGTAAAATTATCTTTTTGCCCTCTTCTCCCAAATTCCCTTAAATGTAAGCAAGACAAAAAAAGTGAAACTTTTAATAAACACTCAAATCCACATCCCTTACATGGATGTGACCAAACAAGTGGTAAAAAGGGAGGGAAAACTCCCTCAAGCCTTTAAAATAATCCCCCCTACCCATTAGGTAGGGTCCAAGGGCTCATTTTAGTGTTGGGGGAACTCCCAAGCTACAAAGGGGTCCCCAAAAATGCCCAAAATACCCTAATTTCGGGTTTTGCATTTTTGGCACAAGGGTAGAGGGTGTGGGGACCACCCAAGGGTCTCACATGTGACCCTAAACCCTTGTGATTAAGTGACTCATTAAACAAAATCAAAAATTTAATGAAAGTGGGATTATTAACTCCCAAAGCAAGTTTACAACTTCACTAGCAACCCTAAACAAAATTAATAATTCAAAGCACAATACATTACAAAAATTGGGGTCACTCATGGTGCCCAAAATAATAATCTCCTACACTAAGGCTTCACACAATGAACATGGCTAGGACTCAGCCCGTGGGCTGCTTGTGCAAGATTGTGTAGCTGGCCTGAATCCCACGTTCTCCTATGACCTGTCACCTGCACACTCATTGCACACATTAACCGTATCTCAAGTAAACTAGTTGCTCACTAAGCGAACAGATTCAAACATGTAAATTAATGATATCACCATCATCAATGTGGAATGCACAATCTCACACAATTCGTCGTATGTTAGGTATTACAATACATATCATGTCATATCACCATGTCATCATGTATCCTTATCAGCAAAATGAATACGTAACAAAATCAAGGTATGTGACTAAACTAATTATCCAACATGTATCAGTTTGACCCAAATCACATAGAAAAGTGTTAGTGTCCACAATATCAAATAAAAGGTGTCAACCTACTAATCTAGTTAAATTAGCGCTACGCGCTCCAAATCACCATACATGTTCATGAAGGCAAACCAACATATCCAAAATCCATAACTGTGGTTTAAGAATTCAGCAGATCATAGAGGCTAGAAAAAGTGGGCACTACATCCTTTTCCATCTCTTCCTAGTTATGGATGGAGTTAGGGCTTAAGCCCATAAACCACCTCATAGTTGCATCTTTTAAAGTGGAGGGAAATAATTTAAGCTTTTGGGAATCAAAAGTGTAGTCATATGTTTGGCATAAAACCTTGAACTCAAAAATGAATTGGTCAAGGTCTTTTGAAACTAATCCCCAAAAGGTTGGTAAGATGGAGGGGATATATTTTTCATAGGATCCTGATCGTTAGGGTCCAATTATATGGGGTAGGTAAACATTCTACCAATTGGAGGGTTTCCATTGTCTACACCATTGGGATTATCTACTCTATCAACCATCTTTATTTGTTCAACAAGTTGTTCCACATGCTAGTTTTGAGGGGGGTTTTCAAAATTTATTCTAATGAATCTACCTCTACGGTATTTATGTCTAAACATACAATGTTTTCATATCGAGGATGCTTTCCTAAATGTTAGCAC
Source organism: Taxus wallichiana var. yunnanensis (assembly GCA_018340775.1). Classification (NCBI taxonomy): domain Eukaryota; kingdom Viridiplantae; phylum Streptophyta; class Pinopsida; order Cupressales; family Taxaceae; genus Taxus; species Taxus wallichiana. Next base: position 833,320,714 of record CM031234.1, read on the forward strand.
TGAATTTTATTTTTTGTGTTCCACATACTCCACGCTCAGAGGACTCTTGGTATCACTACAAGGTCTTTTGATTTTAAAAGAAAGAGTTATAGAAATGAAATTTTTAAATGGAAACTTACTAGACAACCAAGTAGTACCTTTAGTTAGCACCTTTAACCTTTGATAACACCTTGAATTCCCGATAATGACACCAAAAAGTGACAAGTGTCATTGATACTCGTATTTTAATGATAATATATCTGTCAATCTAGGGCGAGTGTCCATGGCTATTTGCAACAAAGGGAACAGTAGGAATTTCTCTCAAAGATGTACTTAATAACAAAATTAACTGAATAATAAATGACTGCAATTATAAACTGTAATGCATGAAAAGCAAAGAATATTAAAGACAAAATCTAAATATTTTTAACACAAGTTAATGCTAAAATGGTAAATGCATCAAAGATGACAGAAAGGAAATAAATATAAATCTCCCTTCTCATTGGGTAGGAGTGGCCCTTGCTCCTTCCCTTCGATCAGGTTTAATATTGAAATTCACACAACAAAAATTTCCCTGAATCTGCAATCTTTATTGAATTTAAAAGAGTATGATTTTACAATGAATCAAATAACTAAACCAAACCCGATAAATATAAATACATTATCTCTTTTATACTAGAGAAATCCTAGTCCCTCTAGGAGAGAACTAGTTTATTCACAATAACTAACATCTACTGAACTGACTATTGACTAAAATAATGACTATCTATTTTAAGGAATACAATTGTGGAAGAAGTAGTCTTTGAGGTGTTTGGATTGGAATTAATCTTGCTAACTATAGAGGAGGTCCGTGATTGAATCCTTTGAGAGAGTCAGTCGTTGGAAGATCTTGCAGTTCTTAGATTGATTGTAGAGAATCGTGGTGGTAATAATCCCTTAGCTATTGGCGCATCACTTCTCTCAAAGAACCGTATTGAATGAACCTCAAAATATGCATGAATGTAAGTTGAGGTAATGTCGTGACGTTTCCTATTCATGTTGTTATGTCACCAACTGAATCACCAATAGTTTGAGCTATCTATTTTCTTGTGCAAATTCCTTATTTCAAGGAATTAAGAGTTGATGACATGGATGAGCTCGATTTTGTACTTGAGTCCTGTATTAGTGTGAAGGAAATTCCTGTGCCAATAAAAGGAACGATAACCAGATCGTACCAAGCCAAGAACTCAGATGCTAATCAAACACCACGATCAATAAGATGAAAGCAATTCACTAGAATAACTTTACATAAACCTTTACAAACATATGAGCAACAATATCATATATTATTATGGAACTTAATGAAATATAATGAGAATGGGCCTTGCTTATATAAGTAAGGAATAACAATCTAAGAAATAGTTAAGGTCGTAGATCGAGCCATAAATAAGGGAAAGAAATAGTCATCAAAGAACTAGTCAAGACCATAGATTTACGAGAGAAATAGACATCAAGGATCTAGTCAATATCATAGATAAAGGAAATAACTAGTCAATACCATGGATCAAGGAAATAACTATACCTAACAACTAGATAATATCCCCCTAATATCTAAATAAATAAAAAGAAATATCCACACACATAAGTGGGTGAGGATAAATACAATAAAGGTAAATAAAGTACCTAGGTGAACATGAGCTAAGGTAAATACCTACTCTAACACCCCCTCAAGTGAAGTTAGGGGCCAAAATAGAAGTGGCATGTCCATAGTATGAGTCTCAAAAACTAGGCCTGATGAGGTACTCATGTACAATATATCCATGAAGAAATATCGAACCAAAAGAAGGAAAGAATCATGATATAAGGAAATAAAAGGAATATGTTCTCACGAACACCCCCCAATAACAAATTCTAAAACTCTAAGCATGCCACACAAATCAAGGTAGTGAGGTGATGCAAAAGGCTTCATAAAGATGTCCACAACTTACTACTGAGTTAGAATATACTCCAAGCATAGAACTCCATCTCGAATGTGCTGACGAATGAAGTGGATGTGTATCTTAATATACTTGGTCCACTGGTGCTCAATTAGGTTGTGAGAATTGTGAATTAACTTTGGTTGTCACACCAAAGTACAGTCGGTGAATCCTGTGGGAATCTAAACTCTATCAATAACTATCGAAGCCAAAGAATTTGTTGACTTGCTGTAACTACTACCCTATACTCGCCTCACGAAGATGAAAGTGCAATAGCTTGTTTCTTTTTACATGCCTAAACAACAAGAGAAGAACCAAGACAAAAAATATATCCAGAAGTGGAATGCTTGTCATCAATAGTACCCATCTAATATGAATCTATATACCCAACCAACTGAGTAAAACCCCTAGTGTAGTGTAGGCCAAAGTGGGAAGTGCCTTACAAATATCACAAAATCCTTTTAACAACCTTCCAGTGACTACTATAAGGAGAGTGTGAACAAACTGAGATACAAGCCCTACTACAAATGAAATATCAGGGTGAGTATGGGTCAAGTACATGAGACTTCCAACCAAATGCCTATACAAAGTGGGATCACAAAGTGGAGTGGTACATGTGGAAGTAAGAGTAACCCCAGACTGAAAAGGAGATGGACTTGGCTTATAATCAGCCATATCAAAGCACTGAAGAAGATCATGGGTGTAATTTTGCTGAATCAAATCAATCCCTGAATATGTCTGAGAAATCAGAAACCAAGGAAATAATGCAATAACCCAAGATCTGTCATGTCAAACTATGTAGAAAGAGCCCTCTGAATAGTCTGAATGTGGGAAGAAGAGCCACCAAGTAAGTAACAAATCATCAACATACAAAACAAGTATCACAATATCCTCACCAACATGTTGGAGATACAATCTGTATGATCGAGTGGAAACGAACAAAACCAAGAGATAGAAGAAAAAATCCATCTTCTCATACCAAGCCCAAAGGGCTTGTTTGAGACCATAGAGAGACCTTTGAGCCTACAAACAAGAGAAGAATCCTAAAAAAATCTAGTGATTGCTCCATGTATATTTCCTCTTGTAAATCTCCATGTAAAAAGGAACTCTTCACGTCCATCTGGTATACGGGCCACCCTTGTGATGCAACAATAAAAAGTATAAGGCATACAGAATCCATCTTGGCAATGGGTGTAAAAGTCTCAGAGTAATCAATACCTTCAACTTGTGAAAAACCCTTTGCAACAAGACGGGCCTTATACTTGTTAATGGACCCATCAGCTGCATATTTGGTTTAGTATACCCACTTACACCTAACCATATTTCTTCCTTTAGGAAGAGATACCAAATCCCAAGTATGATTCTTCATCAAAGAAGAATACTCAACTGTCATCACATTATCCCACTCCTATCTCCCATGGGCCTTTGAAAAAGATTGTAGATCCTAAGAAACTTCCCGAGACAAAAGTATAGAACCTGTAGAATGTGCATGATGATGCCTAGTGGGTGGAAGATCCTGTATGAAAGGTGTTGCCTCAGAAACTATAGTACGATACCACTTAGGCATAGTGATAACATCAGTGGGAATATGATCCTCAACGACATCTATAACCTCGTCATCAACCTCCTCAAAGAAAGGATCCTCAAGATGAGATGAAGGAGGCATGGAAGAAGATGAAGAATCATGAGGAGTGAAGCACTCATCAAACTAAACATGTGTTCGAAAAATAACGTCATGAGTATCAGGATCTAAAAGTCAATAAGCTCTCATGTCCTCACAATACCCTACAAATATCAAGGGTTTTCTCTTCTTATCCAAAGCTTTCCTTTTCTTCCTTAAAGCACAAAATCCCAAGCATATCTCCCAAAGACATGAAAAAATGAGACATCCGAGCTTAGTGTTGGACCAAGCTTCCTCTGGAGTCAAATGCTCAAGTGCTCTTGTGTGGTGTGTGATTTTGAATGTAGTTAGCACAATTAACTGCTTCTGCCCAATAGATAGGAGGTAAATCTCTAGAATGCATCATACAATTAGCCATTTCATTCAAATTTCTATTCTTCCGCTCTGTTAAGTCATTTTGTTGTGAAGTATGAGGAACAAAATACTTGGTGAATAATGCCTCGAGTTTCCAAAAAATCAGAAAACTCATTGTTGAAGTACTCCCCCCATTATCAGTGTAAAGGTTCTTTATGCAACTCAAGATTGTTTCTCAACCAAAGCCTTGAAGAATTTGAAGTGTGAAAAACATCACTTTTATACTTGATAAAATAAACCCAAGTACACCTTGAGAAATTATCAATAAAGGTAAGTACATACTTAGCTCCATTGAAAGAGGGGGTAAGAAAAACCATCAAGTCACTATGCACAAGCTCAAGTGGTGAAGAAGCTCTCTTAGACAAATTCTTAGGAAATATATCTTGGTGTTGTTTCCTAATGCTTAGATAGAGTAAAACTCCCTCAAGACAAGAAACTCTAACAAGACCATCTACCATACCATGAGTGCTTAACTCCTTCAAATATCTATAATTATTATGTCCAAATCATTCATGCCAAAGCTTACTCTCGAATCTGCATGTGAAACCAATCCTGTCCCTATAGAAGAAGTGTCATCAAAACCATCAAAGTGATATAGTCTAGAACTATGATCAACAATACCCTGAGCAACAAATGAATAAGGCTCCAAAAAAGATCGTACTTCTACCCCATGTGGTGTAAAAGTCTCTATTTTCCCTTTACGAGAATGAAAATTTTGATATATAGAAAGCAAATTTGTAGTGATGTTAGGAACATATAGTGAATATTGGATACTGCTACCATCAAGTTGTATATCACCTTTTCCCTCAATAGAAAGAAAGGAAGAATCTCCAACCTCAATTTTGGAAGTAGAACTCAAACCTAAAGAAACAAAAGACTCCTTGGAAGAAGTCATGTGATGAGAAGCACCAAAATCTATAACCCAACTATCTGCAAGTGGTGACTGAGATCTCCCAACAACATTAAGTGCTTTTCCATGCTGATTAAAAGGAGGTGGAGTGGAGATAGAAATTTTGTGTTTCTTGACTACATCCTCTAAGGCTTGTATTTTCTTATAACACCTATGTTCTTCATGACCACTACCCCCACAAAAAGAGCATGAAAGGCTAGAATTATTCTTGGATTTAGAAGACTCCTTGGGTTTAGATTTTTTTCTTTGGGTTTAGGAGCACTTTGAGATGGAGAAGGGGTGGATTTTGTTTTACTTTTTGTTTTCCCTTGCCCTTAGGATTAGATGCAACTAATGCCTTTTGAGAGGCGGAATAATCAAGGTGAGACAATTAGATTCTTCCCTAGTAATTCTTTCAAAAAATGTTTCTAAGTCAAACATTTTGAATGTGTCACCTAAGGCATCCATGCTAGAGAAAAAGGTAGAAGAAAATATTTGAAATGGTCCTCTTAACTTGGATAGAATCAAGTAAACACAATCTTCATCTTTCTTATCTCTTCCACTCCCCTTCAACTGTGTCAAAAATGCTTGAATTTGGTAAGATAGTCTATAATTGTTGGAAAATCTTTAGGATTAAGAGAGGTGATCTCAATTTCAAGTTGTATGGCTCTCATATGATCCACCTTACCAAATAAATCCTCTAATTTCTCCCATATTTTGAAAGGAGAGTCACATTTTCCAAATGAAACAAAAGATTGTCACTTACATAAGTTCCTATCAAACCCATACACTCATCAAATTTGCACTGGTACTGAAATTTCTCATATTCTCTAGTGAACATTGGTTGTTCTGAAGAAGTTAAAGCCCATAATCCTTTCCACTTGATTATTATTTCCATTCTTGGTTTCCATGTGTGGTAATTATGTGTTGTTAATGGCTCAACATGATCTAATGCATAAGTAGATAAGATGTCATCCTCAAAAAATCACCAAAAGAAATGCAAGAACCAAACAATGCAACAAGACCCCCATTTTTGGCACTTTATAATGAGTGCGTGTTACAATATGGAACTTTATAATTATAGTGTGATTCTCAAAATAAATATTTCCAATGGAAAGAGTATAAAAAAACAAGCACCTTTGCAAAAAATGGTACTCAAAACCAAGTTATCGATCAAAAGATACAAGCTTTTCAATATTATTCTCTACTCTTTATTTTAGTTACCACTAAAACATAATAAAATACTCTTGCCTTCACCACAAAAATAAAATGAAAGGGGGCTGGAGTTAAGAACCTACTAGTAGGAATCACAAGCTTTAAGCCCTCATACAAACATACCATATGACCAAGGGCTAAGGATTTTAATGGGTTTAATCATTATACATCGTGTAATATGATATTAAAATAAAAATCATAAATCCTCCAACTATAATAGATTATGCCCTTCAAATATAATTGTCATAATCTAATTGCTACGATGGAGTAGATATGATACAAACTCATATAGATCTCCTTGGAGGATTTAGGATTCATCAAATAATTATGGACATTATAAATTATGATCTTACACCGATCAATGTGTTGAGATCCATCATAGATTACATTCATATATTAAGCCATCTAAGGTTTGAATTCTTTGGTGGTGGGATTTCCCGTTACCCTATTGAGAAGAACAATCATGTCCGAGAGATCTTCATGAAATTTATCCCGTATTGGATTTTAAGGAATAATTGAGGGTCGTTTCCTCCTCACTTTCATCTATGAAGAATCCAACATGTTTTTAAGTTTAGAATCATTATTATCCCATCCAGCCATGTTATCTTCTTTAAAGAGGACAATTGAATTCTAAATCCTTCACACTCCGAAGGTGATGCGAGAACATCAACTAGACAAGTGATTTTCATAAAATGTTGTGTTTTAACATCTATAGGGGTTTATATAGGTTGATAGGATCGTTTTTAGGTATCTAGGTATTTCAAAATTTTAAATTTTGGATTGAAAGAGTTTTCTACTTGAAACATATTTAAATTTCCTAGTTAGGAAATTGGGCATTTTGAGAAATATTGGTGTGTATGAATGATTTTAGATGTTTGTGTAAGGTATACGAGATCATGTATAGATGTTTTGAACAATTACTTTAGGGTGGAAAAGAATTAATTGTATCCTTTCATTAAAATTTTATGTTTTCTCGATGCGGTATTCTTAGTCTTCTTGAGTAAAAGGATCCTCAAAATAAAATTATGAAGTATGGAACATGTGGGTAGTTTGGAATTATATTTTCATTGATAACTATCTGAAAAGGGAGATAAGACTATTTTTGAAAATAGAAAAATGAGAAAAACCTTATTTTTGAAGGGACCGTGTGTAACAAGACAAAAAAAAAGAAGACTAGTTTGAAATAAAACTCAAGTTCTTTGATTAAATTTTGGAATCTCCTTGCTTGCATTGTTTTTATAATGTTCTAAGAGGTTGATATTACCTAGTTTAAACTTTGGAAGATTGAAAACGTGGGAAATTTGTCTTTAGACCTTGAATAGGCTTTGTAGAGGTAATGAAACTCTATTTTTGGATAAGTAAAACTTCTATTTCATACAATTTGTTTTGTTTTTCTCTTAGAAACCTACTTAGGAACTTGTGAGAAATAAGTACAGACCTACACGAGAAATATAAGGGTTTGATTTTTTTTTTTCACAAAAAGTTTTTCATCCTTCTCGAGTCTATCTAAAACCCTAGGTAGGGTTTAAGATTAAACGTATCATTGGTGGCCTTAAACATTGTTTCATCTACTAAAACATTTGAGATATAACCTGTGCAAGCTCTTTTAATGGATTTTTAAGGTTTTACAAGTTATTGTGACTCTTGGTGGCAAGAATCCATGAAAGTCTTGTTCTAAGAGCAAAAGACGTTAAAAGAGGCCTAATTGGAAAAACTAAATTAACGAAATCAGGGTTATATTGGGCGTTAAGGTCTAAAAATTTGCATAAAGAACAAAGGCCTAAAAGGGTATATGAAAATATGTCTACTTTTTCAAAAATCATGGTAGTTGTTTCCCAAGAATAAGACATGTGCTTTTGTAGCGCTAGTAACATGGGAGAAAAATTTAGAGAACTTAAAGCAATTTCTGCATATAAGTTGATTTTTCCTCTTTCTCTTTGCATCATAAGGTTAGACCAATTGAATTTGAATATAATTGTGTGACCATTGTTCCATTAGGTGCTTTGAATTCACGAGTGATCAGACCATAGTTTTTCACACCTTCCGTGACAAGATCATTGCATTATATGGACAATGGGAACCTTGTAACTATGTACAACTCAAGATATAAAATATGATCTACCAAGGGAGTAAGATTAATTTCAACCCCTCTCACTCAAATGTCTATAAAGTCCATAAAGTTGAAACTATTGTTTCTAATATTGGGTAGTTTGGTGAACAAAATGGAGATAAGTTAATAACTAGATAATTTGAATTTCATGGCTTTAAAGAGATGAATGCAAGTTACGTGCAAATAATCTACAATATTTTTAAGGTAATGGAAGCATTGTAAAAGAAAATATTGATTTTTATGAGAAAAACCCTTCAAAAACCCTCTAGAGGTCAAATAAATGAAATATTCAAGTTAACATGCAAGATTATAGTCAAAATGAAGGTACATAAGAAGGGAAAAGTAGGTCAAACTTTCATGTATTTTATGTGGATGTAGAAATATTTACAAGAAAATCTTCTTCTAGAGGACATGGGGTAAAACTAGGCATTCAAAGAGTGCATGGAGAAGAAGATAAAACTATTTTATGAAAAAATAAGCTTGCAAACTTCACTATAAGGGTTTTCATGTCTTGGGCACACCTCTTTGATGTTATGGGAACCAAAGAAAAGGAGGAGCACACCTTTTACAAGTTTGCTATTCGAGGAACTAATAGAGTACACCAAATGCACATAGAGTGTGTTTTAGGAAGTTTTAGGAATATTTAGTGCACTTTTGGAAGGTCTTGGGAACCTTGGGCACATGTTTTGGGTTACAAGGAACTTTTATCACCAAATTATAGCACCCCCAATGGCTGAATGTGGATGGGGAATTTGGTGTAATTTGTGTAACATTGGGTTATCTCTCAAGTTGTGGGACTTGTGGGCTTAAGATAACCCTCCAGAGAAAGTTGGTTCTTGCTCCTAAACTACCTGCCACAATCTACTCCTAATGCAAGAAAACAAATTATCTAATCCTATTCTAACCTTCCAAGGGACCAGAGAGAGAGAGTGCATGAAAACTAAACCTACACTAAGAACAGTGATACACCAGAAAAGGAGGTGGTTAATCACAGTCCAATTGCTTGAAATGGAGAGAGGTGAGCAATGGAGAGGGTGGACAAAATGCACCACAAGCCAAAGATGAGATTCACACATAACACCACTTCAAACCCATTAAAAACAGCTCTCAAAACCTACAATAGACATCAAGAAATATGCATAGTATACCCTGTAATGGAGAGAGGAAAGTAGAGACAATAACACATGCAAAGGATGGACAAAATGCATCACAAAACACATTATATTGCTCCAATAAGTATGCACAGTACAACATCAGTGGGAAAGAGGCAAGAAAATTCCATTACAAAGCTTGGAAAGGAGGCTTAAGCTCCACATTCAACCCTAGCAGAGAAGAAAGAGAGAGGGGGCAGGAGAAAAATGACTAACTCCTTTACAAATGAGCCCAAGATTACAATTTATAGATTTGAGGAGAGAGAGAGAGAGAGAGAGAGAGAGAAATCTAGAAAATTGCCTTTTTAACCACTTGCAAGATGTAATAAATGAGTGTAATTGATGGTATTTTACTTGCAAAAGGCTCCCCATGTTGTCCTATGACTTGTAGCAAAGAAATAATGATTGCCCATGTCCATTAATTGCTCTCTCAATCACCATCCAACCACCAAACTAAACTGGTTTCATTTTCTACAAAATACACCCTCAAATATTCATTAATTTCTATATTTCTTGATTTCTATGTGAATATATTGGAATCATTATTCCAACAAGATCAATTTTGTGAAAATCCGTTGAGGGATGCAAAATTTATGACCATCTGAGTGACTCGCAACTAATTTTGACTTGCTAGACATTTCTTCATTACTGGGACTCGAGAATTAAATTCTTGGTTGGGAAAAGACAATTTAATAAATTTCTCTCCTTCTCCAATGCTTCATATCTTTAAAATGATTTTGTATTTAAAGCGGTGGGCCCTCTTGATTTAATCATTTCCTTAGTTTTCCCTTTGTTTAAATAGGATTTTGGTTTAGCATTTGACATTTAAATACTATCAGCTCGGCATGACTTCATGTCCCTCAAACTCGGTGCCATCGTGCATTGTTTGAATGTCAACCCCTTAACTCCACGTACCAGGTCATCCCCTAAATGGAGAGTTCCGTTTATTCCACACCAACCCCCGGCTTCACGTGTCCTGGGTCATGTTGCTCCAACTCGGTGGGGCTTCATATTTCGCAAGGTGCCACATTGATTACTTACCCAATGATGCATTCCCTTCGAATCGACCCCCCTCCAATGCATTGAATTTTCCCAATCACTATTTGACATTTCACATTGAATACCGAGCTCACCGGCCAGTGAGGTGACTCATCCCTATCTACATTTCATTGGGCTGAGCTAGCACCATGATGACATTTGCTTGCTTGATCAACGGGTTACTCATTACCTCTTCCTCGACTGTCGAGATCTTAATCTTCCATGCTAATCCGTCTTCAACATGTGGGCTTCCCCTTTTCTTACACTATCGACTTGCATTGGATTTCATATTTTGCATTGGCAGCCTCTATCAGTATATCCCCTGGCCCCTTCATGTGTCGAGCTCTTGGTTTCCATTGGGATTTCCATGGTGGATTGATGCGTCGACCACCAACCGCCTTGTATTGGGGGTCCCAACCTGCTGTGGTGAACTCGCCGACTCCATCGACATTTGATTGCATCGGGCATTTGACTTGCGATGTGTCCGCGATGCCTTGTTCCACACGGAGGCCCCACACAACTTTGGGCCCTCCTTTTGGATTGACCTTTTAAAGCTACGTCGAGCTGCCATGTGGAGACCTCACGCGGCTTGTGCTTCTTGGACCATGACATTGGTTCCACATACGTCCATGGGATTGTGCTAGAATCCTTGCCTAGAAATCGATGGGCTCACCGAGTTGGCTCGGAGATCCAACTCACTTTTTACCCCCACATTTTCTCTAAGCCTCTGCTGAGCCCACCATTGCTTTGCAAATGGCTCACGGTGGTCAAGCTCAACTCCATTGTCTTTTGTCATGCCCTCTTAGCCTCGGTATGATTTCCGCATGAGTTCGGTCGATCCATGATAACTTTGACTTCCTTTCTAGGCTCGATGAACGAATCATGGCTTGATTCCATAGTTCACCTGTTTGTTCTCTTCTCGATCTTGTTCCAACCCGATGTGTCTAAATAAATCGGTGACCATAAGGCACAACTCACCCATTTGAAATGGCTCACTTTGAGTTTTACAAACGATCGTTTCTTTTTAGTATAGTTCGGTCCACATTCTTCCCATGCTCGTGTTGCCATGTTTGATCCTTAGGATCTCAACTTTATGAAATGACCTGCCCCTCCATTATTGGATTAGTGAAAAAATTTGTTTTTAAGATAATAGCTTTGATTTTATTGTATGAGTTCGGCATCATGAGTTTATCTTCCATTGCCCAGAAATGCATATCTTTGGTTCATTTATTTATCACAACTTGGCAAGAGTTTTCATGGGGCTATGCTCGGCAATTGTATTAAAGTGACTCGAATCTGGTATGTGCATAGAGGGATCTTTCCTTCACACTCGGCTTGATCGTCCTCAACCAACCAACTCGATGCAATCAACTCACCTCTCCATCTATGCATAGCTTGGCCCTCTAGCCCGACACTTTGCAAGAACTTGGTGGCCATTTGCGTTGAATCAGCCTCATGAAACCCGTGTAGCTCATTTTAGGTCTTTAATAACTAGATGAGCTCCATCTTCTAGCCTATTTGATTTTATTGACTTAGCACATCCATAATGTAGCTCGATCAGTGCAAAGTTGTCTCTAATGACTCGGTTCTCATGGGAATGAGCTTGGTCTTTCATTTGTGCGATTCGCTCCCCTTATAAGACAACTCAGTGGGTAATGCAAAGAGCTAGACCATGAGATCGGTTGGCTCTATAAGGGTAAAACACAACTTTATTAATTATTTTAACCCCTTAAGATCCTTGTCAATATCATGGGTTTCTTCGGGCATACCAAAGCCGAGTGGAGATGTCAAGATTTTCAAATTTTCCATTTTCCACCGGGTAACCCCTTTTCCAAAGTGGTCACAATGCAAGCTTGTTAGTTGCCCAATTTTAATGGGGTAGTGAAATTGGATAACATGAACCACTTTATAACATAATCCCATCTTGGAGGCATGTTTAGAACCACTTTAATTTTCCAAGCACTCCAACCATTTCTTTTGGTACTAATTTTAAATTAAGCACACGCTAAATGAATTTTTAGAACTATTAAAGAGCTCTAGGTGCATTTTTAAGGAAATTTAAAAACCTAAAAGATGTCTTAGGCACATATCCAATGATTTTTTAGAACCATGAAGTTCCTAGGTCCACTCGTAAAAGGTGATTAGGAAGATAGGATACTAACAATACATTGGGCATACAAGAACAATTACAAGTGGAGTATAAGACATATATTTTCAGTTAGTATATGACATAGAAGTAGTCATGAATATTGTGTTCCAAGTTTTTACATTTCTATGATCACCAAACTAAGAGATAACAATTATATTGAAAGTAGGATACTTGATTGGAATAAAATGGGGAGAACCACATAACCATGCAATGGAACTAAGAATCAAACAAGTGCACATAGAACGCTTGTCATGACAAAAATTAAGTAACAAATAGAACAATATAAAACACATGGTATTAGTATGAAAGAATATTTAGAGCACATCTACACAAATTACATATTGGATAGAAATGAAAATATTTTATACACTACTTGACTACGTAAGGAACTATTGTATTGCATGTTCTATAGGGAAATTTTTACCTATAATAATATATGATAATAGGATTAAAGCCTACAATATGTGATTTTGGAAAAGTAGTGAAGAAATAAGCTCATTTGACACAAATATGGAGTAGGATTTAAATTCATGTATGGTGTGGTAGATAGAAGTTTCTTTATATTTGATAAGTTTATGGTTAAATGTGCATTGGAGTAGGAATCTAGAACAATAAAGTAGTAAAGTTTGTAATTCATTGTTTAAATTCATCGAATTTATGGGAAAATTTGGAGGATCATAGTGTAGTGCCCCTCTAGCTCGTAGAATTTTTCCCTTGTTCCAATCTTGATAGTTTGCGTGGATTGTTAAAAAATGCTTTTGTTAGGTGTTCATTTTGACCTCATTCGGAGTGATCATAAAATCAAAAATAGCAATAAGATAAATTAAAAATTTGAAATAATAAAATATAAAGATAAGTTCAAAGTTGTCCTTATGTGGACTAACCCTTTTGAAACCCATGGAGTGTCGTCGTGTCTTCGATTTGTGTGGTGACGTTGTTTTCTTGCGATTCATTCAATTCGAGAGAATTTCGATGCTTGAGTTTGAAATATGTATATATCTTTTATAACTTTAACGTTGATCTAACTAAATCGTATTATGATATCAATAAAGGTAATCCACATAATTTTCAAATGAAGATATTTACGTGATAAGGTAAGTGGCTTATCGGGGAGCGGTTGAGGTTTTGGTTAAAGTAAATTTTAAAATAATAAAATAAATCATGAAATTATCAATAGAAGGGAACTCAATTAAATTTTTATAAATAGTAAAATATTCCTAACATTCCTAACATTTCTCTTTCTACATGGGGCTTATGCCAACCCTATTTCAAGGAATGAAATAATGGGATTTTTGATTAATGTGAGAATCTTTCAATGAAATTTTTGGGCATGCGTGAGGATTTTGGGAAATTTGGTTTTTGGGATTTTGTCTCTTGCCATATGATGATGTTCTCGCTTTATGCTTGATTTGGTGAGGAGAAATTTCATGGTGTAAGGATAGAATTAGTTGTAGTTTTTCTCGAATGGGCATGTTTTGAGTTGAGATGGACAATGAATAACATTGGAATTGGTTGATTTTTGCTTTGTAGTGTTGAAATTGTGGGTGCTTAGAACAAGAGCATGCACCATTTAGCATAATGCCTCCAAAGAGATATCTTTAGGAATCCATAAACTTTTACTTAGATGCCATTTGAGCCTGTGGGGGTCGTGTGGATTTTTATTTCCAGATATGCCTTGAATGGATTTGTTGAATATACCTTGGGACCTTTAAAGAAGATGTTTCGGAAAATTAAATGTTAGATTCCATAGCTTACACACATACATCCAGCTTGTGCCAACTTGGAACAACAAGGGAAGACATGGACGTCCACCCTAATAAAAGGAAAAAAAGGGGTGTTGTTGTTTTATTTATTTATAAGGCATGTGCCAAAGCATGGAAGACAAGACCGAACACGTGAATTGTTTATAATAATTCCATGGCACAAATTTCACAAAAAATGGATATGTTATAAAGTCTTCGAAGCCTGCTTTTATTGCTAAGGTTGAGTGGGTAGTGATGAGGCTTGTGCATAGATGCCATGTGTTGACATGTGGATTGTTAGGTGACTATGGAGAGTTAGCATATGACAAGCTTGGGGTTCCACATAGAATATCCCAATGCAAGGCACATATATTGTTTGATAAAATTGGAGCGTTGAAAGAGGAGTTTAGCATGATAGGTAGATTGTTGGAAAAAATGGCTCAAATAAATGTTTCACCAAATGAAATTTGGATGGGTGTAAATCCGGACACCACACCCTCTTATTTTTTCTAACGAAATGTTTGATAAAATTCCTCCAAAAATGTGTTTGCGTGGGTTGTGATGATTTCGGGTTTAAACAAACTGGAGTGGGTGAATTTTGTTTTCTGTCCTATTTGTTAGGTAAAATGTGGAAGCATACGAGGGTTTGTAAACTGTTTGATAAAATGCCTGAAATGATAAGTGGCCTCCGGGATAACAATGGTTGTTAGACACTGCACAAAATGGATGCGTTGAAACGGCTTTAGAAACTTTCAATCAAATACAAATTGGTAGGTTTGAAGCCACACCATATAACCTTGCTATTATCTTCCTAGCTTTGTGCACAAGATGGGGAAAATTAGAATAACACAGGGACATCCATCAAATCTTCATGGAAGCTAATTATTTCTAAACATTTTGTTTTGGTGCTAGTTAGTCATGTTTGCTAAATGTGAAGGCATACTCGATGCATGAGAACTATTTTCTAAAATGCCTGAAAGAATGTTGGTTCATAGATAAAAATGACTGTTGGATGCACACTCAATGGGTTTGTTAAAAAGGATTTTGAAATTTCTAAGAAAATGCAATCGATGAGTATGAAACCAACCTCCACCACATTTGTTAGCATTCTCGCATTGTATGGCCAAATAAGAGCTTTGGAATAATTACAAACACTGACAACCACCAAACATGAATGAAAGTAGATTTTCTTAGATACAAGAATGGGGAAAACTTCATTAGGTACATAAACCGGTTACGATTGCTCTGGTGGTGGGCTCATACCTTATGCACGTTCAATTGACTTGGAGTCCTTCACACCACTTCCATTCGAGCACATGCATAGTCATCTTACTCTTTATTGCATAATTTTAACATTCTAGTTTTCCTAATTTCAATGGAGTTGTAAATCAAGATAAAGAATAGTATATTTTGGGTGATGATTTAACAAATATTGAAATTTGTAAAACCCTATATATTTTAGAGTCACAACACAATGATAAACAATAAAGTGCAGATCTGGGCCAAGTAATAAGCTAAATGAATTTGAAACCCGAGTGTAAGAGAGAGAATAAAATACCTAGCTGACTAAGAGGAATTTGTCACAATCGTGTTTAGAAAATTGTGTGACTGTTGGATATTCTTGGACTAGGGTGCTTGGATCAGGTCAAGGGTGCTTGGGTAATGAAGACTGCTTACAGGAACCCGTGATCTGTGAAAAACCTCGAAACTAATTTTTCTTGTGTCATAAGATGGTCAATAACCTTCACCATTTATCGCTTGTATGTCACTTTGGTTGATCGCAGAGCTCTCCGTAACTTGAAAAAAATGATCTCTGTAAAACCCTAAAACACATCAAATCTTAAAAATAAAAATTATGTAAATGGGGAGTAAGACTGACCCCTAAAGTTACCCGAATGAGTGAGCTTACAACCAAGTGCTACACTACATTTCAAAATCCATGTAGTTCTCATGTGTGTGTGCAAGAATTGTGCCCTAGGTGGCTCTTGTGCAAGATGCACTTGATAACGAGCAATAACTAGATGTAGTAATGTAGATAGATGTGTGGATGTCAAAATGAACTTCCCCTCCTATGCGTGTATGTAGAAAATGTAGTCCCTTATCCCTTGAGTGAAGATAGATGGATGCTTTGATGCTCTTAGAATGATTTTGGATGAAACCTTAGTTGGTAATAGTAGATGCTTAGAGCTTAGTCCTTTATTTTGGTGACATTGACTTTATATTTATATGATTTTCTTAGTTGAATTTTTAATTGACAACTAAAGGTTGAAAATAAAAAAATAAGATGCCCAAAAGATAAAATAAGCCCAAATGAGTGAGTAAAGTAAAGAGAGGTCGGGGGTGCCTAGGGGATGGGGATGAGGACACTGGCAGACGTCTAGCTAGGTCTTTGGTGTTCGAGTCATAATAGATAAAGCAAAGAAATTATCGATGGGTTGTAGGGTGTAAGAGGTAAAAAAGAAGACATAAACATAGAAAAAAGGCCAAAGATAGTTGTCAATTACTAGTTTTATCACTTAGGAATCATATGAATAGTAGTATGTGATTAGGACCTAGAAATGTACCCAAAACATGTGATTTAGTGTCTACATTTGCCCCCACTTTATGTTGTTGAGTGAATACTTGATAACATAAAGTAGATAAGAGATGCGTACTTGATAACCATGTAGATTGATGGTGAAAGCATGCCGAGGAGACAAGAAAAAGTGTGGAGTGATAAAAATGAAGTGTGGAAGCTAAGCTAGGAAAGAGGAAGTGACCCTAGGGGTGAAAAGTATAATGTGTGTACCATGTTGTACCTATTTTTTTCGTTGTCATGCTTGTGTTGTGCTTGAGATTACTTCTTCTTATAAGGATAGACCTCAAAAAAAAGAGAAAAAGAGTAGTCAAAGTCATGTATATGAAAAATTTGATCCAAGTATGTAAAAATGTGAAAAGGAACATGTGCACACTGATTCATGATGAGTGAAAAGGATAGAAAATGTCTTGAAACACTATAAACAGTGTTTTATTTGGGCGATCTCATGCCAATAATGATTTTTTTGGGTGATCTCACTCCAAGAATTTTTTTGGGAGATCTCATGCCAAGTGTGAGTTTTTTGGGTGATCTCATGCCACAAAGAAGAAGTGTTTTGGGAGAAAGGTCTAGTGTTATTCTCCATCCTTGAATGCTTCCCAAATTTATACACCACTATAGATGGTGTGATCCTACTTTGTTCTAGTTTGATCTTGTTCGATCCAAGTATAAAGAGAAGAAAATAGAGATAGAATGCATTTTTGGTTGCTAGAGGATTGTTCTTGTACTATGCAAAACCGTTTGTGTAAAGTGTTGAAAATTGTGTTGATCTAAGAAAATGAATGTAACTGCCCTTGGTCATGGGAACCTAAGAAGGGTCAGGAGCACTTAGGAAATCATTTCTGTATCTAGGCGCTAGCGTCTGTGTTGTGCTAAGGACCCAAGTTAGAATCTGGGCCATTTTTGTAACTATAGACTATGATGCTCTGTCGTATGTAGGTATGAACTTTGATTGTGTATCTTGCTATGAATGGGGTGATTGATTCACCCAATGTATGCCCCCCTCATTTGGGGTGCATGCAATGTCACTAGGAGTATGCAGCCCAAAGAGAGGACTAGACACTGATCTAAAGCTGATGCCTTGTAGGGGGAAGGAAATGTGCTTGGTAGAAACCAAGGCACATGAAAAAAAAGTGGTTGAAAACATGTGTTAGTGAAAACAAGACAAATATGCATATAAAAGACAAAGTGTAATATAAAAAGAAAGAAGACAATATAGACCATGTGAAAAGTGGGTTTTAAACATGGGACATCGCTCACAATGTTACAAGATAATCAAGGCCAAAGTGACCAAAAACATACAAACAATGACAAACAAGACATAGGGAAAAGCCCATAAACAATGGCATACAATGGAAAATAATGGAAAACAATATCAAGAAAAGTATCAGACAACCATGGTGGAAAATAGTTCTGCAAGACAAATGTTGCACATGAAGCACCCATTAGCATGTTAGAAAGATAAAAAGTATGTCAAAGTGTGTATATCCGATATAAAGTAGTGTGCTAGTAAGAATATGAAGTAGTATAAAATGAAACAATAACACATGTAGTGTGTACAAAAGTAGATGCCCTCAAGAGCCTCAATGTGGGACTGGTAAGAGGTACAGTGCCAAACATCCATGTTGCATGTAAAGGATCTAGAGAAGTATGCATTCACAACTAAGAACAAGTGAACACACATGTGTATATAGAAAAGATAATGACATATGAAGTATATGTCTAGCATGTAAATGAAAGTGTACATGTAACTAGTATAAGTAAGAAAGAGTAATGTGTAACCAAGATATGTAATATGTTGTGAATGTGAATGGAATGGAATGAAAAATGAGCATGATAGAATAATCATGCCCCCCCGAGTGAATGTAGATGAATATGAGAGGAGGTTCATTTATAAAAGACCCCTTAGTAGTCAAGAATGAACCATAAAACAAGAATGCTTCATCGGAAATGGTTTGAATATGTGCACACTAGAAAGATATGATCATGAAGCATAAAAAATAAAGAGTGAATGTGGTGAGGTTCATTTCAGATTTAGACCCTCAACAGTTGAGTATGAATTATGGAACTAGAGTGCATCATAGGTTAGTGTGATGTACGAGAACGTGATACCAAAAAGATGTGTTGTAAATGCATAGAGTGTGAAATGTGTCATGTGTATGATGTGAGGTTCATGGATGTAGTATGCCCTCAACAATCAAGTGTGAAATGTAGCACAAGAGTGCGTCATAGGGTAATGATGATACAAGTGTATCAAGATGTGTAAGATGTATGCAAAAGACTAGATGTGAAGTGTAAAGTGGAAAAAATGTGAGACACTGATAATGCTAGAAGGGGGGGAAGAGTAAGCATGATGCCCCCAAGTGTATGATGTGAATAATAATCAAGTAACATCATCTAAGAGATCATCATTGTCATGATTGAAGCTGAATGGAGATGATAGATTAGAGACCTGGTAAGAAATTGTATGAGATTGATCATGTAAAGAGCCATTGCAGCGTAAATATACATGCCCATTGCATATTCTTCATCGGTGAAAGGTGGTAGTGGAAACCATGTGCATACCAATGAGTAAGATTTTTGAATAGATGAGAAATGAATCATTACAAATAGAAATATGGGTGAAGGGCATAAGAAATGTGATATCAATATGATCGGGATCCAAAGTACCCCAATGTAATCAAGCCAAGACTACCAAAGTGTGAGTGGAGAAGTGCGCACAACAAAGACTGATAGATGGAAGACACGAAGACCATAAGCAGCCATAATGCAAACATATCCATGATATATGTGAGAAGAATGAGATGGAGGGAGGAGATCATCTAGTGTGAATCCTAGCTGAGTTAAGCCATCATATGTGTAAACAATGTCAAAGCAAGTAGGATCGAATGGAATGTGATGCCAATAAGAGTTATTCATGAAAAGAGTGCATGTGAAAGGAGGAAGCACAGATGTAGGCTCCTCATAAAAGATAAGAAAGGTGGTATAACGTCTAATGTATGGACAAACCCATGATAAATTACCATAGCATTAGTAGGAGGGGGTGTGGCTAGAGAAGATGGAATGAAATCCATGGCACAAATAGTTCCTTCGAGTGGAGGCAAGTTGTCAGAGTAGTCTATGGGTTGTTGATCATTAACATGATGTAAAATAATAATAGAAGTTGGAGTAGGTAACATAGTATTTTGATCTAAGTGAAAATATTTGAATGGGTCACAATCAACAGTTATGGTATATTCAAATCCCTCATATAATAATTTAACACATTGATGAACTGTAGAAGGCACTTCCTGCATAACGTGAAGCCATGGCCTACCAAGTAAGCATTTTTATTGAATTAGGAATCAATAAAAAAATACCACAATAATAATTTTTGTCCCGAAAATTGGATGGTAGGGTGATAGTGCCTATACATGGACTCATATAAGAATCATACGTATGGATAGAAATGGATGTTGGGTTAACCAAAGTAGAGGGAAGACCAAGGTCGTGGAGTGATAGAGTACAAATATTGATCTTAGATCCATTATCGATGATAGTTCACTTGATACCCCAGTTATGAATACGAGCTGATATATATATAGGGAGGATCATTGTCATAAATAGAAAGTTTGGTAGCTATATCAGGTAGAAAAGTAAGTTGTTGAGAAAAGGCATTTATAAATGTCTGATAAACTATGTCTGGATGAGTAGTAGAAGGAATCGAATATTAGCCAAAAGTGAAATGGTTTTGCTCTACATTTAGGATTGGCTAGTAAGAAATCATGAATAGAAATATCCATGATGAGGGGACCCTAGGAAAAATTAAAGAAGTGATGAAATGAAGACCAAAGAGCGTTTGAATAAGACAGGTTCACCAAATGAGTTAACAAATATTGAAATTTATAAAACCATAGATATTTCAGAGTCACAACGTAATGATAAGAAATAAAGTACAAATCTAGATCAAGCAATAAGCTAAATGAATTTGAAACCCTAAGTACAAGAGAGAGAATAGAATACCTAGCTGATTTTGCAATACATCCTTAAAGTATGCCAGATCGGAAGAATGATGAACATGAGGAGGAAAATGTCGCAACTGTGTGTCACTCACCTTCACTTTTTTGGGACTATATGTCACCGGTTGATCACAAAGTTCTCCTGTAACCTACAAAACAAATGATCTTCTGTAAAACCCAAAAACACATTAAATCTTAAAAATAAAAATATGTAAATGGGGAATCGATCAACCCTGGTCACCCAAATGAGTGATATTAGAACCGAGCATTTTACTACATTTCGGACTACATATAGTTATCATGTGTGTGTATAGAATTGTTCCCTATGTGGCTCTTGTGAAAGATGTACTTAAGAGTGAACAATAACGAGATGTAACAATGTAGATAGATGTCAAAATGAACTTCCCCTCTTATGCATGTATACGTAAAATGCAGTCCCTTGTCCCTTGGAGTGAAGCTATATGGATGCTTTGATGCTCTTAGACTACTTTTGGATACATCCTTAAGTGGTGACAATAGATGCTTAGAGCTTGGTCCTCTATTTTGGTCACATAACTTTATATTTATGTGATTCCCTTAGTTTAATTTCACAATTGACAATTGGAAGGACAAACCATAAGAAAATAAGATGCCCAAAAAATAAAATATTCCCAAAAGGAGAAAGTAAAGTAAAGAGAGGTTGGGGGAACCTAGGCACTAGTGTCCTGAGTCATAAAAGATAAATCGAACATATCAACTGGGTTGTAGGATGTAAGAGGCCAGAAAGAAATGAAACATAGAAAAAATGCAAAAGATAGTTGTCAATTGCTATTTTATCACTTAGGAATCATATGAATAGTATTATGTGACTAGGACTTAGAAATGTACCCAAAGTGTGTGATTTATTGTCTACAAGCAAATTAAATGAAACATGTTATCCAATAGTAAATTGTAGCTCTGTTTTATATGCACTAAACCAATATCCATGAATGTAAACACTACTGTCTTTTACCTCGTAAGATGGATGGATAAACAATACAATATTAGTTTGAATACAGAAACCATGTTGTTGGCTGTTTAGACGTGAAACTTAGTGAAAACCACTTCTTGACAACCTTATGAAATCTTATTAAAACCCGTTTTCATTGAGGCGTAAAAAATCCCTATAAACCATAAAATGAGAAAATCAATATTTGACTATGTACCTTATCACATGGAGTGCTAAAAACCCTAGGTTTTCCTCGGATGTTCATTAAATTTGTTTCTTCATGCATTTAAGAGCCTAGTAGGCTAGTTCTTAGCCTTAAACAACTACTGAAAGTTAAAAAATGCAGTTTGGTTTTGACCCACAATTTTAATATTGGGAGTAGAAATGGTTTTTGGTTTCTACATACCTCTCGTATTTCTCTGTTTTAATCACTACCAATGTTCGGCCTGATAAAATCACCTTGCAAGTTAGTTTTCCAAACTGGGTTTTATAGGCCCCAGGTCGTTGGACAATGAGGTGTTTAGGGTGCATTTACGATTGGTAGCTCCGGAAAGCCGAGTGCCAATTTAATATCGTTTATCAATTTAGGGTTCTATTAGCTCTGAATGTTTCCCTGTATATAGGGGAGTAGGTAGGAATTTGTTCCCTTGTGTGTTTGAGTCTCAAAGATGTTTTTGAATGTGGATTTTGAGCTACTTGTCTAAATTTGACACTTTTTGAAACTTGTAACTAACTAGAGAAAATTGTCATATGACCTTATCCAAGCAAAATAGTGATCAGAAACCTTGTAAACATAAAAACATGACTGTAGGAAACCATCTTGACGCTTGTTTGAAAATATATTGAATGTGAAAAGAAATGGTGTTTTCTCTCTCTCTCTCTAGCTCTATCTTTAGCTTTGAAAATGAAATGAAATGACATTTGTATTCTTACTCTCCTTAAAAGTGTGTTAGGTATTATTTCATTATTATTAAAAACTGATCTCAGTAAACTATCTCTTTTCAACAATTAACAAATCTTGTTTAGTGATAATTGGATGAAAAATTGATTGAGTTCTTTTAACCAATATAATGTGCATGAAACAATCACAACTATACTGCAAATTGAGAAATAGAATGCAAAGGAGACATAAGAATTTATCCTGGAGAAACCCAAGGTGGGAAAAACTCTAGTGGGTAAGCAAATTGCTTCCCTCTCACTATGTAATTCTCAAAAATACAAAGTACTGCCAATAATTGGCCTTCAAGAAGGATTCACACTCCTAATTGTATTTACTTGGTCATAACTTCTAAACAATGTAAAACTCACTCTCAATGAACAAAACAAGAAAGAAATCTAACTTGTCTTCTTTGTTCACACTTGAATTCACTCAAAATCACTTGCTAGAATGAAGAATCAAACTTTTATTTATAGTTTCTCTACCCAAGGATGGATGGAAAGATGAACCAAACCATTTGGAAGCCCAAACATTTGCAACTATTGAGTTTCCCAAATTCGGGCGTCATCGTGGATAGGGATTTGCTTTGGTGTAGATAGACTAGTGGTTGTGCAATCGCTGGTCCATATTACATGGTGGTTGTGTAACCATCACCTAGAAAACTTCCCAACAAGAATAATGATGATCTATAGATTTCATTCGAAGGTGTCCGAATCACCCTCACCGACTAGACTACCTCCCGAAGAAATAATATGCTGAGAATCTACACTGCAAGTATCAAATATGGAGATTACATAGAATTGGGTATTTAGGTCCATTTTTAGATCATACCTCCCCAATTTAAGGCTTTTAAGTCCCTAAAATATTCAAGGAATGATGTTGTTAAGAAATATCTTCCCTACATATTCTCTAGAATTTCACTTGGACTTGGTAGGAAACTACCCTTTTAACCCAATGAACTACATGTCCTTCACTCCTCTTTGTGCCATCCTCTCTTTCCACTACAATACCACATCTTCATCTGATTCAAATTGACTATCTAGGGTAAGCTCCTCAATAGACAGTACCAATACCCCCTCTTCATATTCATCCAACATGGAGGGCTCAAAGAGATGCAAATTTTCAACATTCACAACTGAGTAGATCCTCATATAAGGAGGAAAATCCAAGAGAAATGCATTCTTACCCACTTGTTCCAAAATATCAAATGGGCCATATCGAAGAGGCTTGAGTTTCTTATATTTTCCATGTAGCATTTCTCTTCTCAAGTACAACCATACCTTATATCCAACAAGGAAGGAATTCTCATTCCTTTGTTGATCATGCCATGCTTTATAATTGGCCTGTGAATTTGTCAACCTCTCACATACCTTGAGGTGTATTTATTGATTTTTATCAATGAATTTCTTAGCTTTTGGACCTCCAATTCCACTTTTTATGTTGTCTCTGCATGGTAATCTCAAAACAACATCAAAATCACTCTTAGGAAAATAACCAAAACATGTTTCAAAAGAAGTCTTACTGGTAGAATCATGAAATGCCTTGTTATAAGAATGCTGGATATATACCAAGTTCTCATCCCAAGTCTTTGGATGTTTCCTATTGTACCCTCTCAAGAGCTATACCAAGGTATAATTTAACACTTGTGTTCTCCCATCTTTCAGTAGATGAAAAGCGATAGGCCTCTTCACTTTGTATCCATCTTCTCCCAAAAAGTGGACAAAAATTTCCTATGAATCATGAGTCCCTATTTAACACAATAGAATTAGAAAAATCGAAATGAACCCACACATTTGTAAAAATAACTCACTTTCATCGTTTGGCCTTGATGGTCTTCCTACAAGGAATTAGAATACACATTTTGCTAAATTAGTCTAATACCACAAAAATGTAATCATGAACTTTCTTGGAAGTAGGCAAACCACCCAAAAAATCCATGGAGATGCTTTCCCATGGTTGGGAATGAACTGAAATTGCATATATAACCCCAAATTCCTATTATTAGGATTTCTTGTACTACATAAAACATAACCCTTGATGAATTTAGCAACTTCTTCTTGTATGTTTGGCTAATAAACATACCTCTGTAAGTGCGCTACAATATTTGTTACCCCAAAGTGACCAACTAACTTTTAAGTGTGTGCTTCCCTCATCAACTAAACTCTCCCCCTTAGACACATAAAGTTTCTTGTTCTTATAGAGCAACCCATCCTAGAAGTAGTATTATCCCCTAGGTGTAAATCCCTCACTTGGAGGTTTTTGTTGAAAGATATTTACAAAATATGGATCCTGCTCATAACCTTCTTGATATGATTCACAAAAAAATTCTTAAGAAGAGTTAATGTGCCCATAGCTGAAAGAAAAGGATGCCTAGATAACATATCAACTAACTTGTTAGTCACACCTTTCTTATATTTGATAATCAAATGAAATTTCTGTAAAAATCCATCCATTTATAGTGTCTATCATGCTGAAGTTTGTTCTGAGCTTTGTAGATATTGGAGAGGTTGGTGATCCATGTGAATGATAGTTTCTTTACCCATTAGATAATGTTTCCATTTCTTGACCACTTGCACAAGAGCATAAAATTCCTTATCATATGTATAATAATTTAGAACTGCACCATGAAATAATTTAGAGTGATAATATACAGTGTCTACCTCCCTAAAGTCGGATAACTCCCATAACATATTCATTGACAAAGGGGTTTCCACTTTGAAGGGACACTTTGTAAGTTAGGTAATGCTAAAACTAGAGCATGAATAATATTATATTTAAATGAATCAAAAGAAATTTGATGTTTCTTTCCCCAATCAAAATCCTTACCCCATGTTGTCATTACCGAGTGTAGCGAAACTTCTATAGATGAGAATTTATTGATGAACTTCCTCAAATACTAAGCTCGCACCAACAAAGCTGCTGGTTTTGGTCAAAATCGATGGTGTAGGAAAATTCTTAATGGCCTCTATATTAGTTGGATCAATCATAAACTCTCCATATTCAAACACATATCCCAAAAAGACAAGTGACTATTGAGGAAAATTGCACTTCTTCTGATTCAACACTAGTTGGTTATCCTTAAGAACTTACAAAGCTTGGCCCAAATGATCAATATGATCCTCAAAAGTTTTGTTAAAAACCGTAATGTCATTCAAGTACACTATAACAAAAAAACCTCATTACCTCATTCATCAACCTCATGAAGGTAGATGGTGCATTACATATCCCAAAAAGTAATACCAACCATTTATATATCCCATGCTTGGTCTTGAACGCTATTTTCTAGATGTCCTCTTCCTTGATCCACACTTGGTGATACCCGATTTTAAATCAAGCTTAGTAAAATATTTAACATGTTGTAACTAATCCAACAAATCATCAATGTGAGGAAGAGGGTACCTATTCTTGATGGTTATTTTATTTAAATCTCTATAATCAACACACATTCTCTTAGAACCATCTTTCTTAGGTACTAAAACAATAGGAGAACCACATGGAGAAGTGTTAGGATGGATTATACCTCGTTTAATAAAAAGACTGCAATGACCGTGTTTTACCTCATTGGAATCTTTCAAATACTTCCTGTATAATCCCATGTTTGGAAGCGGACTATCGGGTAAAAATTATATCTCATGCTTAATTGGCTTGACCAGAGGTGACCCCATAGGCTCTTGGAAAAATTCTCTAAACTATTGAACCAAATATTTTATATGTATCTACTCTTTGTTAGAAAACATGCTACAAGTGGTTTTAGATGCAACAATCTCATCTTCTGGCATATCCCTCAAAAGAAGAAATATAAATTTACCACTAGCATTAATAAGATTTTGAGCTTCAGTGGTGTTGTCCACTCAAAATTCCCCTGCTTTTAAGAAGTTGAAAATTAAAATTTTGAGGTTAAGTGTCTTTTCTGTTGTCCTGGTGATGTGAAAAGTCGAAAATTGGGAAAATCTACGTTTTTGGGTCATTTTGTGTGTTTTTCGGGCCTGTCGGACATTTTTGTCCCGCGTGTCCTAGGTTCACTTGGGCTCTCTGTTCCCGATCGGCCAGATTTACCCGAAGTCCATTCTTTTCGGGCCCATCGGAACTTTTTGTCCCACATGTCCCAAGTTCACCCGGACCCATTGTTCCCTTTTCACCCGATTCGGCCGATTCGCGTATTCCACGTACTTTCATCCCACATGTCCCAAGTTCACCCGACCCGTTGTTCCCTTTTCGTCCGATTCGGCCGATTCACGTATTCCATGTACTTTCGTCCCGCATGTCCCAAAAGCATTTGTGCGTCTTTTCCCCGCATCGCCCGAATCGGCCAAACTGCGTACTTCGCACTTTCGCGTCCCTCGTGTCCCAAATGAACCAAGTGCCATTCGTGCTAATTTTCCCGCTCTACCCGAATATCTTGCTTTTCAAATGAACTACCCCCTATGCATTTTTGCACACTGCTTTCATGCTATCTATTGCTCGAACCTTGCAACCAAAATTTCTGCGCGTATCCATTTCCCTTGCGATTCCATCCCAAGTCTAGCTTGCAGCTTTGCTCTCCGAGTTACTATCAACATGAAGATCAAATTCCAGGGGCAGGAACAAGTTTCACCACTCGAGTCTGCCATTCCCGATATCGGGGATAGTGAAGTTCGCCACCTTGATTTTGGGGATTTTTGGGCAAGGATGACAGATGCAAACCCTTCAGCTATGGCACAGATGATTCATGACAGTGGCTTGGCGTTCGCCGGTGGCTTCCCAATTTCAATACAATGTGCAGACACTGTACTCGCTTGTGGAGCTCATTTCAGTCCCGACTCAAGTGAACTAACAAACATGGAGAACTCATTGCCAAGTTAGATGCTACCACCAACACATCAGTCCCACGTGGCAGAGACATAGCCGAGGCGTTGAAGAGATTCAAAACAGAATCCTTAAATCAGTGGGTCCCTCCCAATCTTGAACGCTTGTCTTCTTCTCCTGATTCTTCTCCTTGTTCTCTTCTCCATCATGAATTTATTGTATTTAGTTGGGGTATTGCGATTTGCAACCCTTTAACTAATCATTAGTTAAAAGAAGTAGTTATTAGGAGTAACTAATTTGTAAACTATATAATGGCCTCTCCTTGCCATTTTGAAGGGAGAGAGAAGAACTTGTCTTATTTTTGAAAGTGTAAATAAATCTTGAAGAAATCAATACAGAAGGATTTTTCATTCTTTGTCTATCTGGTTTCCTTTATTCCTAAGCTATTCGTTTAATCTTATTAGATCATTTGTCTGTATTATGTTGAGAAGCTTTGTATTATTGCAGATGTTATTTACGAGACTTTGTGTCTTTTCAAATTTCATCTTATTAATGTGATACAAATGATCTTATTCCAATTATTGTACCAGCGCATGCATAAGGAATTACTCTGTCATTTATAATTCTAAATGGTTCCTTTCTTTCGTTCTCGCATTTCCATTCCTCAGTCATTTTGTGATTGATGATCCTTATAGAAAACACTTTCATAATATCCAAGTTCCACAAGAAAATCATGTTTTGTATATGTGTAAATAAGTTCATTTTTGAATAAGGGAACCTCTCCCATTAAAGAGGAGGGACTTCTTGTCCCCTGACTGTTGCTCTTCTTGGAGTCCTTTTGACGACCAACAGTTTTTGGCGACTCCATTGGGGAATCATATTCTAGTTCTATAATCATTTATTGATCATCTTTTGATCTAGTGACTCCACATTTTACTCGAGGGAGAAGGGCCCTTGGTATTGAAGATTCTTAGTTTCAGCTCTTGGAACAGTAGGGTTTTCCTTTCCCTTCAACAAGGAGAAATAGAAAGGCTCGTTCAACAAGCACTCCACCTATCAAGATAGAATCCCTACGGGTGGTATTCCTTCAGAGCAAATCAGTCCTAATCTTCGAGCTCTGATTCTTGCTGGTGTTTCAGTTCCTCTTCAAGCCATTTTTCCAAGAATGGTGGTACCATTGCCTTGGGGTCATCGTGTTGGGCCTCTTGCCCTTCCTCAACCTTTGCATGAGTTACCCAGAGGTAACCGGAAGAACTTTCCTAAATTCAAGGGCAATGGTAAAGTACATCCTGATGAACACATCACAACCTTCATCGTTGCATGCGGAGTTCTGGGAGTTGAACATGAAGATGTCTCCATAAGGCTTTTTGTTGAGACTTTACAAGATAATGCTGCTGATTGGTTCTATCACCTTCCGGCGAGCTATCACTAGCTGGAACACAATGAGAACTAGGTTTGAAAACCGTTTCAAACCGGTGGAAGACGTGCATGCTTTGCTAGCCCAAATTTCTCAAATAAAGAAGGAATCACAAGAGCCCATGAGAGAATTTGTGGCTCGATTCAACAGGTTGATTAACAAAATTCCACCAAATACTCAACCTGTAGATCAAATTCAAAAATGCTTCTTCCTAAACGCCTAATTGCCTGAAGTTAGTTATGCATTGAGAAGGGCTAATCTCACAACATTGGCTGAGGATCAAACTCTTGCTGTTAGTGTTGAAGATGATTTAATCATGTCAGGGAAGTTGAGGAGAGACCCTTCTAAATCTAAGTCTGCTTCTTCCTCCTCTTCCACTCCTGGACCTAATACTGATCCATTGGTACAAAAACTTGCAAATGATCTCATCGCCATTAAGAAACAATTGGCTCAGCATGCTCCCTATGCAGACGTTCCAAGGAGGAATTTTCAGCCCAGAAATCGTTTGCCTGCTTCTCAAACAAGGCTAGCGCTTGAAGGACCTCCTATTAAAGTTCCTGTCAATGCAACCTGTGAAGTTGAGGAACCAGAGGATGAGGAGGTTAATGAAGATTGTGAGGAATTTGTTGAAGAGGTTGATGATGAAACAGATGAACTTGAGGGATCTCGAGTTAATTTCTTCACCACTGAAGGCATTGATGAAGGGGATGATTACGACGAAGTAGTAGTAGACATGAATAGCGAATCATACGCTGTCATGACTCGAGAGTAGACAAATCAGAGGGAGAAAGTGATGCAGCCCACCAAGAAATCTAAGGAGCAGCCGACAACTATCCCTGTAATTGCAAAAAGAGGATCTCCTATCCCCATTTCATCTACACCAAAGGTGAGTCCTGTCAATCCTGCTACTAAAGTTACTTCTTTTTCCCCTAAAATTGATAAAACTAGGATCTCAAGTGATGATAACTTTGTCCATTCGGGTCTTTCGATATTATTGATCACCTAAAAAAGACTAAGGTTCAAATCTCAGAGGCTGAATATTATCAAACCCATCCCAAGGATTTTGCTAAAATGATTCACTTTGTCAATTCCCATTCTAAAAATACCTCTAAAGGCCTTTTACCCACTCCTTCTGCTGCACCACAGCCTAATCTGGTAGCCACTATCACCTCACCCAATGAAAAAATCAAACCATTCTATGTAACACTCCTTATAGCTGGCCATAGGCTCAGTAATTACGTCATAGACTCAGGAGCATCAGACAATGTAATGCCTACCAAAGTAGCTCATGCCTTAGGCCTGACTCTCACACGCACTTACGGATCTTGTTATTCCATGGAGAGTAAGGAAGTGCCCTTGGTCGGAAGGATTAAGGATGCACAAGTGGCTTTTGCCACTTTTCCAGAGAAGAAAGTTTTGGCTACTATTCTAGTAGCAGACATTCCTCCTTCATACGGGATGTTGCTAAGCAGAAACTTCTGTAAGGATGTGGGTGGAGAAATTCAAATGGATTGGTCACATGCCCTCATACCTGTTAATGGGCAAATGAAGAAGCTGCTGCCTGAGAAGCAGTCTGAGTATATTGTACAAAAAACTGATGATCCCAAAGCACAAATACTCTATGAGGATATGGGGCATGGAAACTACATGATTATGTCTCCAGAAGAAATCCAACTCCCCAAAGTCTCACCTAAAGATCCTAATGATGTTTGGATATTAGAGTTTGATGGAAGTTGTTCTTCAGCTGGTTCTGGAGCTGGTGTCATATTGGTGTCGCCTGAAGGAAGCATTCATCCTTTCTCATTCAAGTTGCAATTTGAAAATACCAATAATACAACAGAGTATGAAGCTCTCATTCTTGGACTCCAGGTGGCAAAAGAACAGGGTGTGAAGAATCTTCTAGCTCGTGGGGATGCGGAATTGATTGTCAAGCAAGTTAGAAACCTCTTCCAGGTAAAGAATGGAAGGTTGAAACATTACAGGAATCAGGTTTGGGACTCCATTGAATTTCTTGATGCCTTCTCCATCGAAGCAGTGCCTAGGGAGAAGAATACCAGGGCTGATTCTCTAGCAGTCTCAGGGTCATTGCTTATACCTCATCCTGACTTTTCTCAAGATAAGTTCACCATCGAGATGATCCATAGACCCAGTGTACCTGATAATACAAGTAACTAGCAAGTTTTCAATGATGATCAACACTTGCTTTCTTTCTTAGAACTCAAGGATAATTTTGAACAATTGTACTTTGAAGGAAGCGATAATTTTCCTCGTGAAAGTGTGCCCTTTAACGAAGAAGCCACCCAAGAAGAAGAAGCGGATCAGGATGGATGTATCAAACTCAAAGGAAACAAGATTCCAAAAGGATTGGTGAGTTTAGAAAAACTGTTTGACAAACACGATAGGTATGTAAAGTTTAGAGCTTCTACTGGACCCCAACAATCAGCCGAATATGAAAAAATTAATATTGGGAGTTCTACTGATCCTAAACTCGTGAACATTGGAAAATGTTGCACCCCAGAAGAAAAGAAGAAGGTAATGAGTCTTTTGAAAAAGTATAAGGATGTTCTTGCTTATTCCTATGAAGATTTAAAAGCTTTCCAACCAAAGGAGATGCAGCATTTTATCCCTCTCAAACCTGGGATTAAGCCTTTTAAACAGAAGCAGAGGCAATATAATCCTAAAATAGCTGACACAATTTTTCAAGAAATACAGAAGTTATTGAAAGCCAAAATCATTTTTCCTATCCATCATTCAACATGGATTGCCAATATTGTGCCCGTTAGAAAGAAAAATGGTGAGATTCGTATCTGTGTTGACTTCAGGAATCTAAATCAAGCTTCCTTAAAAGATAATTATCCCTTACCTATGATGGATCAGGTCTTGCAAGCAGTAACAAGATCCGAAATGTTTTCTATGCTTGATGGATTCTCAGGATATAACCAGGTAGAAGTTAATACCACAGACCAACACAAAACGGCTTTCACTACCCCTTGGGGTACCTTTGCTTACAAAAGGATGCCTTTTGGGCTCATCAATGCCGGTGCCACTTTTCAGAGGGCTATGGATTTGGCCTTTGGAAGTTTGAAAGGAAAGTGTATCGTCGTATACCTTGATGACTTGACTGTATTTTCTAAAACAAGGGCGGATCATTTCCAGCATCTAGAGACAGTTCTGCTAAGATGTAGAGAACATGGGATCTCTTTGAATCCTAAGAAATTTGTTTTTTGTGTCACGGAGGGGAAATTATTGGGGCACGTTGTCTCCAAAGATGGTATAAAAATTGATCCTGAGCGAGTTCAAGCTATTCAGCAAATTCCTCTTCCAACCAGCAAAAAGGGAGTGCACTCTTTCTTTGGTAAGATCAACTTTTTGAGAAGGTTCATCCCTGATTTTGCAGAGCTAACTTTGAATATCTCCCAAATGATGAAAGGAAAAAAAAATGTTTGGTTGGTCTCCTGAAGGGAAAGAATCCTTTGAAGGTATTAAAAGGGCCATTGCTAAAACTCCTGTTTTAGCATGTCCAGATTTCAGCAAAGATTTCATTATCTATTGCTATGCCACGGATAACACCTTGGCTGTTGTTTTGACTCAGGAAGATTCTAATGAGCATGAACTCCCAATTGCATTTATGAGCTATATTCTAAAAAATCATGAGTTAAAATACACCATAATGGAAAAACATGCTTTTGCAGTGGTTAAAGCTATCAAGCAGTTTCGTTTTTACATTCTTAACTCTCACTCCATGGTGTTGGTACCAGATACAACTATCAAGTCAATTCTCACATAGTAGGAATTTGGATCCAAGAGAGGGAACTGGGTGGCCAAGGTTCAAGAATATGATATTGACATCAAACTGACCAAACTCGTCCCGTGGAAAAGGCCTCATGTGTAAACTCATTCTTTGAAGAGCTAGACATGAGTTACTGGAGGATAAAGTTGGTCTTCCTACCATTCTGTTTCTTAGCTCAGTTGATGAATGGTATGCTGATATCACTCACTTTCTCACCTATGGAGAATGATCCTCTCATTTGACTGCCAAAGAGAAGAGAGCCGTTAAACTGAGATCAACCCAATATGTGTTGTGGGAAAACACCTTGTTTAAACGTGGGTTAGATGGAAGGTTTTTGAAATGTGTGGACAAGGAACATTAGAAGAAGCTACTCTCAGCTTTTCATGGTCAGGCATGTGGAGGGCATTACTCATCAACTGTCACTTTCATAAAATACTTCGTGGAGGATATTACCGGCCTACATTATTCAAGGATGCATCAAAATGGGTTGATAAATGTGAGCCTTGTCGACTTTCGCGGGTAGACCCAAATTGGCCTCCTTGCCCCTTAAACCAAAGCAGATCGAAGAACCTTTTCAGTAATGGGGTTTAGATTTCATTGGAACACTTAATCCCTCTTCTAGTGCTGGTCATACCCACGTATTAACCGCCACATTATTTCACCAAATGGGTAGAAGCCATTCCATAAAAGAGTACTACTTGAGAGTAGTATGCAATTTTATCAAAGAAAACATCTTGATAAGGTATGGTGTGCCAAACAAGATTGTGACAGATAATGCTTCAAACTTTTCTTCAATTGAGATGATGGATTTTTTCTATGGATATGGCATCTCCCTGGCTCACTCCTCAGATTACTATCCTCAGGGAAATGGACAAGCAGAATCAAAAAATAAAAATCTGGTGGCCATAATAAGGAAATTAGTCAATGAATCTCAACGTAACTAGCACAAGAAACTCTATGATGCTCTTTGGGAAGATAGGAACACACCTAAGAGATCCATTGGGATGTCTCCTTTTCAGGTAGTATATGGAGTGGAGGCCCAATTTCGATTCATAAAGTGGAGCTTCCAGCTGCATTTAATGAAGGCCATTGAAGATACCAGTTTCAATGATTCTTTGGATAAGAGAATCATGTATCTTCACAAATTGAATGAGGACAGATTGGAAGTTGCTGATAGGATATCTACTCACCAACAGAAAGTAAAAGTCTTATTTGATAAGAAAGCCAAGTTCAGGGATTTCAAAATTGGAGACACTGTTTTGTTGTGGGATAAAAGGCATGAACCTCGTGGTAGCCATGGCAAGTTTGATTCCCTTTGGCTCGGACCTTTCAAGATCAGGCACTTCACTGGTAAGAATTCTTTTTACCTTGATTATATGGATGGTTCTTCTCTCCCACTTCCTTATAGTGGGCAGTACCTGAAACTGTTTAAGTCTTAGGTGATTAGGAAGTCCTTTGTATATTCTGTATAGTGTGTGTCCTCCTTTCCTTCCCTTGTTTTTGTGTGTTGTTTGTGGTGTTGTCTTCTGTATTGGTTTGCTTTTTGTTTCCATGGCCCAATGGATAAGGTACTGGTCTACTTCCCCAAGTTTTTCTAAATTCTTGCCTTGTCTCATTCTTTGAATTTATGCCAAGTCATCCCCAGAAGGAGCCAGCTGTTGTCCACTCAAAATTCCCCTGCTTTTAAGAAGTTGAAAATTAAAATTTTGAGGTTAAGTGTCTTTTCTGTTGTCCTGGTGATGTGAAAAGTCAGAAAATTGGGAAAATCTGTGTTTTTTGGGTCATTTTGTGTGTTTTTCGGGCCTGTCGGACATTTTTGTCCCGCGTGTCCCAGGTTCACTTGGGCTCTCTATTCCTCGATTGGCTGGTTTACCCAAAGTCCGTTCTTTTCGGGCCCGTCGAACTTTTTGTCCCACATGTCCCAAGTTCACCGGACCCGTTGTTCCCTTTTCACCCGATTCGGCCGATTCACGTATTCCGCGTACTTTCGTCCCACATGTCCCAAGTTCACTGGACCCGTTGTTCCCTTTTCGTCCGATTCGGCCGATTCACGTATTCCACGTACTTTCGTCCCGCATGTCCCAAAAGCATTTGTGCGTCTTTTCCCTGCATCGCCCGAATCGGCCGAACCACATACTTCACGCTTTCGCGTCCCTCGTGTCCCAAATGAACCAAGTGTCATTCGTGCTAATTTTTCCCGCTCTACCTGAATATCTTGCTTTTCAAATGAACTACCCCCTATGTGTTTTTGCACACTACTTTCATGCTATCTATTGCTCGAACCCTTGCTACCAAAATTTCTGCGCATGTATCCATTTCCCTTGCGATTCCATCCCAAGTCTAGCTTGCAGCTTTGCTCTCCGAGTTACTATCAACATGAAGATCAAATTCCAGGGGCAGGAACAAGTTTCACCACTTAAGTCTGCCGTTCCCGATATCGGGGATAGTGAAGTTCACCACCTTGATTTTGGGGATTTTTGGGCAAGGATGATAGATGCAAACCCTTCAGCTATGGCATAGATGATTCATGATAGTGGCTTGGCATTCGCCGGTGGCTTCCCAATTTCAGTACAATGTGTAGACACAGTACTCGCTTGTGTAGCTCATTTCAGTCCCGACTCAAGCGAACTAACGAACATGGAGAACTCATTGCCAAGTTAGATGCTACGCTGCCACATTAGTCCCACGTGGCAGAGACATAGCCAAGGCATTGAAGAGATTCAGACAACAGATCCTTAAATCAGTGGGTCCCTCCCAATCTTGAACGCTTGTCTTCTTCTCCTGATTCTTCTCCTTCTTCTCTTCTCCATCATGAATTTATTGTATTTAGTTGGGGTATTGCGATTTGCAACCCTTTAACTAATCATTAGTTAAAAGAAGTAGTTACCGGGAGTAACTAATTTGTAAACTATATAATGGCCTCTCCTTGCCATTTTGAAGGGAGAGAGAAGAACTTGGCTTATTTCTGAAAGTGTAAATAAATCTTGAAGAAATCAATACAGAAGGATTTTTCATTCTTTGTCTATCTGGTTTCCTTTATTCCTAAGCTATTCGTTTAATCTTATTAGATCATTTGTCTGTATTATGTTGAGAAGCTTTGTATTCTTTCAGATGTTATTTACATAACTTTGTGTCTTTTCAAATTTCATCTTATTAATGTGATACAAATGATCTTATTCCAATTCGTTGTACCCGCGCATGCATAAGGAATTACTCTGTCATCTATAATTCTGAATGGTGCCTTTCTGCTCGTTCTCGCATTTCCATTCCTCAGTCCTTTTGTGATTGATGATCCTTATAGAAAACACTTTCATAATATCCAAGTTCCACAAGAAAATCATGTTTTGTATATGTGTAAATAGGTTCGTTTCTGAATAAGGGAACCTCTCCCATTAAAGAGGAGGGACTTCTTATCCCCTGACTGTTGCTCTTCTTGGAGTCCTTTTTGACGACCAACAGGGTGGCACTTAACAAAGAATTGTTTGAGTCTCCTGAAAAGGCTGAAATGATGTAGCTCTTACCATCATTCATTAAATGGTACTGTTGAATCTCCTCATCATGATAGTATCCCGATATTAAAATACAAAGGTTGCCAAACACTACATCACACACATCAAGGGGAACAACATCTATAATAAATTCATCAATAGATATCTTATCAATGTCAAAAGTGATTTTACATTGTTTAGTAACCTTGATGTCTACACCTTTCTTTACCCAACATATAGTTTTGGGTGATTGTAAGTTTCCAACTTTAGCTCCCGTCTAACAACTCTTTACTAATCAAATTAGCTTGAGAACATGTATCAAAAAGAGCATCCACCTTAGTTTTCTTCACTTGAATTTTTATATGAAAAATCTTAGTTAGTTCCTTTTCCTGAATAACATTGTTACTACCCAAACATACCTCTCTGTCGATGAAGGTAAAACACATAGTATTATCCACATCTTCGCTGAAAATACTTCCATCCCCGGAGAGAAATCATGGTTTTCTTCTTATTTTTCTTATTCTTGAAGGGATGTAATTTTGGGTGGAGCTTCCAACATTTTTCCTTGGAATGAGTGTCAACATCATAATTCCCACAATGAAATTTAGTATCCTTCTTAGAAATGGAAGTAGAATTTTTATTACTTTTCCATTTTTCTTCCTCAATTTTCTTGGTGTCACCTTGTTTGCTTGAAGTATGTTGAGAGGTAGATGAAATTTTCTTCTTATCCATATCTAAATAGTGGGCTTGAGAACAAGCCTCATCTACATCCACCAACTTGGACAAGAGAACTGGTCTCCTCAAGTGACTATGGAGTCCACCAATGTACTTCATTAGAAGGTCTCAATCCACTACATCTTTTCCCATCTAGACAAATTTCTTCTAGAACTCACTAGTGTACTCTTGCACATTTTGGTCTTGTTTCTACCTGAGATATTGCTAATACATGGACCTCTCTTCCTCATAACAAATAGGATAGAACTATTTTTTGATTATCCTTTTAAATTCATCCCACTTAGTAATAGGAGGAATATTCTTAACAACCAATGAATGAACATAACTTTCAAACCAAGTTAAAACATGATTGGTCAATTTTAGCCTTTTGACTCTCATTGATTTGATGCAAAACTAAAATATAACTCAAGTTGAGCTAGCCAATGGTATAACTTCTCAACATTCATGTCTCCATCATAAGGCTGAATCTCTATCTTTTCCTTTGATTTTAATGGAGGAGGTGTATGGATGGCATGGGGATGCTCTTAGTCATACTCATCAAGTATCTTCTTTATGGGATCCTAGTGCATTATTTAGAACACCAAGTTTCTCCATAAGTAATCCCATGATGGACTCCAATTTCCCTATGGAAAAGGAAATATTGACCACATCCTTAGATAGCCACATTTTCCTCTAGTTTGTAGAAATTCTCTTCTCTAGTATCATTCACATCTTCTCTATGAGCCATGTCTCGGATTCCTTGCTTCCACTTCCTAGTGGAAATCTCTTCTTCAAAAGGAATAAGGATACCTTCACCACTTTATTTTCCCTTTTAAGTAAGGGGCATCTAACTGCAACTATCAACACAAGTTAACCACACAAAAACAATTGATCTAATATACTCTGATACCAATATGATCTGTAAACTACCTCTTTTCAACAATTAACAGATCATGTTTAGTGATAATTGAATGGAATTTTGATTACTTTCCTTTTAACCAATATAATGTGGTTGAAACAATCACAAATATACTGGAAGTTGAGAAATAAAATGCAAAGGAGACACAAGAATTTATCCTAGAGAAATGCACGGTGGGAAAAACTCTAATGGTAAGCAAATTGCTTCCCTCTCACTCTATAATTCTCCAAAAAGACAAAAAATGCCAAAAATTGGCCTTCAAGAAGGATTCACACTCCTTATAATTATATTTTCTTGCTGAAAACTTCTCAACAATGTAAAAATCACTCTTAATGAACAAAAAATAAAGAACTCCATATCACCCTCTTTATTACACTTGAATTCACTCAAAATAACTTGCCAAAACGAAGAATGAAACTTGAATTTATATTTTCTCTACCCAAGGATGGATGGAAAGATGAATCAAATAGTTTGGAAGCCCACACATTCTCAAATCTTTAGTTTTAAAATTTTTGGCATCGTTGGGGATAGGACCATTGGTGAAGACAAACTAGTGGTTACATAACCTCCATGGTGGTTGCACAACCACCGGTCCTCATTCGGCGGTTGCGTAATCCTCAACTAGAAAAATTCCCAAACAGAACAATGTTGACATGTAGATGTCATTTAAAGGTATTCAAATCAACCCCATTCTAAATAGACCACCTCCTAAAGAAAGAATATATTGAGAATTTGCACTGTGAGTATCAAATATGGAGATTACATAGAATTGGGTATTTTTAGATAAAAAATTATGAAATCGTAAATCATGCTTGATTGTAGTTAGATGCCATGCTAGAAGTTTTGCTGAATAAGTTGTAGGTACACAAGACAAGAATAAAATGTTAGCATTGCTCGTGCTTTTGTAATATGGGATATCATTAAAATACATGTAATATTAAATAGAATAAATCAACACTATTGTTATGAACAAGAATGTTATTTATTGATTATTTTATGATAAGTAAGAAATTGTAGTATATTGGTCTTGGGAAAATGGGCATTCTATTCTAGGAGTGATTTTGATTATAGGTATATATCTTGCTAATGGTGTAGATGTACATTTTAACTGGAAATGAAATGATATTTCATAGCGTACTTTTGTGTGTTATTAATGAATGAACTCCTTTGTTTTTTACTAATTACTTTGGAATTCGTAGAAAAACCAAAGAAAAAAAGGATGACCTTAGAGTAAGATTCTTGTTTGAAACCCTCTTGTGTGTGAGCACATTAGCTTAGAAAACTGAAAATTAAAGGGTGATCCTAGTTTTCTTAACATTCTTTAACACCTCCTAGATTAGAGGTAATTCGAGAAAAAAATTAGGATTATGTCG
Source organism: Taxus wallichiana var. yunnanensis (assembly GCA_018340775.1). NCBI lineage: Eukaryota > Viridiplantae > Streptophyta > Pinopsida > Cupressales > Taxaceae > Taxus > Taxus wallichiana. The sequence goes on from CM031234.1 coordinate 833,359,940, forward strand.
TTTCTTGTCTCGCTTATCGACATTGTCCTGAAACCATCCTATGGAAATGGTAATGGTTAAACACTATTTAGAGTATGAGGGTTTCCCACTAGGAATTATATTCATGCATGTTGAAGTTGTGTGGGATGCTTTAGTTTAAGGCTTAGAGTCACTTTTGTGACATGTGGGATGAATGGTCTATGCAAAAATTTTGTAGTTGTCTTGAGGTTAAGCATAGAGGGATAAGCATTGAACATACTTGGTTCATAGGGTTAATTAGGAAATGTAATTTCACAACTTTGAAATGTGATCATGCATACCTTGGAAAACCATAAAGTGAGGTGGTACCTTAATTAGAATCCTAAATCTCATAAAATGCAAATGATATAAGACTAAAACATAAGTGAAACTTGGAGTTATCTTATAATTCAGTTAGGCCTTATTTTGTTGCTGAAAGTACTTATATATTTCTCCAAGTGAGTTTGAGTGTTCGAGAAACATAATCTCTTATCTAAAAAATGAAACTTATGACAAAAAAGAAACTTGAATTTTACCCCTTTTCAATCATAATATTTCTTCCCCTTGACCTCATGTTAGTTTCCCCTTATGTAATGAAAGCAAGGCAAGATGTCAAGTAATTTTTTTTTGGAAACAAAGCCTTGGCATAAGATGAGCATTGGAGGACTAGTATGCATTTGAAATGCTTCAAAACTAACAATTGAGTTGAAAACTATTGTAATGGAGAAAGGAACCAAATTAAGTGTATTTATTATGAATTGAATCTGAAATGAAATAAATAATATGTAACATGGTGAATAAGAAAATATGCTTCATGATAAATGATTTCAAGACCTATAAGGTTAAATAAGGGAGTTTAAATGGTAGTTAAGATGGAACCATCTTAAGTTAAGTGTTAAACAAAATAAAAGAAATGTAGTCTAGAGAAAGAGGAAAATGTATGTTTCATGTCAAGTTCTCTTTGAACCTTAAAGGATAATAATGAAATATGATTACAATAAAGAGGTAACCATGAAAATGTGATATTGTGGAAGGTGTCTATTCATGATGTTCATGTTGTGGTTTCATACTTGTTCATTTATATAAGTGTGGCATTGATTTGCATCTTGTGTCATCTTGATATTTGCATGTTCTTCATGTTGGTGTAAACATTGCATGTGGTGTTGAGAAATCTCTTGTGAGCCATAAATGGTGTCACATAGTTGTATCAAGTAAATGAAAGTCATTTTTTTATCCTAGTATATTTGGTCTTGTGTTTGGGTCCCACATGGGTGGGAAATACTATTAGTATATGAGAGAAGGTTCATACTCTCAAACCTCTAGGATAGTTTGGTGTTGTGGTGATTATTCATGATGGTGGAGTTGGGAGAATAATGTGTCTTTTTTTTGTTATATAAAAAACACGGTACTTATGATTATATGAATGCACTTGTTGTGCATACCACTTGGTGTGGACTTGTTATGATGTTGATGTGTTTCTTGATGGGAGTAAACTCTCTCTCTCTCTCTCTGTGGATTCAACATGAAATTCATGTGTATTACCACCTTGTTGTGTGAAGGGAATGTTTTGCAGATTGCAAAAGTGTTTGATATTTCATTTTCTAGTTTTATCATATATATGGAACAACGTGTTGCATGAAAAAGTGCTTCATAGTGAAATATGTCATATCATGTTAATTCCCACCATGTTGTGTTGTATTATGGTGTTATGTCACCATGTTGTGTTGTATTGGAATGTATGTCATAATATTAAACCTCTATGCTATTATATATGCATTCATATTGATATGTTATTAATTAAAATAATGAATTGGGGGCATATGGTGATTTCATGACCCCTAATGTATTATACTCACACTCTTGGTGTGTTATGTGGAAATGTACATGTTGTAAGCCATGGAATATTGTTATGTTATACCCCATAATTTTTCCATGCGTAAGACACTATGGATGTTGTGCGTAAAACATCATTGTATTAGTAATATCATTATGTGTTATGTTGTGCACCCTATGGGTAACACCCAAAAGTATATGCATGGAGATATAAGTTATAGACATAGTGACCATAACCTTGAGCCAAGTACGAGTTTTAAAGTGGAGTCTCATATAGACTGAAAATCCACTTCTATCTATTTGGTATACCTCGAGATTTCTCAATATATTGTGGATGTACACCAACTTAGGCTCAGCTTATGTAAATGAGAGTTTGTGCTCTCTCCTATTTGTGTTTTCCATCGAACAATCCTATGTGATATTGACTATGTGGATCCTCGTATGTGTGATTGGGAGATATATTTATTCTGGTTATATGTATTTTGTGAGTTGAGGATCGATATCTGAGTGCCAAAAACTCAATGAGTACCCTTTTTGTGGCCACATAAATGCCACGTAGTGATCATAATGTGATTTTCTATGTTTTTATTTTATTTAAAAAATTGATCTTCTTATCTTTTCTTTTAAGAACCTACAATTTTCTTAATTGGTGTATCTTTAAATTTTGGGCATTTAATATGATTTTGAGCTAACAAGAGGCCTTTGCATTACTGTGGCTATTTAGCCATTTATTTCGCTTAGTTTGAAATTTTCTTTTGAGTTTAAAAGAATTCTAGCCTAGGCCAAGGCTTGATATTTATTACCACTTGGCATTTGAATTTGATTGATATATTGGTTCTAACGTTGTGATGTGATGGAATAGGGTCACAAGATTCACCATGGAGTGGTTGGAATTATGGACCTACTTTGGTGTATGGGTGTATTCCCCAAGGGGGTCATGGGGCTATGTAGTATTGATATACATGTTACTATGCCACTTGGGCAGAGGTGATGGGTCTCTATGTGCCTAGGGACATAGGGTGACCAGACCCCATTGAATGGAGAGATAAGATGGCAAGGCTCTATGGTGAGTGACCCAACATGGAGAAATAAGGAGATGGGGATCTATGGTGAGTGACCTATCATGGAGAAATAAGGTGACAAGGATCTATGGTGAGTGACATGAATTGGTTTTGGTACTATGATTCTTTCTCTATTGGGAGGCATATGGAGTTCTTTGGGAGGCTTATGGAGATTTGGGAGACATATGGAGTGGGTATGTATGATTCATGAGTTACTCTTGTGAGTCATGTTATGTATTGTGATGTTTGAGGCTTGATGATCCTCTTTGTTGGCATGTGCTATTGGACCTTATCTTGACACTGTGTGGGTACAATTGTGGTTTTGAGTCATCGATACATGTGCATATGTACGAGTGTGTGGACTCATTATATGTTAGACACATGGGTGCGATGGATCTATGTTTGGGGCATATGTTTTGAGAATTATATGTTATTTGGAATACTTGTTATATTCCATGGTGGGGTTAGAGGTCTTGTGATGTGATTTATTCATGAAAATGTGCTAAAAATGTGTTTTGTGGGTTGTTTGTATTGTGCTTTGTACCTTGTGTGACATTGTGATGTCAACTACTTTGGGGAAACCTACTGGAACTTTGAAATTTAAAATCCTTAACAAGTGATAACATTATGAACATTGAACAAGTAAATTGTGCAATTAGTACAATTAATAAATGGTGAATACCCTTATGAGAAAACACATGCGAATGTGTTTCAAAACGACTATCAAAATTTGGATCTGAATCCACTATGGATTTGAACTATTGAATAAAGAGGTCTTATGAGCTTTGAAACTAAGAAAAGGTATTAAGGAAAATAATGAGTAATAAAATAAGGAGTAATGCCAATCTTCACAAAACATTAAGAAATTGAGGAAATTTTAAAATATGCTAAAACTTGCTCGGTGGTTGCGTTTTAAGCAACATAGCCCTTTTCGCTAATCAGAATTTATTGTTGTCAACTTCCCATGTTTTCTCACTCATCTTAGTTCCTAGAGTGTGTCGCATCATGGATGATGATTTTATAAGGGAGGGAGGATGTAGTGCCCCTCCAACTCGTAGATTTTTTCCCTTGCTCCAACCTTGACGGTTTGTGTGGATTGTTGAAAAATTCTTGTGTTAGGTGGTCATTTTGGCCTCGTTCGGAGTGATCTTAAAATAAAAATAACGATGAGATAATTTAAACATTTGAGATAATAAAATATAAAGATAAGTTTGAAGTTTTCCTTATGCGGACTAACCCTTTTGAAACCCATGGAGTGTCTTCGTGTCTTTGATTTGTGTGGTGATGTCATTTTCTTGCGATTCATTCAACTCTAGAGCATTTCAATGCTTAAGTTTGAAATATGTATATATCTTTTATAAATTCAACATTGATCTAACTAATTCATATTATGATATTAATAAAGCCAATACGCATAATTTTTAAATGAAGATATTTAGGTGATAAGGTCGGTGGCTTATTGGGAAGCGGTTGAGGTTTTGGTTAAAGTAAAATTTAAAATAATAAAATAAATCATGCAATTATCTATAGAAGGGAACTCAATTAAGTTTTTATAAATCATAAAATATTCCTAAAATTCCTAATTTTCTCTAACTACTTGGGGATTATGCCAACGTTGTTTCAAGGAATGAAATAATGGGATTTTGGATTAATGTGAGATTTTTTTAATGAAATTTCGGACATGCGTGGGGATTTTAGGAAATTTGGTTTTTAGGATAGTGTCTCTTGCTAGAGGATGTTCTCACTTTGTGCTTGGCTTGGTGAGGAGATATTTCATGGTGATGAAGAAGGGCATGAAAATCCCATTGCCTTCTTTAGAAAAGCTTTGCGAAACAAGATTTTTCCTTGGTGAAAGCCACTAAAATTTTTAGACCCTACATTATAAGCTCCAAAGTTATAGCTTATGTACCCCATATAATGGTGAAAGATATTTTGTCGAAATGGAGATGTCAAGTAAAAGATGCCATTGGGTCAAAAAATTTCAAGAATATGACATGGAGATTCAAACCACAAAATTGGTTCGAGGATTGGGCTTAGCAAGGTTGATGGCAGAGAGAAATTTACAAATGATAGAGATACACAATGTTGAAGAATATGGGCCACATCCTCATGAAAAGGTGATAACTTCAGTTTGGTATAAGGATATATTATATTACTTGATGAACTTGAATTATCCTATGCACTTAGACAAAAATCAAAGGAGGAAACTCAAGCTTTGGTTTCCCAAAAGTATATCTTGACTGATCATGGGATGGCTTGGAAGAACCCAGAAGGAGTTTTTCTAAGATGTATCACTGAAGAAGAAGCACCTAAAATAATTACAAAATTTCATGGGGGAGTGTGTGGAGGCCATTTTTCTGGGAGAGTTCTTTGCTCACAAAATTCTAAGGGTAGGATATTGGTGGCCTTCATTTTTCAAATATGTTGCCTTGTTGGTTTGAAAATGTGAGAGTTGTCAATGTTTTTCTGGAATAATGAAAGCCTCTAGGGCCCTACCCCTACAACTAGTGTTTGTGGAAGCTCTATTTAAACAATGGGGATTGGACTTTATTGGTGAAATATCGACTCTTCAAGTGCTGGTCATAAGTGGATATTGGTAGCCATTGATTACTTTACCAAATGGGTTGAAGCCATTCCTACTAGAAAATCAAATCATCAAGTAGTCAAGGATTTTATTCTTATAAACATAATATGTAGGTTTAGAGTTCCTTCCAAGATAGTTGTTGACAATGTCATGAGCTTCAGAGCTAAACCATTGGTGGCAATATGCAAGGAATATGGTATAAATTTGGCTTATACATCAAATTATAATCCTCAAGGAAATGGCCAAGCAAAATCAAGTAATAAAAATCTGTTAAAGATCCTTAGAAGGAAATTAGAGACAATAAAAATAAATGGGGTGAGAAACTCAAGTTTTCACTATGGGTAGATAAAGTTACCACCAAGAGGTCTACTAAAGAGTCCTTTTGAGTTAGTCTATGGAATTCAAGCCCTTTTTCGTTTGCACTTACAAATTTAAACATATCAATTCATGCAAAAATCGAAGATGGGGAAGAAGTAAGTCCATATGAAACAAGGATTAATCAGATTATGGAATTGGATGAGGAAGAAGAGAGTCCCATAAAAATATCTCAAGTTCAGAGAAAGACTTAAGAAAATATTTGATAAGAAAGTCACTCTAAGAATTTTTCAGTTTTGGAGACTTAGTCTTGTTATGGGATAACAAACATGAAGATAAAGGTAAACATGGAAAGTTTGATGCCCTCTGGATGGGGCCCTATTCTATTGATATCAAAATTAGGGAACATACTTTCTTTCTGAAGGACTTGGAAGGAAATTTACTAGAGTTTCCGTCATGACATGTATGTCAATTTTTTTGGATTAAGCCAAAGGAGTGGGTATAATCATTGTACAATGTACAATTTGTCATTTTTGTTTTTCCTTGGTTTGTTCCCTTTTTTATGCTTTTTCTCTACGGTGATCAAGTTTCATGACATGACAATATTCTAGTATGAATGTAATGTATACTTTTAGAAATCCTTGAATATTTTATCTCCTCGAATCCTTACCCAATCGACTAAGCATCTAGTATAATCTTTGTTCTTGTGGAACCCATAGGGGGTGCCCATCCCGAGCAGTGCCACTATTGGTGCTCAATCGAGTTCCTTAGATCAAGCACATATTTTTCATCGATTCTCCCAAAATATAACTAGTCTCGTGTGCTTCATATATTTTCCTACGATTCAAAAATAAATTTGAGTTAAGGAGAAGAAAAAATGTTGGGGGACTGGTTTAGTTTACCATGGAGTACAAGAACATAGTGTTCCGTGGGTTCTCCTAACCCATGAAACAAAGAAATGCCAGTTGGACTTAGGCGGTTTTTAATTAAACCCTCGGAAAGAAAGTAAAATCCACATAACAAAGAATAGTTGTGGGAAATTAAAAATCTATAGCTAATTAGAGACCAACACATGGAAGCATTCTAATGTTTTCTATAGCCAAAGCATTATGAATACCTCAAGAGTCAATGCTACATGTGACAAAAATCTAGATAGTACAAGTGACACAAATCAAAGGATAAGAGGTGGAAACCTTCCGCATTCAGATAACTTCAAAGAAGATGAGCCTAACAGAACTCAAGTCTGTGGAATCAACCAAATTTCATAAAGCTTTGGGTCAAGGACAAGGAAAATGTTGAGTTTCGATCAACGAAACATTAAGTCCATGAAATTAACTAAGTTTGATAAAAATTTGATTGGGGTGGTTTGACAAGTCAAAATGGATATGTGGCAAGCATTTCTATGGAACCAATGATGAAGTCCAAAATCCAAAGTAATGTGGAGCTTTCTCATTTGTCTATGCTTTGCATCCTGACAAACTCGAATTGTGAGAAGCATGGAGATTTTTGATTGGTTCAAGTTTCACACTTTGGCAAGGTCCTTATTGATAAAAGTAAATTGTGAAGTATCATGGAACTTTCTGATTGGTTTATGCTTCACATTCGAGAGGGACGATAACGCAAAGATGCATGGAACTTTCTTATTAGTTTATGCTTCACATTCTAACAAGGCCGATAATGCAAAGATGTATGGAAATTTCAGATTGGTTGTGCTTTTAAAAATTGACAAGGTTTTTGTAAATGAAAGTAAAATGTTAAAAGTGTGGAGCTTTCCCATTGGCTCACGTTTCGTTGGTGTTAGTTAAAATTATCAAATATTATGACAAAGGAAAAAAGCGTGGAGCTTTCTCATTTTCTCACATTTCACGAGGATCGAGTTGAGGTTACTAAATAAAATGACAAGTGAAGAGCATCAAGCTCTCTCATTGGCTCAAGTTTCACAGGATCAGTTAAGTAAAAAAATAGTCTAAATTGCAAAGCAAATGTGGAGCTTTTTCATTTGCAAACATTTCAAGATGGATAGTACAAGTAAGAGAAAATCCCAACATTGTGAAGGACATGGAGATTTTTCATTGGCTCATATTTTATAGTAGCCAGTATAAATAAGAGAATATTTAAAAAAAGTGAAGGAATGTCGCATTTTCTTATTGGCTCAGATTTTATAAAGGAACTAACTTGTATTCAAAGCCACATAATACACGTGGAAAAATAAAATAAATATACACGTAAGAAGAGGTAGTTCTGAGCCAATCAAAGGTGAACGTGTCACTCTCTTGTTCATCTTGACATGAAAAAATTCAAATGGCCATAAATTTCAATCCAAAGCTCCAAATCAAGAAAAATTAGTCTCATTGGAAAGGTATCCTCAAGCCCTTCAAGTTGGCATCATTTGATTCAGAAATTGATGGAACTTAATAGGTGCAAATGACAACAAAAAATGACACGAGATGCACTTGGAAGTATCAACTAACTATTTTTATGTATGTGGCAGTAAAGGCATGGAATCAATCCCAAAATGCTAACAAAAAAATCAGATATTTTCAGTTAGACAAGTTACATTCCCGCTCTAATTAAAAAGATCTTTCTTCATGAACAAGAAGAAGATTTACTTGTTATTTGGGGGAATCAAGTTGTAAGAAGACATTAAATTTGTATAAATATGGGGGCTTGTCCTCATAATTAAAGGGAGTTAATTTTGGTATTCTGATAAAAGAGGGCTTAGTCTTTCTATTTCTGAAAAAGGTCTAGAGATATAATTGTGAATACTACATGTTTCCTTTGTGAAATGCATATAGATTTCAGTTTCCCAAAATTCTGTGTTAAGGTGGTTGCAAGTGTACAACCATTGATGAGCTTTGAGAGAATTCATTTGATGTTACCTTGTTAAGAAATTCAATAAATGAATGAAGTATGTTTGAATTGTTGATTATTGAGTCATATTTTCTGTTGTAATCTTGTGCTTATTGCTTCACTTTGTCATAAACTAGATCCGTCCTTAATTTTTGTGCTTTGGTCATTAATTCTGATAATTCTGTTGTGAAGCATTTCCTCTACAATGTTAGATTTGATTGTAAAATCCTTTCCATAACGATTTTGTGCTAATAAATTTTTGTTAGCCTTTGAGTGTATCTTGGGTGTGCAAGAGTAGAAGCAGTAAATACTTCACTAGAATGCTTGCACGAGCTCTTGTGTGAAATATTTTAGAGATTGATCTAAAACTTTGCATCTGTTGAGTATCAAGAAATGCAAATCTTATTTTGTAGATATTATTTCCTCTTGATCTAGTTTTATGTACTTTCCAGGATTGTAGGCTACTCTAAGTGTTAAATGTTGTGTTACAATGATTGTCTCTACCTATAATTCCCCTTCGTGAAGTTACAATTGCCATAATTGACCCCATCCCCCCATATTAATGTATTTTTATTTTATTTACTATCTTGTTGCTCTAAATATCATTGAAGGTGTCTTTTATCCTTAATTCTATTATCAAGAGAATGCAAGAGAAATTGAATTTCTTGTCATAGTAACATGTGTGCAGTGCACTAAGCATATGTGACATTTTATGTAACAACTCATGAGAGTGAATTGTTATGTCCTTAGCCATGTTTATCCCAGATTTATCCACCATTTGAAAATAAATTGAGGGAACAAAGACTCCATCTCCCCCTTTGCATTTCAAGTTACCATGCGGGTCCTCTCACCTTGGTTCAAGGAAGGACCAAAAGCAGCAAGAATAGGCCATCTCCTTTGTACGTTCCCCTCAATCATCATAAGGATTGATCCCAAGGAACGTGTTAGATCCCTCCCCGGCTAAAAATGACATACTAAGCTGATCTACCACCATTCCAAGCTATTCCCCCCTTTTCACTTAGGATAATTTGTTGTCAATCCAACATGGGGTGAAGATTTGAGGACCAACATGATAAAGGATAGAAGAAGGTAAGGATAAATTGTATGGAGGAATACCTAGGTTTTAGAACGAAGAACCTATAAAAATCAGTCTTAGACCTTAAGTAGAGACCTAATAGTGCATGAGGACATGTAGGTTTAAGAAATTTCCATGACAACATAATCCTAAAATTTTGCGAGAAAAGAAAGAACTAGATAAAGGGTGTGAGAATATGTGCTTAGTTTTCCATGAGGCTTTGTCGGTGATCTAGAACAATAAGGCTTATATGAAAAGAGGGCTACAAGAACTAGACCTAATTAGCAACCGTCCTAGGTGATTTGAAGGAGTTGCAGATGAACAAAAGATTTTGAAACATTGGGTGAAGCTAAAGGCCCCTAAATGGTATCCAAAAACGTATATAGAATCTCATGAGCCCTTGAGAGTTCTTATAAACAATCAAGTTTGTGTGAATTCAGGGCTAATAGAGCTATTCTTAAGTATGAAGGTGAATTTGTAAAAATGAAGTCTTGATTCCTAAATGAATGTGTAGATCCATGATATTTTTAATGTAATTCAATTAAGAATATGTGGAAATAGTCCTTGAATTAGTTTTGATGAAAAAATTTAGATTTATTACTTATCTTTGTTATTTGAAGGTAATAAGGAGCAGTGAAAGAGACTTTCGGTGATGTCATATTTTGGTGATTTAATATAAATTGATTTAAATCTAAAGTTCAGAGTAACTACTATAATGAATGATATACAAATGCTAATATATAGTAAGACAAAAATAAACAAGAATATACAAATGTGAAACCCTAACCATGAGAGAGAGAGAGATAGAGATACTTAGTTGATTTTCAAGGATCTAGATGTGATCTAGGTTATGTGAATGTTATTCGATTAGAAATAATGTCATAGAGGCTTGGTGAGGGTTCTATACTATGAAGCTACACATGACGAAGCACCCGGAGAGGACAAGAGCGCCGACGTTAGTGTCGGATATGGGTGTTGGTGTCCAGGTAGATCTTTGTGGATCTAGTTTTTTAAAGGTTGGATGATGTTTGTTTTCCTTTTATGTCACGTGCTCGGGATTTGTTGTATGATCTACAAATATACCTATAGCCTACAAGAAATGAGTTTACTTTCACATACCCACAAACCACATCAAACCTAAAAAGGAAAATGTAGAATGGGGAGTCGAGACCGACCTTGACAGGTCATCGAAAGAGTGAAATTATGAGTGAGTGCCACACTTCATCTTATAATTCATGTAGTTCTTTGTGTAAGTGTTCCTAATGATTCCCTAGGGTTCCTTGTGCAAGTTGCATAATTATAATGGGATAGATCTATAATATAGCAAATGTATAGAATGTGTGGGATGGAATAAAATAAACTTCCCCTCCTATGTTGTGTATGCAGAAGAATGCAACCCTTTTCCCTTGAATGAGTGTGCTAGATGGATTCTTTGAAGTTCCTTTGGATGCAAGCTTAGGTGATAATATGTAATGCTTAGTGCTTGGTCCTTTATTTTGAAAACATAACTATGTATTTATATGATTCCCTTGTTTGAATTTCATAATTGACAACTGAAAGGTTGACCCAAAGTAGTAAAAATTAATTAAGAAGAGAAAGGGGTCCAAAAGGATAAGAAAGAGGTAAAGGACAAGAGCGCACATGAGGATAGGAGTGCTTGATGCTAGTGTCCTAACTGGGCACTATTGTTCGAGGCCATAGAAAGATAAAACAATCAAATGCTTTGGTAAGAGTGCAATATGTATAAAGAAAATAAAAGTGCAGAAGACAAAAAAAAGGATAAAAGGAGTTGTTAATTACTAGTTTTCTTTCTTAGGAATCATGTAAATGCTAGCATGCTTTTAGGACCTAGAAATGTACCCAAGTGCATAGATTTTGTGTCTACATTTTCCCCTACTTTATGTTGTTAAGTGAATAATTGATAGCATAAAGTAGATAGACGGGCGTACCTTGTAACCTTGTAGAGAAGTGTGTATCCAATAGCGTGCTTTGAGTGGACAAGTGAAGCATGAAGTGATCACAATGTGAAGTGTGGAGACTAGGAAAGGGAAGTGGACCCTAGGGGTGAAACCTATGCGTAGCGAAGCAGTGTTGTGTTTGCTAATGTTATCAGCTCCTTGTTGCATACTAAGGATGGACCTCCAAAAGAAGAGTGAAAGAGTAGTCAAAGTCCCATGTATGAAAAACTAAGGTAACATGTGTATAAGTAAGTAAAAGTGTGAAAAAATGTAAAAGGAAAGTGCACACCTGATGTATAAGAGTGTAAGAGATAGAGAACTGTCTTGATTTTCTTAGAGTTACTGGATTTGTTGTTGAATGGTGAGGTTTTTGGGTGATCTCACGCCAATAGCAAGTTTTTTTGGCAATCACATGCCAATAGCAAGTTTTTTGGGTGATATCAAGCTAAGAGTGAGTTTTCAGTGATCTTAGGCTAAGATAAGAGTGTTATACATTTTTGCACTCCTGTAAAATTGATAACTTAACGAGATCTCGACGTTTGTAGCTGATTGAGGCATGCTTTGTAATTTACGGGGGAGATCATGGGATAGCTCATCCGAGTTGGTCCTAGCTCACCGTGGTGAAGGGTTGAAGCCGAGTTGACTTTAATAGGCGAGTCGGGATATTGTCCGAGTTGGTGTAAGCTTGGATAGTTGTGTAGATTACGGGATTTAATACCTCTCGGTAACATCAATAGATGCTACCGGCCGTGCAGAGTTTAGGCATGTTGCGGGTGAAAAATGGTGCATAAGTTCCAAAGATCACCCTTAGAGTCTCACGGCGGTAGCACTCAAAATTTTTGGGCTGGTAGTATGTATAAAGATGCTACTAATGTGTAACACTCAAAATGCTACCAATTGGTAGCATTTTTAGTACTACCAATTAGTAGCACAAAGATGATAATGGAGAAGCAACAGTAACAACAAGGGTACCAAATAATTTGTATGCAGATGCTAGTAGGCGACAAAATTTTGCACTACCAGCCCGGTAGTGGAAGGGAAGTGTTCATGCCATGATGAAGCAAGGCATCGGTAGCAGTAAAAATTGCTACCGACCAGATTACATATTATACAACCGGTCAAAAACAAGAGATAAGATAAAGGAATGTGAATGACTAGTAGAAAAATATAGGTTCCTAACCGAAACCGAGAAAGAATTATGCAAATGGTCATGAGAAAAGGAAAATGCTACCGTCTGGGAGAAAAAATGCATGCAACCGGTTGAATGCAGGAACGAACCAAACATTAATGAAAATAGTACGGGGTTTGTTCAACCACAAGTGTAATGAGGTATGATACCCATGACTACCAGTGTAATCAAAGTGCCAATTCATATGGATTTCTATACCTTTTTAATGAAATATGTCGGTTGGTGAAGCAATTCCTAGGTTATTCTCTCTATATATTGTAAAATTCACCTCATTTGGAGGGGACATTCTGTAATGTAAAGGAACTTTGTCAAAATTGTTCCAGCACTTTTGTGAGCTACATGCCTCAATTTGGGCATTTTGTAAAAGATTTTCTCCTTGTATCTACTTTGTAATGGATTGTGCATCCCTGTGAGCAATAAAATTTGTGTTTTGTGGATTTTCCTACCCTAACTCGAGTTATATTGCATTTTTGCCTTCTATTATATTTGCAGGTATATTGTGCATGTTTCAATCTCTTTACAAGACCCAAATTTTTATACCCCATGAAGATGGAGGTTTGAGTGTTGTCCTGGACTATGACACTTGATCGCCCTCTCTGCCTCATTTTCTCTTTATTTTTTCATTCACTTGGAATATCTCCACCCCCTTGTTCTTGGTGTTATCACCTCCTTTGGTGTAGGATCTAATTTTATGCATCTCTCTCTTCCCTGGTCCTTGGAATTCTAGGTTAGTGTTAGAATAGTTGCATTTCCCTTTCTAGGAGTAGTTTTAACATTAAGAATAGGTAGAGGAACCAACCTACTCGGAGAGTTTTCTCAAGTTCATGGTCCCACACCTAGAGATAACTCCATTTTAGAAAATTACACTGATTACTCATATAACTCATTTGAAGCATTCGGAGGGGCTATAATTTTGTACTAACAATTTTGGTACACCCAGTGGGACCAGAATTCAATTCTTCCATGTTTATCAAGATTGTATGTGTCTTGGTGAATTTATAGCCTTTGGAGGGTCTCTATTAGCACATTTGGTGACTCTTAGGATTAAAATTAATTGGTTTTAGTAGCCAAGGTTTCTCATATTCATGAGAAGGATCCAAAAAAGGTCAAGAACAAGAGAGGAAGGGATATTTGAATATTTGCAGTGATTTTCATGAAGAGGAAGAAGAGGAAGAAAATTTCAGAGATCTCAATCTCCACCAAATAGAACTCTTTCAATGCCTCCACCTCAGTAGGTCATTTCTTCAATCTGCTAAAGTTATTAGAAAAATTATAATGGATGCACAACCATCATCCAAATCCATTTACAAATTTCACATGCAATAGTCCACTTACCCTCAATACGCATAATCCAATTATGGTGGCGGTTTTAAAAAACATTCCATTCTTCAATGAAGAGAATCATACAACCCCAATTGATTATATTTAGGATAAGGCAAACGTCTATGCCATACCCAAGATTATTTATATGGACATGGAAGTAAAAATTATTGCTTATTTTTTCAAAGGAAAATATCTACAAAGTGGTTCGAAACTTAGTAGTGACATCAATTCATAATTGGAATGAACTATGCATGACTTTCTGTGATTAGTTCGGAGAGAGGGGAGATAATCTATCTCTATTGGAGTAGTTGACTACCATCAAAAGAGCACCAAATGTGCAAATGGGTGATTTCGATTTCAGATTCCAAAGGATGTGGGATAGGATCCCAATTTCTATAAGACCAATAAATGATGGTGTATTTCTCCATTTCTTTAAAACTCTAAATTGTGATATATCTATTATGATATAATCTATGGGAGGGATAAATTTACCTATAACATATGTCATAGCCATTAGAGCTGAGAATTACCTAATTCAAGTTGGTAAACTTACACCTAGGCCACCTATTCCTCTTGATCCAGAAATGGGAACCCTAGTCATAACCAAACACATGCATTAGCCCTTATTCCTGCTCCTAGAAATTAAAATTCTAGTAAATATTCCACCTCTTCTAGTACCTCAACTGAGCTCTAAGAGGTCATGAAACAATTACATAATTTAGGGAATGAGTTAGTAACCCATAAGAGGTAACAAGCCCAAAATTTTAGACCCTATCAACTTCAATACCAACCCAATAAGCCATCATATCAATCTAATAGATCTCATACTCAAGTTGCTAATCAAAACCAAGGATAACCTCCTAGCTACTAGGCCATTCCAGCCGTATAATCCTAATGCAACTTCAACATCCAAAGCCTTTGTTCTAGTTCAACATAACCTTGCATGTGAATATGAATGGTGTTTCCCTTGTGGACAACCCCATAATCGAAAACATGTTTCAATGGTATGCTAAATCAAGCCTTAATGGTACAGAGTGTTGGTATTACACAAGAGACAAATGAAGAAGAAAATGAACAACACACAAGAGGCACCCCAGAATGATACTTCATTGGTAAACTGGAAAAGAGAGGATTTATGTGGAGTTAATCAACCTCTTTTAGGGTGTAGCAACTAACACAAGGGCTAGGAAGAGGGCTATGGTTGAAGAGAAGTCATCAGATTCAAATGCTTCTCAGCCTTCTATCACACTTCAAGGAGTTAACAACTCAAGTGTAGTCCCAAATCCACATAATCAACCCAAAACACCAGTTGTATCAGCTCACGTACAAGAGAAAGTAACACCAATCAAAGGGCAGCGAGAAATGTAGTCCATCTCCATTCAACATCATCAATCAATGAAGAAAATGAACTTCAACATCTCCATGTGGGAATCTTTGACAATTCTAGGATAGAGGGACCTTTTACAGCTACCATGGCCAACTTTTCCATCTCCAATGAGTCATCCAGAGATCAATAAAAATTTCTCACCAATGCAACTCAACCAAAACGCAGGTCAATCGGTATAAATGTGAAACCTCCTACATTTTATATGTCTCTAATAATTGGGAACAACCTAGTACATAACTACATGATTAACTAAGGGGAAAGTAGTTCAGTGATACCTAAACAAATAAGAGATCAGATGGGTCTAAAATATGAATTTGTCCCGAAATAAGTGGTATAATTGTATGGGACAATAGTGGGAACAATAAGATTCATCAAGAATATGAATCTAATGCTGCATGCATGCCCAAATGTCACAGTTTAGCAAGACATATCAGTCATTGATTTACCACCACTCTTTTCTTTGTGCTTGTCAAGGACTTCACGACTAAAATTGGTGGGTACCTATCAGCTGATTGGTCCCATATTCTCTTCAGAAAAAGGTATGGAGCTATGGATATAATTACATCGGAGATAATTGTAAATTACCACATTGAGCCTTACATGCCAAGTCTAATCAATGACAATTTCTAGCCTTTGATTAGGAAGATTTCCCAAGCACTCAGGAAGAAGATACTAAGGTTGGAGGCATTCCAGATTTAACACTTGATGAGTGGGATCACAAAATACATGCTTATGATCCATACAAAGAGATGGAGGAAGCTGAATTGGGCATCTATTGTCTACATGAGGAAAATCCACCTCTTCTTAGCATCACCAAACCAAATGATGAAGATGAAAATAAAGTTTGGAAAAAAATTTTGATGGTTCAAGAAGTAAAAAAGGTGCAAGAGGAGGAAAATGCTTATATCTCCCAAAGGTATGAAATATTACTCATCTTTCTAGTTCTAATTCAATTGCTCAAATAACACAACTGAGTATGAAGCATTAATCCATGGATTACACTGGGAAAGGAAAAGAGGTATCAAGAACTTACACATTTTTGGGGACATTGAATTGGTTGTAAATTAGATTAGAGGGTTTAATGCTGCCAAAAATAATCTTCTCAAGAGTTATAACAATAGGGTATGGGATCTCATAGAAGAATTTGAGGCATTCAACATTAATTCCATTCCAAGGAAGAATAATGAAGTCTGCAGACAGACTTGCAACAATTGGAGTAACATTTGACAAGGTTGAAAGTATTAAACGAGATCAAGTACAACATATTATCAAAGTAGTGGTAAGGCCAACTATTTCAAAAAATAAGAAAAGCTGGCAAGTGTTCGAAAGTGATTAAAAAATCATCAATTTCCTTTGGGAAGAAGATGAGTTATTTTACAAGAATCATGACAAACTAGAAAGACTATATGGGGATCAAGTAGTAAAACTGAGAACAAAAAAATCCTAAAAGGTTTGGTGACTCTAGAGTCAATCTTCAATCCTAATGACTAGTTCGGAAGGAGAAAGCAAATATCCAGGGTTAAAGGTGAAGTTTTATAACTAGTTTCAATTGCAGAGGGTAAAGTG
This sequence comes from Taxus wallichiana var. yunnanensis, assembly GCA_018340775.1. Classification (NCBI taxonomy): domain Eukaryota; kingdom Viridiplantae; phylum Streptophyta; class Pinopsida; order Cupressales; family Taxaceae; genus Taxus; species Taxus wallichiana. Next base: position 833,377,078 of record CM031234.1, read on the forward strand.
CTTTAGATTGGAAAAGTAAGTACTCATCAAGAGAAATATGATTTCATTCAACTTTGTCAAGAGTTTCTAGATATATTTTCTTGGAGCTATGAATATTTGAGAGGATTTGATCCAAGTTTGGCCTAACACACTATTGAGCTAGATCCAGAAGACAAGCCCATTAGATAGAAAAAGTTCGGTGAATCCTCATATTGAGCCTCTCATGAAAAGGGAATTAAACAAGATCATAGAGGCAAGTATCATCTTTCCAATTAAGCAATCTTCATGGGTAGCGGGAGCATGAAGGTTGCGGGGTGAAAAATGGTGTAGAAACGTCGATAACACTCAAAATGCTACCGGCTGGTAGTATGTATGGATGCTATCGACTAGTAACACAAAGAACGGAATGGAGAAGTAATTGCGTGACAAAAAGGGTGCCGATAGCATTTTTACAGATCTACTAGCTAACAACAAATTTTGTGCTATCGGTTGGTAATTAAAGGGAAGTGTTCACACCATGATGAAGCAAGGTACTAGTAGCGGTGAAACTTGCTATCATCCGGTTGTATATTATGCAATCGGTCGATAACAAGAGATAAGATAAAGGAATGCAACCAATCGATGGAAAATATATGCTCCCGATTGACACCAGAAATAATTATGCAACTGGTCACGAGAGAAGGAAAATGCTACCATCTGGGAGTAAAAAATGCATGCAACTAGTTGAATGCAAGAATAAACCGACATTAATGAAATTAGTACAAGTTTTGTTCAACCACCAGTTTAATGAGGTATGACACCCATGACCGCTGTGCAATCAAAGTACCAATTTGTATGGCTTTCCATACCTCTTTAATGAAATTTATCGATTGGTGAAGCAATTCCTAGGTTCTTCTCTCTATATATTGTAAAATTTTCCTCATTTGGAGGGGAGACATTCTGTAATGTAAAGGAACTCTCAAAAAATTTTCCAACACTTTTGTGAGTTGTAGGCCTCGAATTTGGGCATTTTGTAAAATATTTTTGCCTTATATCTACTCTATAATGGATTGTGCATCCCTGTGAGCAATAAAATTTGTGTTTTGTGGCTTTTCCTGCCCTAACTCGAGTTGTATTGCATTTCTTTCCTTCTATTATATTTGCAGGTATATTGTGCATGTTTTGATCTCTTTGCAGGACCTGAATTTGTTGTGCCCCATGAAAATGGAGGTTTGAGTGTTGTTTGGATTGTGGCACTTCTGTTTGCCCTCTCTTGCCTCATTTTCTCTCTTTTTCACTCACTTGGAATATCTCCACCCCCTTGTTCTTGGTGTTATCACCTCCTTTAGTTTAGGATTTAATTTTATGCATCTTTCTCTTCCCGACCCCTTTGAATTCTAGGTTAGTGTTAGAATAGTTGCATTTCCCTTTCTAGGAGTAATTTTAGTGTTAAGAATAGGTAGAGGAACCAACCTACTATGGAGACTTGTCTCAAGTTCATGGTCCCACACCTAGAGATAACTCCATGTTATAAAATTACACTAATTTCTTAGAAAACTCACTTGCAAGCATTCAAAGGGTGTTGTAATTTTGTACTAATAAAGAGTGTTGGGGAGAGAGGTATAGTTCTCTCTCCTTCCATGATGATTCTTAAATAAGCACCACTACAGATGGTACATATTGATTTGTTATGATTATTCTAATTAGTCCCGATTGTAAATGAAATTTATTGATAAATCCAATTACGTAACTAGAGGCAAGTTCTTGCTACTGAGAACCGTGTTATAAACTACTGGAGATCATGTTGAACTATGAAATTGACTATTTCTACCCCTAGGACATTAACACTTAGGGGAGGACATAAGCACTAGGCATTACTATCTACTACTGGGTGCTAGTGTCCAATTTGTGTGTGAGGTACAAGTCGATTCTCGGACCATTCTATGACTTTATTCCTATGCTGATTTTGTCTTTGTGTTGATACGTATTGTGCTGATCTATACTTTGTAGCTCTAAGCTATTGTAGGGTCATTCATTCACCCAATATATGCCCCCCTCAATTTGGGTGCATGTGACAACAATAAGAGAATGCGGTCCAAAGGAGAACAACCTAATATGATATGCATATCTAAAATGGAGATACGTGCAGGGGGTAGGGGATGTGCATGGTAGAACCAAGGAACATGAAAACAAGAGAGGCTAGTAACATTTGTTAGTTGTAAAAATAGCTAGTATGCAAAATAAGACAATGCAACAAAAAAGTAAGAAGTTAATATAGACCACAAAAAGTGGGTTTCATACATGGGAAATCACTCACAATGTCACAAGACAATCAAGGCCGAAGTGGCCAAAGGCATACAATGATCACATAGGACATAAAGCATAGCCCGCAAACAATAACTTACAATAGAAAATAATAACAAGAAAAATGTATGAAATAACCATGGTTGTCTATAGTCCTACAAGAAAATGCTACACATGAAGCACCCATTAGCATGCTAGAAAGATAGATAGTATGTAAAAGCATGTATAAATCAATGATAAGTAAAGTAATAATGACTGGACATAATAAGTACTTGAAATGCTAGAACATGTAATGTGTAAAGTGTGATAGTAGAAAATGTAGATTCCCCTAAGAGCCTTAGTGGGACTGGAAAGGTATTTAGTGTCGAGCATCATGCATCGTGTAATATGTAAGAGATTTGCATTCACTTCCAGAGACCAAGTGAATGCACATGTATATATGAGAAAGATAATGACATACTGATTATTTATCTAGCATAGTAAGCAAAGTGCAAGATGTAAGTAGAATAAACTAGCAAGAATAAATGTAACCAAGATATGCAAATGTTGTATGAGTGTGATGGTGTGATATGTAAGGTGTGAAGATGATAGGATCAACATTTCCACCCAATGGATGTGTATGAGATGAGGTTTATTTATAAATTCTCCCTCAACAATAAAAAATGAACCATAAAACAAGAGTGTGTCATTGGAAAATGAGTATAGCGCGTGAGAATAGATGCTAGAAAGATATATCATGAAGCACTGAGCATGAAGTGTGTAGATGTGAGGTTAATGGATGAAGTGTGCCCTCAATAGTCAAGTGTGAACCGTAACACTAGAGCGTGTCATCGTAGGTAATACATGAGGAACTTTATTTAAGCGTAATATTGTTTGAGATGCATGACATTGAGGGGATTATTGAGTGGCTTTCCAAGAAGAGTGGTGAGATGGTATATGCCATGACCTAACTTATCTGTTATGACATAAGGGCCAATCCAATTAGGTTTGAACTTTCCTTTTACTTGAGCGTCTACATTAGTATTCTTTTGATTTTATGTAAGAATAAGATCACCAATATTGAATTTGCATGGATGTATTTTGTTATTATAAGCTTGTGTAATGCATGTTTGATATACTTAAAAATTCTCTAAGGCTGGTACATGGAAAAAGTCAAGCATTTCAAGCTCATTTAATCTATTGTCACAAGTATTCATTATCTTTTAAAATTCCTTTAAAGAACACCATAATGAGGGAATTTCAAGTTCTAAAGGAATGATGACCTTAGTGCCATAGACAAGTGGAAATGGCATAGCGTTAGTGGGACTAAAAATGCTTATGCAGTAAGCCCAAAGAGAATATAAATTTTGATTATGCGAGTCACTCCCAAAATTATCAAAAAATTTGCGTAAGATTTTGAAAATGGTTTTATTAGTAGCTTCAGCTTGGCCATTGCCCTATGGGTAATAAGGAGTAGAAAATGTTTGCTTAATTTTGAACTTGGCACAAAGTCATTTAACATCCTTATTTTTGAAAGGGGATCCATTATCAATGATAATAACATATGGTACACCAAAGCATGTGATTATGTGAGTAGTAATAAACCGCATAGATATCAACACTAGTAGTGGTTTGCAAGGGTGTTGTTTCGATGCATTTAGTAAAGTATTTAATAGCAGTAATAATGAACTTGTGGCCATTAATTGATTATGGATTGAATTTTCCAATGAGATCAAAACCCCAGAGGAAAATGGCCATGATGAGGAAATGGGTTGGAGCTCATATGCAGTGCATGGTGGAGATTGTTGTGCTTTTGACATTTGTCATAATGAGTGGAATATTCCAAACAATCTTGCTCCATGGTGGGCCAATAATACCCTTTTTGTAAAAAATTTTGAGACATTGCTTTTCCCGAGAAGTGTCTGCCACAGAGGCTATCATTGAGTTTGGAAATAGCTAAAGGGATATCATTAAAAAGCTTAAAAATCATAAAAAGTGACTATCGAATGACCTTTTAAAAAGTGAGGCCCCAATAATTACGTAGCATGTGGCTTCTCACCATAATTTACTAAGCTTCATGAGGCTATAAGTCAGAAGGGATGGTTTATTGATATAGGAAATTAAATATCGGGGTAAACCATTTAGGATTTTCATGGTTGATCAGACAATAAGAAACATCTAAAACCAAACCATCGGTGGGGGATGGTGTAGGTGGTAGATTATAAAGTGGCATGATCATCAATGATATCTTGTGGGATGAGAGAGGCAACATTGGCCATGGCATCAACATGATGATTGTCTTTATGAGGGATGACAGTGATAGAATAGGATTCAAATGTGGCCAATATAGCTTTGAAAAGGTCATTATAGGGGATGAGTCTCTCCTCTTTGGTTTGGTATGTGTCATTGACTTGATTAAAAATTAGTTGAGAGTCACCATGAATATGGATATTATGAATAAGAAACTTGCTAGTGACAAAGTGATACTAAGGATAACATTTGTATTTAGTGATGTTATTGGTATAAGAAACTCCTAAGTGGCAAAAATATAAGATAGTCACCATGAAGGGTGATGAATACAATTCGAGCTCAGACATCTTGAGGTGCAATGAGATCCATCAAAGTACATGGTCCATATATCATTATCAATTATATAAGTAGTAAAGTCATCACGAAAATAGTCACGAGATAGGAGAAGGATCAGGAAGAGGAGCATCAAGTAACTGATTGGAGATGACTTGACCCTTGATGGAATTTTGTGGGATAAACTTAAAATAAAATTTTATGAGTAACATGACCAATTAGGCAAGGAATTTAGAGAGATGTGCATGAGATAGTAAATATAATAAAGGGTCAACTTTGGTGATGATATGGATCTCATGGTGAGAAGATAGTAAAGCAAATTATCTACGATAAAGACAAGACCAAGGCATACTTTCTCAATATAAATATAATTACATTCATAAGTGAGTAATGTAAGACTAATGAAAAAATTGTCTCAACCACTCATATTAACATTTATGCATCTTTGAACCCTAATGTGCGATTGAGAAGAAATGGATCGTGAATGGCAGGTTATTGGAAAAAAAGAATGGAGGAAAGAATATGAAGGTGGGGAGTAAGGAAAGGCCACAGAAGTGGTAGGAAGGGATTGCCAGCCCTTAGTGTCCATGATAGGGGAGGAAATATCACGCTCTTACATGTTTGCGTGGGATCTCCGGCAGCTAGTGGTGAGCACGGTAATGGTGGACGGGGTATGAAGGGGGCGGAAAAATGCCCTAATCCTAGGGTTTTAAAAATCAGTGTTCATAAATTTTTATTTATATGATTCCCTTTTTTGGGGTTAGGCGGGCCAAAATATTGTAATAGAAGCATCGAAGGTGGTGCTATAGGCCATCATGGTCCGAATATTTCTCGGAGACTACCTCCTTCAAAGATATACTCGAAAATAATAAAGGGTCGATCCTCGGGCAAACAAATAGCAAGTAATCTGGCCTACCTGGTTGATTTGGCCAAGGATATTCCCTCTATAACCATCAAGAACCTTGAGGTGGAGGAATATTTCAAAAATTTATCAAGGGATGTAGTGATCGGTAGGTTTAACGGGTTTTGGCCTTCCTCCTCCGCTCTGTACCAGTGGGTATTCGATACTTGGACCAATAAGTGTGAAATATCCCTCTGTTCTAAGGGATTTTTCGTTGTCCATTTTAGAGAAGTTGAAGACTATCAATGATGTTTGATAGATGGTCCGTGGTTCTGGGGACATGTGGGTTTATTTATAACTCCATGGTTTCCATATTTCGATCCGAATACATATTCGGTTGTAAAAACACCTTTCTGGGTTAGGATCCCTAACCTCCCCTTGCATCTATGGTATGCCATGGAGGATATTGGTAACGGTTTGGGAAAGTTTATCAAAGAAGACTTGGATAGAACACATTCGGTCTGTGTTCTTTTTCCTATCATCGTGTGTTGAACTCGATTTGAGAAAAGGATTACTGGATCAGATCAATCTTAAATTTGGTAATTTTCAGCATTGCCAAATCTTAGACTATGAGAATACTATATTTTGGTGTAGACTATGCAGAAATACGGGTCATCTACAAGCCTCCTATCCCTTAAAAAACCAGAAATCTACAAAAATAATGGATCGACCTCTCTAGCGGTTAGGGCTCTTATAACCCAAATTTGATACCCGCTTCGAATTTTAAGGATGTTCCAAATAATCCAAACCCTGTGAATAAAATAGACACAGGGAAGGAGGACATCGAGATGGGAATTCAAGAAAATCACCTAGTCCACCAGGTGGAACAAAAGAGGACACTACTTAGAAATTTTGGAATCAAATCGATTCCGTGTTTGATAAATTGATTGCTTATGAGAAATTCCTAGTGAACTTGCGTTGGTTATCTCGACTGACCAAGGCAAGTGGTTCGAAGTAAAAAGTGAAAAAACAAAAAGGGTAGAATGGGCAGCATTGAGGATTATTTTCCATCGCAAGGTGGGAAGTAATTTTGTTTAGGTTGTTTTGGTTATTCTTATACTTTTGCAAGTCGTTTTTAATGTAGTTGTTGTTTACCTTTGGCCTTAAAAGCTTGTTGTTTTTCTTGAGGATCTGGCCTCTACTTTATGAATAGGGAACGGGTCCCTTCAACCTGCTTTATCAATAAAAATAAAATAAAAATGTAAGACTAATGTAATAAATAGACCTTTCACGGTTAGCATCATCATGTTTCATAAGAAGGGCTCCCAAAGCATAAAATGTAGTAGAGATATATAAGAGGAAGGGCCAATCAGATTATATGGGAGGCACAAGAATCATGGGATTTAGAAGATAAGTTTTGATATCCTCAAAATCAAGATGAAAATGATCATCCTAAATAAATTAATGTATTTTTTCATGAGGTACATGAAGGGATAGGTTTTGTTAGTGAAGTGAGTGATGAAGTGAAGAATAGCCTAGGATTTTCCTTGGAGGGAACATAGTTGATGAATATTTCATGGGGGAGGCATGTTGATAATGGAACATATCTTCTTAGGAGTAATCTCAATTCCTCATTGAGAAATGATATAATCGAGGAGTTCTCCAATCATAACCCTAAAACACATTTTTAAGGATTTAAGCATACATTGTATTGTTGCAAGTATGTAAACAATGTGCGTAGATAATTATCATGAGTGGTGCGATTACGATATTTCATGAGTATATCATCAACGTAATCTTCAAGGATTTTATGGATATGATCATGAAAGATGTGAGTCATAACACATTGATAGGTGGCACCAACATTCTTAAGGCCAAAGGGCATAATAGTATAACAAAAGGTACCCCATGGCATAGTAAATGATGTTTTTCCTAATCGGTGGGGTTGATTTTAATTTGATTGTATCCGAAAAGCCATCCATAAAAGAAATAATGTCGTATCCAATGGTGGAATCAACTATAACATCTATGTGTGGTAAAGGAAAACTATCCTTGGGAAATCCTTGTTAAGATCATGAAATTTGGTACAACAATGAACCTTTCCATTCGGTTCCATACTGGGAATAATATTAGAGACCCATTCGAGGTAGTCCACAACACGGATGAAGCTTGCATCCAATAGTCGTTGTATTTCTTCCTTGACTAATAGTGCGACTTTAGGATGCATTTTCAAATTTTTCTGAACTAGTTTGGCTCCGGGTTAAGGATGATGTTATACATGGAGATAGAAGGATATATACCCAAAATATCACTATAATCCCATGCAAATATATCTACAAAGTCGTGAAGCACTTGTTTAATGTCATCTTGTTCTGAGGGGGTAAGAGAAGTGAATAAGAGAACAATACGGGGGTTGTCTTGGGTACCAAGGTTATATTGAATAGTTTCTTCATTTAAAAGTGTAGAGCGGTCTTCAATATAGGATCGATAGGAATAGTATCGAAGTATTATTATTATCATTGGGAGGATTTGATTCACTAAATTAAGTTGTAGTGTTGAGTACATATGGAGAGTGTTTTTTATGATGATAAGGGGGAAGTGGTCATAAGTACCTATGTGTTCTAATAAAGCATCATTAATATAGAATGTATCTAATGTAGGCCAAGTGGGAGAAACGGAATCATCAATGAGCTCAAGGTATAATAAAGTGAGGTGAGGAGTGTGTGAAATATTACAGACTTCATGGGGAGATGGGGTGGTATAGCTGATTCCTAGCTTGGTGGATTGTGTGGGGATGGAAAGAGGTTCTATGATTCCATTTCCATCCTTTCCTAACCTAGTGCCAGTGAAGCCATAATGAAGCATATATTGATATCCATGACCATATTTTATATAATTGAGTGAGTGATACTATGATGTTGCGAAAGAAGTGTCTATGAAAGAGTGCTAACATGTGATAGATTTATGATGTTATAGAAAGCAAATGGGGAGGGATCAACTAGGGATTTATAGACCACACCTTGATATAAGAATTTAAGCTTCATATGAAGGGTTGAGGGAATTGCATGCATAACATGGATCCAAGGCCATCCGAGGAGAATGTTATAATTAATATTATTGGGCATGACGTGACATGAGATAGGAAAAGTGCATGGTCCAACAATAATGGGAGGGTGATTGTGCCTAAGACCCATTTGGGAATGTTATCAAAGCCATGGATAGAAACAAATGAGGGAAGTAAGGAGGCTTTGGAAAGGCCAATTTGGTGGAGGAATGCTAGATTACAGATATTAAGACCATATCCATTATCCACTAAGGCTTGCTTAACCCCTATGTTATTGATACAAACATGAATATAAAGAGGGGGATCATTATCTAAAATAGATTGAGAAGGAATTTCTATAGATGTAAAAGTAATATTTTCTTCCTTAAAAGATAATGTTGTAGTAAATTTATGATACACATATTTAGGAGAAGTATGAGGATGAATATAATTGTTGGATAGAAAATATTGGATTTTAGTTTGACATTCAGGATTGGCTCACAAAAAGGTAGGGATGGAGACACTCATGGTGACAAGATCCTAGGGTATCAAAGTGGTTATCAAAGAAGGAACTAAGAGTGTTCAAATAAAGGGTTAGGTTCACAAAATGATTTAATAAAAAATGAATCAAATCTAAATTTCATAGTATCTATTGTAAAGAATGATATAAAAATGTTAATATGCAGTAAGAGATAAGAAAACAAACATATACAAATGTGAAACCCTAAGCAAAAGAGAGAGAGACAAAGAGACTTAACTAATTTCTAAGGATCTGGATGTGATTTGGGTTATGTGACTATTGGATCTAACTAGAAAGAGTGACACGAGAGGCTCATTAAGGTTTTGTACTCTTAAACTACATAGGATAGAAGTGCTTAGGGATAGGACAGAGCGCATGACGCTAGTGTTTGATCTGAATGCTTGTGTCCGTGTAGATATTGTGGATCTGGGTCTTTTAGGGCTAGTTGATGTTCACTGTCCTTTTCTATATATCACTTGAGATTCACTTATGATATGTGAATGTACCTATAACCTATAAGAAATGAGTTCACCTGCACATACCCATAAACTAAATCAAACCTAAAAAAGGAAAATGGAGAATCGGGAGTCAGATTGACCTCGGTGGTCACCTAAATAGTGAACTTACAACTAAGCACTACACTACATCTCAAAATCCATGTAGTTATTTGTGTAAGTGTGTGTAATTATTCCATAGGATACCTTTGTGTAAGTTTTACAATAATAGTGCGCTAGATATAAAATGTAGCAGATGTATAAAATGTGTGTGATGAAATAGAATAAACTTCCCCTCCTATGTTGTTTATGCAGAAGAATGAAACCCTTGTCCCTTGAATGAGTGTCCTAGATGGATGCTTTGAAGTGCCTTTGGATGCAAGCTTAGGTGATAATATGTAATGTTTAGTGCTTAGTCCCTTATTTTGAAAACATAACTATGTATTTATATGATTCCCTTGTTTGAATTTCCTAATTTATAACTCGAAATGCCAACCCAAACTAGTAAAAAGTAAATATGAAGCGAAAAGGGGTCCAAAAAGGATAAGAAAGAGGTAAATGAGGACATGAGTTCCTAGAAGGATAGAAGTGCCTAGCGCTAGTGTCCTAACTGGGAGCTAGTGTCTAAGGCCATAGAAAGATAAAACAATCCAATTCGTAAGAGTGAAAGATGTATACAGCCAAAAAAAGTGCAAAAGACAAAGCAAAATGCCAAAGGGAGTTGTCAATTACTAGTTTTCTTGCTTATGAATCATGTAAATGCTAGCATGCTTTTAGGACCTACAAATGTACCTAGAGCGCAATTATTTTGTGTCTACAATTGGAAACATCAACCAAAGGTCTCTAAGGACCTAATTCTTTGAATGAATTCTTAATTTCAGTACTAGGGTATTTGTAAATGTGATGAGATAATTGATTCAAATGCAAAAAAATATGAAAGGATCCTCAATATGGCACCTTGTTTCGAGTCTCATATTTATTATGAATGATTCTTTAACCTTCAAATACATTTGGTTAGGAGTTAGTATTATATCTCGGTCCGGAGCTTCCCATACAATTGGTCTTGAGCTATAAGAGTTACTAGTCTAGGAAAAATTTATATTGTAATCAAATTCTATCAGGCCTATGGGTAATGTCATCATTTTTGGCATCGGGGATGAGATAAGATCTTGAAAAAGAAAATTAAAGGAACCATTTGAGTAAGTTTTATGATTTAAATTATTATGATGATTTATTTTCAAGGTTGATATTTAAATAAGCAAAGAAGTTTAAGTTGGATACATGTATCTTCCTATCAAGGAAAATTTTAAAGGTCCCTCCAAAAAACCCTTAGAAAATATTTGGAAAATCTGGGAAAATTAGCTTTCACATGAGTGGCGAATATTAAGACATCACAAAATCACTATTAAATACTACCGAGATAGTAGCTTTTTATATTCTAGTGGTCGGTAGCGTATTTTTATGCTGCTATGATGCTAACACTTTTATGCTACCGAAAACAACATATAGTTACGTTGTCATTTGGTAGAATAAAAATGTTGTCGCCCAGAGGATTTTTATGCTACCAACCCACAACATACTTTATGTTGTCGGCTAGTAGCATAAACATATGCTACCAAATGACTATATTCAGTGAATTTTGTAAATTTTTATTTCGTGGGAATGGTGATTTGACCCCTAAAATTAACTTATACATAGAAAATTTTGGTGAACTAGTCCTAACTTGTAACCTAAAATTTTTCCAATTTCAAATTTCAAAAATTGGAATATTCATGAATTAACGAATATTCACCACTAAATCTTTCCCCGATTCTTCCATAAAAACTCCAACTACATGAGATAAGAGGTGGGAAGACTGTTTGTTGTAGTTAAGAAGAAGTTTCCTTGAAGTAAGCTCATAGTATCTTGAGGAGAAGAAGAGAAAATATTATTGAAGCTTGTATCAAGAATAGTTCATTGGAACTCAAGAAGAATTCCTAATAATCCTTTAGAGAATACCAAAATACTAGGGTGAAAAAGACCTAGGTGAGGTATTTAGAAGAAGAGAGAATGAGAGATTTGAAAGGAAATAAAATGAAGAATGAAGATTTAAAATTTTAGAAAAAGAAAATGTAGTTAAATGAAAGGTTAGAGATATTAGAGCTCATAGTAGAGAAGATGGGAAAATATATATGGTATCGATGGAGGATGAAAAGAAGAGTAACTCTGGCATAAAGAGTTAATCATTTGGATAAATATAAAACAAAGATTGATTACTCGATAAAGGAATAGAGAATAAGGAAAAAGACATATAATGTCATGAGTGAAAAGAGATAGTGAATGAGATGCTCCTAGTGGAAGACAAGAATGAGTATGAATAGGTCATAAAAACATTTCTAGCCTTTCTTGGAGAAGAAGAAGTGGATTCATAAAAATAAGTACGAGGGGGTAATTTTGACTCAAATTTTATAATCTAACATTACTTTTGAATGTGTGAATGTAGGTTTAGAAGATGAATTAAAAAAGAAGTGAGTGATTTATCCACTTACGTGAATGTAAAATAGTTGGAGGATGAGATGAAAGCCTTAGAAAGCTTGATTTTCAATGAAGGTGTGGTTGAAAAGAATAATGTGAAAGAGTGAAGATCAAAGAAATTTATGAAGATGTTGAAGGACAAGAGTAGTTACATGAAGATTATGATGAGATAAAAAGTCTCAATGTTTTATGTTTGATGGTTTATTTGATTATGTGTGTATAGGTTTTCTATTTATAGAAGTGAAGAACATATAGAAAATATCTCTTGATTGAGTTAAAATGAATAAGCTAAAAAATTATATCTTCATCGTGGAGGATAAAGATATGAAGAAGAAAAAATAATACAAGGAGGAGAATACAAATGAAATAAAAATAATTATATCAATTTAGTACAATTGGAAAAGAAGGAAGAAGAAACTACATATTGCATGTTGATGAAATAATTTTTCAGGTGGGAAATTGGGGGTCTCTCACCAATAGTGTGTGGGACTAATTCCCTCTGCTTGAATTGGGAAGCTCCATTTATTTAAAACATGAAATATTTACACTACTCCATCAACCGGGGTGATCTCTCGACTGGGGATCACACAGGGTACTTCCCTAAACTTGTTGAATTTTTTTGTAGGAACTACAAGGGAGGAAAAATATTGAGAGAGAGATGTGTGAAGAGAATAGTAAGGAGGGTTTTGCACAATAAATATTACATAATATTTTATTGCCTCAAAACCAGAATATATCCATGAATTCAATGAGAAGACACCATTCACATAGAACAAGGAACAAAACACAAGAAGCAAAAAGTATCAATGCATAATATTCAACAAGTACATGCTTGTGGAATGTAGTTGAGATGGAGAGGAAACATAGGAAAAGGAGATAGAGGAATTTTATCACTTATTTTTAGAGAGAATATGGGAGCTAGTAAACAAGAATAACCCTCCTTTAAAGTGAGGAGGCTCTCCCAATTTATAGTTTTACAATGCAACTCTTCATCTACCCCCCACATGACTCTTCATATTCCTATTCCACTTGTGACTTTTCAATTACCCTTAGAAGAGACAAATTAAGTATCTCTCTTATAATTTGAGAGATTACTTTTACATTTTACAAATATTTGATTTTCACTTAAGTAAATAGGACAAAATACAATGATTGCATACAATGAAGAATTAGAAAGGGGAGAGAAAGGATGATCCAAAGCACAAATGAAGGTTCCTTTTCCATTGATAAATATCATCTTCGATGATGATGATGAATATGGAATCTTGATCTATGATGACCCTCTGCAACACTGTGATGCTTCGCCGATGAATATTGATCCTTTGGAAACTTTTCCCTTTAGAGACCTCACCAGAATGATGCACCCTTGGACTCATTGAAAGGAAAGGTGATGATAATTTAACCATTGAAGATGATGAAGGATGATTTTCCTCACTTGAACCAACATTCAATCCTTTGAAACACCGTAATTCCTCCAAACTACCAATTTCTTGATGCAACTTGATACCATTATATGTATAATTCAACCTCATAATCACGATCCTTGGGAAAAGGAGAAAATAATGAAATGAGGTGAAGAATATTACAACCATGTAATTAAATAAGGTGATAGATTGGATGGGATATGCTTCTATCCCTTGATCAACCCATCTAGTGAAGTGATAAGCATACTGAGACCAAAATGCACCATTGTGACCAAAATTGGGGACCGAGAGGGTTCCTCTTCTACTTGAGACATAATGCCATTTCCACCCCTTTGAAAGCATGAGTTTATATTACATGAAGGTTGGAATTTTTGAGGTATGCAGAGGAATAACAACCATGACCATTTTGAGCATTTTCTAGACATTTACTATTTTTAGTAAGTTCTTCATGGGTGACTAGTTTTGGCAATTTTGTCAAATTGTCACTTTTGAGCACTTTTCCTCTTGGGGAATGAACTGAGTGACTTGAATCCATTCATACTTTAGAATTAATATTCTTAGTAAGTTTATTTAATAAGTAATTACTAAAAATATACATTGGCCATGGAGTGTTGGATCGAGTGAAAATTGTTTCCAAATATTCTACTTCACATCGGGATGTTTTGATCCAATTTTATGAGGTTTCTCTCGTCCGGATATTCGCAAAAATGAAAAGTAAAATTGAAGGTCTATATTTTATTATTGGATAGGGAATAATGTAAAAAATATCAATCATTCATATCTTCAATCATACTCATTTTTGTGAGGCAATCAAGTGATCATTAGAAAGCTGATTTTCTGTAGATCTTCGTCTCCAAGTTTGAGGCAATTTAGATCACTACAACTCTGTAGATTTGAGGAAAAAAATTTCATGTCTAGAAAATTTGGAAAGATATAAAAAATAAATTAGATCCTAAATGGGGAAATTAAGCATTCATCTCAAAGGTGTTCACATAGGGAAGCTTCAACCCAAGTTTTAGGGCCATTGGAGGTGGGATTTGCAAGCAACGATCAAAAAGGTGTTTTGGCCATGGTGGATGCCTGGTTCCTCTTGAAAAATTATAACAGAAATGGAGGATGATAAAATATGGAGAAAAACAAAAATGGATAATTGCTAAGACATATTATTTTTTAAACTCACCCCTTTATGCTTTCCCTCCCATTTGCTTGTTTTTGAATTCAAATCTTGACCATAGTTGACTAACCATGGTAGGGGTGGAGTTGAAACTTTCCAAATGGGTCTCATATGTCCCCATGTCCCTTACCAAATTTAGTAAGGGAAAAAGGGACATCATGGGTGTCAAAATGCACCATGGTTCTGATCATCATGAGAGCGGGGTATGGCGTTGTGAGGTTGAAAACTCGTAAACACAAAATCACGCACTTTGGGTAATTATCTAGTCTCGATCACATACTACTATTCATATGGTTCCTAAGAAAGAAAAGTATTGATTAACCCATGTCTTTAGCCATATTTCATTTATTTTTGTTGCTACTTTCAGTCTTGCACCTTTATTGGCCTAGTCTATCTTTTCATACTTCAATTTTACCCTTTTTGGATTAAGGAACCCAAATCAGGATGCCAAAGCACCAAGAAACCTCTTCCCCTTTGGCCGCCCCCATCCTATTTGTACTTAACTCACACTTTTTGGGTCCTTTCTATCTATTTGAGCATCATATCTTTTTGGTATTCAGAAATTTTAGGGATAATTACAAAATTAAAGCGAAGGAATCATATAAATATAAAGTTATGTGATCATAATAAGGGACCAAACACTAAGCACTATCTAGCGTCACCTAAGGTTACATCCATCAAGGCATCTATAGCTCTATTTACATCCATCTAGCTCCATCACAAGGGATGAAGGATGGTTCATCTGCATCACACTTCATAGGAGGGGAGTTTATTTTATTTCATGCACACATTATTTACATTCTACATCTAGCTACTTGCTCGCTACTTCAAGTGTGACACACACAAGAGAAACCTATGGCACAATTCCACACACACACAAAACCACATAGGGTTTGAGATGTAGTCTGATTCTCAAAGGTGATAAGTTTACCATTGTGGCGGATGAGAAAATTCTAACCCCTTAATTTTCATCTTTCTTTTTAGGGTTTGATGTTTTGTTTGGGGTTTTGTAGGTGATTCCTTTGTTAAAAATTTACAATGACATCCTGACAAAGTTCAAGTGACATAAACGCGATAAGAAAAGAACAAGTGCAAAGATATAAAAACTTTTTCAGAACCAGGTTCTGACCATTTTCACAGACCAAGGCACCCAACATTTAGTCCAGGGGTCCTCAGGCACCCTACTAGACAAATCACTCGGATCTGTACTTTCTCAAGCTTCTTTACAATGGTCTCCTATTCCTGTTTAGCTAGTCTCCATTGTGACACAGTCCCACAACATGTTCAAATTAGATAAGGATATTCTAACCGTCTTTACAAATTAGGGTTTCATATTTTTATTGCTTAGTTTTCTTGAGTTACTTCCTTCATTTATTTATTCATTATTTACTACAAACTTGCATTAGATTAGGCTAGAATATTACATTTTAGCATAATCATTTTGGTGAACCCCACTCGTGATCGGTCTTTTGGATCCTTCTTTGGCATATCCTCTATTTATCATGGCTCCTAAAATTCCTCAAATTTCCTTGTCTGATTTACTTCAAATGCATCCTAATTTCCAAGTTGTTCTTAAAAAAGCCCTAGACACCATGTATCTTCCCAAGATATGCCTTCACATCAAGTAAGTGCTATTTTTGATTATTTATTTGATGACCCTAGTCTTCATGATCCTCCATCTAATCAACCCATGTTGGATTCAATTCAAGCTTTGTATTATTTATTTCAAGACAAATTTAAGGCTATGGAATCCATGATTACATCTCTCAAATATGAAATTCAACATCTTAAGGATGCTTCTCAGGCTCATGTTTATTTTCCTTCTACATATCATCTTCACTTTATGGCTACTACATGTGCTAATATCAGTGAGCCTTAAGTAATTCCATTACCGGAGCCTCTCACATTTGATCACAATATTAAACAACATGACATTCTTATTGAGCTCCTTATTCATCAATTGATCACTTTACGACCTACTCATTACTATCCTCCTTATCGGATAACAAAATATCACGGTCGTCCATATTGTAATTATCATTAAATAAATGGACATAATGAAAATGATTGCTATGATTTACAACAAAGAATCAAACATCTTGAGCTTCGGGCTTTATCTCATTCACTGCACAACATTTTTTTGCATGCCCATCTACAAATGCTACATCTCAATGGGTTCCTAAATCTGATTCATCTATGTCTAATGAGCATCATGCCATCATTACTCAGGTTCCTTCTACAATAGTTCTAGCGCATCCTAAGAAACCACCTCTCAAAATCAATATAGCACCTCCTCCTCTCAATTCATCTGCAGCATCACCTAGTCAAACTAGGCAACTGCCTCTCAAAATCAGTCTACCTTCTTCTCCTATCAATTCTTATGTCATCAATACCACTAAATATACCACCATTCAAGATTACTCCACATACTACTCCACTTTCATTTCTAATTCATTTTGTCAAAGAAACTACTCCTACTGCTAGCCAAGACACATTTCTTCCACCATTCCATGGTCCTGCTTTTACTTTTACCATAAATACTTCCACCGCATCACACAAATTTGGTATTTGGTAGGTGACTCCTATCACCTTACCTTCCCGATGAAACACTAGTATTCTTATGGTTCTTATATGATTGTTGAGGGATCTCTTCTAATAAGAACCTCATTCCATCGCCTAATCACCCGCACATACATACATTTACAACCATGATGGTTACAACAAAATTATCTCAATCAATCATTCAATGCCTCTTACGGTTTAGCACTATCAATTTTTTATTAAACACATTGCGTCTCATCCTTTACACTCATCATACATTCCCATCATCATTACTCAATGATACACTCTTGTGCTTTGGTTCACACTTGACTGTTGAGGGCATCCTATACACATGAACCTCACACACTACATGGTAGACACTACACAATACACATTACACATCCTCACACATCCTACATATTTGTCTATACATATCATCTTACATCTTATATCCTACATATTACATCTTACATCTCTCATGTTATTCACACTTTGTGTTCCATACATCCTACATATTATACGGCTATATCATCTACACATATTTCATTACATCCTATACATCGCACATTACACCACACCTACTACATATCTTAAGAAGTTTACACATCTATTTTTACGCATGCACTCACTACCCGATGATGCACTCTAGTCTCACGGTCCATATTGGACTGTTGAGGGTATACATCACAAATGGACCACATTCACACACTCAACCATTCAATATTTCTATCATGCGAAATTCTTAGTGATATACGCCATAGGCTACATCATCACTTCCGCTTACATCATTTAGTGGTATACACTTTAGGCTAAATCACCACTCTTTCTACTCATATTGTAGTGATATATGCCATAGGCTACATCATCACTTACTCTAGCATCATCATCACTTATTCTGATCATCATTTAGTGATATGCACTTAGGCTACATCATCACACATAATTCATCTTTATGTTACATATCATCACTACACATTCATCATAACACACTACACACAACACATAGTTCAACCATTTCCTGATGATGCACTCTCATTTACGGTTCATTCTTGATTGATGAGGGGGCATAAACAAATGAAAATCACTACATATAAATCCATTCAGTTGGGGCCCCACGGATTCTATCATTCACTATGCATTCCATTCCATCCATCTACAACATTCTCGCATATCTTGGTTGCTTTTACTCTTGCTGGAATTTACTTATAAATGTTCGTCTTATTACACATGTTAGATAGATATCTTGTATTTCATTATCATTATCATACAAACATGTGCATTCACTTTCTTTCTATTTGTGATCATAGATTATACAATTCCATTACACACAACATGGATTCTTGGCGTAGTACCTAGTACCGATCTAAAAAAGTGGCTCTGGGGCATCCACTTTCGTATCTTACTAGTTTATTGTTTCATTTTGTACTTAGAACTTTCCATTATCAGATTATACACAATTTTAACACACTTGTTATATTTCTAACATGCTAATGGGTGCTTCATGTACAACATTTATTTTTCAGGGCTATTTTCCACCACAGTTATCTCGTTACATTATTTGTACTTGTTTGCCATTATATAGCTTTGTTTGCGGGATTTCCCTTTGTCTTGTGTGCACACTTTTTTGTTTGCGGCCACTACAGCCTTGAGTGCCTTGCAACATCATGAGTGGTGTCCCATGTTTGCAACCCTCTTTTCATGGTCTACATTGTCTTCTTAGGTGTTTTAGCCTACACTTCGTATTATACATGCATGTTTGTCTTTGCTTGTACTAACACTTGTTTCCTAGTCACTTGTTTGTATGTGCCTTGGTTTTACCAAGCACATTCCCTTCCCCCTGTAGGGAAAATTTTAGTTTCATTCTCTATCCTCTTTTCAGCCGCATCCTCCTACAGTGATGTCACATGCACCCCCAAAGAGGGGGGTATCATTTGGGTGAATCAGTCACCCCATACATAGGTCTACACACAGTACACAACACAACACAATACTGGTACAATAAAGCATAGTTCAAGGCTCATAATCAGACTTGGGTCCTTAGTATAACAATGTATTTCCTAGAGCACCTATAACCGAGGGTAGTTACACACCAAGTGGGTTCAACATAGTCTCCAAGAACTCCATACACAATGGCTTTTACAGGGCAGGTTGTCCTTAGCACATGCGTTGGTACACATCATATGTAGTGGTGTTTTATTCTGGGAGTAGTTACAGTTAGAGGATAACAACAAACCTTCCTATTTATACTACTTCTATGGCATCGATCAACCAAAAACTAGATAATACAAAGATCTCTTCAATTTCAGGAAGTGGTTATAGGTTGGAGGATAAATCAAACTTTCCTCCCTACACTTCTTCGGCTAGTGGTGTGAGATCGCCCAAAAAACTTGCACTTCATCGATAGGATCCTTTCTACACCCTTTTTCTCATCATGGATCAGGTGCACATGTTCCTTTTTCACATTTTCAACATTTTTACATGATTTTTACATATATACATGTGTATTTGACTACTTTATTGTCTTCTCTTTTGCAGGTCCGTATGTATGGGAAGCAAGGAGTCAACATCAACATAAAAAAATATCAATAATGACAACATGTACATCAAACACATTGTCATATACACACACACTTCCACCCTAGGTTCACTCTCATCACCTTTTTACACTTTTTCATCTTTAGCCTTCACGCTCCATCTTTTGATCACTCCACACTTTATCTAGTCCCTCGACATGTTTTCTGCATCGATCTACATGGATGTCATGTACACATATCTATCTATTTTATGTTACCGAGATTTCCTCTCACCAACATAAAGTGGGGGAAAATGTAGACAAAAATTCACCCACTTTGGGTAATTATCTAGTCTCGATCACATACTACTATTCACATGGTTACTAAGCAAGATAAATACTAATTAACCCATGTCTCTGGGTATCTTTCATTGCTTTTTGTTTTTACTTTCAGTATTTTACCTTTATTGGCCCATCTATCTTTTTATACTTCTATTTTACCCTTTTTGGATTGTGGCGCCCAGCCAAGATGTCAATGTCAGTGCCCCCTCATCCCCTATGGGCGCCCCCATCCTCTTTGTACTTTACTCACACTTTTTGGGTCCTTTCTAGCCATTTGAGAATCTTATCTTTTTGGTAGTCGGTCTTTTCGGGGTTAATTATGAAATTCAAGCAAAGGAATCATATAAATATAAAGTTATGTGATCATAATAAGGGACCAAGCACTAAGCACTATCTAGCGTTACCTAAGGTTACATCCATCAAGGCATCTATAGCTATATTTGCATCCATTTAGCTCCATCAAAAGAGATAAAGGCCGAGTTCATCTCGCATCACACTTCATAGGAGGGGAGTTTATTCTATTCCATGCACACATTATTTACATTCTACATCTAGCTACTTTCTCACTACTTCAAGTGTGAAACACACAAGAGAAACCTAGGGCACAATTATGCACACAAAAAAAAAAACTACATTGGAGTCCGAGATGTAGTGCAAGGCTCAAGGTGATAAGTCCACCATTGTGGTGGTGAGGAAATTCTGACCCCTTCATTTACATATTTATTTTGTTAGGAATTAGTATTTACATTTTGTAGGATAATTATTATTATATAGTTTAATATGTTATTAATATATTATTGTTATATAAACAATAATATATTATTGGTGTTGAGTTGTGTATTGTTACGGGAGTAACAATCACAACTAAATAGTGTTAATTGTTATAACACCTCCCTATTTTGTTGGAGGTTGTTTTGGCTATGTATATGGCTATATAATAGCC
Source organism: Taxus wallichiana var. yunnanensis (assembly GCA_018340775.1). Taxonomy (NCBI): domain Eukaryota; kingdom Viridiplantae; phylum Streptophyta; class Pinopsida; order Cupressales; family Taxaceae; genus Taxus; species Taxus wallichiana. The sequence goes on from CM031234.1 coordinate 833,398,250, forward strand.
ACATGTATCTGAACATCTATAGTGTGAAGAATATTATTCGAAATAATATATTGAAGAAATATGAAGTATTATTCCTGTGTATTCATAATATAAACTGGTGTTGTACTTACATTTGGTATCGGAGCAGTGAATCTTGAAGTTGAGAGTTTTTTTGTTTGTGCTAATATGGTTCGGTAAATACTAGAGGGGCAATGATTATTCTTCATTTGCCCTGTGATATGTAAATATTTAATATAATAAGTGTTTTGTTTTGAGAGAGATCCATACACTGCAACGCCTATTTTTCCAGGATGAGTGTGATCTTTATTGTGCAGTTTTTGTGCAGTTCTGAGTTTTATTGCTTGGGGGATCATTTCTGTTTTGATCCATTTTTCATTGCATCGATTTGGTATTCAATTGGTCTTCTATCAATTATTGAATCGAGCAATTTGGCCCGAGTGTTACTTTGGTATTCACATTGATTTACAACATTCATTGGACTCCGTTGTGCATACCATGACTGCTCAAACGTTTATTGGAGTGATTGCTTCACAAGGCTAAAGTCATTGGTGAATGATCTTTTGAAAGTCGAACCTGTAATTTGCATTGATTCTACAGATTATTTCATGCAATTCCATCTGTATATCTGACATTATGGATCGCCACTCCTATTTTGGGATTTGAGAGCTCCAAATTATCTCATCATCGTTTGATCTACATGCATAAAAGGTAAATGCAAGTGCCACACGTGTTTCATTGGTCTCAGATTTGCATGCATCTTCCTGGTGCTGGGAAAATTTTTACCTTACGGAGCATATTATTGTTGAAAGCATGGCACAACAATGGACTGTTAAAAGGTATTGATAATAAAAACAATTTGATAATTGTCTATTTAGATCAAAATTCGTCCCACTGAGTATCCATTCAGTCAATTCTTCATTATTGAAACTTTGTTGCATGCGTAACCATGTGATCATCGAATCTCAACTTCCCAGCTATAAGCGATTCGTTTAGATCTACAAATAACTCTTGCATCGAATTTCCTACAGGCTCTGCCATTCTGTAAACAATAACCTCAAAGTGTTTGGCAGAAAATACAATGTATTCAAGTATTAACCGTAATAGGTATTTTTGTCTTAAATTATATTGTTTAGGTTGTGTCTAGTTGGTTGGTTATTATTGTAGAATTCGGGTAGTCATTTTCCTATAAGTTTTTCATTTCTATTTTGAGTCAATTTTAGAGTCTCCATTTTTGTCAAAATTATATGTTAAAAGTCAAAAATTGTAAAGAGTCATTTTTAAAAAGTAATCTCATTTTATTACTTTTTAAAATTTTAGTTGTGTCCTCTTGTCGAAGTCGTAAAAGTTGTGTCATTGTATTAAGTCCGAAAAATAAAATTTTTTTGCCCGCATTTCAATTTTGGACGCATTTTCGCTTGTACGCGACGTCCAAATTATTGAAGGTATTTTGAAGCTTCATGATCACATCCGACTGAACTAGCAGCATGATAATGGAGGAAGGAGGCATCGGAGGAAGGAGGTCGAACAACGACCTCTCGTCAGTCACCAACGACGGGGCCGTGCAGAAGCTGTGGTGGCATATGTATGGTGTGAGTATATGATTTTAAGTGTGGTTTCCTATTGTGTGTGGTATTTGATGGATGTTGGAAAGAGAGTTGTGTTAGAGCGTAGATGACTGTCAGTGATCCTCTGACTAACTTGGTCCTCTGACCGTACTTCTTTGGAAGATGGTCAGCTAGAAGAATACGTTCACTAGCATTAGTGACCATGTGTAGCAAGACCTAACTAGCAAGATCCATTCAGGAGTATGTTCTTCGATGCATTTTTCTTCTCAGTATCTATATGAGTGGAATTTCACATTGTGGGGGGGAATACATACCAATGTTCCATTCCCATTCTGTACCCAAAACGACTTAGTCAAGGAAAGCTTCCAGTGGCTAGTGGCAGTTTTCTATGCTATTCAAGATTGAGTGGCAGCGATCAATGACAGAGACTACGATTAAGAACATTACGATTCTTATAGGAAGTAATGTGAATTTTTTTCAATATATCTTCTATTGTGCAGTTTTGTGATATGCAAGTTGTGTTTCCTACATAATTCCCTGATGTATAAGCATAGTGATGAATAGTAGCACCCGAGTAAGTCAATTCATGAATCTTGAAAGGGTTTGTTGGAGGATCCAAAACCACACGAGGTGGATAGTTGATGGGACCTACTCACGTCAAGGTTTGTAGTAACCCTGTTTAAAAACATGGAAGGAGAGATCCTTTCTTTTGGATCAAGGTCATGAGTCACGAGTTGGACATGCCACAGGGGTGAGCATACTATTGTTGAGAGTGTGGATGTTTTTCTACCATGTAAACACTAAGGGGGGGAATGTTAGGAATTAGTATTTACATTGTGTAAGATAATAATTACGTTGGTAATTATTATTATATAGTTTAATATGTTATTAATATATTATTGTTATATAAACAATAATATATTATTGGTGTTGAGTTGTGTATTGTTATGGGAGTAACAATCACAACTAAATAGTGTTAATTGTTATAACACCTCCCTATTTTGTTGGAGGTTGTTTTGGCTATGTATATGGCTATATAATAGCCACATGTATCTGAACATCAATATAGTGAAGAATATTATTCGTGAAATAATATATTGAAGAAATATGAAGTATTATTCCTATGTATTCATAATATAAACGGTGTTGTACTTACATATTTTTATGGTTTTATACTTTGTTTGGGGTTTTACAGGTGATTCCTTTGTTACAAATTTATAGTGGCATTCAATGAAGTTCAACGACATACACACAACAAGAAGAGAACAAGTGCGAAAGATCTAGCGACTACTGTCAAAACCAGTTCAAGCCATTTTCACATACCAGGGCACCCAACATTTAGACCAGGGTACCCTGTGTGCCCCAATCTTCTCCAAGCACCCCAATCTAGAAAAATCACTCGAGATCTACATTTTCTCGGGCTCTGTGCGACGGTCTCCCATTCTGTTGATCGGTCTCCATTCATGACACAAATCTTTCGACATCTTCGAATAAAATAAGACTCTTTTAACCCTCTTTACACATTAGGGTTTCATATTTTTATTGTTTAGTTTACTTGAGTTATTTACTTCATTTATTTATTCATTATTTATTGCAAACTTGTATTAGATTAGGCTAGGATATTACATTTTAGCATAATGAAAAACACTTTTCTAACACCCCAGTTTGTAACTTAAGTGACGCAAAATCTCCCTCCTACATGGCCATACTTACTAAATGGGTCTTAGACCCCATCATGTACCTTACCACATTTATTAAGGGAATAAGGGGACAAAGGGACATCATGGGATGGAAAATGTCCAATGGGTATCCTCATCATGAGAAAGGGGGCCAGATTTGAGAGGTGAGTTGAAAACGTCTTCTAACCACCCAATTTGTGTTTTAAGTGAATAAAAATCTCCCTCCTCCATTGTGGTGCACTTTTGTGTCCCATATGTCAATTTGGAAAGGAGAAAAAGGGACATCAACCCCTCATAAGTGCACATATGGTCTACCCATCATGAGGAAGGGGCCAAGTTTGAGTTGTGAGTGGAAGACACATTTCTAACACTTCAAGTGAAAATTTAAGTGATGCAACCTCAAGACATGAATCTTTCACCATGGTGGTGAATTATTGTGTCCCCATGTCCTATTTGAATTTGGTAAAAGGAAAATGAAAGTGCACATTTTTCACTTTTGGAAGCTTGCCTTCACCAAACACTGCCCAAAATAGCCATCTGAGTCCATTTTCTCACCACCGGAGCTAAGAATGGGAAAAATTATATGATTGTGAGTGGAAAAAACTGAAGTAATCCATTTCAATAATTTTCAAGACTGTTTCTTCCCCCTTTTTAAATTTATGTCCCTTTTAAAATTTGGTCACGAGCGGTTCCCAAAAGGTCCAACTACCACTAAAGGAAAACTTGCATTTTTATCCAACTCGAACTAGGGAATACATAAAGGGATACTTTTTATTCACTTTTATTTTTTAATCAGCTCCAAAATCTCCTTCAAACTCCAAGAATCCTCAATTGAGTCTTCACTAGATCAAATATCTTCACTTGCATGCCGAGCCCAAATATGAAAATTTTATCCTTAGAATATCTTGAAACATTTTACACTATGAATTAGGAATTATTATATTGTTCATGAGTATCTTATTTGTTTCCCAATCATCTTGAGGCTCCTGCTACATCTAGAACACACCAACTAGCTTTTTCACTACTTTCATTTCCTTATACCATGCTACAACTAGCCCGATGTTACATAACTTATTCCTAAACCTGATTTTTATTTCTACCTTGTATGATTACATAGCTCCATCACACACCTCTTGGATTCTTTATCTTTTCCATGTGAATTCCTAGGGGTGCTTAGTTGGTGAAAAAGGCCACAAATAGCCCTTTCGGGGCCCAGAAGCACTTGTCTTTTGAATGGTTCTCGAATGAATCCATGAATCACCTAAATTCAAATGAAACAAAATTGAACATCACATTAGCACATTCATCTTAGCCATAATGAGGGTAACATAATGAGTGAGTTTTCCAAAGTACATGTTTACATTGACTAGGAGAAGGATTTTCAAATGTGGCTTAGGTTGTCATGGCAAAATGTTTGAATTTTTTTATCCTAGACATTTTGCATGACAAAAGTTGGATCTTTCTGGGGACTTGTTCGGATCAAACATAGTGAGGACAGGACAAGTAGGAACTCTAGAATCTCAAGACACTATGTGGACTAGTGCCTTATCCATTGGGCTATAGAGTCATAATAGAGATATACAATGAAGCTTTATGAGTTGGGCATAGAGTCACCACTTTAACACACTAACACAAGTAAGGAAAAACAAATGATACTAACACAAGTAAGGAAAAACAAATGATACAAACACACAACAAGGAAGGGAAACACATAACCTAAAATCACCTATGGTACATACGGGGGACAACCCACTTTCATTGTAGCACTTTTATCTTCGGATATTACCCCTGAATGGGTAGCATCGAGTGATGATGCTCTGTGAATCCATTGATTGGTTCAAGAAATTAGTTTCCTTTCCTCAAATGTTTATGGAATCTAGGTGCTTTCATGAATGCTTATATGCTTGGGAAGAGTGAGCCTACATAATTATTTTGATGTTTATGACTTCACCCAAAAAGTATATTGTTCTTATTATCAGTTCATAGTCAATTATTTCCACCAAATTCCTAGGCACGCTGGCACTTCATCTAGACAAATATGAATGCTCACCTAATGTGTGCAAAACTACTAGGTGCTTTCTTTGTTTTAGCTTGACAATATGTTAGCATGCATGTTCATGATTACCATTATCAAAGCATACATTTAGATGTAGATCATTACAAACATCATAAGGAAACACATGTAATAAGGAAACATAACATATCAAACCATTACTAAGATAAAGTGCACCGGTGTTTTCCATATTAAAATACATAAATTACTGAATCCAACCACTATGATCCTTTCATGGCATAAATATTACATCAAATAAGTTGAATACACAATATATCAAATCAGTCTCAACAGAGTTATGCTTTCTAGAACATGAGAGCAACATAACAATACAATACATACAATCCTAATACACATTGTCCAAAACTATAAAGATCAACTAATAAATATAGGGGTGGGAAATTTCCCTTCACTACCCATGCATCTCAAAATATACTGCATGTTCAAAAAACAACCATGCGTACATACAAAAGAAACTATAATGCATGCATGCTTTCTTACAAGCCTAATAATAGATTAAATCTATAAATCAATTTTTCGTTAATCCTATTATTAGCTTAAACTATATAGGACATTTGATCTCCACTTTAGTCCAAAATAGCTCTTGCTTAACTATGAAGTCTACTTTTTTATTTTTACTCGGGCCGCATTCCAACCGCTTTTCCTATTTTTAGCCCGTGACATGCAAAATTTGTTAAGTCTTGGTTATTCCTTTCCTGGTCACGCCTTAATTCAACCGACTCTTACACGCCCCACTTACACACATGACTATTACGTGTACCCTCTCGATACTTAGGAAATTTGTCCAACCCAACATTACCCCACACTAATTACATTGCCACCCTCGGCAATGGGGTTACACAACTTATCTCTCCAAAGAATATAATAATAAAGAATAAGTTATTCCATAATGAAAGAATGAATCAAATGAAAGAATAACTAGGTCACCTCAATCCTCAGTTGGAGCAGGAGTTTAGGATACTCCTTATTTATGTCAGCCTCTAACTCATTCCACTCTCCTAGCCCCTTCTTTGCTTTATCGGAACATCTCCAAGTATTTTCTCCATTTCATCCAGATTCATGTCCTGACCCTTGTGCTTTAATTCCCTGTTACTCCAACCAACCCCAATATCATGTCATTCATGAAATTCATTCTACATGTGACTAGTGCCCCTAGCTCCTTTATCTGCATCTCATGAGGGTCCATAATGACCTTAAGCACATTGTGTTTCTTTGTAACAACGACCAACTTTTCTTCTCTACCCATGGAATCATCCTTCTTAGATGTTACAAGCTCGTTCTCCTCATCTAATATGTATGCCTTAAGGATCTTCTCGGGATCATCGCAGTTTTCTAATGCCCAATTTTCCTTCTTCAATTCATCTTTCAGTGTTTGGATTATGACATCATACTCTACAATCCAAAGTGCGCTATAATCTCTTGAGTATTTTATTTCTCGGTTGTCACTATTTCCTCGAGTCTTTCCTTATACAACCGGATTTTCCTTGAGTAGAAGGTGGATGAAATCTTGTAGAAAATGAAAGGATGATGGGTAGGTATTATGTTTCTTTGCATCAAATTTTGGATGCACCTCTAAAATTTCATCTCCAATCTCAGCAACAAGTCAAAAATCTCCTTCTTCAACTTCTCAACCCTTTTGTGTGCCTCAGTTGCTCAATTTTATTTGTCTTATTCTGATTATCCTCAAGCAATGTCACGAGTGCAGTTGTTTTATCCAAGTTCCTTTGTGCCACCTCTTCCATCATCATTTTAAAGGAATTGCTATACTACTCATCTGTGAACTTGGTCACCTTTATTGTCATATGGGGTATCGAAGGTGGTTTCTTCATCATGTGCTTGATGCAATATTCCTCCTTAACATACAACACAGGTTAGTCCATGTGTGTTTGCAAGATCCATGAAATCTACTTTCTAGTGTGTATATTCACACCCTTGGGATATATCAACTCCCAACCATATAATTTATCGAGACTTAGCAAGGGTGCTATGAAACCTGCACAAATGATCTTTGAAGGATCATTGACATACCCAAGGTCAAGTGTCTTCAAAATTTCTTCTCGCTTACTCCTACTAGACCAATTTCCCACGGGAATATGTGTCTCTATGCCTGGATTGGGCCTTCACCTATTACACCCCATGATCTCTAGAAGGCTTGCACTCGATGGCTCACCAACACTGCTCTTCTCTTTCTTCATATCCTCCTATGGGGCCTTCTTGATCGCACTCACCATGTGCCTCTATGTCATTACGAGATTCTTCTTCTCTAAGATCCTCTCCTCCTTCCACCTCAATTACCAGTGTTTCTCCTATGGTGTGCGCAACTTCATCTGAAATTTCTTCCTCACTTTCCTTCCATGGACACATACGTGCACCTTCTCTTTATTTTCTCCTGCAGGCTTGGTTTGATAGGAGATATCCTTGGTGACCTCCTCAATGGCTGAGAGGGTCCCATGCCGGTGCTCTTTGTCCTAATTTCTCTTAACACTCTCTTAAAGCCTTGGTCCTCCGTGTCACCTTACTCTTTCTCTGTCTCCTCGCCATATCCTTACTTCCTCTTCTTCTTCCTACCTAGGAAGAGTAATCTTATATAGCCTCTTGTTACCCACAGCTGATTTCCTCCTCACACCATGATATAACATGCCACTTGTCTTCCATCTCCTCCTCCTTCTCCTCATCATTATCATTTTCTCCTTCTTCTGTCTTAGAAGGAATAGGGTCACGCTCCTATCTTGTGCCAACCGTATGCTTCCCCTTTGGTATCTCAGGGAGTTTGAACTCATTTTCAATATATTTCCCATTAACCAATTTAGGATTAGGGTTGATTTACACCTTAGCTGCACCCACTTTTCCAATTTCCAAAGTCATAGAATTAATAATGATACCATTTGATATCACGGTTTCAATGCACGCAGACTTAAAGATATACATAGGTATTTCGAGTGTGTGATACTCACAATCAAATTTATATTCATCAAAATTAAGCATTCGAGGGTTTGATAAATAGTTGATGATGCCCTGGAAATAGCATGTTGTGAATGCATAAGAAAGATTACACCAAGGATTCCATTTTCCTATCTTCATGTAGAATCTGCCAATACATAGTTTTGGTAAACATCAAACTCGCATCCCTCTCCATCATCGTAGGCAAGTCCTTAGTTATACATCACTCATGTTCAAAGGCTTCACATGTGCACCTATACTAGAGCTCCAAAATTTTCTTGTATCGGCTTCCCGAGGCTCCATCAAAAGTATTATTTGTAAATATCTTGGCCAGTGACTTCTTTTCCTCGGGGTATGACCATACTTTGTCCTTAGGGACATTTGGAACCATAATCTCTACAAATATAATAGAAAAAATGATAATGCCCTAGATAATTTTATCCTCCTTGTGAGATTCCTTGATAATCCATTCTATGATGAAAGAAACCAGATTGTAGACAGTCCCCCAAACATCTTTTTCGCATGTGGAGCCACTTCTTATTTACTTGGCCCCAACGCTCTTGATTGTTAAATTTTCTCAAGAGGTGCACGTCAATTTTCACAATAGGATCAGTTACCTTGGATATATCCATTATACACCCTCCTTTCTAGTATGCCAACTCCACAATAGTGGTCTCCACACTAGCTTCATCATCAATGTTACTTTGGAAATTTTAGTTATTGAGCTCCACAATTGTATGAGTCTCCCAATTAAAGGTGCAGAGATGCACACCCGCCTTCCCGCAAAATAAAATAATTCCTCATGGAATCTAAACATCAACCAATGATAAAGAATCTCTGGTTTGCTGAAGTACATTAGCTCATATATCTGCAAGACTCCATCTTTCTCCAATTTTTTTGTCCAATATCATCGTAAATTGGTTTATCATTTTCAGTCCTCAAATCTATCTATTTCACCAAATCATATTCAATTTTATATTTGATTTCCGGGTGTGGTGATTATAATCACTCACCTTGGTCTTCCAAACTTGGGACTCCCATACATGCCCCATTATGACTCCCTTAGGATACCGCATCTCAAAGAATCATTCTTCCGGTGCGTCTTTGGCCTCTACTTCTAGTTCATTCTTCTTATTTCCTCTTTTGGGTACTCGTAGGTGATCTCTTGGGTGGAATTTCAACCCTCACAATTTTCCCTTGCATTCTTATGCTTTTAAAACCCCAAACTCGTGTGCCCTAGTTGAAATTCAAACACTATCTCATCGAACCCTACTATTCGCACACCTTTTCCTTACTCTAAAATTGTCTACGCAAGAGCTTCACTACGATCATGAACAAACTTAGTTGGTTTGATGCTCTTCTCTATTATAATCACACTTCACAATATTTGCACTATAAATCACTCTTCCAAGGTTCAAAAACTCAAACATTCAAGGCAAAAATGAACTCACATGCATCCCTTTTATAGATTTTACAAAAATTATGCATTAATTACTCCATACCTACCATCATGCCCAACTTTAATTACATTTTTCTACTTTTTTTGCACCTTTTTTCTTTCTTCCATGTGCTTTTATAACCTTCTAGAATTCCTACTATTTCTCAACCACAGACCTCCTTACGTGTGGCACCCTACACTTAAGTATATAATCCTCTGCGCCTCACACTAAATAGTCTACCATGTTGCTTTGCCGCCTCGCGTTACATTGTGTGAAATATTTCTTATGCGTGGTATTTAATTTGAGAAAGTTTTTGATGAATACCTTCATTTCGAGTACATTGTAACACCTTTCTCCTACACACACCTATATTTCGAGAGGAAATTCATGTTCCACCCATATAATTACACCTGTAACAACTCATGTACTTGAATCTCAACACCAAAGAGATTCCTTTTCCTCGTATCTGCTCCACCCACACTAAAAGTATGTGCAGTCCTCTTTTCGTGAACTCAATAGATAGTAATCAGCTTCCTGTGCAAAAACACACTTGTTACAACAAAACACCGAACTAATTTGACAAAGCATAACAATGATTAAAATTAAACACATGAAATCTAATCTAAATGGCAATACTATCTTATTACAAACACCAAGAAGAATTATTTATGGCAGGATTGAGCCTACTCCCATTGAATTTACTAAGCAACATGGTGTCATCTAGCATTCCGTGAATTGACAAGTGATCGATTCAAGTATCTTTGTTAGTAAAAAAGGTCCCAACCAATGCACTTTCAATTTCCCTAGGTAGTGCAAAAACTTGAAATCATACATAGGAACCATATTTCTAACCTCAAAAGTCTTATTCCTAATGTGCCAATCATGCCAAGCATTCTATCTTGCATTCTCGGTCTTCGGCTCCATCGTGCAATAGCGCACGACTCATCTAATTTTATTATTTTATTAATGTGCTCTTCAAAACTTTCTCATTAGCTAGTCCACCTACATATGTAATATGCAAGGATGGTAACATGAATTCAACAGTAAATACAACCTCCACACCAAACACCAACTGAAAAGGTGTGGATTTATTCAACTTTTATAAGTGGTCCTATATGCCCAAAGTACAACTGACACTTTATCATCCCAATATTTTCTCCCAACATCACAAATGTAACACTCATGTTGTCTTTTCAGATTGCTTTGAATTATGTGTTGGGTTGACATGATTTTACAGTGGAATGGTATTCTTCTTGGTGTTCTTTCTGGGACTGTATGTGTGTGCATTGTAGAAGCATGTCGAAACATTGGGACTTAACTCGGTTCTATAACACACTTGCATATCTTGGTTATTAAGATTCAATAATTTACGATATGCTGATTTAATATGATGGTAGAATATGATCACATTGTTGTTTTCTTACCTTTGGGATTGGTGATCATTTAAAAAAGTATAAACAACTCCGACACTTGGATAAAGTGATCCGGAAGAAAAGGATGAAATGTGTAACATTTGTAAGGTAAGCTTTACCATTATTACTATTTTATTTCTTCAACAAACATGGCCTTAGAAAATAGAGTCCTGGTCTACTTTTATTTGGGATCTATATGATTGTTATGATTAGATGATGTTGCAGAATAATACCCTGGATCAATTTCTTAAGGTATGGGCTATTATCCTATGTCATCATGATAATGTGGACTATAACGATAATCTTTGCTTAATTTATCTAAAGGTTCTAAGGTTACAATTGATAGGGCCTAAATTGATTTCGAACCTAACCTCGATCTAGACTCAGGTGTATATATATTTTCATTCAAAATAATAGAGGCTTTTAAGCCTTGGCATGCATATAATTGATGGGACCTAGTTATGAGTAACTATGTTCATTATTGGATGAACATATATAAACTAAGACTTAAGATTAAAATGACTAAATTTATAAATTCCTAGACTTAAAATTAGGACCAACATGTTGATGGGAACCTAGGTGGACATCTCGAATTATTTAAAATCTACTTTTGAAGGGAATTACTATGCTTTGGTTGAGGCTATATTAAAGGTGGCATTTAATGCTACTGGGAAATGTTGTCAGCATATAGTCCTTATATTTATGGTGTTGCATTTATTAGTCACCGCCATCACTTAAGTGAAAGACACAACCACATTTAGCGGTCTCGATCATAGTCATGGTTAATCGATGATCGAAGTGATTATGAAATTATTTTTGAACTCCACTAAAATTAGAAGTGTGAGTGGATGGTGGGAAAGGACTGACAGATATGCATACATTTAATGAAGGCCTCAAAACTCACCATAATTTCCTAGGAGAATGGGTTGACAAATTTTGTGGGAAAACAAGCTGGTCTTTGTTTTCTTTTGTGGTTGTTCGTTTGATGGCATTGAGACTTTGCATGTTATGGTTTCCTCCTATTTTTGATGATGGTATATTTTTGAACTCCTACATGAAATTTCTATTACAGTGAAGAGAAATTTGTAGAAGATATTATTAGCTTTGATCAATAAATAAGAATGAGGAAATTATTTGGGGTTTCTGAAATAAATTGTAGGTTTCTGTGAAGCTAGAATTTGGTCGAGCTTGCAAAAGGTAACTTGGAGAAAGGAATAGAAGCACTACTAAGAATGATAGTCTCTATCCCTCATATGATAGCTTACTCTTTCTGATATTAGCATTAATAAAATCCTGTCTTAATTTTTATGGGTTTTTATAGACACGGTTGTTGTGGAATGACTTATATCTGTGTTATCTTGTATTCTTTGCTAATGTGGGGATCTAGGTATACCGAATAATACCCGAAATACATTATTGGTATGAACTCATTACAACTAGCTATGTGTATATCTCATGCATGCTAATTAATGTAATGGAATTACTTGTGATGTCGTGCAACACAGGTACTTATATAAATTATTTTCGTTCATATCTCATCCATATGAATATTTAGAGTTATAGGTATATCATGTAAATGGATATAATACCTTAAGAGCGTTATGTAAACCTTTGAAGAGGTATAAATGATAGATAGCCTTGATGTGGACTGTACCTTCTCTCTTATATCGTGGGTTGCATTCAGTTTATATATAAGTATATTTCATTTGGGTTTCCATATGTGTTATTGGGATGGAGGATTTACTTGGTATTACCAATTCACCTTATTGGTTGTGGGAATATATCCTTGGGTAGTTTATAATTCACCTCCTCACATCGTTTTATTATAAAATTGTTGGGAGGTTCACATTACTCTAGGTTTGAATGGTGCGAGACTAATGTTGAAGGTCAAGATGCGATCGACACATGCATAACTATGTTAGGTTAGTGCTACAATGACTTCTCACTTATTCCTTTCATGTTTATTAAGGTAAGTATATTAACTTAGTTTTATAGGAATATATGCGAGATGATACACGTGAACTATTCTTGTTTATTCATTGTTCATGTTGGTTTTTACATAGGTGAACCATGTTCACTTTGTGAACTATGTTGATCAAGAATCTACCAATAAAAGTTGAGTGAATTATATGGCCGACTCATGCACATATTGATTTTATCTAGAAATAGTAGCGACTGTGTCACTTTGCCTCTTCGTGAATATTAAAGGTATTCAGGATTACCTGTGTTCCTCAAATTGTGGACCTTACTTAATATTATCCATAACTGATATGAATCATTCCTAACTCTTGATGATACATATGGTTGAAGTCGTGTTTACCTTGATCCTTGATTTAACAAGGATTTATTAGTTGAAGTTATGCAGTTGTATGGAAAGGTTCTAGGAAGCTTATCTTACATGAATATATGAGATAAGGTTGTGTTTTATGGGGGCTCACTATTAATACAAACAATGATATCCTTGATTATGATATATAAATGGAACACTTGATGAACAAATATTATAAATAAACATTTATAATTAAGGATAATTGCATAGCTTATAAGGCTTTAGTATTAAGCTATACTAATATGTATTTGAGGAAAAGAAAGATCTGTTAACTTGTGTATTTATATTGATTAGTATTCCTTAATACTAAAAACCAATAGAATGAAATATGAATGGTTGAGATTTATGTAAGTTACATAAGAGAATGCAATGTAATAATAAATTCATATTATGAAGTCATAAAAGTAATGATAATATAAGTATTCATAATTAGGCAGAAGTAATTACTTAGACGACCTTAAAGGGTTATATATCATATACTTGAGTTGATTGATCATAATGATCAAGTAGATTATATTTGAGTGTTATCTTTATATTGTTTTATAACCAATGAAGCAAACATGAATGTATGTGTAAATTGCTTTCTAGAAATGTTCATAATGTTATATGATCATTTGATCCTTTGGTGAATATTTGAAAGAGGGATTCGCGAGAACCGATGTCAAAAAGTGATGCACCACAACAAATTTGCACTCCGATGGTAACGTCAAGCCAACGCAATACGCAAGATTCGAAACAATGGAAAGAATATTGCAAGTAAGAAGAATGGGTCTGCTCATACTCATAGATTGAAAAATAGGAAGTACAAATAGGGGTGTTGTGTAACCCCCATGCCTAAACATGGAAAGAACTCAATGACGCCACTAACGCATATGACGTTGACTGACGCATATGACACCACTAGAAGAGGAGTTACAATTCCAAATAAGGAATGTAACTCCTATGACACATTGACGACAAATGACAATGTCAGATTCTATGACAGAATCTGACACTTGTCATTTGACTTCCTAAGACCTATGACTCTCGCAAGGTGAGATGACTCACCTAGGTGATGTGGATGATGACTGAAAGTCACACACACCAACACCCCCCCTTCATCGAAGCCGAGGAAGAGGTCAAGGTAAGCCAGAATAGAAAAAGAAGACTCCCCTAGACAACTAAGAAAGATGTGTCAATGGGCCCCGGCAACTAAAGGCCTGATAAGGTGCCCATGTACAAACAACATCTTTCTAGAAAGAAGAAGAGGAGAAGAAGGAGGACTATATAGCCCGAAGAAGATGGGCGGCTGCAGCAGACCTCACCCCAAGAAGAGACCGCAAGTGAAGAAACTTCACCTCAGTGAAGGGCTTGGTGAAAATGTCTGCAACCTGATCAGCTGTCTGAACATATGTATGTCGATGATGAGATCCTCTGCCTCTGGACTGAAGAAGAGCCATCTGCACCATACTGTGTGTCTACCCTTAGGAAGGACAGAAAAGATGTGTTGGAAATCTGCCCACTCCACAAAGGAAACAAAAGGCAGCAACACGAAGAACTCGAGTGCAGTACACTTTGAAGTGTGACATAGGTCTAGCGATTGAGTGCCAAGGAACCGAAGGTAATGCCATATGTGTAGAATCATCGAGTGAGGAGGAACACCCACAGAAAGGATGTCCAAGTGATTTGAAGGGAACAAAACATCCTCCATAATAGAAAATGGATCCACAACTGAGGGTGGATCAATGACGGTCTCTGGAAAAGTGGAAGTGGTAAGAGTCCCAGAAGGGGCACTCCCAACAACAGAGATGATGAACTCCTCTGAAACACCTGTAGATGGATGAGGGACCTGTAGAGCATCACAAGTGGAATCTATGAAAAGATGACTAAGGTCAGGTAGATACTCGTCCCAATGAGGGGGCTCAACAAACAGAAGAGCGATGTCAGATAGGTATGAGTCATCCAATGAAGGTAGAGGAGTGAAATGGGCCTCACACACTGGAAGTGGAAAGGAGGTGGGTGTGATGATTGTGTATGAGACTCGAGGGGGCTCAACAAACAGAAGAGCGATGTCAGATAGGTATGAGTCATCCAATGAAGGTAGAGGAGTGAAATGGGCCTCACACACTAGAAGTGGAAAGGAGGCGGGTGTGATGACTATATGAGACTGAGAAGGGGACTGCTTGATATCTGATGAGATGTGGGAAGTGTCAACACTCTCTGGAATAGTGAGAGAAAGAGGAGAAGAGTCCTCTGTAGTACTCTCGACATCAGAACTGGATGCACAATCCTCGTCATCAGAAGTAGAACCAAGCAAGCCTATGTCAGTGAAACTGTCATCACACAAAGAAATGGAGGAGACAACTGAATCAGCAGCAGCAACAACTGCGGTAGTATGTGAAGGGTCTCCATAGAGGGACTGAAGAATGCTCCAGACATGGTGGGGTGGATCTGAGTCTGCCACGTGAACCCATTGAGATGTAGAGACATGCATCATCATGTGACCAAAGACATGGTCGCAATTGTTGAGAAAATCATTAAGATGATGATCAGTGGGTGCAGGAACAGGCCCAACCAAGAAGTGAGAAAGACCCTTGTAGGTGAAGTAATGTTCCATAGAAGCACGCCAAGCTGAATAGTTCTCTCTCCCAGTAAGAATTGGCGGAGGCTGTAAGGTGATCCTACGACGCTCAAATCTAGAAAGAGCACCCTCCATGATGCGGAATCAAAAAGTGCAAGATGCACAAATGCAAGACGTCGGACTCGGCCGATAATGCGTCTGCATGTAATACAACACCCAGGACAATAACAACCCCCCAGAACAAAATTACACCCCCCCGAGTTTGGCACTTTATAATTCAGTGCATTGATTACAACCAGATGCGACTGTGTTCCGAGAACCAGTTTGTCACTCACCTTGCAATTAGCGTAATAACACGCAATGGTGGAGACAACAATCAAGGTTCGTAGGGCACAATAGATCAACACTGCAAGCAAGCACAGAAAGAGAGAAGCAAGAGGGGGAAGAAAGAGCTTTGTGAGAAACAATGTCTCACGTCACACAAAAGAATCCCTTTGTTGTAAGACTGTGGCGGACGCACTCACAAGTCCACAAAAAAGGAATACAAAGCTCAAGAAAAAATGAGTTGAATTAAGCAATACAAAGACACCCCCGAATGCGGCACTTTATAAAATTAGTGCATTTACAAAACTAATGATCCCATCATCTAGAGTGTGAAAAAACATGCAACTTTGACTAAATAAGTGCTCAAAACCGAGCAACGAGTCAAAAGTTATAGCAAAAACCAATTCCCGCAACTGATGAGGAAAAAGCCAATAAGCCTACAAATGGATTAAAAAAGTGCCCTAAACGCATGCAAAAGGTGTCGTATGTATGCTCGTTGGAAATGGCATGGAATTTGAGATAGGGTTTGTTTGTATTGCGAGGGGGGATTAGCCACCTGCCAATCCCGGACCTCACCCTTCGTCTTCGGCACTCGACGGAAGGTTAATAAAACAAGCCAAAAAACTTACAATGCCAATAAAATGTAATGTTTTTACCTTATACCTTTTAAAAATAATGAAACAACACGTTTTTTAGAAGAGTGATAAGATAAAAAGAATGCAACCACGTTTTTTTAAGAAAAGTGAATAAAAAACGTATTTTTAGAGAGATATTACCTGGCAGCGGACTGAGAAAGCCACGTGGGGATGAAAGGCAGGTAAAAATAGATAATGTAGTGACTGTCCACTGTCAGTAAATGCCAGAACAGTCCAAAAAATGCCAGCTGAAGGAAAAAACGCCTTACCAGTCCAAAAAAACGCCTCAACAGTCCAAAAACGCCAGAACAGCATGTAAAAACACAGGAAAGGAGAAAAAACACCTTAGGACAGTTAAAAAATGCCTGGAACAGTTGAAAATGCAGCCAGGTGATAGAAAAATGCCTGGAACAAAGGAGAAAATGCAGCCAGGGGAGAAAAACGCCTGAGGACAGGCCAAAAAAAACTAGAAGGAGAAAAGCAATCGAGAAAGGCCCAAAAAAACGTCTGGAACAGTTGAAAATGCTCAAAACAGAGGAAAAACGTGAGTAGCTTTGCAAAAACGTGAGAGACAAGGCAAAAACGTGAGAGGTTTTGCAAAAAATGTGAGAGGTTTGCAAAAAACGTTTTGAGACAGCAAGGAACCACAACGATGAGGAAGAAGCTCGAAATAGTCTGAGTATACACCGGTGAAGAAAAACAATGATCCCAACTAGTAATCACAGTCCACGCAAAAAAATGAGCTCTTCTTTTACCCCTGCACTGAATCTAAACACAACCAACAAGAAATAACCCGAAACAACACCACAAAGATCTAGAAATATCCAAATATGAACTCAAATTTGATAAACAAACCAACCAAATACCTTAACTTGCAGAACTGCTGAAACCTCAATACGAGGTGAGCAATAATTCCAAAATGATAATCGAAAAAAACTTGCACATGAGGAAATGAGAAGAAACCAGAAGTAATAAACAATCGAGAAACGAAGAGTGCATGTTTACAAACCACTCGATACCATGAAAGAGGGATTTACGAGAACCGATGTCGAAAAGCGATGCACCACAACAAAGTTACACTCCGATGGTAACGTCAAGCCAACGCAATACGCAAGATTCAAAAAAATGGAAAGAATATTGCAAGTAAGAAGAATGGGTCTGCTCATACTCATAGATCGAAAAATAGGAAGTACAAATAGGGGTGCTGTGTAACCCCCATGCCTAAACATGGAAAGAACTCAATGACGCCACTAGAAGAGGAGTTACAATTCCAAATAAGGAATGTAACTCCTATGACGCATTGACGCAAATGACAATGTCAGATTCTATGACAGAATCTGACACTTGTCATTTGACTTCCTAAGACCTATGACTCTCGCAAGGTGAGATGACTCACCTAGGTGATGTGGATGATGACTGGATAGTCACACACACCAACAATATTAACTTAATGCAGTAATTTATTTATGAAAATATTAGATAGCATAAGTTATTATGGGAGATATAGATCTTATCATGTCAGTTCATATGAACTAACAATTGCTAACAATTTTGCAGATGGTCTACTTGAAAGATGAAAGAAGGATGAAGTTGTAAAGATTGCATTTGTTCTACTTGATTGGAGAAATATGATTTATGTTTCTTGTATTTATCATCAAATAAAGTAATCTTGTATTGTTTGATTAATAAAAGGGAAAATTAGTCTAGTCAAATTGAATCAGTTCCAAAAAGGGAAAATTGTAAGACTTACTCTATCTTTAGGAAATTTTGTTGTACATGATTTGAAAGAAATGAATAAGAGGTTTTTATTTATTCAAAGTGAAATAAATTGCATTGATGTGAAAAGTAAGTTTATTAAACTTAGTGCATATATGATTTGTATTTAAAGATGTCGAATATAAAGTATTGATACAAGTATGAATGAAATGTATACTTGGCCTAATATAAACTTGTTGTATTAATGTGGAATTAGTGTTATACATGACTATTTTTATAACAATTAAAACAATATATGTAGCTGAATAAGGTGCTTCATATGATCATTTATTAGAATGAATTATGTATATGTGTCTATATATATATAATCGTTAATGAATAAAACATAATAGATGGAAAAAATATGAATATTGGTACTTGAAGATTCAATACAATCAATAATGAAAGCAAAACAAGTGCTTAGTACAAATAAATGGAAGTACTATATTGATATTTTATTTTAGAAATGTTGCACTGTTTTATGTAGTATTACCATGTGACCTATGTTGAACCATGGTGCAGAGATGCAACTAAAATATTATATAACACCTTCATTGGTTTATGAAATAAGGTGTTGTAAATACTAGCTATGGAAAGAGTATAAAATAGATATTGCTACTTTATTCAGGTGGTTATTTAGTCAAAGAAGATAACTTATTGGGAATATTTCTATGCTTGAAAAAGTAGACAGAGCTCGGATTGGCAGAGTTAATGCAGTAAGTAAATTTAAATATGTAACTAGGCAGTAAAAGGGAATGTGAAGTACAACAATGAACTACATTCGACTTCTTGGTTATCTTGAGATAGGACCTTAGGTATGATTCATTCGTGGTGAAAGTATCATGAGATCTAGGGTAACCTGTCGTGATTTAATTAATTACTTTGAAATAATTAAGATACGATGTTCTAATTTAAGACACTCGGCGGGCCAACTCACTATGGCCGCTATGTAGTCGTATCCATTTAAAGACGATCGTCGTTAATTGGATATTGTTTCTTAGTAGCTATATTGAGTTACCTCGTCAAGTCCCTCAAATGGTAGCAATGTAATGTAATTAAGAACAAGCTTTGATAGAGTTACAAGGTTAGATTGAACCATACGGATATGCCTTGATGCCACCTTATGATGGCTACGGGAAGGGAAGTAGTCCAATAATGATGTAAATCATTACGGAGACACTTACCTTCCCATAGGCAACCTAAGTTGACATAGTGGTATGTCCTCATGTAGGTTAACCCGATTTTGTACCTTGAATGAGACTTGTAACTATCTAGTCCTAATCCAGATAACAAAAATTAATAAGGTGATGGAAAAGTTCCTAATGACGAGTGTTCCATCATAGAACCAAGCATGGCATACATGTCTCTAAAAATTTGGCCAAAGTAGTGTAAGTTGTTTATTACATTGTCCCGAGTCACCAAGGACATAACTGTAGGATGCTAGATGGGATTCAATGACAGATACCTATTTAGACACTTAAAATGCAATATTTAATGCAATATTTGACTATCTTTGATAGATGAAGAAAACATTAGTATAATTTGTATACACAAAACCAAATGATACACTTGGTGTAATCTCTCGTAAAGAGTAAACACACTCGTAAAGAGTGTTGAGGGGGATCAAGTAGGATCTATATACTCTCATGCAACTGCACATGGTTTATGACTGTTATAGGATGGATTGACTAAGATGATGTTAGTTCTAAATCATGAGAATTTAGAACAAGGAAACATGAGATATGAACTTAAGATTTATGTTGGGTTTAAATATATGGGTATTTAAATCAATGAAGCATAAAGTAAGATTTTTATAAAAAAATTACCTTGTATTGAAGTCTTAAAAAGAGGTTATTATAAAAAATAATTGTCAACATGTTGCCCATTTTTGTTAAAATCTTCGATAGTACTATTAGCATGTGGGTGATAAGGAGTAGTCTTATGGTGTGCCACCATAAACTCTACTAAAATAATTATGATTGTCTCATTCAAGAGATTAGTTCCTCTATCACTTGTCAAGCTTAATGGGCAGCCATACCTGCTTATCATATTATCCCATAAGAATCTTCTTGTTGTAGGCTCTTGTACATTCCTTTGTAGTTAATTCCTTTTCCCATCATGTCGGATGTATACACAAGTAATAATATAGAATGCGTCGAGTCCTACACACGGGTGGTGAAATAATGCCTACAAATTCAATAGCCCACTTCTCAAAAGGTGCAACACTTACAATAGGCCACAACGAAATCTCATATTTGGTTCCGGGATTCCCAAGGTGCTGAAAATAGTCACACAACTTGACATATTCTTTAGTATCCTTGTATAAAGTTTCCCACAAAATTCTAGCCATCAAAATCTTGCATGTTGTATCATCACCAACGTAATTTCCTCCTGTGATTCCACCATGAGCTTCTTCCATAATAGCTTCATGTTCATGCTCTAGAACACAACAACGTAAAAATTTATCATGACCTAGCTTATATAAATATCCACCGATCAACTAATAGGGCATCGTGCATATTGCAAGTTGTTTCTTCTCTAAGTTATTCATTCCCTCGGGCACCTATCCGGGACAAAAAATAGTGCAATATCCTCTAGTTACGTGGGTGCACGGTTTAACATGAAAATTTGTGCATCTAGCATTATGTCCTCAATTCTCTGTGCATCCTTGCTAGAATTGATCCTTGATAAGTGGTTAGGCCCTGAATATGTCTTTCTTGGTTTTACCACAACTATAAAATCAAACTCTTGAAATAGAAGTATCCACCTGCAAATGCACCCTTGAAAAATAGGCTTATTGACCAAATAATTGAGTGCCATATGATCTATAAAGAAGATAAATGGTGTTTCCAAAAAGTAATGTCTAAATTTGTGCAGCACGTATATCATGGAAAAAGCATCACACTCATTTTTTGTATAATTTTGCTTCGTGGTGTCAACTTCCTACTTACAAAACAAATGGGATGATCTACAATTCCTTCTCTTGGTTGTTCCAACACTGCTCTAATTATGATTCCAAAATCATCTACATGGACATGAAAGGGTTTTTCCCATGAAGGAAAGCACAAAATAGGTGCAGTAGTGAGATTCTCCTTCAATGTTTCTAACTCTTGTTGTTGCGCATCATCCTGATAAAATTTTCCTTTAGCTTTCAACAATTCTTTCAAGGGAATGAAAATATTTGCATAACCCTTAATGAATTTCCTGTAATACCTGTATGTCCTAGAAATATGTGAACTTCACTTTGATTGTTAAGTTCCTCCAAACCCAAGATCATAACTACATTGGCTGGGTCCACCAAAAATCCTTCCTTAGAAATTATATGCCCAAGTAAAGTGCCAAAAGGTGTTGCAAAGATGCACTTCTTAATGTTAAGAGAGATTCTCAACTACCTGCACCTCTCAAACATGAGCCTCAAATTCTCACAATGATCCTTTACTAAGCCATACATTGTCTAGTCATCCAGATATACCTATAAGAACTTATGAATAAAGTCCTGAAAGGCCTACACAACGATGTGCGAGAACACCGCTAGTGCAATCTTCAGTCCAAAGGGCATAATTTTAAATGCAAAACTTCCCCATTCAGTGGTGAAAGTTATCTTTTCGTGATCTTCCTTTGCAATGTGCAGTTGATGATAACTTGAAAATCCATTTGTAAAAGAGTATATCTCGCGCCCAACAACTCCCTCAAGGATCTCCTCTGTGAATGGGGTAGGAAAAGGATAAATAACACATGAATAATTTAATTCTACATAGTCCACACATATCCTTATCCTTCCATCCATATTAATGTTGATGACCATGGGGATAACCCATTCGAGACTCCTCACTAGGCTCAATTATACTAGACTTGAGGATTTTATCAATTTCCTCCTTTACCTTCACACACAAATTAGGTTTCATCCTGTAAGTCCTCTTCTTAACCGAGTGTCCACCTTCTTTTAGCTTGATTTTCATCTCACCTAGAGAAGGGTGTAATCCCTTAACTCATGATAGCCCCACAAGAATAAGTACTTGAAAGTCACAAAAAGTTCAATAATCTTATCCACTTCACGAACTAAATAGTAATCACCAATAATGGCCTCCTTAGGCTATGCCTTCGTTCCAATGTTAACCTTATTTGTTTTAATTGGGGCATGATACATGGGTGAATTTTTTTAATCATACCCGAGGTCATCTATTTCCAATTAATTGGGTCAGTCTTTTCAACTTAGCATGGACATACCATGTGCGCACGTAGCCATGTAAGGTAGAATATAACTTATGCACCTAGAGTGATGGTGGTAATGCCTCCTTGCCTTGCACCCATGTTCTCTCACAATCATGAACGTGATGAGAGGAAGAATACTTTCCATGCAATTCACAAGTTTGCGTAGGTACATTATTCCGAGTGAACCTAGTAGAAAAGGTGATTCTCACTTCTCGCCATTCCAAAAGGCCATCTCTATGTGTTTCCCACCAATACATTGTTGTCCCACATAGAGTATAAACCAACATGTTTCTTCTCTTCCCTTAAATTTCCCACTAAGTCTCTATAGCATGTAAAAATGTGTTAGGATTTCCTTCACCGGTGTATCTTACTACCGGTTACTTCCTAAGCACCTAACCATGCACGACCTGATCATACAAGTAATTGTGCTCTTTATGCCTCACCCAACCACTTCATATGTGTCATGCACCCAATTTTCACAAGAAATACTTGTGGTGTCACTAACTAATTGAGCATCATCCCACTGTATCACTCCTTCCTTAGATGGCTCAATTACCTTAAGGTCTCTATTGTGCGCACATATTATAGCATTCCCATTTTAAGACTTTAGAAATAAAGGTTTTTTTAATATATAATGTTCTCTATTCTAAATAATCATAATTTAGAACACACATTCCATGCCAATCAATCTCATAATAGATAACCATATGCAGCTATAAATGACTCGGTGAACTACCGATATCTCATTTCATGACTCGGTTTCTAACCGATCTCTCATGTTAACTCAATGTATTGTATACTAGGTATATTTGGTTCTCTTACCCTATTTTGGGTATTGAGTGTTTTGTTTAAGAGGCCTATCTAAATATTTGTTACCAATATTCATCTGATATCTCGCTTCTTAAATTAGGTGACATATGCTAATGCAACTAGCAGCTTGTGATACTTTGGCCAAGGATTTTCACATAATGTTCATGTTTACTATTCCTAGACGACATACTCATCAAATGAAATATGTCCTTCACCCCACTCATCTGCTATCTAGAATGGTCTTCACTGACTCCTGTCAGTCCACTTGTTCAAGGTTTAACCCTAACCCAAGTTAGCAACATAGTTTGGTATAGGGAACCACTCGTGGTGACTAAGGGTACATAGACATACTCAATCGACCTAAGTTGATTGCATGTGTCTAGTTATCCTAAGTCATCATGAGTTACCCCCTGTACTAAATCATGTTCCTAACCTGACCTAGAGTATAACTAAGATCAAGTCCAAGTTTATGTTGATCTAGATGATCTAATTCTGAAGGGTGTTGCAACATGTCAACTACAACACTATATCCTCATGAAGACCCAAGTCTTCACGAAGGTACATTTCTGCATTTGGCGTGTGCCAACATCTAATGGAATTACCCATCTCGATGTACATACCCAAGCAAGAAGTTAATTACTCAATTATTTTTCTTAATTAAGATTTAATTACAACAACCCTGCTGAACCCTAATTTCTTTAGCCCTTAAGGTTGACATCCACAGTTGAGTTGTTAATGTTTTGTAAAAACATCATGATTTTTTTAATCATCAACTTCTTACTTTAGGGTTCAGTTAATTAAAATAGAAACAAAAAACAACAATAATATTCACTTATTATACCCAACCATTCTTAGCTTGTTTAATTTCCAAAACAGGTTCCATTATAATAGACTTCATTGAGATGAAGTCTAATTAATAAATGTACATATTTACCTTTCATTTTCTTTACACCTATGAAGGTATTGGTCAAGAGGAAGTTCACCTTCCTGTTTCTTTTTTATGAATTAGGGTTAATTTTACCCTTTTACATTATACAAGACATCATAATTAATTTGCACTTTCATTAAAATATTTTAATAAACCATAATGACTTAGTTAAAATAACATCTATGCATGCCAACTTAATAAGTTGCATTTCAATAAAGGGATAGTGTATCTAATTCCCTTCCATCTAACTTATTTAAGTCAAACTGAAAAGGATTCCAAACAGATAAGAATATGAGAAAATAAAGATAAGATTACAAATTCCCTTCACAGAATGCACAAGGAGAATGACACATCAAGTACAAGTAACTCTCAATATTTTTCCATTCATCTAAGTGAAATACACATTTTACAAGTCCATTCATTTCAGACATCTTTCATGTCAAACAACATTAATAAGCCCAATTAAGAAATACAACTTTTCCTCTTACAAATACATTTCAATAGTGAATCATAATTCCTCATAAAAGATCTAGTCTTTAGGTAAAAAAATTAACATCATAAAATATATTGTCTTCCTTTATCACTTATGAAGTCCATCTAGCAAAAATTTCTAGCACGGGTTAGTTCATTGAATTGAGCATGATAAGCACTAAGCATTAAAACGACGTGCTTTCAACTAACTGTTTCATAAAAGAAATCTGATTTTATGAAACAGAAAAGCAATTCAAATAGATACATCATAAAGAAATAACAATCATAAAAGAAAGAACCAAGTGATCAACCACATTAACATTTAGTAAAGATCATAATATAATCATCACTCTTCAACCGTTGATTTCATAAGAAATTATATCAGATAAGTAATATTTAATCCTAATTACTTATCTTATTCTTACTATAGATATTTATAGTTTATTTCTTGCTTCATTCAACCTATTTCCTAAGAAAGCCACTTACTCTATTATTTCCCAAAAATAGAGTTATTCTAAGTGTGAGGATCCATCATACTCAAAGCATTAACATGTTCCATCATAAAACACCTACAACCAAGCTAATTCAAACTTCAAGAAAGATTTTAGGATGAGCCATCAACATCTTAAAGTAAGAGATTCCCATTTAAGGTACTACACCCTAATCTAAAGCCCAAGATAAATCCTAAGTTTTAGGTTATGTCTCAATGGGTTAGAAATAGAATATGTATTATTCATTTATTTGCACCAGACATTGGTCACACATTACCAAAAATAGATTCCAATCAAAACAAGTCAAGGAGAAGAAGTAAAGGATTATCTCCCAACTACTCACTCTGCAATCCCATTAAATAATACAACTGAACATGTCGATCCTTAAACAAGAGTAATACAGGTGAGGAAAAAGATGAACAGAGAGAGAGAAACAACTCAGAACTTCCCTCAGAGTTCGAAGATAACAACATTGCATTCCACAACTCAGAGAAGAGAGAGAGAGAACAGCATATAATTCCCTTCATATTTCAAAGAAAACAACAATGAATTCCTTAACTCAGAAAAGAGAGGAAAGGATGTCAACAACAAGGAAGAGATATAGTCTCATCATTCCATCCTTCAAAAGGAGAAACACAATTGAAATTCAAAGAGAACTGAAATAGATCCCTACCGAGCACCATCCGATTTCAACAATCATTGCAACACAAATAGCATAATCGAAATTGAATCGATGTATATAGATATACGATAGAAACTAGCAATTTAGGAACCAAAAGAAAGTTTCCCATCAAATAATGAGAATATTCTCAGTACTACAGAGGCTATCACTAGAATTGATTAAACAAATACCTTCAGTTAATACAAGTTTCCAAAGCAACAAGAATAATAACTGAATATTAAATTCATTCCAATGTTAATAGCATCCACTAAGAAGTTTTCTTATTTTCCAATTAGAGAGTGAAAGAGAACAACGATGGAGTAAAACACCCCTATGAGATTCAGATTTCTTTTCAAAAGACAATACATAAAAATGAAGATATCGAATGCAAGTTTGATTGTCCCAACTTACCTTCAAGTTACCCCAGACTCCCTTCTTCATAGAAATCAAGGAACAACACACAAGATTTTGGGAAGAGAGTTCTAGACTCTGAACCGATCTCAAGGAGAAACAACAAAAGTGACAAGACTCCAACCAGATGCGCAAAGTCGAGTCCAAAAGAGAAGAGAAAACTATAACGTCCCTTCCCAATTCCCTAAGGTAGACAAGACTGATCTAATCAATAGTTCGACTTAGATATCCCAACTCTTCAATATCATAAAAACATCAATTAGAGTGCAAGAAACTAGTAAATCCAACCAGATGAACCGATAAGGGTAACTCCTAAAGCATGAAACCTTACCTCTACAAGGACTCAGAAAACAATCGGTAAGTCTTTCCACAATGGTGACAACAAAACTTAACAACTTTACTTCCAGTCATATTTATATCAAGGGAGTTTGTTCAGACCCCAAGACCAGTTGGGTCTTTAACAATTCTTTTCAAACATAAAGTGAGAAAATGAAAATGACATTATATAAATGCAAGCAAGAGCTAAACATGCCTGCTCGAGAATATCAACTAGAGGAGAACAAACTGAAACGTAGCCTTTCTCGCATTGACATCCATTAACTAATTCAGAGCAGACCAACAAGATTTCACTCAATCAAATCATATCAAGCTCAGAAAAAGTAAGACTTGGTTACTATTATTTCCAACAAGATTGAATCCACAAAACTAAGATTCCTAACAACCATATCAGCAAGGATCAAACAGGAGTAACAAGAATCAAAAACAACTTCGAATAACTACAAAATATGTCACTCATCTTACATTCTTCCAACAAAGGAAAACAAGTTTAACTCAAATATTTTTATCAAACAGTGCATTCCTCTAACCATTTTGCACATAGTCCATAGAAGTATACCAGATTCGACAACATTCAGTTCACACAATGGTTAAAGCCAAATTTGTTCATTCTTCCAACAAAGGAACAAACCCAAATCATATCTCATCAAGAAGTAACCGGTGCAGTATAAACAAACGAGAAAATACAAGCATAGATTAAAATACGCATCGAGATATAAAAACCCATTTGTTTCCAACAACATATTTCTTTTAATTAAGACCTTTAGTAAAAAGCAGAACAACTTAATGGGTAGATCCTATCATGCCTAATAGAGCTTCTATCAATTTACAGAAGATTTCCAGCCAAGCCTCCCACAATATTTTCCTTTTTCCAAGCGACGTCAACAATTCCAAACTTCCTATTGCCTCTTATACTTCCACTAGATCAAAAATAGCTCAGAGGTGGAAAAAATAACAAAGGATTGGAAATAGAACTGCTGGTTTGAAGAACCCAAAACCTCCATGTAGAGAAAAATCACAAAGAGCAAATGACCAAACAACCCCTCCAAAATCTGCTTGCATGTCTTCCAAGGTGGTTTCTTCGCCATGACCGAGGCTCATTAATGCAAGGAAAACCAACTCTCCCACCTAATTCTCCATGCCACCACCATCCAAATTTGGTGAGCTCCATTTCAAACTTTGCATGCATTTTTAATTTTAGAGATGATGCCAGCTAAGCATCCTTCTAGCTCCCCATGTCTCCACCAAAACTAGTTGTTCGAGCTTATTAAATTCAAAATCAAATCTCATAAATGCCTTAGAAACCATCGCCACCGACTCACCACTTGCCATGCAACCCTTAGGTACCCCTTAGCTTAGTATTAGTTTAGGTTAGATTTCATTAGGTTAGGATTCAACCATAGTCCTAGGTACACATTATTTGCCTTAGGTTATTTCCAAATCCATAACCTTAAACATAACAACTTAGGTTAGGGTGTCACTTAAGCAATTTAGTAATAGGTAATAGGTAATAGGTAGGCCCTTATTACCTTAGCTTAGAATCCACATAGGATAGAACATTCCAACTATGGTTAAGGTATCCACCTTAATAGTCCCGTAATAGGCCCTCGTTCTTATTATGCCATTCAATGTCTTAAAAATATTTATCAAGAAGGTCTAAGCTTACCGATTGCAGCAAGATGCAAAGCAAGGACACCAAAAGAAGGGTCCTAAAAATTATAACATAATAAAACTCAGTCCCTTACTACCTTCCATTTCAGAATGTCAGTTTATCAAGTTGATCAGGTAAGAAGAATCTGAAGCATACCTTGGGTCAATGGAATTGATCCAAGGTTTTGTTGTTAACATAAGATAAGAATGAAAATGACAATACAGGTTCACGTCCTTGCAGAACACAGAGAAGAATGACTTCATTTTCAAGTAAACAGAATCACAACAAAATGAATCTCTGTACAATAATATTTTATCCATTGCAAACATGATTTCCAATAGTCAAAAGGATACACCTTCCTAAGACAAATCATATGTCTACGTTTGCAATGTCAAAAGGGAAAGTAATCAAAGTAATAGTTTACAATGATGTTACATACTTCCCTCCTAAAAAGAATCATCATCCCAATGATTAACTTAATCATATAATTTACATCAAGGACAAATCAAATTATTATACTCTCATTCTTATGTTCATAACAAACTGGGTTTCTAATTTCCCAAAATCAGCATTAAAGTAGCTGTCCATTTTTAAATAATGTAATGTCTTCCCAAGATTGGCAGATTTATTGACATATCATAAATAAAATATTAAAATTTTATCAGTCAACAGAATCAATTTTGTTCAAACAAGTACGGAAAATCATTTTTATATCTTCAATATTTTCCCAGGTGGCACTTTCTTCATTAAACTGATCCCACTGGACCTTACATTGGCTTATTTCATGATTTCTTAAGTGCAATGGTGAGTTTCAGCACTCGGCCGGGTTTAACATCGATTATTCCTGGGTCTTGGACTGCAAGGAATTCCAATTTAACACATGTGATAAATCAAAACATATTTCTTAAGCAAAGAAATGTGGAAAACATCATGCATTCATGATAAAACATGAGGTAAATGTAAACAATAAGCTACATGGTTGATTACTTCAAAATTTCAAAGGTTCCCACATAACGAGGTGATAACTTGGTAGCCTTGCCAAAATTTATAGAACTCTTTTTCAGTTTAACCCGAAGAAACACTTCCCTACCAAGTTCAAATTTATTTTTAACCCGATTCAAGTCAGCATAACTCTTTTTCCTATGTTTAGCTTCTTTCAAGCATTCACGAATCATTTTAACTTGCTGTTCCATCTTCGTAAGGATTTCAGGTCCAATTACCTCTCTATCCTCAATGTTGTCCCAACTAACAGGGTTCTGCATTTCCTTTCATATAATGCTTCGAAAGGTGTCATTTTCAGAGAGGCGTGATATGTGTTATTATAAGAAAACTCAACTAATGGAAGGTACTCTTCCCATTTATACTGCTGATCCATGCAATACATTCTTAACATGTCCTCTAAAACTTGATTAACTCTTTCAGTCTGTCCATCCGTTTCTCGGATGATATGCAGAACTGAAATTCAACTTAGTCCCTAGGGATGCATTAAGTGTTTGCCAAAATATTGATGTCATTCTTGGATCTCTATCCGATATGATCAATTCAGGTACTCCATGTAATCTGAAAATTTCATGCACGAATCTTTTTGCTAAAACAAGTGAATCATCCTTAAGATTACCAACAATAAAATGATCTACCTTTGTTAGTTTATCAACAACCACAAGAATAACATCATGTTTATTTCTTGACATAGGCAACCCTTGTACAAAATCCATGCTTATCACTTGCCATTTATATTGCGGTATGTTGTGAGGATACAATAAACTAGCTAGATGCAAATGCTTAGCTTTAACACGTTGACATTCTAAATAGTGTGTCACAAACTCAATCACATCCTTTTTCATCCCTTTCCAGAAATATTGTTGTTTTATATCAACAAGCATCTTTGTAATGCCAGGGTGTCCAGAAAAAGGTGAATTATGAAATTCAGCTAATAATTTCTTTCTTAAATCATTTGACAAAGGTATGTATACCCTATTTTCAAACCACAAGATTCCTTCATTGTCAAAGTGAAAACCTTTATATCTCACATCATTTGGATCTATAGCAAGTGTTGTCTTTACTTGCTGAAAATAAGAATCAGATTCCATAACACTTTTTACCTCATCTTTAAACTGAGTTCTCAATGTTATAAGAGCATAAATGTGCTTCCTACGACTTAGAGCATTTTCTACTCTATTTTATTTTCCTTTAATATAACTTATGTCAAAATCATACTTGAGATAGAAATTCTATCCATTTGCGTTGTTTTGGATTCAGATTTGGCTGAGTAAAAATATACTTAAACCCAAGATGATCAGTTTTTAGTTCAAAAGGTTTACCAAGAAGATAATGCCTCCATACTTGAAGTGCATGAATAATGGCAGCAAGCTCTAGGTCATGTGGAGCATAATTCAGTTCATGTAACTTGAGTTTCCTACTTTCATAAGCTATGACATGATCATTTTACAACAGAATACCTCCGAGTCCTTCCCTAGATGCATCCATTACAATAGTAAAGTCTCCATTAGGATCAAGTACAACAAAAATAGGTGTTGATGTTAACTAATCCTTCAGAGTCTTAAATGCATATTCACATTTTTCATTCCATAAAATTTTTCTTATCCTTTTTCTGCAATGAATTTATTGGTGCAACAACTTTGGAAAAGTCTTTAACAAACTTCCTATAGTAACCAGCAAGACCCATGAAGCTTCTAACTTCATGTACATTCTTTGGTGCAGCCACTCAGTTATAGCTACAATCTTGGAGGGATCTACCGCTATTCCTTTCTTTCTTATAACATGACCCAAATAGTGCACTTCCATGTCATAGAAAGAACATTTAGACAACTTACCATACAACCATCTCTTTCTCAAGATTTCCAAAACTATCTTCAAATGCTCATGGTGTTCTTTAATGCTTTTAGAGTATATGAGAATATCGTCCAAGAATACAAGCACAAATTTGTCCAAGTATTCTTGAAAAATATTATTCATCAAATTCATAAAAGTGGCAGGTGCTTTCATTAATCCAAAAGGCAAAACTATGAATTCATAATTCCCATACCTGTTCTAAAAGCTATTTTATGAATGTCTTCATCCTTTATTCTTAATTGATGATATCCAGATCGAAGATCTATTTTGGAATATACTTGATGCACCACAAATCTGACCAAACAGATCATCAATTCTAGGATTTGGATATTTGTTCGAATTGTTGCTTTGTTTAACATCCTATAATTGATGCACAATCTAAGTGTTCCATTTTTCTTTTTCTCAAAGATTACCAGTGCTCCCCAAGCTAAGACACTCGATCTTATTAAACCCTTAGACAAAATTTCTTGCAAATGTGCCTTAAGCTCTACCAATTCAATGGTAGTCATCCTATAAGGTGCCTTCAAAATAGGTTCGGTTCCCAATTTGATCTCAATAGTGAAGTCAAATTCTTGCTTGTGTGGAAGACACTGTAACTCTTCCAAAACACATCACTGAAGTTTTGTAATAATATATCTTTCCATGAAGGCACTACTTTCTTCTATTGTTTAAAAATAATTCTTCAGTATATAAGGTGCAGCCTTTTTTGGCCTTTTTAAGTTGCATAGCTAACCATTTCCTAACCAAAATCTCATGTTTTACACCCTGAATGTCTGTTTTTTTCTGCAGATAATCCAAACAACTAATATGTTTTTCAAAACAGTGAAAATTTTCCTTATGCTCAGCTAGCTAATTAACACCTATGATTACATCATAAGATCCTAAATGAGCAACATAATGGTCAACCTCAGTGGAAAAACTAGGCAAGTCAAGGACTACTCCAAAAAGACACATACTAACTATGTGAACAACATTATTCCCATAATGTACAACCCATGATTTATCCTTTTTCTAGCTTTTCTTTTTAATTTCGATGCTAATTTAGTAGAAATAAAACATTCAGTAGCTCCAATATCGAAAATAATAGTTATAGGTATGCCAAATAACTTACCTAGAATGGTGTGACTTTCTTTTCACTTGTTTGTTAACTATTGCAAAGTGTGTATCTTGTGCTACTGATTATGGTCATCCTTCTTCAAAGGACATTGATTTGTGTAATGATCCTTGCCATAATTGTAACAACCTCCTATAGGTCCCTTTTTAGGCTCAAATTTATTTCTAGCCTTAAATTTATCATTCTGACCTCCATAGGACTTTTGTTCATTATTATTGTTCTTGACAAAGTTATTTCATACATTAGCAGTAGGTTTATTCGATGTTGTTTTCCATTACAAACTTATTTTTCATACCAAACTTATTCCATGGTCCCTTCTTAGGTGCAAGAGACGATGAAGAGTTTGGAATTTTCTTTCTAATTTCCTCCTTATGGGCAGAGATTGCTTTCAATTTTTGTTCTTGCCTTATGGATTTTTCAACTACCCCTTCCATAGTGGTTGGGCTATGAACATCCACTTCACCACCTATAATGGGATTTAATCCCATGATAAATTTTCGTATCTTGAACTTCTCATCAGTTTGATACTGATTTACATACTTAAGGAGTTTAGTAAACCACTCCCAGTACTCTTACAGTTAATTTTCCTTGAGATAAGTTCTGAAATTCATTCATTTTCTAATCATAATAAAGTTGTGGTAGCCATCATTTCCTAAAATAACTTTTAAATTGATCCCAAGTAATATTTATTTCATCAATGTTTAACTCATCCTTGTGGCTATCCCACCATGAAGATGCTTCATGGGAAAGATGATATGCTCCCCATATTGCCTTAGTTTCCTTTGAGAAGTTCCTTATTGCAAAGTACTTATCCATTTCACTAAGCCAATTCTCAGCTCCATCTCCTAATGTGGTGCCATCAAACTTAGGTGGACTTATTCTTTTTAAATCATTAGTGAGTTTAGTTTTACACACCATGCCTTTTTATTTTCAGGATGATTAAGTGCATTAGTCCTAATATTATTATCAATGCCCAAATTTCCAACATTAGCATTGTCCACATGAGGTGGTTGATTGTTATTACCAACATATTCTTCCTCCTCCTCATTTCCCATTACTTGTTGTTTAAGTACAACCAAATGATCTCTCGTGTCCAACAGGGCAACAAGGATCTCATCGAGTTTTTGGGAAGTAGCTACTTCTCCACCAGGTTTTTTTGTAACATTTCCTCTTGTTCTAACCATTTTCTATTAATAAGAAAATTTAAGTTTTATCAGATTTATGGACACAATAGGTCTAAGATCTGCAACCTTTAGCTCTGATACCAAGACGTAACATTCCCATTTTAAAAATTTAGAAGCAAGGATATATATATATATATATATATATATATATATTCTAAACAATCATAATTTAGAACACATATTCCATGCCAACCGATCTCATAACATATAACCATATGCAATTGTAAATGACTCGGTGAACTACCGATCTCTCATGTTAACTCAATGTATTGTATACTAGGTATAATTGGTTCTCTTACCCTATTCTAGGTATTAAATGTTTTGTTTAAGAGGCCTATCTAAATATTTGTTACCAATATTCATCTGATATCTCGCTTCTTAAACTAGGTGACATAGGACAATGCAACCAACAACTTGCAATACTTTGGCCAAATATTTTCACATATTGTTCATGTTTACTATTCCTAGATGACATACTCGTCAAACAAAATATGTCCTTCACCCCACTCATTTGTTATCTAGAATGGTCTTCACTGACTCCTATCAGTCCACTTGTTCAAGGTTTAACCCTAACCTAGGTTAGCAACATAGTTTGGTATAGGGAACCACTCACGGTGACTAAGGGTACATAGACATACTCAATTGACCTAAGTCGATTGCATATGTCTAGTTATACTCAATCGACCTAATTTTATTGCATATGTATAGTTTATGTTGATCTAGATGATCCAATTTTGAAGGGTGTTACAACATGTCAACTGCAACACTGTATCCTCGTAAAGACCCAAGTCTTCACAAAGGTACAGTTCTGTAGTTGGCGTGTGCCAACATCCGACAGAATTACCCATCTTGATGTATATACCCAAGGAAGAAGTTAATTACTCAATTATTTTTCTTAATTAAGATTTAATTACAACAACCTTCTGAACCCTAATTTCTTTATCCCTTAAGGTTGACATCCGTGAGTTGAGTTGTTAATGTTTTGCAAAACATCATGATTGCTTTTTAATCATCAACTTCTTACTTTAGGGTTCAGTTAATTAAAACAGAAACAACAAACAATAAGATTCACTTATTATACCCAACCATTCTTAGCCTGTTTAAGTTCCAAAATAGGTTCCATTATAATAGACTTCATTGAGATGAAGTCTAATTAATAAATGTACATATTTACCTTTCATTTGATTTACACCTATGAAGGTATTGGTCAAGAGGAAGTTCACCTTCCTCTTTCTTGTTATGAATTAGGGTTCATTGTACCCTTTTACATTATACAAGACATCATAATTAATTTGCACTTTCATTAACATCTTTTAATAAACCATAGTGACTTAGTTAAAAGAACATCTATGCATGCCAACTTAATAAGTTGCATTTCAATAAAGGGATAGTGTATCTAATTCCCTTCCATCTAACTTATTTAATTCAAACTGAAAAGGATTCCAAACAGATAAGAATATGAGAAAATAAAGATAAGATTACAAATTCCCTTCACAGAATGCACAAGGAGAATGACATAAGCCCAATTAAGAAATATAAATTTTCCTCTTACAAATACATTTCAATAGTGAATCATAATTCCTCATAAAAGATCTAGTCTTTAGGTAAACAAAGTAACATCATAAAATATATTGTCTTCCTTTATCACTTACGAAGTCCATCTGCAAAAATTGCTAGCATGGGTCAGTTCATTGAATTGAGCATGATAAGCACTAAGCATTAAAACGATGTGCTTTCAACTAACTATTTCATAAAAAGAAATCTGCTTTTATGAAACAATAAAGCAATACAAATAGATACATCATAAAGAAATAACAATCATAAAAGAAAGAACAAAGTGATCAACCACATTAACATTTAGTAAAGATCATAATATAATCATCACTCTTCAGCCATTGATTTCATAAGAAATTATATCAGATAAGTAATATTTCATCCTAATTACTTATCTTATTCTTACTATAGATATTTATAGTTTATTTCTTGCTTCATTCAACCTAATTCCTAAGAAATCCACTTACTCTATTATTTCCCAAAAATAGAGTTATTCTAAGAAGCAAGGATCCATCATACTCAACATTAACATGTTCCATCATAAAACACCTACAACCAAGCTAATTCAAACTTCAAGAAAGATTTTAGGATGAGCCATCAACATCTTAAAGTAAGAGATTCCTATTTAAGGTACTACACCCTAATCCAAAGCCCAAGATAAATCCTAAGTTTTAGGTTAAGCCTCAATGGGTTAGAAATAGGGTATGTATTATTCATTTATTTGCACTAGACATTGGTCACACATTACCAAAAATAGATTCCAATCAACACAAGTCAAGGAGAAGAAGTAAAGGATTATCTCCCAACTACTCACTCTACAATCCTATTAAATAATACAACTAAACAGTCAGATCCTTAAACAAGAGTAATATAGAAGAGGAAAAATATGAATAAAGAGAGAGAGAGAAACAACTCAGAACTTCCCTTAGAGTTCGAAGATAACAACATTGCATTCCACAACTCAGAGAAGAGAGAGAGAAACATATAATTCCCTTCAGATTTTGAAGAAAACAACAATGAATTCCTTAACTCAGAAAAAAGAGGAAAGGTCTCAACAACAAGGAAGAGATATAGTTTCATCATTCCATCCTTCAAAAGGAGAAACACAGTTGAAATTCAAATATAACTGAAACAAATCCCTACCAAGCACCATCTGATTTCAACAATCATTGCAACACTAATAGCATAATCAAAATTGAATTGATGTATATATATATATATATATATATATATACATACAATAGAAACTAGCAATTTAGGAACCGAAAAGAAAGTTTCCCATCAAATAATGAGAACAATCTCAGTACTACTAGAGGCTATCACTAGAATTGATTAAATAAATACCTTCTATTAATACAAGTTTCCAAAGTAACAAGAATAATAACTGAATATTAAATTCATTCCAATGTTAATAGCATCCACTTTGAGAAGTTTTCTTATTTTCCAATCAGAGAGCGAAAGAGAACAATGATGGAGTAAAACACCCCTATGAGATTCAGATTTCTTTTCAAAAGACAATACATAAAAATGAAGATATCAAATGCAAGTTTGATTGTCCCAACTTACCTTCAAGTTACCCCAGACTCCCTTCTTCACAGAAATCAAGGAACAACACACGAGTTTGGGAAGAGAGTTCCAGACTCTGAACCGATCTCAAGGAGAAACAACAAAAGTGACAAGACTCCAACCAGATGCTCGAAGTCGAGTCCAAAAGAGAAGAGAAAACTATAACGTCCCTTCCCAATTCCCTAAGGTAGACAAGACTGATCTAATCAATAGTTTGACTTAGATATCCCAACTCTTCAGTATCATAAAAATGTCAATTAGAGTGCAAGAAACCAATAAATCCAACCAGATGAACCGATAAGGGTAACTCCTGAAGCATGAAACCTTACCTCTATAAGGACTCACAAAACAATTGGTAAGTCTTTCCATAATGGTGACAATAGAACTTAACAGCTTTACTCCCACCAAAATTTATATCAAGGAGTTCATTCAGACCCCAAGACCAGTTGGGTCTTTAACAATTCTTTTCAAACATAAAGTGAGAAAATGAAAATGACATTATATAAATGCAAGAAGGAGCTAAACATGCCTGCTCGGAATATCAAACAGAGGAGAACAAACTGAAATGCAGCCTTTCTCAGCATTGACATCCATTAACTAATTCAAAGAAGACCAACAAGATTTCACTTAATCAAATATCAAGTTCGAGAAAAATTAAGACTTGGTTACTGTTATTTCCAACAAGATTGAATCCACAAAACTAAGATTCCTAACAACCATATCAACAAGGAATAAATAAGAGTAACAAGAATAAAAAACAACTTCAAATAACTACAAAATATGTCAATCATCTTACATTCTTCTAGCAAAGGAAAAAAAAGTTTAAATCGAATATTTTTATCAAATAGTGCATTCCTCTAACCATTTTGCACAACCAGTATATACCAGATTCGACAACATTCAGTTTGCACAATGGTTAAAGCCAAATTTGTTCATTCTTCCAACAAAGGAACAAACCCAAATCATATCTCATCAAGCAGTAACTAGGCAGGTATAAACAGTGACAAAAAATACAAGCATAAATCAAAATACACATCATATATAAAAACCCATTTGTTTCCAAGAGTAGAGTTATTTTAATGAAGACATTTAGTAAAAATAGAACCTAATGGGTAGAGCCTATCATGCCTGATAGAGCTTCTATCGATTTGCAGAAGATTTCCAGCCAAGCCTCCCACAATCTTTTCCTTTTTCCAAGCGACGTCAACAATTCCAAACTTCCTATTTCCTCTTATACTTCCACTGGATAAAAAATAGCTCATAGGTGGAAAAAATAACAAAGGATTGGAAATAGAACAAAGAAACCAAAACCTCCATGACAAAAATCAAAAAAATGACCAAAAATCCCTCCAAAATCTTCTTGCATGTCTTCTAAGGTAGTTTCTTTGCCATGATCGAGGCTCATTAATGCAAGGAAAACCAACTCTCCCACCTAATTCTCCATGCCACTGCCATCCAAATTTGGCAAGCTCCATTCAAAACTTTGCATGCATTTTTAATTTTAGAGATGATGCCAGCTAAGCATCCTTCTATCTCCCCATGTCTCTGCCAAATCTAGTTGTTCGAGCTTATTAAATTCAAAATCAAATCTCATAAATTCCTTAGAAACTATCGTTACCGACTCACCACTTTCCATGTAACCCTTAGACACCCCTTAGCTTAGTATTAGTTTAGGTTAGATTGTCATTAGGTTAGGATTCAACCATAGTCCTAGGTACACATTATTTTCCTTAGGTTATTTCCAAATCCATAACCTTAAACATAACAACTTAGGTTAGGGTGTCACTTAAGAACTTTAGGAATAGGTAATAGGTAATAGGTAGGCCCTTATTACCTTAGCTTAGAATCCACATAGGATAGAACATTCCAACTATGGTTAAGGTATCCACCTTAATAGTCCCGTAATAGGCCCTCATTCTTATTACGCCATTCAACATCTTAAAAATATTTATCAAGAAGGTCCAAGCTTACCGATTGCAGCAAGATGCAAAGAAAGGACACCAAAAGAAGGGTCCTCAAAATTATAACATAATAAAACTCAGTCCCTTACTACCTTCCATTTCAGAATGTCAGTTTATCAAGTTGATCAGGTAAGAAGAACTGAAGCATACCTTGGGTCAATGGAATTGATCCAAGGTTTTGTTGTTAACATAAGATAAGAATGAAAACGACAGTACATGTTCACATCCTTGCAGAACATAGAGAAGAATGACTTCATTTTCAAGAAAACAAAATGAATCTCTGTATACAGTAATATTTTATCCATTGCAAACATGATTTCTAATAGTCAAAAGGATACACCTTCCTAAGACAAATCATATGTCTACGTTTGCAATGTCAAAAGGGAAAGTAATCAAAGTAATAGTTTATAAAATGATGTTACACATATATCATGTTCAAGTCCTCTTAGTCTTCACTCAAAGGCTCAACATACGAGTAGCCTTTGCATTGGTCAAAGGTATAATAACATGCTCATCATTTTTCTCAAATCTAATTTACCCGTTGTTAAGGCACATATCTGCATTATTGACATAACACTAGGGTTTCCCAATTATTTCGGGAAGTTATCCACTTCAGCAAGCTCTAATACTTCAAATTCCCCAGTAAACTTGGCTCCCTAAATTGTAATAGGTGCATCCTTTAGTAATCCAATAGGCATAGCCCTAGTTCTATTTTCCATATATAACACATTTGAAGAAGCTTGAAATGGTGGTCTTTCCATCTGATTCCATGCATCCAACGCAAGTAGATTAACCTTCACACATGTATCTATTAAAATGTTGCTCAGAAGCCATCCATCTATGACTACATTAAGTAAAATCTCCTTGTCAAATTCATGATTATGTGGGGGTAGATTTGTGTGGAGTATCTTCCTCTCACACTCAAAACTAGCACATGGTACCTTTTCTTACAACCATTATCCTAACAAAGGGATGATTTTATCCTGGTGCAACATTTGACATATCTAGTTTAGGTCATCTACATCCTTCTGTGGAATTTTAACCTTCTTTTCTCGATCCATGACACACACCTAATCCTTTAAGCACCAAATATCTCCTTGCATAGCCCTAATGACATCCATAGTCTCCTAGTAAACCTCTTTTTGATGTGTAACATCACAATACTTGCATTTATCACTTATTGCTTTGTTATAGCTGGCTTATACTTCAAAGGTTCACATGTGTGTGTAGCCTCATCGCATGTAGTAACTAAAACAGTTGTAATTTAGGATGGGGTGCTATCTTCAGCATTCATTGATATTAAACTATGTGATGTACCTTAATCATTCCCACACCCTTGTCTTGCTTGTGATGCTTTCTCATGTGCTCATAAAAATCCAGGAATTCTTCTAACTTGTGTTACTTTCCACACTAGGAGAAAAGGTTATTCTGAGGGAACTCATGCTAATAATGATCAGGAGATCCACAAAGATAATAGGTTCCTCTAGAAAATCCTCATTTTCCATCACCGTGACCTTGACCTCTATATCCCCCATGAAAGCCTCTATTCCTGTTATCCCCATTAGTGTTCCCTTCATTATGTTATTCTCCCTATTCCTTAGATCCACTTTCCACACTAGTTTGGCACACACTAGTCTCAATGGCTTCATGAATATGATCAATTAATCTACAGTTAGTGGTGTCATGAGTATGGGTTTTGCAAATCTTACAATACATAGACACATTCTTTCGGATCGTGCATTGTAAGAGAGGGAATCTACTCGCATCATGGTCCAAATGAAAAATCTCACAATCCAACAATAAGGCACGCACCGACTTGCGAGGGAAATTATCCTTTGTATTTCCTTTAACCTCGTAATCTATGTACCATATGCCACTGCGCATGGAATGAGATGAATTAGAAGAAAGCTTTTCCAAATGCTTCCCCATGGGTACAATCTATGATTCTAAGAATGAACTCACTCTATTTTCCACATTTTCAATCGCCTCGATGCGAGCTGCTTCCAATGCCTTGCATGGATCTATAAAAGTCTTATGAGATAGCACCCTTCTGAAAGGAGTTAACAATCCACCAACAAACCACTATGCATGCTTTGATTAAGATGGATATCATAACACAAATTTGACAACAATGTTTTGAAACATGTGTCATACTCCTTACACTTTTAGATAAACCCCGCTTAATGTTCTTAAGTGCGCCGATGCTCTTATGCTCAAATTATGGAATATGTAACTCATCTAGAAATATAGAGTGTAAAACATCATAATCCACTATATTTTGATGTGAGTCATACTTTTGTAACAAATATGTGCATGCTCTTGAGTTTTTCTATATGAGGCGGTGATTCTATTAGCGCACCATAATAAATCACACTTTTGCACATGCTCTACTACATCTTCAATGCCCCTATACTATAGAAAGTGGAGATACGTCTCGTAGTAAACTTCATGTGGCTGATCAAGGTGTGGACCATGTCCCCTAGAGCCAACTGAGCCCCCATGAGTATTTACTCCTTCTCTTGAACCACCTAATCCACTTGATCCCGATCCTCCTAATCCACCGACCCTCCTATATAGTGGGCACCAAGCTAGTGGATATACTTCCTTACATCCCAAATGCGGTGCTAAATTGAACTCCCATAGTCTATGAAGTTTTAGTTCTTCCAGACGTATTCCCAATATTTTACACACCCACACTTTGGCCTAATGACACACTTGAGAATATTCCTCCAATCAAACCTCTAAAGAATGATGTCATCTACGCTGCCATATGTGTATGTTTTTTCTAATATACTTTTGAATTTACTACAAAATGATACCTACCCATCTCTACTTACTTACCAAGACTAGCCTAATTCTAATCTTTGGAACACCATGTGCAAGCTAGGTCACCAGATGGGATCGGATGCACATGTGCGGTCCTCAATCTTTCCTCCTCTAGCACACTCTCCTCGAAGCTAAAGGGGTGTCTCTAATGCGCTTGTCTAAGTATGAGAGTTCATGATGCTCTAGCTCCTCGTCATCCACGAGATCTTCAAATCCTTCATGAGCCATTATCCTCCACAACTCCATAGACTCCTCAACATCCCACTTCTTTTCCAATTCCCTCTCCCACACTTCATTATACTTGAGCCACCTTTCCTCTCTTTGCCTCCAGTCTGCCATATTTCACCACACATGTTCCTATCCCTACGTGTAGTGAGGATTTAACTAGCCATAGGTATTTGTTCCAAAATCAATATCACCATCAAGATTTTAATTGCCAAAGGAATAACGTGCAAGAAAGACCCTTTGGGTTCACATAATAAGTCAAATTCAAGTAACTTCCATACATTAATACGTAGATATGACGTACTCCAAAGTGTAAACACACACTACACCAGCCCACCAATGATCTACAACATGATTCCAAGCTTCATCTACATCAAAAAAGTTTGGTAATCTTCCTATGTCCAAACCCTTGGCCTATATCCCCAAATTTTCTTTGATGCGTATGTTGACAACCACTCGTACAATTATATTGGAAAAAGGATGAAAAATATCTCATAGAGGTCATGATATAGATGATCTTCCACCCACTTATGCACATTGAAATCAAGTCTAGAACCATATCTCCATGCAAACTGGTCTTTTCCATCTTCAACCAAACTTTCAATACTCTCAAGAGTTAATCAATACACAAACTACATGCAATATCCTGGAAAACTGTTTGAAAAGAGGTCCCGACAATGAAACCAAAATGTAGTCACTTATTTCCACCAAATGCCCAGGCATGTTGGCATTTCATCCAGACAGTCTCGAATGCTCACTCAAAGTGTGCGAAGCTACCAAGTCACTCATTTGTTCTGTCTTGAAATTTTTTTAACATGCGTGTTCATGATTACCATTATCAAATCATACATTCGGATGTAGGTCATCACAAACATCATAAGCAAGCACATGCAATAAGGAAATATAATAGATAAAACCATTACTAAGATAAAGTGCACTAGGTGTTAATCATATCTAGATACATGAATTACTGAATCTAACCACAATGATCCATTCATGTCATAAATATTACATCAAATAAGATGAATACACAATATATCAAACCATTAATAGAGTTATACGTGCAGAACATCGAGCAACATAACAATATCTTATATACATGGTGTCCAAAACTATGAAGATCAACTAATATATATATATATATATATATATATATATATATATATATATATACGTATATATACGTATATATATATCATACATACATACATACATACATACATACATACATACATACATACATACATATATATATATATATATGTGTGTGTGTGTGTATGTATATATGTGTGTATGTATGTATGTATGTATGTA
This sequence comes from Taxus wallichiana var. yunnanensis, assembly GCA_018340775.1. NCBI lineage: Eukaryota > Viridiplantae > Streptophyta > Pinopsida > Cupressales > Taxaceae > Taxus > Taxus wallichiana. The sequence goes on from CM031234.1 coordinate 833,441,530, forward strand.
TGTATGTATGCATATGTATGTATGGTATGTATGTATGTATGTATGTATGTATGTATGTATGTATGTATGTATGTATATATATATATATATATATATATATATATATGGGTGGGGAATTTACCGTCACCACCCATGCATCTCAAAATATACTACATGCTCCAAAAAAACCATGCGTACATACAAAAGCAACTTGAACACATGCATGCTTTCCTACAAGCCTAATAATAGATTAAATCTATAAATCAAATTTTCTTTAATCCTATTATTAGCTTGAACTATGCATGACCTTTGATCTCCACTTTAGTCCCAAAATAGCTCTTTCTTAGCCGCAAAAGTCTTCTTGCTTTTATCTTTACTTGGGCCGCACTCCAACCGCTTTTCCTATTATTAGGACATGAAAAATCGGTTAAGTCTTGGTTGTTATTTTTCTGGGCATGCCCTACTTCAACTAACACTTGCACACATTTACACGCCCCACTTGTGTGCCCGACTTTAAATTCTCTACTTGACCTCTTGATACTTATGTAATTTTCGCAACCCAACACAGCGATCTTAGATTGCAAATTTTATTCTATGGTCATCCACATTGCTGATTTCCCATTTTTTATTTCACCACTACTACAAGGATGATTTTTATTGGATTTTTAAATACTCCAAGTGTTTTTCATTTCCCACATTCATACTTATTAGTAAATATTTCATGAGAAGCATTAAGTTCATCTTTTTGTCCTATTCCATCATGAAACATTTGGGCATAGAATTCAGAATCAAACTTAGATTCATACCTATCTTGCATAGCCATGGCATGATTCAAGATATCAAGATTGAGATAGGGATTTTTTTTTCCTTTCACAAATTTTAAGATTTCTTGTACAGACTCTTTTTTCAAAATTTCCAAAATCTCACCTTCATATTCATTTGGAGAGTCTCCATTTTGAAGTTTGAGGAAACAATTTGGAGAAATTGATTCATCCTCCCAAAGCCTATTCAGTTTCATTGCTTCTTCATTATGGAAGGCCCCATCTTCAAAGGACTCAAATACCTTTGTTTTAACCTTTTCATCATTTCCATAATTTCCCTCTTTCAATGAAAAATAAAAACTTTACTTTCATCGCCACATACATCAACCGTTGTCTCAAGAAAGATATCGGATTTTTCATCTTGATTTATTTCATCATGAAAAATTCTTGAATTAGTTGAGAGGTTAGAAAAAGATTCATACATGTATTGTAATTTCATGGCTTGCATTAGGATTTCAAGGCTAAGTTGGGGATCTTTTGTTTCTTCTGCAACTCTCAAAATTTATTACATATATTCCTCTTTCAAATCTTCCAAAGACTCATAAAAAATTAGCCTCTCTTATTCATGGATGATTTTTTAATCATCAAGATAATTTTCTTCTTTGAATGGGAATAATAACACCTATTCTTCACAAACAAATACATTTTCTAATTTTTTAGTTTGGAACTCATCAAGAATCACTTCATCTTATTCGTGGCCTACAATATTTGGAAATTCCATACTATTCTCTTGCAAGTCAAGATCTTTCCACTCTTCATAATTATCAATACCTAAATGGAAATGAATACTTGTTCTTATTAGGATAGGAATTTATGCCTCATCTTTGGATGTTATGAAATGATTTCCATTCCTACTTTCCTAGTACAAGATATTAGCTTTTGGATCTCTTGATTTTTGTACTCGTGTATTTCATCTTTCTTACGGGAAGAAAATTTTCCATTTTCCCTTAACCGAAATGTTCTTAGAAGACCAATTCATTTGGATTTTACCTCCCAAGTCCCAATAGAAACTTCTTCTTAGAAATATTTTGGATGAGGTCGATATCTTCTACCAAAATAGTCAATAACACTTTCTTATCTGGAAAGTCGTGAGAGATACCTCTACATCCTTAATCTTCCCCAAAAATGGGACTTCCTTAGAATCCATGGAGAAATAAGATCCATTGGATCATGTCAAGGTAAGTTTGAGAGCATTGGCAACTTTTATGGGCATCACATTATTAGAAGCTCCTAAATCTATTATGTAGTTATTCAGTTGATATCCTCTAATAAGAAGGGAGAGATAGAATGGATCAATCTTATCGGTCTTGGATGCACTCATAGAAATCATATTCTAGTAGATGAAGTTGATAGTAGTCCTTTAGAACTAGGAACCACAATATTAGGATTTTAACTACTACCTTTGATATGACGGACAAGCTTATCAAATTGTTTTGGGTGAGTCTGAAAATATTCAGATTTGAAAATCTACACTTTAGACTTGTTCACATGTTTTATGATATTAAAAGAGGTGGATGTAGATGACCCTAGTAAAATGGGTTCTTTGAGGGGAGAAGGAGGTACTACCTTTGAATTTGGAACAATCTTGGCCACAAGAGTACATGTTTAGGGAACAATGGCTGATTTCAAAGGTACATCATAAGCTTTTAAAAAGACTTTCCCTTGTAGGAAAGAATTAATAACTAAGAGGAGCATTGGTAGACTTAAATAGAACTGTAGATAGACTCTTTCTTTCCACAAGATCTAGATTCTCCTTTGCAAACTCTATGGAAGATGGGAGTGGAGATCTTATCTTGATTATTTATTCTATAGAGTCGCCACATGAGGATCTTTAACCTTCTTCTTTTGAGAATCCATGGAAGAATTTACTTTCTAATATTGGGAGTGGGTGAACACTACACATGCGATGCTAGGTGTATCATCATCCTCTTCTTCACCTTATACATATTCAAGGAATATATTTTGTAGAGCATCTACTTATTCAATATTTAGGACATTTTTGTCCTCACTTTCTTGTTCTGGCTCTAAAAATTCTTCCTCATCTTCTTTAGTTCCACATATTGCATTGACATATGGAGCTTATAAGGCAAACCTTCGGGGTTCTCCTACAATATAGCTCCCATTATGATTTTCATGAGATACTTGTTGAGTTACTTCCTTATTCAACATTGTCAAGTCAAAATAGCCAACTTATGCAACAATGAATCAACTCTCTCATCCTTGGGATTCTGTGCCTTATCCCTCATCGAAGGATTCTTTATCTTTCCTGATAAGATGAGGTCATCTTCCAATTTAATGGAAATTTATTGAGCATGGTCAAAATATCTTGGTTGGAATCTCCATAGAATGAAACTAACTTCAGGAAACTAGGCATTCATGAAGAACCTTTTTAGATTATAGGGAATGGGATGAGAAATAGTAGGAATCTCTTTTATCAACTTGTTGAATTTTTCCATGAAGTCTCTCATGGACAATTGTGGTTATTTCTTCATTCGAGTTAACGAGTAAGTAGGGTATGAAAATATTCCATTGGCTTGAATCTAGATTTGAATTTATCTTTCATTTGAGCCCAACATGTAATGGAACCTCTTGGTAAATGATAAAAACAATCAGCAACACCATCTTGAAGTGATTCAATAAACAAGTGAATAAATACATCTTCATGAGAAAATCCCAACACACCACATGCAGTTATAAATGCAACAATATGCTCATCTCGGGTGTTGTTTCCCATCACCTCTAAACTTGGGGAAAATTTTTCTTGAACCTTTAGGAAGCTCATGAATTTTATTTAAATATAGAGGGCATATGTTTTGTCCCCAAGGGAGAGGTTCTTGTGCTACCATTTCTTCCTCTTCTCATTATTCTTTTGTTTCTTCCTCCCCTCCTCTTCTTCTTCTTATCCTTTTGATTTTTCATGTTTTTCTTCTGGGAATTAAATTTAAATGGTGGGTGAAGGATATGAGAATTGAGAGGGTTTGTTGGAGGAGTATCAATAGGAGTTTTTATTGGATTTCCATGGGTATGAAGCTTAGAAGAAGTGATATAGATTACCTCTAACTTGTTCATGCTGATTTTTAAAGCCTCAAGTAGGGTCAAAACTCTTCTCAATATATTCAATCTGGTATATGTTCTTTCAACCAATTTTGGGAAATCTTGGATTCGAATCAAGGAAGATTCATGTTCACTCTTTTTGTAGGATTTTGGAATTTTATATTTTTGTTTTTCTGAAATATATACTTTTTTTTCCTTTAGAAGAAAAATGGACGAAGGGGTGAATCAATAATTCAAAACCATTAAAAATTTTCAAATTAACTTTCACACACTATTAACATTCAACCATACATTAATGAGATCTTAAAAACAAACAAAAACCATCCACAAGAGCATAAACATGAGGGAGTACACAAGAACACAAGATATAAGTGGGAAACCCTTAAGGGGAAGAAAACCCACTATAAAATTATTGATATTACTCACAAAAAAGTACTCAAGTGAATATTACACATCACAAGAGATTTATTTAGTGAGGCACCAACCCCACAAGGAGCACCAACCCCTAAACCCTTGTTGATATTACTCACAATAAGAGACTTGCATGAATATGAATCATCACACAATATTTTTATAAGAAGATCATTGAAGATATGTTGCCAACACTCAGTTGATGGTGATCAAAAAAATTCAGCTCCAAATTCCTTCAAACCCTTCTTCAAACACACCTCCTTCTAACTCGCTCAAACTTGGACTTTCATGACCTGATTTGATCTCAAACTCTTGCACACAAGCTCTCTAACTATCCTCATATTTTTGCATAATTTATCAGCTTTGATTTGATGCCCTTGCACCTCTTTCTTTCTCACAAGAATGAAAATTGAGTGTGGGAAGGAACTAGGGTTTAATGACTAGTGGGGGCACTCATTTTCATCCCTTTGGTGTAAAGGGAAAATAGGGACACAAAAGGGAAATTGGAGCAAGATGTTTCCAAGTGGCATGATCTAATGCGGTGTGAGTATGATCCGTTTAGCCAATAAGTCCCCCTGCTGAGATGGAGAGGGTCATATGAGGGACCAGAGAGGGGGCTAGTGGGGGATCTCATTTTTTTACTCCTATGTCCCCTTGGGAAAGGGACAAAAAATAGTTCTAGGAGTGAAATCATGACATGTGGCAATGAAAAATTGGCTAAGTATGGGATCAACACACTCTGCACTAGAGAAGACTTGAAAACCATGTTCCTAGAGCTTGGAAAGGTATTTTCAAGTGAAATTATATATGATTATGACTCTAAGAAACCTTCCAAGATAAATGGAATAAGGTTTATAACCTAATTCTTCTTTAAAATTGAAAAAATGTCCCTATTGTGATGAGGACAACAAGGTGCACCTACGTAAGTTTAGCTTCCTTGAGAAAATATTAGGTCTTGTGAAAAATATGATTCTTTTGCCATGAATAGGATTTTCTCATATTTAAATTTACTATTTTTTTAACTTATAACTACTTATAGAGATACTAATATCGTTTTCAAATTTTGACCATTCATTCCTTGCACCTGAAAAACCCACTTTTGCACAATATGTCCCTAAACCATCAAATATTCCCTAAAAATTCCTAAACCATTTACAACACATTATTGGCTCTCAAATACCACCTAAAAATGATTATGATATTTTTAACCTTACCGGAGGATGCACACCTTTCTTGAAATGGCCAAAATTAGCCTTTCTAAGCCTACCAAAGAACTAGTCTTAAGTTGTTCTTCACTGAATGGAATTTTTGACATTGAAACATCACTTTGAAAATTTGACCATTATTATTAGGTATATTGGGAGTACCTGAAAGGTCAATATGATCGTGAAATGGAAGATAAACTGACTCAAGAGAGGGGATTCAGAAACATTTGAGGTAATTTTTCACATTTGTCTTAGTTGTCATGGCTTAAGTTTTGAATTTTGGGCTTGCAAAAATGCATGACAACAGTAGATAGTATTTAGTACTCTATTTTAAAAGGTGAAGATATTAGGTTCAATAAAAAAATTGGTACATGATATTATTCCTTCACAAGGTTTTTTGGTACCTCTTTCTTCTTCTCCCACTACCGTCTATTCATTTTTGGTTTATATGCACCCAATACTTTTGTTTTTCCTTTAGGAAAACTAAGGATTGATCACTACTAATCCTTTAAGAATTTTAAAAATACAATCCAAATAACCAAGTGTAAGAAAAGAATGGGAGTTCTTCCATCCACCAAAAAAATGTGTATGCCTTTCATGATTTTGCATCTCTTTATTTCCCTTTATGCAAGTTCAAATTATATATACATTTGAGTTACAATTCAATTTCTACTGTGGAAATTTTATGCACTCTGTATTGTAAGTTTCATAATGGATCATTCCAACACAAACACATCATGATAAAAAAATCCAAGAAAAGACAAAGTAGTCTATACACTCTAGTATAATTTTTATTTAACCATGTAATTTTTATTTCATACTTAAGTGGAGGGAAAATGTAGACACTCAAATTTGGAAATTTATCATTTTGACTTTGTTAGTTACTGAATATTATTATTAGCTAAAAACACTCACATCTTATCCCCATTCAAGTACATATTGTTATCTCTCTCCTATCTTGCTTATTCCTACATACTCCCATGTTTCATCACATTCTGAATATAAATGCATACAATCGAACTTCCATATTTCACTCACACTTTTCCTTTCCAAAATTATATAGTACAGCTAGGATGTAATTTCAAGTTTTGGATGATATGTATAGTCTTGGACTATGTTGGTCAGCTAGTGTACTACTCATATGTACTCATGCACATTAGAATATAGAAACCGACATGCCAAGTTTTCCCATATCCTTTACGTTGTCCTATCACATCATAATGTGGTCTAGGGAACACTCACCCGAACATGAAATATTCCCCTATAAATGGCTGAGATGATCTCAACAGTTGATTTGGACTCAAAATCATATAATGTTTTACCCCAAAACACTCTTCCATGCTCTCAAGAAGCGAATAAGGTCTCCCGGTATCTTGATTTGCACTTGGTAGGTGACATCAACATTTCAAAATGGATTTGTCACACTTTTTCACCCTTAGTGTCTCCTTGGATTTTACTTGAGGTGAAAATTAGACAAGGGGGACATAAAATTTGACCCCACTATGGATGTTATGTTTTCATCACTTAAAACTTGTGACTTGAGTGGTTAGGTGAGCACAATGCAAAAATAAACCAATTTTTCATGATGATGACCCCCTTGGTTGCAATTTTTCACCCTTCATGTCCCCTCACATTTTCCCCTAGGTGAAATGGGTACAAGGGGACACAAATTTTAACCCCTCTCACAATAATAATTTGATTAAGATCGTAAATTAGGGTACAAGGAATGAAAACTCCAATGGTGAAAGCCAACTTGTTTGGATGATGTTGAGAGTTCAAGAAGGATTTAGGAGGGAAAGAAATTAAAAAAATCTTGAAACCTCTACATGATTGACACATTTTTTTTTCAAAGTCTCAATAATATTATAAGAGAATTCAGACATCACAATTGTCCCTTCTAGTCAAATTGAAATATTCCCTAAAAATGAAATAGAATATAGAATTGGATTATGATAATGAATGGAATGCTATCAAATGTGTTTCGAGTACAAATAATATAATTTTTGACCCCAAAACACTCTTCCATGCTCGCGGAGTGGAAAATCACTCCCGGGTCCTCAAATACATAAAACCAATACTTAATCTCTACTTATCATGATGCAACTTCCAGATTTCACTCACATTTTTTCTTTCTAAAAGTATACAACAGGGTTAGGATGTAATTTTGAGTTTTGGCCGACATGTAAAGTCTTGGACTGTGTTGCTCATCTAGTGTACTTTGCTCATATGTACTCATGCGTGTGAGAATATAGAAACCGACACGTAAAATTTTTCCCATATCCTTTGTGTTGTCCTATCACATCATAGTGTGGTCTAGAGCGTGCTCATCTCAAGCATGAAATGTTCCCTAGAAATGGATGGGATGATCTCAACAGGTGATTTGGATTCAAAATCATATAATTTTTACCCCAAAATACTCTTCCATGCTCTCGGAGAAGAATAAGGTCTCCCAAGATATCTTGATTTACACTTGACAGTGACATCAACATTTCAAAATGGATTTGCCACACTTTTTCACCCTTGGTGTCTCCTTGGATTTTCCTTGATATGAAAATTAGACAAGGGGGACACATTTTTTTGACCCTCTATGGATTTTATGTTTTCATCACTTAAAACTTGTGACTTGAGTGGTTAGATGAGCACAAAGCAAAAATAAACCACTTTTTCATGATGATGACCCCTTGGTTGAAATTTTTCACCTTTTTGTCCCCTCACATTGTCCCCTAGGTGAAAGGGGGATAAGTAGGACAAAAATTTTACCCCCTCTCACTATAATAACTTGAGTAAGATTAGGTAAATTAGGGTACATGGAATGTAGACTCCAACCGTGAAAGCCAACTTGTTTGGATGATTCGAGAGTTCAAGAAGGATTTAAGAGGAAAAAAATAATAGAAAGAAATATCTTGGAAACCTCTATATGATTAACACATAATTTGATCTCAAAGTCTCAATAATATTCTCATGAGAATTCAAGACATCGTAGCTATCCCTTCTACTCAAAATTGATATATGCCCTAAAATGAAATAGAATGCAAAATTGGCTTTTGATAATGGATAGAATAATCTAAAATGTGTTTTTGAGTACAAATCATATAATTTTTTACCCCAAAAAAACTCTTCCTTTCTCTTAGAGTGGAAAAATTAATCCCAGGGTCCTCAAATGCATAAAATTAGTACTTAATCTCTACTTATCATGATGCAACTTCTAGATTTCACTCACATTTTTCCTTTCCAAAATTATACAATAGGGTTAGGATGTAATTTCATGTTCCAAATGACATGTACAATCCTGGAATATGTTGTTCATCTAGTGTACTACTCATATGTTCTCATGCACATGAGAATACGTAAACCGACATGTGTAAGTTTTCCCATATCCTTTGTGTTGTCTTATCACATCATAATGTGGTCTAGGGTGCCCTCACCCGAAGCATGAAAGGTTCCCCTAAAAATGGCTGGGATGATCTCAACATGTGATTTGGATTCAAAATCATATAATTATTTACCCCAAAAACTCTTCCATTCTCTCGAAACAAAATAAGGTCTCCCAAAGATCATGATTTGCACTTGGCAGTGAATAAAACATTTCAAAATGGCTTTGTCACACTTTTTAACCATTGGTGTCTCCTTGGATTTTACTTGAGGTGAAAATTATACAATAGGCACAAAATATTGTGACCCCTATATGGATGTTATTTTTTAATCACTTAAAACTTGTGACTTAATTGGTTAGGTGAACGCAATGAAAACATAAACCACTTTTTCATGATGATGACCCCCTTGGTTGAAATTTTTCACCTTTTGTGTTCCCTCACATTGTCCCCTAGGGAAAGGGTAATAAGGAGGACACAAATTTTTACCCCCTCTCACTATAATAACTTGAGTAAGATTAGGTAAATTAGGTACAAGGAATGCGGACTCCAAACCGTGGAAAGCCAACTTGTCTGGATGATTCGAGAGTTCAAGAAGGATTTAAGAGGAAAATAAATAAATAAATAAATATCTTGAAACCTCTATATGATTGAAACATAATTTGTTTTCAAATTTTCAATAATATTCTCGTGAGAATTAAAGACATCGCAATTGTCTCTTCTACTCAAGATTGATATATGTCAGAAAATGAAATAGAATGCAAAATTGGCTTTTGATAAAGGATAGAATGATCTCAAATGTGTTTTTGAGTACAAATCATATAATTTTTACCCCAAAAAAACTCTTCCATTCTCGAGTGGAAAAATTACTCCCGAGGTCCTTAAATGCATAAAATTAGTACTTAATCTCTACTTATCATGATGCAACTTCTAGATTTCACTCACATTTTTCCTTTCCAAAATTATACAATAGGGTTAGGATGTAATTTCATGTTCTAGATGACATGTACAATCTTGGAATATGATGTTCATCTAGTTTACTACTCATATGTACTCATGCACATGAGAATACTAAACCGACATGCACAAGTTTTCCCATATCCTTTGTGTTGTCTTATCACATCATAATGTGGTCTAGGGCACCCTCACCCGAAGCATGAAAGGTTCCCCTAAAAATGGCTGGGATGATCTCAACATATGATTTGGATTCAAAATCATATAATTTTTTTCCCCACAACACTCTTCCATTCTCTCGAAACAAAATAAGGTCTCCCAGATCATGATTTGCACTTGGCGCAGTGAAATCAACATTTCAAAATGGCTTTGTCACTTTTTTAACCCTTGGTGTCTCCTTAGATTTTACTTGAGGTGAAAATTAGACAATGGGGACACAATATTGTGACCCATATATGGATGTTATTTTTTGATCACTTAAAACTTGTGACTTGAGTGGTTAGGTGAGCACAATGCAAAAATAAACCACTTTTTCATGATGATGACCCCATTGGTTGCACTTTTTCACTCTTTGTGTCCCCTCACATTGTTCCCTAGGTGAAATATGGACAAGGGGGAAATTTTTTTACCCCCTCTCATAATAATGACTTGAGTAAGATCGGGTAAATTAGGTACAGGGGAATGAAGACTCCAATGGTGAAAGCCAACTTGTCTGGATGATTCTGGGAGTTACAGAAGGATTTAGGAGGAAAAATAATAATAAAAGAAATAGATTAGAAAATTTTACATGATTGACACATAATTTTTTTCAAAGACTCAATAATATTCTATGAGAGTCTAGGACATCACAGCTTGTCCCTTCTAGTCAAGATTGAAATATGCCCTAAAAATGAAATTAAATGCGAATCGGGCTTCTAATAATGGATGGAATGATCTAAAATGTGTTTTTGAGTACAAATAATCTAAAGTTTGACCACAAAAACACTCTTCCATGCTCTCATAGTGGAAAAATCAGTCTCGGGGTCCTCAAAATTTTAACACCCTTGTTATACTTCATCAAATTAAGGGAATTTTTTAAATTTAAACCCTTAATTACCTTTTTATGCCTTCAATGATTTTTAGCACGCAATAGATAAAATATAGCATAATTAATTGCAATGAATATTAGTATTACCTAGTTCACTAAAAGGTAATCCAACATTATTAATATTCCAAAATCGATCTCGAAAACATACCTTAACGATGTGCAAGTATAAGGTTCCTAGATATTTCCGATATTCGTTAATCACCGTATACATGAGAATGTATAATTTTTATACGTTTGGTTAAACTTTTTTATAGGTTATGAGAACTCCTGCATCTTAATAGTGCCAACTAGTAAAGTATTCAAGTACTTCCCTCTAGTCAAAGACACCACTAAAAGAAGAAATGGTGAAATTAAAATTCAATCAATCATTTACACTACTATGCACATAGTTTTCTGGTATTGCGCTAACAAGCCAGTTTCAAGACTACACACTAACCTAAAAAACCTATCTTCCATTTGCAACACAATCGTCTCAGTATATTTATTAGGGTTCTATCCCATTGACTAAGAAATTAAGTATCAATTAACCATTTTAGTTATCTATTTACGATAAGTAATGGAATTCATCTTATGCACGGTTCTATCATTTCGATACGTGTCATTATTTGCGTTAATAAATCATAGTATCTTTGTTAGATATCATCATTATTTATGGTCATATAATATTGTACTATCACAACATGTAGTTGTCTTTGAAAAGTAGGTTTATCAATCATGTCACGTATGATATAGCATAATTAACTACTTAAAAGGATAATACATATTGTCATAAGATTATTATCATTAATGAACAAATAATTACTTTATAAGTACAATGATATCATCATTGTTTTATCATACTACTTTCTTCATTGAAGTAATATGTTTACAACATAATCATTAAATCATAATGACATCATAAAAGCAATTATAATAACACTTTATAGATTTAATTATAATAAATGCTCTGTTGTAAATAGTGGTACAAGTATTTAAATTTTCACAAAAATAATGATCCAACAACATTTATTAAATTAATAATTAATACCAATAGTACATATTTATGAAATGATTATCGAAGGATAATCCTTAAGTACATCTCGCCAAGTTTCCTTAATACAATATGCGATAATACTTTCGCTTTTAAAATAAAATAATATTACAATCACTTTAATTTATGAAATAGATAATAATAAACATCGCATGATGAATCATGCGTAAACCAATCCAATATATCACTTCATAATAATTACTCCATCCTACATGTTGTAGGAAAGAGAAGATTGTATACATGGTCAGTTCAATGAACTGACATGAATTATCAATTCACATTCATGTTGTTATATTACGAACTAAATGAATATAATAATAATGGTACCTTATGATACATATCATATCTTCATAATACATTTAATAAATGCAAATATCCTTAATCCAAGGAATTAAATCCTAGTGATGTATCTTATGTCTCTAACAACCATTATTCCAACAAAAAGTATTATCTTTATGACTTGTCAATAATAATCGCATCAAAGTTTATTATCACTACCACAACCATAAAACTGAATTTTATTCATAAAGACAAATATTTCATATTAAATTTTAAATAATCATGTCCTCATATCTTATAAAATTATCAAAAATATTTAAGAAAAGAAGAAAATAGAATTTCCTTACAAATTAATCATTACATTTTATAGTTGACAAATTGGTTAACTAGACTCCAAGCAACAATCAACAATATTCTTTCCATCATAACATTTTCCAATTGACTAATCATCCATATTAAATACAAAAACAGCCAACACTACCAATCCCTATCATTTTTACAATAGAACAATAATAATTCCAATATTATGAAGAAATACTAATTCACATTATGAACCCAGTCCACAATAATCAATAAATTAAGAGTTCCTTCCAAATCACCAAGTTGAAGGAGATGATGAAACTTATTAGTTGAAGGCCTAATTCAACGAAACAGCTTAAAATAGAAGGAACTAGTGGTTATCCACATTTTAGGTTTCCCAACCAAAACCATAATGCAAAGATACTTTATGCGAATCTAACCATGATTCAAAGATAGTAATCAATGCTAAGAAAGTTTTAAGATCAAAACAATCAAGGAAAGATAGATTTATTCAAACTCTTTTTCTATATCACGACAAGAAGATCTTGTCGAGATGAATTAACTCAATTATTGCAATCTCATAAAATAATATGATAATATTAAATAATCTAATCTCAATACATAGAATCCTCATAAGGATTAAGCCCGTTCATGGTGAATTAAAAAAGGGAATGAAACAATATGTTTTAGTCAAAGAAGAGAGGATCAATAGTATTCATTTATTAAATAATTTCGGTGAGAAAAATTTTTGATATGGAAAATTATGTGTCTCCACCAACATTCATGGCTACACACCTCTGCATTCAATGGTGCAACTCCCATTATTGAATGTAAACTAATATACTCATATCTAAATGTTATGGGTTGGCCAAAAGGTCGGGGATCACATAGGAACACTCCACTGAACCTATGGCAAAGTGCTTGTATGGGGTACAAGGGAAGAAATTACAGCGATGAGGGGTGAAGAATGGAAATTATAAAAGAAAGGTTATTGTTCGAGTAGGAAAATTTCATAGTTCACACCCAATAATGGGAGTAGTTTGACATTAAATATAGAAGAAAGAAACAACGTAGTTAGTGTGGCCAATGAATTAAAGACAAAAAGTTCCTTAGATTCATCTATCAAGGATGTAAATTTCCTTTCCAACACTATGTTTGCAAATTGCATAAAATAAAGAAGTAGAAAAATAATTGAGAAAAGAAGAATGGAAGAACTATAGATTTTATTTCATGTGAATTGATGATACAAAGCTCAACAAAAACAATCCACAATTGCTACAATATAGATGTTATCAAAATCTAGCATTTTCAGAATCCATAGGAATGGAGAAGCCATCCAAATTTATAGCAATGTGAATTGACCTATCATCTCCCCCACATGAATCTTCATGTTCCTATTCCTCTTGTTACCTTTAATTATCCATTAGAAGAGACAATTTAAGTATTTTTCTTATAATTTCAAGAAAATACTTTTACGATGTTTAAAATATGTCACTTAAGTGAATATGAAAAAATATAATGATTACACTCAACAAAGAATTAGAAAGGGGAGAGAAGGAAGAGGGAGAAAGAGAGAAGGAGGGAGGAGATGAAGAAAATACACTCCTTTTGATGATCCAATAGAATGCCTCAATGAAATCTGAATGAAGAACTCTGACCCTCTATATTGAAAGAAGCCTCCTCCTAAATGGTGAACACTTGCAGCCTTGAACTCTTTTGCACCATGAGAAACCTCCTTTTGAATGATAAAAAATGTAGCCCATTAGGTACATTGAGTGAAGAAGTGAGAAGCACTTGATCACTAGACCACTGTAGATAATGAAGGATGTCCTCACACACTTGAACAAACCATGAAAAGATACCACTCCTTTTTATCAATCATGCATACAAATGAATACTTGAAACAACTTGCTTGTATAATGCAACCATGATGATTTTTCCACCATGATGATCTTGAAGATGAAAATATAACCACTGATGATCCTCCATAATAATTCACTGATGAAGAACTTTGATGAAGACCATTTTGAACACCTTTCCTCTTTTGAAAACCCTTGAAATGATGAATCTTCGCCACACTGCTTGAACACATCGAGAAGAGGAGTGATGATTACTTAAGAATTCAACCATTGAAAACATTGGAAGATAACTCCCCTCAATGATAAAACCCTTCTAATCCTTGGGACACTATCATAACTTCATGATCAATCACACATGAGAGGAATTAGATGCACTTTTGTTCACACAATTGTGCTCTTGATTTTTCCATTGCATGGAGCACCGACGATGAGTGAAGAACGAGACATAACCCTATGACAATGGAGAGAGGAAATAAGGATGAAATAGAAACCACTTCCTTCCATATTTTGATCATGCACCCGATGTGAAATTAACTGAAATGGCCTTCGGTGCAAAACTAGAAATTCTCATTTTTGACACTTTTTTCTCATCGCATCGGGGAATGCGGGAATCAACTTGAATATAGAAAGAGGAAATACCATGAGTGCCAAGAAAAATTTAGAATGTGTGAAGGACTGAAATGTGACCAATTTTATCTCATTTCACCCATTTACTATTTTTTATAATATTCACCATTATGATCTCATTTAGCCAATTTTTTCCATTTTTGTCAATCTTGCCAATTTTGAGTGTCTCAATCATGAGGGAATGAAATAGGGAGTGTGAATGGACATTTTCTCAGAATTACTATTTATATTAGGTGCTACCATAGATAATTAATAAAAATATAAAGTGGTCTTCCTGGTGTCGTATTCGAATGAAACCTCTTGCAAAATTTTATATAATTCATTCCAAAGTTCTCGCTCTAATTTTCACATGATTTAGCCCACTAGAACCTTGGGAAGTGAAGAGTTAATTCACTTCCATTTCATTGTTGTGTCATGATATTCATTAATGAAGTACTTGATATTTTACGAAGTGTTCTTTCCCACCTTGGATTGCGATGAAATCAGCTTCACCAAAATAGGTTTTTCTTCTTGACTCGTGCTCGGATTCTTAGCTCGATCATCTGCGCTTAATGATGGAAAATTGAAGAAACAAAATCTAGGGAAAAAATGAGGGTTTGATGCCATTAAAAATCTAGGGCACAAAATGATGGTTTGATGCCATTAAAAATCTAGGGCATCATTTAATATTCTCGTCACTTTATTCTTAAGGGTGTCTGGAAAAGATGAAGATTGCAAAAAATCTCACTTCGATCCGTTTACCGGATTGTGAGATATGAATTTTCACTATCCATGGGTACAGAGTCATCCTAGAAAAGACATGAACATGGAGACTTGAAAAATTAAAATTTATTAAACATTTTCCCACTTTGTGATCATGAGATCATGGAGGAAAAATGGGAGCAAGATTTCGGAAAAAAATTGGTAGCATTCCAAGGGTTTTGAGCATTCAAAGGAAGATCTTCAAAACACTATCTTTCTAGTTTTTGTGATTTATAGGGGAGGTGAAAATTTATCCCCTATGTAAACTTTGAAAAGGGATGAAATGGACACAAAAATTCACCCTATCCCTATGAGGACAAGTGGCAGACATGCATTCATTAACAAGTGAAAGAGAAGGGCTTGTTTTTAACACCAGGGGCCGAGTTCAGTCAAGTGAGGAACCATGTGGAAGTGAGGGGGTGACCAAATATTTTTTTACCCATTTTCCCCTTGGAAAATGGATTAAAGGGATAGAAAAAATTTCCTCATCCTCATGGTGATAAGTGGCAAACATGCGTTGCACGAGGTGGGGGCTAGCAAATTGGTGAAAAGTGCTTACAGAGGCTTCCCAAGGTCATGTGATGGGTCCAGAAGATCAAATGGGGAAGGGGAATTTTTTTCCCATTTATCCCCTTAGGAAAGGGACAAGAGGGATACAAAATTTCACCTCAACCTCATGTTGACACGTGGCATTGAAAAACATTTCTAACTACGAGAGCGTACCTTGAGAGAGAGCTTGAAAATGAAGTTGTTGGAGCTCCATGAGGTATTTTTGAAATTATTTATATGATTTTTACTCCAAAAATAATTTTTAGAAGAATTATAAGGGTCCCATGATCTAATTCTTCATGCAAATCTCTAAATAATATCCTTTTTGTCGATACCGCAAGGTGTGCCTACCAAAAATGGGATGTGGAAAGAAGCACCTTGGTCTTGTGAAAAATATAAAAGCACCATAATTTAGAGAATTGAATTATGTTTCCAATGGTATATTTTTGGTCTCTAACTATTTCTAGATCTCATGGAATCATCTTTCAAAGTTTGGGTGCTTTTTTTGAAGTGCAAGCTCCTTCACCTTCAAAATCCACTTTCACTGAAATTGTTCCTTAATCTCCAAATCTTCCCTAAATCTTCCTAAATCACTATTAATATGATATTATCTCCTTGATACCACTTCTTTATGAATTTGGGCCTTAATATAAGCTTTGAAGAATGCATACCCACCTTAGAAAGGCTAAAAATAACCAATTCTAAGTCCACTGAAAAATCCACCTCGAGAGACACCGTCTCTAAGAGTATTATAAACTTTTTTTAATATTCTCAACATATGGGAAAGGTTATAATGACACACATGAGAACTTATAAGATGAGGATAGGCCTGACACAGGGACGAACCGATCTAGGGAAGTGTTTAGGGGTTCTTATAAGAAATGTTTTTGACATTAGGGTATAATTTTCATGTTTTCAACACTGAATTATGCCCTTGAAAAAAACATGACAATAATAATGAACTCCCCTTATGAGTTGAACATACCATTTTAATGCAAATCACATAAAGGGATTAAGATAAACTCGTGCATAATCAACATACTTATTTTATTAAGGAAAAATAAATACATCATTTACCTATATCTTCCACAATATCAATTTTTCAATAGTTAAGGAACCACCATACCCAAATATAACATTATGAATACAACGTTTATCATGTATTTATGAACCCAAAAATCAAAAATATGAGTTCAAAAAAAGACGTTTTCAAGAAGGAATCAACCTTATTAAGCAAAACAAATCCACACAAGTATTCCAACTAGATACCCACTTCAAGATAATAATACCATTTTATTTATGCAAAAAAAACAAACATAAACAGTCATTCCATAATGTTTTTATACAACCCAGGTTCGTATTTGCAAATAAAACCTTTTTATTTTTAGTTTTTCCAAATACCCATAAAAGAAAAATGATTTCCATAGTAATATTTCAAAGACCCATTCTAGGTATGTATAAAATAAAGTTTAAACAAGATCATGCAATCGTATTAATCAAATAATACAAACCTGCATTCACATATGCATATGGAAATCCATATTGTCATTTTTCATAGACACCCATTTCTAGTAAACATGATTTTTCAATTATTTTTCCACATTTTAAAACAAAACTTTCATACCAGATCAACGTGAAAAATAACCAAAAAATATTCATCTAATTCCAAGTAAAATGAAAATAAAGGCGTTAATAACCCATGCTTGTAACTACAAAGACATTTGTAACTTCCCAAAAGTTACGCTTGCCAAAATCTTGAAATAAATTGAGAAAAACAAAACCTCTCCAGCTTTTCCAAATTTATGAAATATTAATGCCATAAATTAAAAATTAACAACACTATTTTTAGCTAGACATGCCTTTAATATTTTTACAAAAATCTTCTTGATAAACTCCATGTGTAGCTCACCAAAAGAGCTTGAAGAGAAAAAAATAAAGAGATAAAAATGAACTTAGGTTTGCATGCAATAACTTCTCAAATAAGCTTCACAAATTCCAATAATTTGAATACTAACATTAATTACATTTAATTTTGGAGGTGTCATGTAGTGGTGTAAGATAGCTCACCACTTTTTCCCTCCAACATTGCATGGATTTCCACGAGCGGTCCAAGGAAATGATAACAACAAAACCAATTTTCCTAAGTTGTATGGTGTTTTTATGGGCGGTCAAATAAATTACTTAAAATAAAACAGTTTAACAATATTTGCATGGAATTGGTCAATGAACAATAACCACAATTAAACATTCTCAATGTTCCATGGCATGTAAAGGTTCCTTATAATTTAAAAATTACATTGACACCTTACCATGGTGTAAGACCATCTCAAGAAACTTTAAACTTTCCAAATTTTCCATGGTCCATGACCACTATATTTAAACATAACAACACCACCTTACCTCATGCTCGGAATAAGGAAAATATTGTAACCATATCGATTACAATCATGATCCAATCAACATGTCAACAATAATAATTTACGTTATCAACCATTGCTAAGCATGATAATCAACAAGTAACATTTACCTTGTCGTCACTTTATAAACCTTGTTCTGAGTAGCTGACGAGGACCATCTTAATGCCTTACGGTCAATGACTAATATAATAATCACAAGGTGATTAGTCATAACATCAAAACAATAATAATTATTTCCAAGAACCAAAACAATACAAGGTACATTCATGTAACATATTTTTCAAATATTAGGAAATCATTACATACCGCAACAAAGTAAAATAAAATCATCCAAAAAACATAAATCAAGGATATGTTATGAATATTGAATAATCAACTATTTGCAAGGAGACAAGTGCGCTTTCAAGTGTTGGGTATACACCTTCACACATGTATATATCCTTTTAGGAATATGTACATATGTATAATCATGTAAACGCAACCTTGTAAAAACATTATTAAACTCACTTTCACAAATTATGTAATACATCATGCCTTATTTTTGCAACATAATAGAGTGAAAATATGGGGTGTGACAAAATGCACTTGATGGGTTACATCATTACTTAAAAATCATTTGTCACATTATTTCACCCTTGGTATCCCGTTGGATTTCCATTGAGGTGAAAAGGGGACAATGTGGACACAAAAGTGTGACCTCCTCTCTTGGTTAGCCCCTAAAAACATGCAAAACATAATTTCATCTCCCAAGTACTAACTTCTAGCTCCTTGGATCTCACTCACATGAAACCACAAGGTGAAACATGTCAAAAATAGTTCAATTCACACATTGGTGTCCATTCTCCCCCTTTTCCCCTTTCCCCTATTTCTAGGGTCCAACTCCAATTTAACCCTCATTCAACTCTAGTTAAGATTTTTTGAGTCAAGATGGAGTTAAGGTGTGCAAGTGATATCAAAAAGATTAATTTTTGAAAAACTTCACCATTTTAAAGATTCAAATCGACATTTTTCCTCCCAAAATCTCTCTCGCTTGCTATTATGTTGCTAAAAATATGTCGGAGGCTTCATATGATAAAAATGGAAAATTTATCATATCTCCCAAATCTCTTATCTCATCCCCATTAGATTTTAATAGTAGCTCCTACTAAAAAAATCTTTCAAATGAACCCAACCTTGCATCCAATGGCTTTCTACATTTTTAATGTCTAAATAATTTTTCCTGAAAGAAAAACTCATTTTTTAGATCCATAGAGTTCGATGATTGAAATCCTCCAAAAATTAGAGTAAAACATCTATGTGAATTAACAAAAAATTGAGACCACTTTCATTCCATTCCAAGACCAAGAATACCCACTTATAAAAAACAAGCCTTCCTAATCCTAACTACATATAAATAGTAAGTGTTGCCAATAGTTCATTCTTAGAGTTTTCATTTCCCTTTGAACATCAAGGAAACTCAAAAGTGCTAAATTAAGCAACTGCTAATTAAAATGGACTTCTCAAAATAAGGCTTATGAAAAATAGTAAGTGTTGGGATATTGATCAAGAAACAAGGATTTTTATCCTATCATACTGAAGAAAAAGAATTTGTAAAAGTTTAAAATAGTGCGGAGCGTATGAGTGACTTGATAGATTCATGATCTCACATTGTGCACTTTCAGATGAATAAAGAAGATTTTTTTCTATCCAGAGGAGAAGACATTTTCTAATGATTAACAAATGAGAAAGAATGTATTTAAACATCTTGGGGATGATTCCATGCAAAAAAGGAACATCTATGTCACGGAGGTGAATTTTGAAGCCAAGAAGAGAAAGGTAATGATTTACACGTTCTAAATCTAACATTGTGTTAAAAGGTATCATCATGTTTGCAAGAACATGCAATCATCTCAATTTCACATAGTGAAATTCACCTAGTAGTTTTTTTAACACTTGTTCAATGTCTTGGATTATGTCTACATCTCACGGGAGGAAGTAGTTGTAATCTTATTGTTCCCTTTAACAGGTGGTCGAGTGCAAGGAACTTCATTCATGATCCATTGGAAGTAAGTTCTTCATGAATAGAGGTTACATGCCTCCATATTCTCACTTACCTCTCTTATTCTCTCCCCCTCTCTCACTTTGCAACTTCCTATTTCTTCATTGGGAATGTGATTGTTCACTCTTTTTCTTATTCACTTAAGTGACTTAATTTTGTATTGTAAAATTCCCTTTTCAAAAATAAGAAAAAGACTTAAATTCATTCCTAAGGAATGAGAAAAGTTACAAGTGTTGGTGAGATGAAAGGTCACATGGGGAAGAGGAAGAGACATTTTAAATCTATAAATTAGAATGGATTCTCCATTCTAAAGGGTAATCATTTGTTGATTGTTACTAGTTGTTGGATTTCACTTCTACTACAAGAAATAAGCTACATTCTTCTACCTCTTTTCCTTCCTTATGTTCTTCCATACTCTCTACTTTCTAACTTTTCAAATAATTGTATCTTGTATAACTAAGAAAGAACTTTGTGTCTTTAATTAATGAATTCATAAAACTTTGTCTCTCCAATTTATTATTCTTACTCGTTGGTTACATTATTGTGTTCTATAATTAATGTGGACCTCCTATTGTTATCTTGTTTGTGAGACTATGCTAGTTCCTACTCACAACAATAACCTCTCTCTCTATTTCTCCTACTCCCCTTTACCTATTTCCCAAGAAAATTCCTCCCTTATACACTATACAATCACTTTTCCACAAGTTTAGTGGAGTATTCCTATGTGATCCCGACCTAATGGCTACCCCACAATTTTTGTAAGTTTATATTCAATAATGGGATCCTCCCCAAACCCAAGAAGGAAGGGCTTAGCCTGTGATTGTTGGTGAAAACTAATAATATGCACTGTGACAAATTATTTCACTAACACACTAATCATCTAATACATTTTAGAAGTAAAAAAATTAGGTATAAATAAAAATTACTCCTCCATGGGGAGAGAAGATTTTGAAATGGTCTTAAGATTACAAAAATGTAGGCAATATATATTAGCAACATTGTTTGAATTCTTTACAGATCATCAAACATGAGGTACTTAGTTAATAAGCCATTAATGAGAGCTATAATTTCAAGATGGTTGATGTTATTACAAGAATATAAATTCAAGATCAATGTAAAACCAAAAATAGAGAATGTTGGACCAGATCACATGAGAATAATTAATATAGGGGAAGATCCATAAGAATTGAATGAGGATTATTCCTATGCACACTCATTCATAGTCACTCTCTCGTATAAATATCTATGAGAAAATTTGCAATTCCTACAATATGGGGTGTTACCAGATCATTGAAAAGAGAAGGATAAAAATATTCAGATTACCCAAGACATCCCATTTACATTCATCAATGGATTATTGTATAAATTTCATAATGATGATGAAGTAGTACATAGAGTAACACTATAACATGAACAAAGAGCCATACTAAGAGAAACACATGACGTGATAGTAGGAGTTCATTTTTGTAGATAAATATCTACATAAAAGATATTTTTGAGTGGTATATGTTGGCCAACAATGTTTTTAGAATGTGTACTGCAGACGGTGAAACATTGTGATATATGTCAAATAATAGGAAGACAAATTAAATGGATGATATCCCATTTAATCTGCTATCATCCATGCAACATTTTTTAGAAATGGTGAATTAATTTTGTAGGTATTATTCATCCATTTTTTAGATGATTGAATCCCATTTATACCATCACTACAATTGATTATTTTACCAAATGGATAGAGGTCATAGCCACAACTAATCCATAACTAGATACATTATGAAGTTCTTATATGAAAACATCATCGTGAGATATGAGTATCTATATAAGCTTATTATTAATAAAATTACACATTTCATCATCAATAAAATTATGATCTTCACAAAATAATTCTTCATTTTGCACTTGAGTATTGCATATTACCCTTAGCCAAATGGATAGGTAGAAGATACCAATTTTTTAAAAATGTATTCTCACCAAAATCTATAATATTTAGAGAGATGATCAAGAAGACCATATACCTATAATACTTTGGGAATACAAGATAAATTATAAGCACATCAAACGAGATACACCTTTCCACCTGGTATATGGCTTAGAAGAAGATATGCCTATAAAATATATTGTGTTGATCTTGCACATTGTTATGATTACTAGATTATGGCTTAAGGATTATATTGAAAGAAGGCTACTTGATTATGCCATAATGGAGAAATACCACATGACACTATATTATAACAAAGAAGCACATAGGTGTATCCATAAATCTTGGCATGATAGGAATTTACGTAATAAAAATTTCAAGCTAGAACATATGGTCTTAGTATATGAGAGTAGGTTTAGAACAAATCAAAAAAATTTACATATGATGGAAAGGTTCGATATTATACATCACATGACTCCACAAGGAACAATTATATTTCATAACTTAAAGATAAATGTTCTTCTTGGAAGAATAAATAATAGTACGATCAAATTATATAATAATTTATTACACAAAAAAGTAAAGAATAAATATGTGCTTTCATCATACCGATAGTGTAGGATTTTAATTTCATGCATGATATGGAAAATAGGGTTTTGTAAATAAGATAATTTTGTGGTTAAGTGTGCATAGGAATAGTAATATAGAATAATAAACCCAAAAAATTAAATTTCATTAGCCAAATCCACTAAATATGGGAGAAGGATTGTAAGGATATGATCTAATCAATTAAGTCTAAGAACATTATGCAATTACAACAAATATGGAGAATGGGAAAGATTAATAATAACTCAAAAAGGTATTTTTTTAGAGTTAGAATGTTACAAACGTGAAAAATATCAAATCCAATGGATTTCAAAATAATCTAAGTAATTAGGTAAGTCATCAAAATAAAAATCAAGTGTTTCACCGATAAGTACATAGAATCAAGATAATAAAAACCATAAATGGGTAGAAAAGTACTGAAAAAAATGCAAGAAAATTGAGGGAGGAATTTGTAAAAAGAGGTAAATAGAAAGACAAAATTACCAGTTTGTGGTTAATTGTGTGAGCTCATAAAATATAAGGAAATAAAGAGACCGTAGTTGGAGAAATTGAAATAAAATCTCATCATTCGAAAGAAGAATATTTACATTGCATAATTTAAAATGATAGATCCCTTTACTTGACTAGATAGGCCTAAAGACTAGGGCAAGGTGGAGGAATAGGAATCACCTTTTTCATATAAGTGATGTAGAAAAGGAGGATATGGGAGTCAATGTGATTCTTTAGAAAACCAAACGGAATTATCCACAAAACCATCAACTACAAGTAAAGGCCAAAATTATGGTAGGAAGAGAGGACTGTAGTAAACATGGAGGCCATGGGATGAGAAATGGTTAGTGAAGAACCCATTACAAGGCACATATAACTAAAGGCTCACAAAACTTCCATATTTGGGTGACCATCCAAAGTTCATCTAAACTATAATGAATTGATACAATACTGGTGTTATCTAGTTTAGTAGGTAGGATGTGGCTCCTATCAATTCTTCCATAGTGGCTATGGATATCACATTGTCAAATAGAGGAACATCCATGCTTGCATAGAAATCCAAAAGATTTCCAATTTATTAGACAAAAAAATATGTACATTTTGTAAAGGAAGGGGAATCTTGGATATTTTGCGAACACATCTATCAAAATTTCATCCAAACTCATATCAGAAATTTTTGGCAAGAAATGCAAGGAATAAAATAACCCTCAGTGGGAACTATGGATATTTTGGAAGGATGTGGGAGAAAACAAGGATTTTAAATAGCAGTAGTATTTTCATATGAGTTATATGATAATGTGTAAAATATTGTAGAATACATGTCCATGACTTTCATTTACCAATGGCTTGTTCTCTTATTGTGTTTCACACAATCTTTGTAAATCACTATATTTAATCATTTAAGTTGAATATTACTAGTATCCACATGAAATATTTATTCACTATGTGCTAATGAAGCCATATAATACTTTTGAAGATACACAATAGTTGGGTATTTGGATCACAAAGATCGGGAGACCTTGAGCATGAACCTAAGAATCCCAAAGGAAGTGCACTACTAAATAGTCTCATGGGGTGATTTTATGTTGTTTCATGATGGATTCACTCTTTTTCATAGGGTGAAAAAAAAATCCCACAAAATTTCCATTTCATAGACATAAACATTGTAAAGGAAAAACTAAGTAGGTAACAGGGTATAAGACAAATCAATGTCCAATCATTGTGCACTAAAGCACCAATGCAACCAATTATAGGGGATTCTAGGTCACACTATTTTCATAAGCTATATTAATAGAAGAATTAGTATCCCATGTATAGGACCCAATAAAGAATCCAAAAGGAAAGAAGAAGACCAATAAAAAGAGTATTGTGAATATAGTTAAGGAGGAGATCCATATTGAAAACAGATCCTAGGCTCCCAAGGTGGCCTTCTCATCTAGAATTTGACCAAATCCAAGTAAGAAAACATAAATTGAAACCATCACACTCAAATAAATGGGAAAACAACTATACACACCCAATTATTGGAATGTTATAAATGGAAAAACATCGATGATCCCAAGCAAGTAATGAAAAATTACAGGATGAAGAAATTATTTAGTTACCATTTCTCCCTCACTCTTTGATGATAATGGCTCAAAGGGAGAATGTAACTTAAGAAAATATATTACAAAATGTTTTAAAGTATCCAAAGAAGAAATTAAAGTGGAACCACAATTATAATCAATTGATATATTTGAGGAATAAGAAAATATATTAGAAACTCCATTAAAGTGAAGAATATTTGATAAGGGAGAAAGATTAGAATAGGAATAGATCCCATTCAAATTGGTGCATAGGTCATGCCTTAAGGAGGATCTAAAGCATACTATTTTATTATTTCAAATGAGAAGAAGAGAAGCTTTAATTGTGGATGATGTAACCAAAGACTTGAAAAATAAACCTACCAAGAGGAAAGTTATATAAAAATGAGGAATTCACAATGAAAACATATAAGCTAATAATTCATAGTAGGATGAAGACTACCATCTTCAAGGTAATAGTGCAAAAATTGTTGATACTTCATCACCACTAGAAAACAAACCCTCCAAGGATGGTAGAAAGTGAACAAATAAGTTTGAAACTACCGATGAAGGAAACCTAGCCAATAGTCACAAAGGAAAGTGCATGGGAAACCCGTGTAACTAAAATCTGACTACAAAACACATATATATGATAGAGAAAAACAAGAAGAAGTGATAAAGAAAAAATAATTTAACAAAAAATAAGAGGAAATTTTCAAACAAAAAGAAGAGGCTAATGAAGCCTTGTGAAATAAGGAAGAGCAAGCCTCGACTTGTGCAACAAAAATAAATAGATAGAAAATACAAAGAGGAGTAGGAAAAATATGATGAAAATGATGAGTTGGATAATAAATTAAAATATGATGATGAAAAATGGAAGCATAAATAAAATGAGGAGTTATAAAAGTAAACAATTGTGAAAATCGAGGATCAAATGATAGAGGTACAAAAAAGAAAGAAGAAAAAGAAGAGAATAAAGGAGAGGATTAAAGAAATAATAAGGAATAAGAAAAGTAGATGGTGGAAGAGAATAAGAGAAAGGATGAAGAAAATAAGGTTGAAGAGGAAAAAGGCTCAAAGGGGTAGATTCACAAGTGGAGGATCAAGCTCACATTTCATAGGAGAAATAACTTGCAAAGACCGAGGTAGAATACAAAAAAGCGAAGTAACCAAATGTGAACATACTTTTGCAACCATAAACACATCATGGTACAAACTTCAAGTGTGCAAACAAAAGAGAATCTAAATATGGTACAATAATGGTAGGAATCTCTAAATTTGAACCAATAATGACCTAAACAGATAAATATGAGGGAAAACTCAAACATTCTAGTGGGTAACATAGATAAAAATGAAAATATGTTAGAAAAATATTATCCTCCCCTCCTTGCATGAGAATAAAAGTGTACCATATAATGCTATAAAAACTATTTAGGTTTCCATTGCACAAGCCATTATTATTACTATTTAGTTGGATATCAAGTATTTTCCATTGCAAACATAGATAGAGGGAGTACACACTGTAAGAAAGTATTAGTGCATTATATTCTATTAGAAAAAAATAAATCAATATCGAGGAAAACATTATAAAATTTGAAGTAGTAGAGAGATGCATATATTCTTAAGATTATCATTGAAGTAATATGTGAGAAATCATGAGAAAACAATTTCAGCTAACTACTATGGTTAGAAAAATGATGGATAATTGGCAAAGAACAAAATTTTTGCATAACTTCAAGAACCAGGTTCTTTAAGAAAGGAGTGATGCCAAGATTATAATTTCAATTTTGTGAGAATATATAAATATTTTCTAGAAATCCAAGGCCTAATCCAAGGACAATTCTCTTGAATTGTTGGATTATAATGCACAATTATAAGAAAAAATGATTGAAAGTCAAGGAGACAAAAAAATTGTTAATACATTACACGTGCAAATTAAAACTATAAAATATGATCAATAAGTTGATAAAACATTGCAAATGTCTTTACAAGCTATAGACAATGTGAGTGAGAGAAATACAACATACAACACTTTTGTCGGGTGTGTTTACAAGATTACAAGATTGCATGGATACACTAATTAAGAAATTCAAAACACTATATATCCTCCTAGACTAACTATGGATGCAAAAAAGAGTATTTTCTCTTAGAATTCATGTAATACTTGGCACAACTATAGGGATATTTTGTTAGGGTTGATGATGCCATCACAAATTGGAATGCATATAAGGTATATTTCGAACCATTTCTACAAACTACAAAGAACATATATAAATCTTATAAGAATATACATCCCCATATCATACTCTACAAAATCTAGACAATGTAGTAACTACCACCTCCATTATTTCATCCAATATCACAAGTTTAGAAATCTTCATCTACATAGGCAAGAAATTAAAAGTAGGCCCAAATGTACTTTGTAATTTTGAGGAAAGATAAAAAAATTGAACATAATTGCGTACTTTTTTGATATATTAAAATAGGAACACATAGGATGAAAATCTAAAATATTTATCTATGAGGTATCTTTTGTAGATTAAAAACTTGAAAAGGTGGTTTTTGTAAAAACTACTTAATTAAAAACCCTCAAATACAATTAAGTAGTGTGTAGGTATTTAAAATTGGTAAATATTGTTTCTTGTGTAGACTATAAATAGAGAAACCAAATGTGTTGAGAAAAAATAGCATCATATGTCCAAATAATAAGATAAATCACATCCTATACTTTGTAAGATTCTTTTATCTTAAGACGAGACAAATATTTAAGTATGGGAAAGTGTTGCAAGATTATTAATGAAGAAAATCCAAGTTGATACATTTGGTATAATTTTGATAATTGTGTGATATAAAATGTATATACATCTAGTATAGATAAGATAAAAGCTAATATATGTAAATATCCTTTAGCCTATGAAAGGAATTTGAAATTATCCTCTAGCTCAAAAAGGAATAGGAAGGGACTAGAAGGCCGAAATCTATCTCTCGATTGTATAAAACAATATAAGTATATTGTACAAAGGGTTGATTTTGATTTTGTATCAAATATTGGAGATTATAAATATATTGAGGATCATTACACTTATATAAATCTATTTTATGTGAAATTTACCTCTCTTTATAGATTTTGTGTTTCATTTATGTTATTTCCTAGTATATAGCTTATTACACAATATGTATGTTACAATAATTTAGCTTTTCTATAAATAATTTCAAGGGTTTTAAATAGAATAAATTTTCCATTTCCTTACACTACAATTGTATCCTATTATGATGAGTGATTCTATGGACCAATACTATCACCACCATATTAGAGATATAAATTCCTTCAATAAACTCAACCTCATCATCATTTTGTGAAAATTTCCTAATAATTTTGCATGGTCCTCTCTTCCTCCAATTAAAATTATTGTAGGTTAACTTAGGAAAAGTTTCCTTCTATAAGTATGTTAAGACCATGTCTCCAATATAAATTGCACACTTTTTGTTGCACTTCTTTCATGTGTTCGATAAATTATCCTATTTTAGCACCCCTCTCTTCATTTTATGGTCTCTCAAATCCCCAAATATTATTTTTTTGTCCGATATATAATTTAGAATGGTATGTTTCCCCAACCCTATTTATTAATTTTCATAAGAAAATTCTACTGCGTAAAGCCAAATCTAAAGTTCCTAGTTTATCTTGATATAACATCTAAGAAAATCCCTAAGGCTCATCTTCACTAATTATTTTTGTCCACCATTTTTTGAATGGTATGATAAACTAAATGATAATTTAATATCTGAATTATTTTTCAATGCTCACTAGAAATGACTAAATTTATTGTGTGTTAATCCATGTAGCCTCACAATCTCCCTAAAGAAAAAATTTGTACTATGGGTTGCATCACTAGTTTTCCTTCAAGAAAGAAAATTGCCATCTTTGAATATTGTCTACCACTACAAAAATTGAATCAAAATCCCTCTGTTTCCTAGAAAATCCCAAAACAAAATCCATTCTTATATCTCCTCGACGTATCTTGGAATGGGAAAAGGTTAATACAACCCTACGATCTAATATCTTCCTTTAGCCAACTTCCAAAAGTAGGATGTTAGCACAAATATTCACACATTTTCATTTAGTCTAGTTGTGATAAGGTTTTATCCAATCCAAAGTTCCCTACCAGTCCTCCACAATGTTCCTCTTTTACCAAGTTATCTTGTATTGATCTACATGGTATACATCACTATCTTCCTTGAACAACAAACCTTCTTGCACAAGGTAGTCCAAACAAAGTGTCATATCAATGCTTGTAAACTACACATGCCTCCCATGGTTCTTTTAAATCTTCATCATGCACATATATTTCCTTCATGGAATAAAAACCACAACTTCCACTCTTACCTTTATGAATATACAACTACACCTATTGAGTACATCCACCACCTTGTTTTTTATTCCACTCGTATGATTCAACAGTAAACGTGTATCCTTGTAGGTATTATACACACTTCATAATTTTACTACTCAAATTTCCTAGCTATTATTAAACTATAATTCCTAGTGATGTGTGTATAACACAAATTCCTTAAGCAACACATAATGTCTCCACTTCTTCAATGTTTACAAAATTGTGTAAAACTCTTGATCATTAACAATATACATTCCCCTCACATAATTTATCTTCTAAGTGAAATATGCAATAGGTATGATTTTTAACTCAAAGCATCACACCAATTTCTATACCATTAGCATCACAATCGACTTGAAACATTTTGTGAAATATAGCAATGCCAACACTAACTACTCTATCACGTTCTTTTTCAGTTCCCGTAACTCTTTTATGTTCCTATGCTTGATGAATTTATTCTTATCCCCTCTCATGGCCTCGTATAATAATTTCACTAACACTATTTAAGCTCATAATGAACTTGTGGTAAAATCTATCTAACCCATGAAAACTAGGTTCCTTAAAATAACTTCACAATTATGGCCTATATATAATTGTGTGAACCTTCTCGTGGTCCATTTTTAGTCCTCTAGTAATAAAAATCTTCAATATACTAATTCCTTTTCATAAGACTGCATTATTCAAATTAATCAATATATTCTCCTCTCACAATATATGTAACACCTATTTGATATGTATCAAATACACTTCACACATTTTTCTGAAAAATTAGAATAACATCTAGGTAAACATTCACAAAATTTCCTTTAAAATGGTTTCAAGACTTAGTTCATCAACATCATAAATGTACGATGTGTGTTTCTCTAATCTAAATGAAATCATAAGTCACTCATACAATCCTTTTTAAGTCTTACAAAAATTCTTTTGTACATATCCTTCTCTTATGTGAATCTCATGGTATATGTTCTTTAAATAAACTTTTCTTAAATAATTTAATCCACTTAAACAATCCATGATGTCATCCATAAATGGTTATAGAAACATGTTCTTGATATGGATATTATTTATGGATCCTGAATTAGTACACATTTTCCACTCACCACCCTTCTTTTGTGTTAGAATTTTTGCACTACACACAAACTCATAATCTCCCTAATGAATCCTTTATCTAATAATTGTTTGATATACCTCTATATCTCTACATTTTCACGCAGCTTTCATGATGTAATCTTCCTTATTCAGAAAATTCAATTTATAATTAATATATGTGGTGAATAATGTCTCTTATGAGTGGTAACCCTTAAAATAACTCACTATACATAACCTCCAAAAATCTTCTAAAACTTATTTCACTTCCTATAGCATTAATTTATTTTCCTCAACCACTTCTACCATTACTTCACTCTATAAAAACATCACTATAAGTGGAAACACATGACTTATATTATTTTATTTCACTCACGGACTCGAATTGCTTAGGATAATGGGTTATGTGATAAATCACATGTAAATAATGCTTATTACTATTCTACGGTTGGAACTCACATATTACTATGGAAACCCATACGTAAAATATGAAATTGATTAGGCCTCTTTATCATATACCCATATAATTCAAAATCAATATAATCATTTGATGTTGCAATATGAAAATAAACATATCATGACCAATCATGCGTGTAATTCTCCTATACTTAATCCATAAATTTTATTTTGAATTTACATCCATAATTATGATATTAAGTATCCATCTAAAATCCAATAATTCATCCAAATTAATGTTTTCACATTAATAAATAAAATTAAAATTTTGGGTGATGACATACTTTGGTTAGGAAATGACTACCTAAGAGTGATCTAGAGGATCTTCATTGAGAAACATATATCTATGATCTTACCAAAATCTACCCACAATTAGTTGTATCACAGCGTAGAGAAAATCGAGAGATTTTTGGTAGTATTTGTGTCTTTGAAAATAGAGGACGTGTGTAGAAGATATAGCCCACCATCAAATTTTTGGCCAATTGGAAAAAATAATGGATTACAAGCAAGTGATATGGATGCATGCACATCCACCAAGTAGACTAAAATTTTTTTGGCAAGTGGCACATGTGGTATTGAAGAAAATTTGGTTTTGCGACATTGGTCTTCGACACTCATTTTCGGACAGTGGGCCCCACTATTTGTTGGATGAGGGCCCTTAGCTGAGGTTGACACACTTTTTTTGCAGAGGGGTGTCTTTGCCTCAGATATTCATATCATAATGTTATAAATTTTGTATATATGTTCTTTTTTATTCATATCATGGTACATGTGGCACATATACTTTAATGTATTTAAATTATGCTTGTATTGCTGCGCATTGTAGACCGAGTTGCCCGTGAAAACCCGATGCGGATCACTTTTGTTGTCATCTCACCTTCCTACCACCTAATATGTTAGGTTATGCATTGACCGCCGACTCTCTAACCACCTCATCTATTAACTCCTCACTCGCCAAAATTTTCTCCCATAACCAAATACCAACATCCTCCAACTCGACGTAAACATCCACATAGCCCAACTTGGCAATGTGTTTCAACCACCCAAAAAAAGAGGCTTTTAAGCCAATATACACTTGCCACTATAAACCTTTTAAACAACTATCATAATCTTTCCCCGCGCATGTGGGATAATCTTAATAACCTTAGCAAAAGGATAACAAAGGAATTGCTTGGTGAGGATTGAACCCGCAACCTTGTGATAAAAGGATAAGAGCCTCACCAATGCACCACGGTAGTAAAACACTATAAAAGGAGGTGATTTATATTTGAAGATTTAATCTACTAAGACTGTGTATAATTAGAGGCTTGTTGTGGGACTTAGGAGCATTTTTGGAGAATTTCTTCAAAGGAAGATGGGGTTTATTTTGTAGGGTGAATACTATGACAAGTGTTTAGAGGTATGAATCATTTGATACACCTTTATAAATGTTATTTTCAATTATTTTAATAGATTGGTCCCTTAAAATGGAGATGGAGACGTAGGCTTTTACACTAAACTCTCATTATCACAAATAGTGTCATTATCTTGAAAATTTTGTTTATGGTTTTTATTTGATTTCCATAGAGATCGTATATTTTTAAAAATAATTTAAAAATAAGGAAAGGTTGTAATGTTGAAATTAATCCACAAAATCATCGTTTAAAGAAAAATTGGTGAATGTGTTTTGTTTGCTTATGAATTTTTCATCATTTGGTATCGGCGTTAGTCTAAGATGAGTTTAACATTGTTTGATTGCAAGTTTGTGTTGAATGTCGACACGGTCCTGTTATAGAAAGGGTGAAGGAGAATTAGAAGGTGTTGATCCGAAATTGGTTCAAGAAGATCACAAATTCTATTGATGGCCGAGGATCAAGATGAATAATTTTGTCAATCATTCCTTCAAATGAAAGAGATGGTGGAGGAATTGTACCGGGATAGAGAAGACAAATGGAAAAAGAAGCTAAGAAAGGTAAAAAGAAAGATGGCTCTTCTTCATCTAATTTTGATTCTCCTAAAGGTGAAAAAAATCTGATTTTCCTAAAGGTGAAGCAAAAAAATCTAATTTTATTCCTTCATTAAAATTGGATATTAAATTTGAATTTCCAATGTATAATGGAGAGCTTAATGCAGAAAATTTGAATAATTAGATCAAGGAGATTGAAGTATATCAGTAGGGTTTAGAAAATTGTTGATGATGAAGAAAAATCCATTTGGAAACTCTTCGAATGGATGGCACACCACTCATATGGTGGGAGAGTAAGCTTAAGGAAGTAGATGAGAAAAAATATAAAGTAATCTCTTCCTGGTCTGATTTTGTTTGTAATCTAAGACAACAATTTTATCCTTTGGGTTATATGTAACAAGAAATGATGGATTAGCAAATTTTGAGACAAACTAAGGGATAAAATGTTTAGGATCATACATAAGAGTTTAGGAAAAGGGATCTTATTCTTGGTATTTGATCCGAAAAATGTACTTTCTTTTAATGTACTTTAGAAATTTCTAGATTCTTAAAATTTTCAGATTTACAATTGATCAAGAGTATTTTTTTTCATCCTTATTTTGGTTCTCTTGAAATCCCATATTTAAAACTCTTTTAATAAGATCAATTAACCTTCCAATTCCCACTTAAGTGATTTAACTGAATCTATTACAAATCCATAAAGAAATAATTACAGTGGAATTAATTTTACACTTACACTGAATTGCTTGATTCCAAATTTTGATAAGTGCATACCTTTACTATTGTGGGTTATGGATACTGAAAATTTGACTTCAATCCAATTTAACCAGTTATGTGATTGCTTTATCAATTAATCAAATAAACCAATTTAAATGTTTTATCTAATCAAAAGCTTCCAAAAAATTGCAAATGAACACCACAAAATTTTGATAACAAAGTTCACCCGAAGGCTACGTCCTCGGATTCACTTAAACGTGAATCAATTTATTCAATGTCCAATGAATTAAAATTAACCCTTCAATAATGACTAATAGACATTTATACCTGCATATGAGCTGGCCTATGACTCAAAGAACTTTGAAAAATGCCAAAATCGCTCCAAGATTGATTTGTGGCTCATACAGTGCTTCCACAAAGTGTGATCCCCTTGCAAATGCGGCTGAAAAACTCCTATAATTGGAGATGTATAAACACTACATGGAAAAAAATTACATTTCTAGAAATCTTATGAAATTATAAGCATTTTATCTTTTTTACTCGCAAGACCTGATTCGGCCTCCAAATGCTCCAAAAATAACTTTTCTCAATCCACCCCTATTCTGTCTCCAACAGTTCTACATATAGTGTTGTTTAAATAACATCGAGTTGATTTCCATATCACCGAGCCCCTTCAAAGTAGTCATTTGGTCACCTCCTTTGCATTTTCCGGGTCATGGGATCAAGCCCCACTCATCTCCTTTTGCGTCGGGGTTGGTTTTACCAAAGTGGGAAGATATCCCACATGGATCAAGGTCTTGTTGGCTCAATGATTTATATGTGGCGAGACTTCCCCTTCCACTTGTGGCTACATCTACACATCTTCCTTTTTCTATCCAAACCTATTGATTGGCTATGAATAGTCAATCCCTCCATTGTGCACTTGGTGCATTGACCGTTCCCTCATGAATGTCTTGGGTTGGGTGTGGTGGTTACTATGTTGAATCAGGGTCCATGCAAGCCGAGCTTTGCATTAATTGGAAAGCCCGAATAATGGGCAGTGGATATACCATGTGATAGCTACATAATTCATTGGATACGTTGAGCTATAATGTTGTTTAGTCAAGTGGCTAACAAGATAGCCCATGAACCATATGCCAATGCATAGTCAATAAATGATCATGTTGGCTAAATATAGCCCACCACACACACACACACACACACACACACACACATCAAATGTGATCCCGCCGAGTATTAAGTTGTTTGGTTAAATGGCTAAGAAAATAGCCCGTCGAGTTATGGATATACTACGAACCTCCAAGATATAAGGTAAGCCTAGAATATATGGTAAATAACAATGTGATCAACTCGGGATATTTTATCGCCCCACCAAGCTAAAATAATAGCTCGCCAAGCCAATATATATATCTTGCAATGCAAAATACAACTCTCTAAAACAATAATCCCACATGGGAAATGTTAGAGAATAAATGGCATATAAAATTTAAATTATGATATCAGTAATATGAATACAAAGGTGACAAAGGCACCCGTCATATAAAAGAGTGTGTCGAACTTGGCTGAGGGCCCCACCCAAAAAAGCGGGGCCACAAATTTTTTTAACCATTTTTTGAAGACTGGAGGTCAAAACAACAAAATTAACTTTTTTCACCTTTTACCATTTTGCCACATGTCATGTCTAGATTGGATTGTTGACCATTTTCAAACTTGAACTTTGACCTATAATATATTTTGCGTATGAGATCCATTTTCTAAGTTCCACCAGTCAAAGGAAATCTCTCAAGACACTCTACAAGCCTGCAATGGTTTAGGAGATTTAGGGAAGATATGTACACTAAAAATCCTTTGGATCACTCATCCCCAATAAGACCATTTTGTCCTCAAAATGGAAATTTTACCCAACTGAACTATACACACGTTCTTTCGCATATCACAAACACATAACCCAATTTATAGCATGGTAGTTTTTTCAAAAATTGTAATAAATTAAAACCATTGAATTAACATCACCCATGGCTTATACTGCAACTGATATGAAAAATCCAACTACCATATTCCTCTATACAATCTGATCCTGCACTCACCACTATTAATAATGAAAATGTAACCTACATTCACAACTTGTTAGTGCAAAACTTGTACATACTATTTGTAACTATATCTGATAGTTACAAATATTAAGCCTAATAAAAAGACTTATACATGTGCAAATATCATGCATAGAAAAAAATAGTTTGTATAAGTTGTACACACACAAACAATGCCTACATGGAACAATTTTCACTACAACAACATACTAAATACAATTTCCAAAATTAGACATCCGATACCCTGATCATGCCCCATAGGAATAACTGTACATGCTGCTGAAAGAATGAAGTTTTTCAAAACCATTAAAAGAGAAATACACCCAAGTATGTTAAACCTTTCACCTGGATCTCCCTCTTCAGGATACTTCACCAACACCAAAGCAAAATAAATATGGAATTTATCCTTTTTACCAATCAACAAGATTTCCAAAATGCTTTGTTAGTTTGCATTTAATCAAAAAATCAATATGAAAACATAAAACTAATGAATTTCTTACCCACCTTTTTCAACACATTTTCCTGTTTAGGTGGTTGATTCAATTCAATTTTTACCTGATTCACTGAAGTGGTCAAATTGGTTGGTTTAATACTATTATCCTTTTTAACAAATTTTAATTTTTGTTCTGGATGTAGCTACCAACATTTGTCAATGACATGACCTATTTTCTTACAGTGACCACAAATTATTTGATCCATTTTTTTAGGATCCATATTGTTAGAAAATTTACCTTGACTACTTTTAGCCAAGCCAAGTTTAGGAGAATGAACTTTCTCAATATTTTCCAACATGGATTTATACTTCCTACACTTGGCCACACAATGATTAGATAACCCAAAAAATGTGCATGGGTAACTATACAATATTGCTTGCATATCATAATCAAAATTTTCCAATGTAGAAAGTGGATCATTTTGTTTACCTTTTCCTTTATGATTGTGGTAAACCAAAGGTGGAGGGATTTCTATACCTCTTCATGGTGAATTATTTCTAGATCCTCATGCTGAGGATGAATCACTGAAGCTATTGGGGAAACCTCTTTGCTATTAGAATCTTGTCTTCTTCCAGTGGTCTTGGAGTTCTCTCCAATTTCCTTTTCTCTGCAATATCAAATCTCAGTCCTACATGACGAGGTCTTTCTACCACATGTATGGGGTTAGTTATGCCTTGGTTATTCTTACCAAGGCTAATTCCATTAAAACCCATCTTATCCAAAAGTTTAGATCCTATACCTTTGGTGTGTTTTTCAAATTCACCTAGAGAAATATCAAAATCCAACTTGGCTTTGGGAGAGGAATTAAGTGTTGAAATACTTACAATGCATTCATTTGTATTAGTGGATGCATCAATAGTAATTAGTACCTCTTTCTTGGGTCCATTAATTTGCAACACCATTAAGAGCTCATCCTTAGATTCTAGCTCTCTTTTTAGATTGTCAATTTTCTCCTCAAGAGTCAATAATTGACACCTTAGGAAGGCATTTTGTTCATGAATCTACTAATTACATGCTTCAAGTTCCTCAAACTTGGTCTTGTTAGAAAATTTTCCCATGGTTTCCTGCACACCTATTCTTCCAAATTTTACACACTACAACTGAAATATCAAGCCCAAAAATGCAAAACCAAATTGAAGAAAATCAAGAGCTAAACCAACTCTGATACCAACTTGATCTGAAAATTATACTTACTTTTAATGTACTTTAGAAATTTCCAGATTCTTAAACTTTTCAGATTTACAATTGATCAAGAGTATTTTATTTTTTTCATCCTATTTTGGGTGTCTTGAAATACCAAATTTCAAAATCTTTTAAAAAGATCAATTAACCTTCAAATTCCCACTTAAGTGATTTAACTGAATCTATTACAAATCCATAAAGAAATAATCACAATGGAATTAATTTTGCACTTAAACTGAATTGCTTGATTCCAAATTTTGATAAGTGCATACCTTTACTATTGTGGGTTATGGATACTAAAATTTTGACTTCAATCCAATTTAACCAGTTATGTGATTGCTTTATCAATTAATCAAATAAACTAATTTAAATGTTTTATCTGATCAAAAGCTTCCAAAAACTACAAATGAACACCAAAAATTTTTGATAACGGAGTTCACCTCGAAGGCTACGTCTCCGGATTCACTTAAACATGAATCGCTCTACTCAACATCCAATGAAGTAAAATTAACCCTTCAATAATTACTAATAGACCTTTATACCTACATATGAACTAATCTATGACACATAACTCTAAACAAAACTAGAAACTGCTCTTAGATTGATCTGTGGCTCATACAAATTGCTTCCACAATGTGATCCCCTTGCAAATGAGACCAAAAAATGCCTATAACTAGAGATGTGTAAACAATAGATGGAAACAAATTACATTTCAGTAAATATTATGAAATGCATAGTTAATAAATGGATGAGTTGGCTAAATATGGCCCGCCTCATATATACTACAAAACTACCAAGATATAAGGTAAGCTCAGAATATGTGGTAAATAACAACATGATCAAATCGGTGGGGAGTTGATCACCCCACCGAGAAAAAATAATAGCTCTCAAGCCAATATATATAGCCTGTAATGCAAAAATACAACTCTCCAAAACAATAATCCCACATGGGCAATGTTAGAGAATAAATGGCATATAAAATCAAAATTACGATATCAGTAATATGAATACAAAGGTGGCAAAGGCACCCCTCCTATAGAAGAATGTGCTAAGCCTAGTGAGGGCCCCACCAAAAAAAGTTGGGCCCACCAAATATTTAACCTTTTATCAAAACTAGAGTAAAAACAACAAAATTAACCTTTTTCACCTTTTACCATTTTTCCACGTGTCACGTCTAGATTGGATTGTTGACCAGGGTTGACCATTTTCAAACCTAAACTTTGACTTGTAATATATTTTACATATGAGATTAGTTTTTTGAGTTCCACCTATCAACGAAAATATCTCGAGACACTCTACAAGCTTGCAATGGTTTAGGAAGATTTAGGGAATATTTGTACACTGAAAAATCATCCATATCGATTTCTATCCATACACAAGAAACACTACTAAAATATATTGGGGATTACATAGTTATTTGAAACATAGGATTCTCATTCTTAATACTATTAATATTTATGTGGTGTGTATGCAAGCTACTCATTGGGAAGCAAGAGGGGAGATTAATAAGGAGTCTTCCTCCTCAAAACACAAGAACAAGCAATCAAGGAAAGGAAAAAGTTTCAAAAAATAAGGTAAACGAAAGGGTATGCAAAATAATAATTCTACTTTTGCTAAGAAAGAAGATAAAAATCCATTTTTAATCATTGAAAAAATAACCATGAAGAATCTAAGTGTTATAAATTACATCTAGAACTAAATCCTAAATGGTTTGATAACAAGAAGGGAAAAGATAAGAAAACCAAGATAACGAACATGAGTTTTCAAGGTTGTAATTATTCCTCTTCTTCTAGCTCTAATTCATCAAATGTTGTATCATCTTCTAAACAAAAATCTATGCAAGATGAAAATAAAATAAATTGTAGACACTAAATCATGCACTTTGGGTATATTTCTAGGTATTGATCACATACCACTATTCATATGATTCCTAAGCAAGAAAAGTACTAATTGACCACTTTTTTGGCCTCTTTGTTTGTTTTTTGGTTGTCTTATTGGTCCTACACACCTTCTTACCTAGTCTAACCTTATATACTTCAGTTTTTTTAGGCTGGCCACGAACACCCAGCCAATACTTCAGTTCCCAACGCCCCCAACCTTTTTATGTCTTTCGTGCATATTTTTGGTCCTTTCTAGCTCTTGGGCATCTTATTTATTGGTTGTTGGCCTTTTAGTGGTTAATTATGAAATTCAAAAAAGGGAATCATATAAATACAAATCTATGTGACCATAATAAAGGACCAAGCACTAAGCATCTATTACTATCACCTAAAGTTTCATCCAAAGGCATTGCAAGAGCATCAAAACATCCATATAGCATCCATTCAAGGGATAAGGGACTACATTATTCTGCATATACTTCATAGGAGGGGAAGTTCATTTTTCCAAGTACACATCTATTTACATCTCCTACATCAAGCTATTTATCGCTATTCAAGTTTGTATTACACAAGAGCCACTTGGGGCACGATTCTACACACACACACACACACACACACACACACACACACACACAGAGAGAGAGAGAGAGAGAGAGAAACTACATGGAGTCTAAAATGTATTACAGTGCCCAAATCATAAATTAACTCATTCGGATGAACTCCGTGGTTAGTGCCACTCCCTATTTACATCTGTTTCTTTTTAGGATTTGATGTGTTTTGGGTTTTTTCGGTGCTCTTTATCTTTGTAGGTTTCAAGAGAATTCAATGACTAAGTAATGAATTACAGTGACTGAATGTGATACCCAACAAACATTCCATGACCCTGAAAAATTGAGTCTATGAGGTTTTGAGTAGTGAAAGGCACCCAGAGGAGGTCTGCAGTGCCCTAGATGCCCTTGACCCTACATAGGCACCCTAGTCCTGTCATTCCCAACATTTATGCATTTTTCTCGGGCTCGGTTGCAAAAATCTTATATCCCATTTCATCGCTTTTCCAACTCAAGCATAGCTTTAGATTTTTTGCAAATTAGTTAAGTATTTTACCCTTTCTTTTACAACTAGGGTTTCATATTTTCTAGCTTACTTTCTTGTGTCAAAGATTGTATTTTATCATCTATATTTGCACTAGTACTTAATTAGAATTTAATATTTATATCAATATTTTTAAATCATTTGGTGAACCCATCGCTCGATTCCAACCTTCTTTTTAGGGTTTTCTTCTTATGACTATCACCCATAGTGGTCATTTTGGATCTTTTGAGCATCCCAAGATTTATCCATCCTCTCGTAAGGTTTGTAAATCAATGGCTGAAATCGATAACCTATTCGTTAACTCTTAGAAAGTTCCTATTAAAAACATTGAAGAATCTGATAGTGAGCACTCATATGATGAAGAAACAAATGTTGATCAAGAACAATTGACAAGATCACAAATTTTCATCAAGATTTTCGTGATAATCCTGCTCATCTTCCGCATATTATTCATGCTTTGATTACTGCTAAAAACTCTCGTGATGTTGCTTCATCACCTCTTGTGGGTTCTTCCTCAACTGTCATGGATTCCACCCAACCCCTTCATATCCCTACTTCCATTCCCACTACTATTGCTCCCATAATTCAACCTAATGCTTTTAATACACAACCTAGTGCTTCTTCAAACATGATTCATTTAACTTCTTTATATCAATATTTACAAACTCAAATTCATTAACTTCAATTGGCCACTTCTCGCGCATCTCCATTTTTTTATTCCACTTTGTTACTTCATACTCTTTTCACACCCACCATTTCCACTTATGCACTTCCTCTTAATTTCTTCACTCCCAAAATCCCCATTTTCAATGGTCATGGCGACCCCAAGAGAATCTATGAGCATTTCATGTAGCATATCTAGATTCTGTGGATGATCACACTTTACTGGCCATGATCTTTCCTCGCAGTCTTCAAGATTATGTAATGTGTTGGTTCTATGATCTAACTGTCCACTTACTAACATATTTTACGCATTTAGCTGATGCTTTTCTTGCTCATTTCTCTATTAATATTGGCTCTAAGATATCCTATTCTCAACTCGTACAACTTAAGCAAGGATCTAATGAAAATCTAGTGGATTATGTCTTGCGATATAAGAATAACTTAGCTAAGATGTCTAATGTGCTTGTGGACTTTGAAATTCAATATTTATTTTTCCAAAGTCTATTACTTGCCTCTCCAGAGAGTGTTATCTTTGAGAAATCTCCATCATTCGATCATTTGTGTCATACTCTTAAGCTACGTGAAACTAAAATCTTATCTATAGGAAAGCTTAAGTATCATGAGCAAGATTCATCTTCAGCATAATTTCAAAGAAAATCAACTTTCAAGCCATCTACAAACCTACTAAAGATAAATCTACCGACAACGTTGTATCTAATACCGAAAAGATTTAATGAAAACTACCTAAATGTACGTTTACTAAGCTTCCTTTTGCTCTGTATATTCTATTGCCACAACTTGTCAAGATAAATCTTATTACGCTTCCTCCTCCACTCAATCTAGACCCATATCATCCTAAATTTTGTAATTACAATGAAAATTTTGAATGTGACTATCATCAATACATTGGGCATTCTACATATTGATGTTTCAAACTTCAAAATATTATTCAAGATCTTATTGATAATAATGTAATTGATCTTCCCAAGATTGCAACATCCATGCCACCAATGAAAATCACAATCTCCAGATCTTCAAAAATCCTCTTCCAAAACATGAAAATCAAGTGACTGACTCTTCAATAAATCATACATATCATGCAGTGCCTCCTCCTGCACACAGGGGCTCTTAATTTTCTAGTTTCTCACACTTTGCGACATCTCCACCGATCATTCCTTTCTCCAATCATGACTATCATGCTACATTCTATTCTGATCACTTACACATTACCACTTCTATTGGATCTCTTTATATCAATAACACTATGGTTGATCCATCATTTCACATAAGTGCATGTTCTATTGCACTTCTTATTGCTATCAGTTATCCACTCTCACAAATTTCATATCTAGTTCCTAAATCATATGGTTATGTCAAGCTTCCAGTTACCATCGGTCCTCTTACCATGCTTGTGCATTTTCTTGTGGCACCTTCATTCAAAGGGTGTGATATGCTCTTAGGTATTCCTTGGCTCCATGTAACTTAGGATATCATCTCCATGAACCACTTGTGTCTAAAGTTCATTCACAATAGGAAATTCATCACTATCAATGGTGTTTCACCATCCACACCATGGCCGCAACCTCCTCTTGAGGTCATCATTACACTTGCTAGATCATATAGGTCCCCATGACCTCTCAAATATAAAGCACAATTTGCTCCTATCTCACTTATTCATGTATTGCCTACTTAGTCTCATAGTTCTACTAGTCCATCTCATCAGTCTAGGACCATCACTTTGACAACTCCTTCACATAGGTATTCATCACTACCTCATTTTGCTTCACATATGTATTCATCACCACCTCGTTTTGCTTCACATAGGTTTCCATCACCTCTCGTGCTCTACCTCACATAGGATTTCATCACCTCCACACTCTTCTACACATAGGTTTCCATCACCTCATAGGTCTTAGGAACATAGGTCTCATTCATTGATACATCGTTTGACTAATACACCTCCCAACTTAGAGAATGGTCACATCCCTTCATCTCTACAATCATCGGTGTAGAGGACCCTCGTATTTCACTTTTATTAGATAACATACTTGTAGACACCAAATTTGTGTCTTACGACCCCTTGTGACCCTCATCGCATTTCGCAACCTAACCTCACCACCTAAACCTTACACAATTATTTATTAATTACCTTATAATTAATAAATCCACATCACCATACCTGCCACCTCATGTCGCCACCTCATCATGACCTAGTCTTAACCCTAAACTAACCTAATTAAGACCTATAACTTGGTCCAATTCCACACCTATGACTAATTACTCCTCATCCGCACCTAAAACCAACTTCATAATGACTTGACCAAGCCCGCTACCAATCCCTCGGAAGAAAAGGAGGGAAAGCTAGCTATTTTACCAAAAATAGCCCGCTTTGACCGGACCGATACCGGTTCCTACTCGACCGCCGTCGGTTGCATAACCGCCATCGGTTCCCCGTAAATGGCCACTTCCAACCAAAAACAAGGATCGGATTTTCATTTGATCGGGAGAAGGAGAAATCATTGAGAGAATCCAGATTTCGCTAGGCCGAAGCAGAGACAAGTGAAGAAACAAGAAGAGATTGCAGAGAAGGACATCAGGCCCAAGACTACAATTGAATGACCAGAGCCCAGTAACACTCATCCGAGCATCAGAAGAGGAAACCACATCCAACTTGGGTCCTGTCTTCATCATCACAATCATGAAACTTGCATCTACATCAGGGGCAAGTAAGTAGTATGTTATATGTTTCTAAGCACCATTTTCTTGAGCCTGTTGATTATTAGTAATCATAAGTTTATTCCTAGATCTACTACCAGCTACAACTGCACTTAACCTTCACCCACACACCCGGATATTGCCCAGAAGGCCATTTTACCACACTCTGAGTCTTCCCTATCCTCCCATCATCCCCCTCAGCCATCCACCAATCCTAATAACCCCACAATCACCTTACAACCAACTTCTATCCAGAAGCACTTAGATTGCTGCCCCTACCGGTATCGTTTATCCTCTACCGGCAGCGGTTCTCTAACCGTGGTCGGTTACCTAGTGACCACCGTCGGTCACTGTGACTTATACCCCAAAACCTTTTGC
Source organism: Taxus wallichiana var. yunnanensis (assembly GCA_018340775.1). Lineage (NCBI taxonomy): Eukaryota > Viridiplantae > Streptophyta > Pinopsida > Cupressales > Taxaceae > Taxus > Taxus wallichiana. Next base: position 833,485,919 of record CM031234.1, read on the forward strand.
TTGCCTATTTGCCACCTAACAACCCCAAATCTAGCCTGGTTTATCCCTATAACTCAACCTGAACGTATCAACGACCAAATGAATCGAACAAAACAACGTGACGCTTTATTATTGATAGTTTAGTTTCTATTGCTTTGTAACGAGATACCTAAATCATGATTTTGCAATAGCTTTCTATATTATCATTTGTGTTGAATCATATTAAAAGGGGAACTGACCACCTTCGAAAGGAAGTTTTTATATTTCCTGGGCCTAAGGCAGATCCCTCATTTGTTGTCTAATTAAAATCTTGTGGTCTTGTATTCTTACTTGCAGGTAGTCCTTCCAAGACAAAAAGGAGTTCTTCGTAGTCGATCTGATCTTTCTCTACGGTACGCGCACACCATCTCAACATTCAATAGGTATTCCTCCTAGCCCTAACCCTTATCTGTTTCTCAAAGGAATGATAGGATAGAAGCAAGTCTATTCTGCAGAGCCGAAACATTCCGTGTGAAACATTTTGGCATGCCCGGTGGGACCCATTTCGGGTTTCTGTTTCTCTTACTTATTTTTCATTTTAGGAAGCATACTTGCTGTTGTTGTTTTTGTTATATTTAGTAAAGAATTTGTCTTGCTTTCCTAGTTTCACATTAGTGAAAGTCATCTCATTGCTTCATCGAATATCATTTTCGATTTGGGTTTAAAACACGTGCATTACATTCTTGCTTGCTGTTTTCAATTCTAGTGAACATAGACTAAGTAATAGGTCGTACACGTGGGGGTGATTTCCACGGTATTGACAGGAAATTAATCTTACTTTCACTGCACAACACATACCAAATCACTTCACAATTAACACAACAGCTCAAAACATCCCCCCTTTTCCGCGGTATTCCTCCGCCCGATTGAGGTAACCTTATAAGCCAAAACAAACTTGACATTTCCCCTAAGTCTTTTGTTTAGGATTGACATCATTCTGCGTCTAAAGGCATAAGCCCACAATAATTAAAATTAACCCTAGGGTTAGTCTCTGGATTTGCGTGTGCATATTGTTTGTTTTCGCTCTATTTTCTCATTATACATCGTTTCTCGTGATTACCTTAGAACAATTTGATAAATATACTGAGCATTGTTAACAATCAAATCAGCAGCTTCTTATATTACCAGTCTTATTACACCGACATCGGTTAACTGACCGATGTCGGCTATAGTCTAACCGACATCGGTTACTAGACCGACATCGGTTACTGTCTTTTACAGTTCCTGACAAACCAGCAACCTACCAATTTCACCATTCTGCGTCAGTTTCTGTTCCTGCTAGATTGAAACCCTACTGTGAACTCCTGTCCATGGTTGTTATCACTCAAAAGCAAGCCACCGCCATGGTTTCACATGCTTGCTCTATTTCTTTGCCTGAATCACCCCCTTCACATTCTGTGGGGAATCCTACGGATACCAGCGAGGTTCCTAAAATTCCTGTGGGAGATAAAGAATTTGCCAAATTTCTAGATGCTAATCCTAGCGCTGTACAATACTATTTGTCTCATGCCCTTAATCGTACACTGACGGTCAACTCCTTGTTGGCATGCCTATCAGTATAGCTGCTCATTTAGCCCCTTCCCCACCTGATAACTCTGCTTTGCCTTCCGCATCCTTAGTCCCGCTGCCTACCTCGGCGCCTTTAGCGGTCCATACGGCATGATTGGCTTTCCTTTGGTTAATCTTGGGCCCAACATGTCATTACCGCCGACTGCTCCTACCTCGTCTCTCTTGCAGACTGTTCCGTTCATGACTTGCTCTCTACCACCTATCCACATGAGCTTTCCTTCTCAAGCTCCGCCCACCTTTTCATTTCCACACACATATCTGGTAACCTCAATAGCTTATATAGGACATCCCTATTCGGTTGCCTCAACACATCGTCCTCCATACCTTATCAACATTTAACCCCACCATTGTCTAGCGGTGGCCCTTGGCCCAATTTTCCTCCGTTTACCACAACCACACCATCATCTCATCCAACTACTGATTTAATTAAACAAATGATGGAAAAAATGCATAATCTGGAGGCTTCTGTTTCAGGAAGTCGTAGCGCCTTGACATACGAGCAAGTTTGTCAGGAGCCTATCCACCCTTCAGTCCCCCTTCATTCATATCCTCCTCAATGGGAATTACCAAAATTTACCCGTTCTAACCGTGGTTGGTTACCTAGTGACCGCCGTCGGTCACTTGTGACTTATACCCCAAAACCTTTTGCTTGCCTATTTTGCCACCTAACAACCCCAAATCCAGCTGGTTTATCCCTATAACTCAACTCCGAACGATCAACGCATCAAGACCCGATCAACAAAACAACGTGACGCTTTATTATTGATAGTTTAGTTTCTATTGCTTTGTAACGAGATACCTAAATCGTGATTTTGCAATAGCTTTCTATATTATCATTTGTGTAGAATCATATTAAAAGGGGAACTCACCACCTTCGAAAGGAAGTTTTTATATTTCCGGGCCTAAGGTAGATCCTCATTTGTTGTCTAATTAAAATCTTGTGGTCTTGTATTCTTACTTGCAAGTAGTCCTTCTAAGACAAAAAGGAGTTCTTCGTAGTCGATTTGATCTTTCTCTACGGTATGCACACACCATCTCAACATTCAATAGGTATTCCTCCTAGCCCTAACCCTTATCTGTTTCTCAAAGGAATGATAGGATAGAAGCAAGTCTATTCTGCAAAGCCGAAACATTCCGTGCGAAACATTTTGCACTGACACTGGGGACCCATTTCGGGTTTTTGTTTCTCTTGCTTATTTTTCATTTTAGGAAGCATACTTGCTGTTGCTCTTTGTTTTTGTTATATTTAGTAAAGAATTTGTCTTGCTTTCCTAGTTTCACATTAGTGAAAGTCATCTCATTTGCTTCATCGAATATCATTTTCGATTTGGGTTTAAAACACGTGCATTACATTCTTGCTTGTTGTTTTCAATTCTAGTGAACATAGACTAAGTAACAAGTCATACACGTGGGGGTGATTTCCACGGTATTGACAAGAAATTAATCTTACTTTCACTGCACAACACATACCAAATCACTTCACAATTAACACAACAGCTCAAAACATCCCCCTTTTCATGCGGTATTCCTTTGCCCGATTGAGGTAACCTTATAAGCCAAAACAAACTTGACATTTCCCCTAAGTCTTTTGTTTAGGATTGACATCATTCTCGCGTCTGAAGGCATAAGCCCACAATAATTAAAATTAACCCTAGGGTTAGTCTCTGGATTTGCGTGTGCATATTGTTTGTTTTCTGCTTTTCTCTGTTATACAATCGTCTTCTCGTGATTACCTTAGAACAATTTGATAAATAAACCGAGCATTGTTAACAATCAAATCAGCAGACTTCTTATATTACCAGTCTTATTACACCGACATTGGTTAACCGACCGATGTCGGCTATATTCTAACCAACATCGGTTACTTAGACCAACATCGATTCTTATCTTTTACAGGTTTGTGACAAACCAACAACCTACCAATTTCACCATTCTCGTCGCTTTTCTATTCTGCTAGATTAAACCCTACCGTGAACTCCTATCCATGGTTGTTATCACTTGAAAGCAAGCCCGCCATGGTTTCACATGCTTGCTCTGCTTCTTTTCCCCGAATCACCCCCTTCACATTCTCAGGGGAATCCTACGAGATACCAGCGAGGTTCCTAAAATTCTGTGGGAGATAAAGAATTTGCCAAATTTCTGGATGCTAATCCTAGCGCTGTATAGTACTATTTGTCTCATGCCCTTGATCGTACACTGACGGTCAACTCCTTCTTGGCATGCCTATCGATAGATGCTCATTTAGCCCCTTCCCCACCTCGATAACTCTGCTTTGCCTTCCGCATCCTTAGTCCCGCTGCCTACCTCCGCAGCCTTCAGGGTCCATACGGCATGATTGGCTTTCCTTTGGTTAATCTTGGGCCCAACATGTCATTACCACCGATTGCTCCTACCTCGTCTCTCTTGCATCACTATTCTGTTTCATGACTTACTCTCTACAACCTATCCACACGAGCTTTCCTTCTCAAGCTCCGCCCACCTTTTCATTTCCACACACATATCCAGTAACCTCAACACTTATATAGGACATCCCTATTCGCCGCCTCAATACAATCTGATCGTCCTCCATACCTTATCAACATTTAACCCCACCATTGTCTAGCGGTGGCCCTTGGCCCAATTTGCCTCCATTTACCACAACCACACCATCATCTCATCCAACTACCGATTTAATTAAACAAATGATGGAAAAAATGCATAATCTGGAGGCTTCGCTTTCGTGAAAGTCATAGCGCCTTGACATACGAGCAAGTTTTTGGGAGCCTATCCACCCTTCAGTCCCCTTCATTCATATCCTCCTCAATGGGAATTACCAAAATTTACCCGTTCTAACCATGGTCGGTTACCTGGTGATCGCCGTCGGTCACCGTGACTTATACCCCAAAACCTTTTGCTTGCCTATTTTGCCACCTAACAACCCCAAATCCAGCTGGTTTATCCCTATAACTCAACCTGAACGTATCAACGACCAGTAATCGAACAAAACAACGTGACGCTTTATTATTGATAGTTTAGTTTCTATTGCTTTGTAACGAGATACCTAAATCGTGATTTTGCAATAGCTTTCTATATTATCATTTGTGTTGAATCATATTAAAAGGGGAACTAACCACCTTCGAAAGGAAGTTTTTATATTTCCTGGGCCTAAGGCAGATCCCTCATTTGTTGTCTAATTAAAATCTTGTGGTCTTGTATTCTTACTTGCAGGTAGTCCTTCCAAGACAAAAAGGAGTTCTTCGCAGTCGATCTGATCTTTCTCTACGGTACGCGCACACCATCTCAACATTCAACAGGTATTCCTCCTAGCCCTAACCCTTATCTTTTTCTCAAAGGAATGATAGGATAGAAGCAAGTCTATTCTGCAGAGCCGAAACATTCCGTGCGAAACATTTTGGCACGCCCGGTGGGACCCATTTCGGGTTTCTGTTTCTCTTGCTTATTTTTCATTTTAGGAAGCATACTTGCTGTTGCTGTTTTTGTTATATTTAGTAAAGAATTTGTCTTGCTTTCCTAGTTTTGCATTAGTGAAAGTCATCTCATTTGCTTCATCGAATATCATTTTCGATTTGGGTTTAAAACACGTGCATTACATTCTTGCTTGTTGTTTTCAATTCTAGTGAACATAGACTAAGTAATGTCGTCATACACGTGGGGTGATTTCCATGGTATTGACAGGAAATTAATCTTACTTTCACTGCACAACACATACCGAATCACTTCACAATTAACACAACAGCTCAAAACATCCCCCCTTTTCCGCGGTATTCCTCCGCCCGATTGAGGTAACCTTATAAGCCAAAACAAACTTGACATTTCCCCTAAGTCTTTTGTTTAGGATTGACATCATTCCGCGTCTAAAGGCATAAGCCCACAATAATTAAAATTAACCCTAGGGTTAGTCTCTAGATTTGCGTGTGCATATTGTTTGTTTTCAGTTCTGTTTTCTCTGTTATACACTGTCTTCTGTGATTACCTTAGAACAATTTGATAAATATACTGAGCATTGTTAACAATCAAATCAGCAGCTTCTTATATTACCAGTCTTATTACACCGACATCGATTAATCGATCGACGCGTGCTATAGTCTAACCGACATCGTTCTCGTTTTTATTCTCGACAAACCAGCAACCTACCAATTTCACCATTCTGCGTCAGTTTTTGTTCCTGCTAGATTGAAACCCTACTGTGAACTCCTGTCCATGGTTGTTATCACTCGAAAGCAAGCCGCCATGGTTTCACATGCTTGCTTTGTTTCTTTGCTGAATCACCCCCTTCACATTCTATGGGGAATCCTACGGATACCAAATGAGGTTCCTAAAATTCTGTGGGAGATAAAGAATTTGCCAAATTTCGGATGCTAATCCTAGCAGATCAGACAAGATATTTGCCTCATGCCCTTGATCGTACACCCGACGGTCAACTCCTTGTTGGCATGCCTATCGAAGATAGCTGCTCATTTAGCCCCTTCCCCACTGATAACTCGCTTTGCCTTCTCGCATCCTTAGTCCCGTCTGCCTACCTTAGCAGCTTCGAGGGGTCCATATGGCACATATTGGCTTTCCTTTGGTTAATCTTGGGCCCAACATGTCATTACCGCCGATCGCTCCTACCTCATCTCTATTGCAGCAGTATTGCTCCGTTCATGACTTGCTCTCTGCCACCTATCCACACGAGCTTTCCTTCTCAAGCTCCGCCCACCTTTTCATTTCCACACACATATCCGGTAACCTCAACAACTTATATAGGACATCCCTATTCGGCTGCCTCAACACAGTCGTCCTCCATACCTTATCAACATTTAACCCCACCATTGTCTCAGCGGTGGCCCTTGGCCCAATTTGCCTCCGTTTACCACAACCGGACCATCATCTCATCCAACTACTGATTTAATTAAACAAATGATGGACAAAATGCAAAACTGGAGGCTTCTGTTTCAGGAAGTCGTAGCGCCTTGACATACGAGCAAGTTTGTCGGGAGCCTATCCACCCTTTAGTCCCCCTTCATTCATATCCTCCTCAATGGGAATTACCAAAATTTACCCATTTTAATAGTAAGGAGGACCCTCAACAACACTTGCAATCATTTAGACATGCCTGTTATCTGATTGCTCACGACGACGCTTTACTACTCCACACCTTTCCCATGTCCTTATCAGGACCCACCTTGGAGTGGTACAGTGCTTTAACCCAGCACTCAATCTTCTCTTTTAACCAGCTAGCCCAATCTTTCTTGGATCATTTCTCCATTAACATTGCCAAGAAAGTATCTATCACCGACCTCTATGCCATCTGACAATTTGAGGACGAATCTATCGCAGATTTCGTTGGACGATGGCGGGGCCTTATCAACCAACTTACGTATGCCTTACCTCAAACCGAACTTATCAAACTGTTTACGCGGGCCTGTGCTAAGCACATCTCCCCTACCCTCCAAATTCAAACTTTCCGTACATTTGACGAGGCCTTTACTATGGCTCAAAAATTAGAGATTCGAGCCTTAGAGGAAGAGAAATTGCAGTTGCGTAACAAAAACCCCACTTTCCGAACCCAAGATTCCACCAACAAACCTAACACCACCAATCCTCACCCATCGACCACTTCGAAATCAAAAGGGGCCGTGCATGCGGTGATGGTAAAATCCCAACCACCGTCTAATACCCCGCCAAAAACCACCTATAAGTATAAAGCAGAACCCATCAACTACACTCCCTTGGGAGAAACATATGGTGTGATATTGGAAAAATTGCTCAAAGTAGGAGCCATTACCTTACCTCCTGTTAAACCTCATTCCGGGTTTGATTCCACTTGCGCCATACCTTCCTGGTATAAAGAAAATGACTTCTGAACTTCCACCACGTGAAGGGACACAAACATGAGAACTAAGATGTTGAAAAACATAGTGCAAGAAATGGTTGATGCAGGGATATAGCCCTCGATAATCCTAATGCCCCTCGCTAACCGAAATTTGAAAATATTCAACAAACCATTCCCAAATCATTCTTCTAACAAGAAAGCTAAACCAAGATATCTTAGCCGAGGAGAGTGTTCATGAGATCCATGTAGTCTTCGATTCCCAGCCAAAGACCTCTATCGAACAAATTCTGAATCAAGCCTCTTCACTAACGCAAGAAACCGAACCCCCTTCCTCGTCATCAAGACAAACTGAAATCCTTGCCGTTCCTTTACCCATCAAGGAATTAGCTGCCCAGAGTTCCCTTCTCACAAATGAGCCTTCTTACACCACGTCCTTGCAAGACTGTGAGCGGATGTTATCTAATTTATCTATTTCCCAGACGTCTCCTTCTACCATTCTTGCTGTACAAGAGGAAGGCTCGCCACTTCTTTTGTCATCCTTAGACGAGAAACCTCTTGAACCGACATCACCACATTCTTTAAACATGACAGATCCTCTCAAACACGCCCTCCTACCTATTAGTCCTTCATCACCTAAATCTTTTCAGCAACCGGTTGACCTCTTAACGCCCATTGATACAGTGCCTCATATACCCTCAGTATCACACCCACAAAGTGTACCGGAATCACAATCCACCTTTCTTCCATACAAAAGTTCCCATTCACATGTGAGGACTGTCATTCCCAAAAGATAGACGGGTCCTGTGGGAACATTTGAGTATGCCATATTCTACTCAAATGCAAATGACCGATCCTGATGCCTCCACCATATACCCGAAGTGTTTACAGAAGCTTAAAATGCCCATGTCCTCATCTTCACCCCCCTCATCTCTACCAAATACCTCGTCCACTTCTATTAACTTAGCCAAATCTTCCCCTACGCTTGGGACCTCACCCATACCTAGTCTAACACACCCACCTAAGCGGCTTGATTTATCTAAAAATAAAGCCGTCCATCCCATTAGGAGACAGACTCAATCTCCTCGACCTATGCCTCTATCACAACTAAAACCCTCGTCGTCACACCTACCTTCCATATTGGGACCCCATCCCTCTACCTTACATCAATATATCATACCTCCTGCGTTTTCTTTAAAGCGACCTACGCCTTCTGCACCCATACAGAAATCCAAGGGTATAGCAACACCGTCACCCCGCGTATCCTGTCCACCTATCAACCCTAAACAAATTCCATCATCAAAAGATTTGTTTTCTGTCACTCCTATTTCTCCGTGGTTGTTTTCTGATACCACATCATCTATGGCCTCATCATCCAACCAGCTAAACATAGCCTCTACGTCAAAGAAACCACGGTTAGTTAAAACCCATTACCAAAACTCCTTGGCTAAACCACCCCCCATACAAACCAACCACACCACGTCATCACCAGAATCGACCCAGTCAATAGCCTCATTTTCCTCTGACTTTGACCCACTCAAAGGGTCTTACGCCAAAATCCTTGCTATGTTGGTGGAGAATGTGACCATTTCCCTACCCCCACTTAGACCTTATGATCCATCTAAACCTCGACCTATAGGTTACGATGAGTCTAAAATCTGCGCTTACCACTACACACCAGGGACATGACGTAGGGATGCAAAGCGTTAAAAACCATACTTCATCTGTCACCTCTCTCAGATAGAAAGGTTAAGAAAGACAACTTACGAAGAGAGAGACCTTTAGCTTCAATTCCCTCTCCTATACCACCTGTCCTCGCCTCACCAAGATCTATCATTATTACAGCCCCACCTCTCGAAAACCATGACCTATCCCTACCATCTTCCTCCTTTCATATTCACGAGATCAATATGATTAGTGTTGCTACTCGAGGGTAGAAAAACAATGGGAAAGTGAAAGAAAACACGCCTGCGGCATCTCTTTCTCCGTCCACCATCCCGATTGCACCACCACCTAAAGTGGTTATTCGCGGACCACCTATCCCATCTCTAATGGCATTTCCCATCGAACTATGATCAAACAGCTTCACCAATCGCCTGTAAAAATGACATTGTATGATCTCATTCAGACTTCTGAATCTCATCGACAAGCTCTCATTGAGATCCTTCAAGGGATAGAGGTTTTACCTAATGAAACCTTTCCTGTTACCTCTATTCTAACACCCAATCATGTTGCTTCACTCACCAAACAATCTATCTCCCCAACCACTTCTATCTCTCGCAAAAAGCCGATCTTTGTCATTTCTCCGAAGATGGAATTATCGGCTTTGGTGCCGAAGATCCCGACTCACTGCTCTTTTCATCTCAGCGTACGTTTGGGATATTCGGGTACGTTGTGTTATGATTGACGGGGGCGCTAGCCTAAACATCATCTCTTCAAAAGCCTTCCAACAAATGAATATCCCTTCTAGTTGCATGTGTGCCAACCCCATCATGTTGCGATCATTCAATGATGCTATTACTTCTACTTTAGGCACCGTGATCCTTAACATTCGTGTAGGACCACGTACTTTACCCGAACTCTTCTATGTCCTTGAGGGAGAGTTCCAATACAACATGTTGTTAGGCCGCCCTTGGATCCGGGCTATGGGATGCGTTCCCTCCACCTTACATAGATGCATAAAATTTGAGTACGAGGGGAAGTCCTACACCGTAAAAGCTGATCCTCCCCCCTTCAAAACTTGTAATATGTTGTATTGCCCTAATGATGTGCTTGTACCAGTCAAGACACCCGTTCATCCAACCCAGCCATCTACTTCCGACACACCTAAACCTTCAACCAATGAAACTGCTATTACAAATATTACTTCCTTTCCTGCAGATAACATCCCAACCTCCGACCCCTTAGTAGATGTTTTTCAACACCTTCTTTGGGAGTACCGCCTATATAACATTAGTTCTTTCCATACCCCGCAGAGTACTGACATAGCTTACATGCACATCCCACCTACGACCGTCGCGTGGGGGAGGTAATCTCTTACGGACCACCCCATTGCCGCACCAACCTAACGTATGGGGGTGTTGATGCATCCTCCATTACCCCTGAACCTCCTCTTGGTGTGGTTCCCTTCCAATCCGATTTTCAATATTTGACAAATCGTCGTTTCACCCTCACCTTCTTGACTCACTGTGCTTGGAAAGGCTTTGGTTTTGGTCTTTACGAACAAGGCCGACATACACTCATTCCCGTGACTACACGCAAACACAATGATCGCAGTGGTCTCGGTTTTCCTGAAACACCTACACAAGAGACACCTCATGTCACCAGTATCACGGAAGAAGACGACGTCACCCCTACTAAACCATCATCATCCCACTTTGCCATCATCACCTGGGAGAATCGATAGACCACGAATCTATCCCTCCTAACTTTTTTTTTTCATAAATGCTCTCTTCATAGGTCCTCTCACTTATCAACGCGATAATGAGGATCCATCTTCTCTTCCCCTTCTGTATCCGGACATGATCGAAGAGGATTCGCCTTCGATTAATGTTGTTGAGTGCTAGGATGACGACTCCATCCTCACTTACCTTGGGGCGGACGACTCCTATATTCAACGCGCCTTACCGTCTGAAACTCAAACCATGTTGAATGAGTCGACTATAGAAATCAACATCCACACAAGCAAAGGATCCTCACATTGTGAAGATCGGACAATCCCTTAACACATCAGAACAAGCCGCCTTTACTACCTTTCTCCATACCCGCAACCAAGCTTTCGCTTGGTCCTACGCTGACATGCCAGGAATTGATCCTACCATTGCTGTCCATAACATCACCCTAAACCCCGATTCCAAACCAGTCAAACAAAAACTGAGAAAGATGCATCCACGCATCGCCCTCTTGGTCAAAGAAGAGCTTCAACGACTTCTTTCTGTGTCCTTCATCTTGCCTATTGACTATCCTCAATGGATTTCTAACATCGTACCTGTCACTAAAGCGACAGGGGGACTTCGGATATGCACGGATTTCCGAGACCTTAACCTCACTTGCCCCAAGGATGACTTCCCCCTCCCAAGTATTGATCAACTTGTTGATCTCACTGCGGGCCATGAAATGCTTTCTCTCATGGATGGTTTTTCAGGATACAATCAAATTTTGGTAGCCCCGGCCGATCAACATAAAACCGCTTTCATAACTCCTTGGGGAACCTTCTGTTATTGTGTCATGCCATTTGGCCTTAAGAATGCTGGTGCTACCTATCAGCGGGCTATGACTTACATTTTTCATGACATTATGCACACTATCCTTGAGGATTATGTCGATGATCTTCTTGGAAAATCTAAACATCGCAGTGAACATCTCGATGTTTTAACCATTATTTTCGATCACCTGTTACAATATTCAGTCCGGCTTCAACCAAAGAAATGTGTCTTTGGTGTTCTTTTCGGGAAAATTTCTTGGCTTTATCGTCTCTTTGCGTGGCATTGAGGTCGATCCATCTAAAGTCAAAGCTATCCTAGAAATACCCCCACCCAAAACCTCAAACAATCACGCGTAGTTTACTGTGGTAAACTTCAATCCATCCGGCGTTTCATCTCCCAACTCTCGGATCGATGTCACCCTTTTCATCACCTTCTTAAAAAGGACATTGCCTTTCAATGGAGTGAAGAGTGTCACCAAGCCTTTGAAGCTCTTAAATCCTATCTCTTGCAACCACCCGTGCTTATTCCACCTCAGGATGATCGTCCTTTCTACCTTTACCTTTCTGCCACTGACCATGCTATAGGAGCTATGCTCGCACATCGGGACTTGGCACGTCGAGAACAAGCCGTTTATTATATAAGTCGTACTCTCGTGGATTACGAGACTAGGTATACACATGTAGAAAAATTGTGCCTAGCCCTATCATTCGTAGCCACCAAACTCTGACATTACCTCCTGAGTCACAAAACCTTTGTCATCACCAACACGGACCCCATTCATTATATGTATGCCAAACCACATCTAAACCAATGCATTACCCGATGGCTTATGCTCCTCGCCGACCTCGACCTTGAGTTTGTACAACGTCAATCAAAGGACAAACTATTGCAGACCAACTTGTGGAGGCCCCTTTACTTGGGAAACAATTCACCAATTTTAATTTCCCTGACGAACTCATCGCCACTCTTTCACTCGGGGAAGAGTCGTATCAAATGACCTCTTCTTCGATGGATCTAAATGCCAGTGCGGCGGAGGAGCCGGAGTTTTTCTCATCCCTCTTGACGCTGAACCTATGCCTCTTTCATTTCGGCTTGATTTCCCCTGCACTAATAATACAACGGAATACGAGGCCCTTGTTTTGGGTCTCCAGGTTGTGTTACACTTAGGTGTCAAATCTATTAATATTTTTGGCGACTCTCAATTGGTAGTCAATCAAGTTATGGGCATCTACCAATGTAAGAATGAGGAACTTCAAAAGTACAAACATTACGTGGATTCACTTTTGACCTCATTTACTCGTTATTCTATCCAGACCATTCCCCGCTCCACTAACAAATTTGCGGATACTATGGCTTGCTTAGCCTCGCAAATTCCAGCTTCATCAACTGACTCTGACATTTTCGTCTTGGTCCAACAACTCTTTGCCCCATCTTATTCAGCCTTGGTTGTTTGTATGATAAATACTGTGTCTACTAATTCGCAGGATACCTGGTACCACCAATTTCACGACTACCTTACAACCTCTATTCTCCCACCTGACCTTTCTAGTAACGGCAAACGTGCTTTTCTTAAAAGTGTTTCTCGTTATGTTGTCATGGGGGGACTCCTCTATAAATGTGGCTTTGATGGCATCCTTCTTCGGTGTCTAACCGGCGCGGAGGTCACCTATACCATCCAACAAATCCACGATGGGATTTGTGGTGGACATTTTAGTGGCCTTGCCGTGGCTAAACGAATCCTTCGCCTAGGTTATTATTGGCCTACTCTTAACAACGACTGCTATGAATATGTTAAGCATTGTGTTATATGTCAAAAACATGCCAACCTTCAACATACTCCTAGCCATCCACTACAAGTCGCACGAGATCTTTGGCCTTTCTCATAATGGGGTTTAGACCTTATTGGTGAGATTCACCCGACCTCTTCACAACGTCACCGATGGATAATCACAGCGACCGAATATTACACAAAATGGGTGGAGGCCATTCCACTCATTTCAATCAAAAAAGAAAAAATGTCGAATTCGTTAACCATCACATTATCTGTCATTTTGGTATTCCTCATCGCCTAATAACAGATAATGGTAAATATTTTAAAAATAAGTTGTTACAAGACCTTTGTGAAAACTTTGGTATCAAACTTAGTTTCTCATCGCCTTACTATCCGCAGGCCAATGGTCAAGCTGAATCTTTAATAAAACCCTAACCAAAATCCTCATGAAAGTTGTCAATAAGTCCTAAGAAAAAGCGGCATGATCACATTCCCTTTGCCCTTTGGGCTTATCGTACTAGCATTCGTACCTCCACTAATGCCACACCATTTTCTTTGGTATATGGTACCGAGGCTGTCTTGCCTCTCGAAGTACAAATACCCTCCCTCAGAATATCTCTTCAGGATATTCTCACCAACGATGATTTCCGCCAAGAGCGGTTAGCCCAATTAGAGCTTCTTGACGAGCGTCGTCTTACGGCTCTTGATCACCTTCAAATCTACCAAAAACGCATCAAGCGTGCTTATGATAAATGGCTTCATGAGCGTACTTTTAAGGTTGGCGATCTTGTCCTCAAAGAGAATCAACATGTAACCAAACTAGAAAAGAGTAAACGTGGAAAATTTGCTCCTAATTGGATTGGGCCTTACATTATCACTCACACTTATGGATCAGGCACTTATCGTTTAGCTTCGCTTAATGGTAAACTTTGAGCTCAAACCCCTAATGCCTTGCATCTTCGACCATTCTACTATTGAAATTAGTGTTATATCACCGCTATCTACCTTACGCTCGTCCCTTGAGCTCATTTACCACAAAGATACACTTTGTTTCTTACATCTCCAAATCCAATCAAGCTCACATGGTTTGATTATCACCTCCCCTTAAAATATGCCTTCCCCTTTTAGTCTAGTCCATGACTTCAAAGTATCAAAATGACACATCCTTAATTACACACTTATGGGATTTTCTTGAGTCAAACTTCTTACAAAAACTAGATGCTTCATGCCCAACGGACATCTAGACCTCTAACTTATACAATAGACTCCTCCTCAAGGACAGCTATATGCCAAACTATTGCTCTTATTATATATAGATTGCTCCCCGAAGGACAGGATATACATAAACAATGCATCTCACTACTATAAATAGATCGCTCCTCAAGGACAGCTATACACAGTAGCCTTTATTAGAAGCTTCTCGCATTTATCGACTTCGTGAAGACCTCAAGAACAACAAACTATGTATCCCATGTAGACTTCCCACATCGATCGGACCTCATATCCGAAAAATAAAAATAAAAGCAAGACTTTCAAAGCACTTTTGAGTCATGGACTTGTCTATTTAGGTTTGGTTTTCTTTTGTCGAATCATCATCTTATAATAAGTTCTCTCGCACCCTTGCCCACATCACCCACCTCACCTCACCATTTGTCAAAAACAACAAAACTCAAGGGACGTGACGTATATCCGATATATTGTGATTATACCACTCTTTTCACCTATCGACTTCTCACCTATGCAAGGTACCTAGGGATTCAAGCTCATCCTACATTAATATGTGGTTTGTTTAGCTCTTCTCAATTACGGGATACTCTTGCCTATTTTGCTCGGCTCTAGGATTTTGTGTTGACCTTAATCGGACACGATTCCCTACTACTTGGGTATGCTAACATTTGCTTTACCTTACCAACACCAACAATATTACCCTACCAACACCAACAACATTATCCTACCAACATCAAATTTTTACTCACCAACAAAATTGCCTAACCACAACCAAATTTCCTGAATTCACCTCTCCCTGCTCCTACGAGAGAACTACATCGGTTTGAGGCCCCTCCTTGCTTTGTGCAATGGGCTATGTAGGCAGCTATTAGGAGACATGGGGTCTCCCAAGGTTAGCTCGACCATCCCCTACCATACCCTATCATGTGTTGTAAATATAAATATTTTTTTTTTGTGTATTTCTATTTGCCAACGTTCCTCTTTATCATTTTTAAAAACAAACAAAAACAACATCCAAAACATAACCATTCTTATTATTATTATCACTCAAAAGAACATACATCTTTAGTTTTATTTTAGATGTTAACCAAATACATCTTCTCTATCATCAACTCACAGTGCTCGGCATCCTTATTTATTCTAATATTCCTATAAAATCCACTTAGACTCTTGCACCTCCTCCCGAATCGGTGGTGATCGTGATCGCGATGCCTCTCACCGGCCTCTCCATCCTCAAAGGTGCCACCCGCTGGTTCCTCCCATTGATCCGCCAACATCTCCTGTAACATACGAATACGTCCTCTCGCGTGGAGGAATCTTGCCTCCAGCTCTCCACTCAGAATCGTGAAGCCTCTAACATTCCCATTATCTCATTCACCTGTGTTTGAAGTGCAGCCAAATCCTGCAGACGATCTCTCTCCGCTGTAATCACAGCTATGTCAGGGCACTCACGTGCACCTCGCAGCTCTACTACCCACCATACTCTATAGGCCTCCGTCGTTCCCGCATCCATCACCCTACGATCGGCTGCTATCTCTTCTGGCCCTTCTAGAGGTGTAGGCCGGGGAGGTGAGAATGCTTTGCCTCGCCAATCTTCATGTATGGTCTATATGTCATAGGAATATCCTGAACAAACCCAAATTGTCGCCGCACGCGATCTAGAGGAATCCTCTCGTACTCGCCCGGCCTATGCCCTGCGATCCACCTCAATCGCTCTACACCCCTCAACTCCTCAGCTATGTGCTCTGTCACCATATAGTTCCCGTATGGCCTCTAACAAATATCCATGAATCGTCACCATCTCCCATACCTATCTATAATACTCAATGTCATCTATCACGGCCTGGGATCTCGCTTGTTCATGTGGACCCATCGTCTGAATCCCAACCTTTGCACTCCTGTCTCTCCCGACTCAATGGGTCGGCCTATTGGACGCACACAACCAATATGCTCATAGGCCCAACAATGTAATAAGTACGAACAATCCAGTGTCGTCCTGTGTTTTCACTTACATGCCCATAAACCCCTATATAACTCTGCCAGATATGCGGGTGCCCATGCGAATGTCACGCTCATTTCTATCATTTCCCAAATAACACTCATCAATGCTTTGGGAAATCTTCCACCTTCCACCCTCGGCAATGCATAATACCCCACCACTATCATTAATAGCACGGCCAACCTTGTTTCCTCAGGGTGTGTTGCATACATTGTACCATACGTAAATGATAAACCTCGCTGTGTCAAATCTCGTGCAGTGACCCAAATCTCGTTATCGCTGCCCGCCTGCCACTGGCAACGCCGATACACTTTTTTCTATCATTGGGAGTCTCAAAATACAAAACACATCTTCCAAAGTCACTGTCATCTCCCCTGTTGGTAGATAGAAGGTATTCTTTTCTGGATTCCATCTCTCAATCAACGCCTGCAACATAGCATGGTTACGCACGATTCTTGAATAATAGCGATTCCACTTAACCCCAACCGATTTATCAATGCCCATTCAGCTGGTGTTACATCCGCTCGGATTCGTGACAACAACGCTGGCACAGTATCATTCATCCTTAACCTTGCTTCTGCCTGCATACATCAAAACGACACATAATTATTCCAAAGAACAAAACTCTACGGGTTTTTTTCTCAAAAATCTGGAAACCCTTATAGTAACCGATAGCGGTTATGCATAACCGATACCGGTTACTTATAAACGATACCGGTCACTGTCAAAATATACCTACCCTGCTTCAAACATACACCTTCGATATTTATGAAGCCCGTTTACTCCTATTTTTACCTAAAAACATACAGGCCCACCCTGTGTACCTGCCCCGTAGCACTCATACCATCCCCAACCCTTGCTATCACGTTTTCTTTCTCATATCTAACCACTTACACTTCTCTCATCCTATTCACAAAACATGCAAAAATCACATTACAACCAAACAATTTACCTCTCCGGATGCAGCAGCTTGGGGCGGAACATGTCTTCCCCCTCACCCCTGCCTGCTGGATGCTTCTCCTTGTTCAGCCATGTTCACCACCCTCTTCAAATATAACTTGTCTTTCTGCCTTCTGAATCTCAGCCCACGCTCACTTCACCTGTCTCTTTCCTCCTTATCACTCAAATTCTTTCATGCAATTACCTGTAGCAGTTGTCAAACAGTGTCGCATTCGCATATTTAACGTGTTTCATGTCTCTAAAAATAAGAATGCTAAAAATAAGAACTTAAGTTGCCAACCCAGCAGTTCTATTTTTAGGAAAATCATTCTTGAATAACCGATATCGGTTACATAACCGATACCGGTCATATATCTACCGACATCGGTTACATAACCGATATCGGTCACGCCCAACCTGTTGTTTACACCTAAGCCTTTTCTTCATTTTTTTTACAAATTTATGTGGCGCCAGTCCCTTTTTCCTGCATGAACAACACCATTATCCATATTTTTCATTAAATCCACATCTCATTACAATTTCATTAACATCATGTCTCTATATTACAAAACAAACAAGCCATCAATAACCAATATCAAAAACCATTACTCTATACACCATTTGGATCCAAATCAACAGATACAACCATTTAATATTCACACTCCAGCGACCAAACATACAACATTTCATAATATAACATGTCAATTAAACTCATCATTTATATCTATATACATCCCATCAACAAAAGACATCAACATCATTAAAATATAACACCATGTCAATCAAACTCATCATATATCACATATCACAAACCATCGACAAAACATTTAACGCTTTTTACGCACAGCATGTGGGTCAAAACATCATATCTATATATATACAAAGTTTCAAAAATACAATGTGCCTGCATCGGGGCCTCCGTAATCTCATAATATAACAAAGCCGCACGCAGCCGCAATAATCACAATAATCTCGACTCGGCTCGCAGTCATGGTCTCTCTGTCAAAAACATACTCACTCGTAGGCCGGTATCAATCAGTACAACTGTTTCGGCTCATGCAGCCGGTATATACAATAAATAAATGAATGAATAAATAGGCACGCAGCCTCTATCAACACAACCGGTTCTCGCAGACCGGTGCCCATGTCCAATATACAAAATGTGCCGAGACCCTCGGCTCTCTCCACCTCCCTCTGTCTCGCTCGCTGGTCCCCTCGTCCCTACCTCTCGCCTCCTGCCTGACGGACCCACACTGGTATGGCTGCACCTCCCGAGACCTCGGCTCCGAGAGGTCTCGCTCTATGTGCCGCATAGGGCCTGATAATCAGCCCCGTGCACCATCAAGAATATCTCGATAGTATCGAGCCTCCGCTCTAGCCTCCATGTAACGCTCTTGAGCCACCGTAGGTACTTAGGGCTGGTTCTCGACACCTACTACCACCGGTGCCCCCGTGCTGTCTTTGGTGCTGTTGGTGGTGCCTGTGGGTGGTAGTACTGTTTATGCTCAGGGCCGTGGGCATGTGCCACTTCTTTGGTGGTGGTACACATGCACGTGCTGGGCCGGGTGGCTGCACTGCTGGTGGTGGTACTGCACTCTATGCACAGGGCCGTGGTCATCTTCTTGGCTTCTGGTGGTACTGTGCTCGTACTACTGAGCTCTAGGCTAGCTGCCTCGTAAACACCTATTCGTGCCTGTGCTATGCAGCACTGTCGCCTCGTAATAACTATACTCGCCTGCCCCTGAGCTGATCTCGCTCTGCTTGTCACTGCGCCGCTAAGTCTTGGGCCGTGTAGGCTATGCTTATCCTCGCTGCTCTCTGACCAGCCCACCAAACCATATATGCTCCCGTATAACCAGCATCATCTACAGTGTCATCTGCTGGCCTCTCAGCAACCCAATCTGGGTCCAAGGGCTGTGGTGCAGGTAGTGGAGCCTCTACATCATCCCTCCGGTACTGAGGGAAGGGAGGTGGCTCATCCTGTCGCAGCCCCATCTGCCTGCATACCCTCTCTAGGGGTATCCTCTCATACTCTCCCGGCCTCCGTCTGTTATCCGTAGAAGTGTACTTGGATCAAGCGCAACCGTATGTCGGGCTCCTCCGTGAGGGTGATGACCTCTATACGGTCTCCATACAATATCCATTTGTCAGGCCCTCTAATAAATGCCTGTAATAAGTAACGTCTCACCCTGCAAGCACTGCTCGTGGCTGACCCACGACCCCCAACCACCTCTGAAAGCCGTATCTATATATGACTGTGGCCCACAGGCCGCTTGGGCAGCCCTACTAGTCTAAGGCATATGATGTACTCATATGCCCAACAATGCAACAAAATGTTGAACAAATCCCGAATCACCTCATCCGAGATAGCCCCACAACTCTCTGATACAATCAGTACCAGGTATACTGGTGCCCAAGCATAACTGTGTGCTCCTTCACCATCTCATGTAAGACCCCATAAGTGCTCGTGGAAAGCGGCCTCCCTCGAGTCCGGGAGGGCGGCGTGTGATCCTGATCATCATCGGCGACGGCAAGCCGTGTCTCTGGCGATGGGCACGGTATATATCCGTGCGTGATGCTCGCGCCGTGATATGTCAGAGCAAGCAGTGCATCCTCGAACACTGTGAGGATGCTGTCCATGGCCGTCTCTGAATCTACCTAGAAGACTGCCTCTCCCTCAATCGGTAGTCGAAGGATGCGATACACATCCTCCAATGTGATAGTCATCTCCCCAGTCGGGAGATGGAACACATTGGTCACCGGATCCCATCTCTCGATGAGGGCGACCATCAAACTATGATCCCTATCGATCGCTCTGTACCGCTGGACTCCGCCGAGTCCCACCTCGCGCATGATACCCCAGTGTGCTGCGGACACGTGTGGTCGCATCCGGCTCAACAGTGGGGGCATCCTGTCCCGCATCGTCAGCTGCTGACGTGCCTGCAAAACCAACCCACTACATTAGCCCTACTCTTTATCACAACATCTACTTTACCTCTCTATATCCCCTTTCTTATCCACCCGCCCACAACCTGACTCCATACCACACGTCTACGCCCATCTATCTTCCCCTAAAAAACTTCTACGCTATTCCCCCTCCCTCTTCACACCCAAACAAACAACCCACACCATACTCAAATGACCTAAACCATGCCTAAATACCTTAACCACATCTACAAACTTAAAACAACAACACACCCCAAACCATACTCAAACACCCTACACCATGCCCAAATACCCAAACCACATCCAAAAACTCAAAAACGAAATCACAACCCACACCAACAAATTGACATAAACCTAAGTCAGACCGCACCTATACTGAAACACCCAAACAATACCACAACACCCCCACCCCAACCCAAACCATACCCAAATCACCACCAAAAACTCCAAAACAACAACATAACCTAAACCAACAAAAATAGCTAAAAATCACTCTAAAGACCGGTATCGGTCACCCATAACCGACCATGCGATCCCCTCCCCACCGACAATGGTCCACGACCGACCGACGCCGGTCAAAAACAAAACACCCCACACCTGAAATTTTGCGGCCGACGCCGGTTAAAACAAAACACCCCACAAATGAATAAATAGGCACGCAGCCTCTATCAACACAACCGGTTCGTAGACCGGTGCCCATGTCCAATATACAAAATGTGTCGGGACCCTCGGCTCTCTCCACCTCCTCTGCTGTCTACACTGTTGGTCTCGTCCTACCTCTCGCCTCCTGCTGTGACGGACCCACCGGTGCCAGTGGCTACACCTCCCGAGACCTCTAGCCCAGAGGTCTCTTGCTCTATGTGCCGCATAGGGCGATAATCCAGCCCGTGCCATCAAGAATATCCTCGATAGTATCGGGCCTCCACTCTAGCCTCCATGTAACGCTCTCGAGCCACCATGTCTTGGGCTGGTCCTCTGACACCTACTACCAAGCATGCCCCTATGCTTGTCTTTGGTGCCGGTGCCGCTGGTGGTGCACTCGTGGATCAGGTAGTACTGTACATGCACTGTGCTGGGGGCCATGGGCAAGCAGCTGCTGGTGGTGGTACTGCACTGTGCTCGGGGCCGTGGTGGGTCATCACTGCTACTAGGTGGTGGTACTTGTACACAATGCTGGGCCGTGGTTGTCTGCCGCTGGCGGTGGTGGTGCTGCACAATGCTTGCATTACGAGCTGGAGCTAGCATGCCCTGAAAAACACCTATCTATGCTCAAGTGCAGCAAGCTACCCTGTAATAATTGTACACATTTTGAGCTGATCTCGCTCATGTTGTCACCACTACCAGTCACTGGGTGTGCAGGTGTCTTATCCTCGCGCTCTCGACCAGCCCACCAAACCATATATGCTCTCCGTATAACCAGCATCGTCTACGGTGTCATCTGCTGGCCTCTCGGAACCCATTCGAGTCCAAGGGCTATGGAGCCTCTACATCATCCCTCCGTGCGAGGAAGGGAGGTGGCTCGTCCTGTCGCAGCCCCATCTGCCTGCGTACCCTCTCTAGGGGTATCCTCTCATACTCTCCCGGCCTCCGTCCTGCTATCCAGAAAGTGTACTGGATCAAGCGCAACTGTAATCGGGCTCCTCCGTGAGGGTGATGACCTCTATACGGTCTCCATACAATATCTCGCTTTTGTCAGGCCCTCTAATAAATTCCTGTAATAAGTAACATCTCGCCCTGCAAGCACTGCTCGTGGCTGACCCACGACCCCCAACCACCTCTGAAAGCCGTATCTATATATGACCTGTGGCCCTGGCTGCTGGGGCAGCCCTACTGGTCTAAGGCATATGATGTGCTCATATGCCCAACAATGCAGCAAAAACGTCGAACAAATCCCGAATCGCCTCATCCGGTGATAGCCCCACAACTCTCGATACAACTGTACCAGGTATACTGGTGCCCAAGCATAACAGGTGTGCTCCTCCACCATCTCATGTAAGACCCCCATAAGTGCCCATGGAAAGCGGCCTCCTCTCGAGTCAGGGGAGGGCAAATCAAGTGATCCTGATCATCATCGGCACGGCAAGCCTTGTCTCTGGCGATGGGCATGGTACATATCCCGTCGCGATGCTCGCGCCGTGATATGTCGCAAGAAGCAGCTGCATCCCCGAACACCTGTAGGATGCTGTCCATGGCCGTCTCTGAATCTACCTGGAAGACTGCCTCTCCCTCAATCGGCAGTCGAAGGATGCGATACACATCCTCCAATGTGATAGTCATCTCCCCAGTCGGGAGATGGAACACATTGGTCGCCGGATCCCATCTCTCGATGAGGGCAACCATCAAACTATGATCCCTATCGATCGCTCTGTACCGCTGGACTCCACCGAGTCCCACCTCGCGCATGATACCCCAAAGGTGTCTGCCGGACACGTGTGGTCACATCCGGCTCAATAGTGGGGGCATCCTGTCCCGCATCGTCAGCTGCTGACGTGCCTGCAAAACCAACCCACTACATTAGCCCTACTCTTTATCACAACATCTACTTTACCTCTCTATATCCCCTTTCTTATCCACCCGACCACAACCCGACTCCATACCACATGTCTACGCCCATCTATCTTCCCCTAAAAACTTCTACGCTATTCCCCCTCCCTCTTCACACCCAAACAAACAACCCACACCATACTCAAACGACCCAAACCATGCCTAAATACCTTAACCACATCTACAAACTTAAAACAACAACACACCCCAAACCATACTCAAACACCCTACACCATGCCCAAATACCCAAACCACATCCAAAAACTCAAAAACAAAATCACAACCCACACCAACAAATTGACATAAACCTAAGTCAGGACCGCACCTATACTGAAACACCCAAACAATACCACAACACCCCACCCCAACCCAAACCATACCCAAATCACCACCAAAAACTCCAAAACAACAACATAACCTAAACCAACAAAAATAGCTAAAAATCACTAAGGACCGGTACCGGTCACCCATAACTGACCGCGGTCCCCTTCCCACCGACGCCGGTCCACGACCGACCGACGCCGTCAAAAACAAAACACCCCACACCTGAAATTTTGCGACCGATGCCGGTCGCCGCCATGAGCCAAACCCCGCGCGCCCCCCACCTACATTTTGTCATTTTTCTACCAATTTACCCACCCAAATACCCTAAAAACCTACCCACCCTACCGCCTTGACCTATTTAACCCATCTACCCTCTCCCTTTTTCAAATCATTTCCATTTCTTAATTATTTTCTCCAAAATGTACATTCCTACCCAAACCCCAAATATAGCATAATGCAATAAAATACACACAATGAGGGGTTTCGAACCTACCCGCATTTACGACACGTCATCGTGGAGGGATGGGTGGTGGTGGTCCAGCTGGTCCAAGCCCTCCTGCTCCTCCCGGTTGTGCCATGGCTCCAAATGTCCTCTTCGGGTCCTCCACCAATCAACTGCTGCCTCCTCCTCACTCGGGCCCACTAACAACTAACTCCTCCAGTCAAATAGCGCCACCTCACGCAACCAATGCTCCAATCTTCACTCTCCACGTCAGATAACTCAAATTGGTTTCCAAATTGCAAAAGTGACAATGACAGGCCGTATTTTTCTTTTTATAGGTTTTTCGCCCATAACCGATATCGGTTTTATTGTGCCCTAAGAAACCGGTATCGGTCCCCTAACCGATATCGGTCATAGATAATCGACATCGGTTTTATCTCACCTCTACCCCAATTTCGGCCCTTCTTTACTAATAGCCCTTTCTACCAACATCGCCTATATCCACCTTCGTTGACAACCCCTTGTTAACTTCATTGGCCCGACCCAAGGCCGCAACCAACCTATTTGGCCCGACCCAAGGCCGTGAACCCAACCATTTGGCCCGACCCAAGGCCGCAACCCAACCATTTGGCCCGACCCAAGGCCGCAACCCAACCATTTGGCCCGACCCAAGGCCGCAACCACACCATTTGGCCCGACCCAAGGCCGCAACCAACCTATTTGGCCCGACCCAAGGCCGCAACCCAACCATTTGGCCCGACCCAAGGCCGCAACCCAACTATTTGGCCCGACCCAAGGCCTCTCCCCCGACCACTTAACTACTTCGCCCAACATCAACAACATACACTTTTATCCACCCAGTAGCCTTTTGTTCAATCCAGCGCACCTGTTCGTGTTTTAGCATGATTAGGGTCCTTGACTTGATCTGTCGACCAACTTTGCCTAGACTGGACCGTAACGTTTATCTCAACCAAACCAACCATTTGTAGTGCTTTGCCAACATGCCTAAACGTTCTTTTACCTTACCTTTATATACCACGAGCTAATTCCTATGCCTTGGATACCAGGATTATATCACCCTTGTTTGGATAAACTATCGACCTTTGCCTATGCATTGCTGGTTTGCTCGTCAAATCATGTACCCTAGTCGCACTATTGCATTTTCACGCAAGCGCTCTTCTTTGGACCTACCCCACCATCTCACCCTCATCTCAACACCATTTACCCTTTATCAACCCTATCCCTGATTTCACGCTACCTCAATCTGTGATAGATTTGAGGGGGATTACCTATACCCTTAACAGGAGCAACCACTTCTTATTACTGTCCGTGTAGTTTTACAAAACAAACTACACGACAATAAGGTGCTAATGTAGACACCAAATTTGTGTCTTACGACCCCTTGTGACCCTCATCACATTTCGCAACCTAACCTCACCACCTAAACCTTACACAATTATTTATTAATTACCTTATAATTAATAAATCCACATCACCATACCTGCCACCTCATGTCGCCACCTCATCATGACCTAGTCTTAACCCTAAACTAACCTAATTAAGACCTATAACTTGGTCCAATTCCACACCTATGACTAATTACTCCTCATCCGCACCTAAAACCAACTTCATAATGACTTGACCAAGCCCGCTACCAATCCCTCGGAAGAAAAGGAGGGAAAGCTGGCTATTTTACCAAAAATAGCCCGCTTTGACCGGACCGATACGGTTCTACTCGACCACCGCTTGGTTGCATAACTGCCATCGGTTCCCGTAAATGGCCACTTCCAACCAAAAACAAGGATCGATTTTCATTTGATCGGAGAAGGAGAAATCATCGAGAGAATCCAGTTTTGCTAGGCCAAGGCAGACAAGTGAAGAAACAAGAAGAGATTGCAGAGAAGGACATCAGGCCCAAGACTGCAACTGAATGACCAGAGCCCAGTAACACTCATCCGAGCATCAGAAGAGGAAACTGCATCCAACTTGGGTCTGTCTTCATCATCACAATCCGAAACTTGCATCTACATCGGGGCAAGTAAGTAGTATGTTATATATTTCTAAGCACCATTTTCTTGAGCTCGTTGATTAATAGTAATCATAAGTTTATTCCTAGATCTACTACCAGCTACAACTGCACTTAACCTTCACCCACACACCCGGATATTGCCCAGAAGGCCATTTTACCACACTCTGAGTCTTCCCTATCCTCCCATCATCCCCCTCAGCCATCCACCAATCCTAATAACCCCACAATCACCTTACAACCAACTTCTATCCATAAGCACTTAGATTGCTGCCCCTACCGGTATCGTTTATCCTCTACCGGCGGTTCTTCTCTAACCGTGGTCGGTTACCTAGTGACCGCCGTCGGTCACTGTGACTTATACCCCAAAACCTTTTGCTTGCCTATTTTGCCACCTAACAACCCCAAATCCAGCTGGTTTATCCCTATAACTCAACTCGAACGTATCAATGACCAAGAATGGAACAAAACAACGTGACGCTTTATTATTGATAGTTTAGTTTCTATTGCTTTGAACGAGATACCTAAATCGTGATTTTGCAATAGCTTTCTATATTATCATTTGTGTTGAATCATATTAAAAGGGGAACCACCACCTTCAAAAGGAAGTTTTTATATTTCCGGGCCTAAGCGAGATCCCTCAATTATTGTCTAATTAAAATCTTGTGGTCTTGTATTCTTACTTGCAGTAGTCCTTCCAAGACAAAAAGGAGTTCTTCGTAGTCGATCTCGATCTTTCTCTACGTGCGCGCACACCATCTCAACATTCAACAGGTATTCCTCCTAGCCCTAACCCTTATCTGTTTCTCAAAGGAATGATAGGATAGAAGCAAGTCTATTCTGCAGAGCCGAAACATTCCGTGCGAAACACATACTCAAGACTAAACACTTAGGGGAAACATGCTCATTCTCTCCCTCTCTCTAGCATTGTTAGGTGTCTCAAATTTCTACTTCTTAACTCCACACCTTACATCTAGTATTTCACAAGCATCTTGATACATTTGTATCTTCATTACACAATGATGCGCTCTTTTGCTATGGTTCACACTTCATTATTGAGGGCTCACTACATTTATGAACCTCACATCACATCACACAACACACTATTCAAAGGTGGATTCATGACACATCTTTCTCACTTACATTTAACACAACTCACTACCCTATGATGTACTCTAGTTCCTTGGTTCATACTCAACTACTAAGGGTCTCAATATGAAATGAACCTCATCACACTCACTCACTCTCTATGCTCTATGTTTTGACGATCATATCTTTCTAGCGCACAATTCAAACCATTTACCGATGACGCACTCTTGTTCTATGGTTCATTATTGACTTTTGAGGGGTATTTTATAAATTAACCTCATCTCATGCATACTCATTCACATTCACTTAGAGGGCATGCTGCTCCTATCATACTCACCTCTGCATTCCTTTCCATTTCACATTCACAACATACTGCATATCTTGGTTGTACATTGTTCTTATCTACTTATGCTCACATGTTACATCTTGCTTACTATGTTAGCTAAATACATTGTATGTCATTATATTTTCTATATACACATGTGTGTTCAATTACCTTCTAGTTTTGATCGCATAATTTACACATATCATTACATGCGATATGGATGCTTGACATTGTACCTCTTACCAATCCCGCAGAGGCTCCAAGGGCATCCACTTTCGTACACATCACAAGTGTTATTATTTTGATTTATACTATTTCCTATTCATATTAGCACACTACATCATATTGGATCATACACATTTTGAAACACTTTTTATCTTTATAACATGTTAACAGGGGCTTCATGTGTACCATTTTCCTTACAGGATCTCTTTGCTACCATGGTTGTATGTTACTATTTTCTTTCTACTCTTTTTCATTGTATGTCATTATTTGTGGGCTTTTCCCTATGTCTTTCTTGTTCTATGATTACTTTTATGCTTTTGGCCATGTTACCCTTGATTGTCTTGTGACATCGTGAGTGATATCCCATATTTGCAACCCACTTTTCACGGTCTACATTATCTTCTTTTTTGTTAGCTTACATTTTGTCTTATATATGTGTGTTTATTTTGTTTGTACTAACACTTAATTTCAACCATTTTTTTATGTGCCTTAATTTATACCAAACACACTCCCTCCCCCTGTAGGACATCATTTTCAGCACAATGTGTGGTCCTCCTTTGGGCCGCATACTCCAAACGATGTCACATGTACCCCAAACGAGGGGGGATCATCAGGTGAATCAGTCACCCCATACAGTAGTTCATAGGCATAGTAAAACATAGTTGAGTACCGGTACAACACAATATTCAGTCTCAGAAATGGCCTAGAATCTAACTTGGGTCCTCAACATAGTATAGATATCAGCGCCAAACATAGACATTAGCTCACAGGCACCCGACCCTTCTCGGCGCCCTATGATGAGGGGGAAGTTACATATTTTTTCTCAAATTGGCACAGTTTACATAGCGTATTTTATAAGACAATAAAAATCCTTCAGAACTTCACATGCATGCATTCTACGATATTATCTATTTTTGTGTTGGATTGAATTGGATCGAAATGGATCATATTTAAACACATCATCTGTGGTAGTGTTTACATCTTGGAAAGTAGTCAGAGGTTGGAGAATAACACTAGACCTTTCTTGCTACACTTATTCCATACTTGGTGTGAGATCTCCCTAAAAACTTGCACTTGGCGCAGATGGCACGAAATCTCCCAAAAATCAGTCTTGGCATGAGATCTCCCGAAAAACATGTTCTTCTTTAGTATTTTTAGGATCCCTTTCACTCATCACGGATCAGGTCTTTCCTTATGGGAAGTATTAGTCACATCATCAAACATCAAATGACATCGACAATAGGTACAATGAGACATCACACATACACTTTCACCCCTAGGGTCATTTTCATTTCCTCTTCTCTAGCTTTCACGCTTCACTTTTTTATTACTCCATGTTTTTTGTCTCCTCAACACATTTTTTCAATCAATCTACATGGTTATCAGGTACCCATCTCTTACCTACTTTATGTTATCGAGAATTCGATCAACAACATTAAGTGGGGCAAAATGTAGACACTAAATCACACGTTTTTGGTACATTTCTAGGCCCCGATCACATACCACTATTCATATGATTCATAAGTGAGAAAAGTAATAATTGACCATTATCTTTGGCCTCTTTTATTGATTTTTGGTTTTCTTCTTGGTCCTACACACTTTATTTCCCAGTCGACCTTCTATACTTCAATTTTTATGAGTCTCGAACACTAATGCCTAGCCAGGGATGCAAGCGCCAAGCATCCTGTCCCTTCTCGGTGCCCCCAACCTCTTTGTATATTTATTGCATCTTTTGGGTCCTTTCTATCTATTGGGCATCTTATTTTCTTGGTGGTCATCCTTTTAGTGGTTAATTACAAAATTCAAACAAGGGAATCATATAAATACAAAGCTATGTGACCATAATAAAGGACCAAGCACTAAGCATCTATTACTATCACCTAAGGTTACATTTAAAGGCATTACAAGAGCATCAAAGCATTCATCTAGCATCCATTCGAGGGATAAGGGACTGCATTATTTTGCATACACTTAATAGGAGGGGAAGTTCATTTTTCTATGCATAAATCTATTTACATCTTCTACATCTAGCTATTACTTGATATTCAAGTGTGTCTGCACAAGATCCACCTAGGAAATGATTCTACACACACATGCATAACTACATGGAGTTTTAAATGTAGTGCGGTGCTGGATCGCAAGTTCACTCACTTGGGTGGCTAACGGGGTCATTATGACTCTCCATTTGCATTTGTTTCATTTTATTATTTGATGTGTTTTGGGGTTTTGTAGGTTCTCTTTCTCTTTGCAAGTTTAAGGATAATTTGTTGATCAATCGGTGAAGTATAGGTGACTATATGCAACACCCAAAAAATATCTCACGACCCTACGAAATTGATTTTATGAGATGTTGCGTAGTCATAGGCACCTAGAAGAGGTTTGCACCACCCCATGCTCCTCCGAACCTACACATGTGCCATAGTACTAGCATTCTTGACATTTCTACATTTTTCTGGGCTCAGTTATGACACTCGGTTTCATGTTTCATCATTTTTGTAGCTCGGCACAACTTTGGATTTATTGTGAATCACTTAAGTATTTTACCCTATCTTTTGCAACTAGGGTTTCATATTTTTCTAACTTAATTATTTGTGTCAAATTCTATATTTTATTATCTATATTTGCGCTGGTACTTAATTAGAATTTAACATTTATATATCAATATTTGCTAAATCATAAATGAGCTTTTCCACCTTAGAGTTGTTTATAAAGATACAAAAATAAACACTCTATTTGATAGTGGATCTCAAGCTAATATGATTTCAGAGGAGGTTGTGAAGAAATTGGGACTCAAAACCAACCCAAATCCTAAGCCTTATCCTTTAGAATGGGTTTGTGATGATGCAAAATTACATGTAACGAAAAATTGTAGATTCAGATTTACCATTACTGCACAAGTATATTGATGAGGTTGATTTGGATGTTCCTTTAGATATTTTTGGTGTGGTTTTGGGAATTACTTATCTGTATGATCGTAAAGCAATTTTATACATGTAAGAGAATAAATACTTATTTTTTAAATATGGGATTGAATATATTGTTAGAGCTCATCATGTGATAGCAAGTTTTTCTTTGGTTATTCCAGGGTAGATGAAAAGACTTGTAAATTCAAGCAAGAATTTTGTACTCATGGTGATTAAATCCAAAGATAAATATCATGAAAATGATTTTGAATATTGTCATCCTAAACATCGTAATTAATTGGTTAAAAGTATTTCAAACTATGATGTTGTTTTTCGAGATCCATAATATCTACCTCTTAAAAGAGGGGTTTAGCATGAGATATATTTATTGCAGGATGCACCTCTTCCTAAAATTGGTATGTATAGATTGTCCATGATTAAAATGAGGAAATCAAGAAACAGGTTATTGATCACCAAACCCTAGAACTTAGTAAAGAAAATACAGAAGGTTCGCGTGGGAGAGCAGAACAAATTCAAAGGCACAAATGTATAGGGAAGGCTTGCACGCGGGGAACAGAAACAGGTTTGGGACTTAGCCGTTTTCATGACAAGGATCTACTTTTGGAGATATCGTGCAGAGCACTCAAACTGATTGGAGACTTACATGTCATACATTGGCTATTTTTGGAGGATTAGCTACGAAACACTTTGCATGGACACAGGCCGGAAATAGATCTACTACTGTCAGTTAACTACTAGTAGTCTATTATTAGCGCACTTGCATGTGTGGCTATTTTTGTAAACGGCACATGGCTAGTAATAGCATGTGACCTATTTTGGGATTAGATAAGCGGTGAAGGGAAAGTCCCCACCCTTATAAGTATGTAGTAAACTATGTAGTAGAGAGGGATATAGATGTGTGCATACATAGGGAGATTATGCTGCTATGTGCATACTATTGTTATTGTAATGAAGCTTCTGTATACTTATTGCATTTAATATAATGGAGGATATTAGTTGAATCTAAGTGTTAGTTATGTGTGTATCTGAATCTAGTATGTTTTTGATCTCATCATGGTTAACACTTAATTTTGTTCTCCCTTAGAGATAGATCTGGCATTCTCTATAGAATGATGTGTTAGTAATGAAACTACATGTGTTGAGTATTCATCATGCTAACATCCTGTAACAACAACCCTAAAGAGGGACCTGGTACCTTTGCGTGCTTCAGGTGAGCTCTCAATCTAGGCTGAGTGATGTGTCAGTGCGTCTAAGGTCTTATTGGGCTTGTATTCTTGAATTCTAGGCTGCATCATTAGTTCCATTATTGGGAACTCTTTTTCAGTTGTTTTCAAGATGGTTCATGATAAATACATACCGATTGACCTTAGAAAGTATTGAAGAATGGATACACAATCTGGAAGAAGAATACGCATAGAAATTCAACACTGGATCTGAGTTTAACGCACACATGTAGGTGGAACATAATCATATGATAGTTTATATGAGATTTTTTCACTATCTTTCCAGTAGGAATTGTACGGTGGATGATTGCTTATGCATCTAAGTGGAATTAGAGGTATCACGTACTTGTCTGGATGTAGGAAGATTTCTAGGCCCTTTATGATCCTGATCTGATTTGGAATTGAGTTTGTGGCTATGTGATTTTGTGGTGTCTTGAACATATATATCTTGGAATACTCAATTTCCACTTATTCATGTCTAGAGGTAGCTAAATTCTAGTTTTTACGATATCCAAGGGGAGCTTACCTACAAGGCATTCCACTTGGTGATCAAGATCTTGATGGTAACTTTGAATCTAGAGAGTAAACCGATGGCTAACTAAACCTCACCACGCGTGGGGGTAGGAGTAGGTTTGGTGAAAGATGGAAGACCTAGTGGTAAAAAGGCAGAGAGAGGAAAGGCAGCTTAAGTATAATGAGGTGCATGAGAAGGAGATGGAGAAGTAGCATAACATTGCAAAGAGGTGTTGAGGAGAGAGATGGATCATGAAGGATTTGAAGCTCACGTAGAAGACATGGAGCCAGAGCATCAGAAATCCCCCATCTTAGAAAGGATGATAGGGATATTTCCTCACCCACACGCAGCGTGTCACAGAGACTACCTAGGCTATGGGTGCACATCTGAATCCACCTGATAACCTTGCCTTTGCATTTGGTTTTTCAACATCTAGTATAACAAATAGCCAACAAGATATTTCAAGCAAAGGGGAGAGTAGGAGCTAGTCTTATAAGAAGCATAGTGATGGCAGCACAAATGGCTTCATTGTTATATGGGAGTACCTTTTCGGGTGTATCATCAGCACAAAATACAAGCGCACCGATTTTTTGATTAACTTCTGGGAGTAGTAATGCTTCACAAACTGTTGGGGTACATTTCATTTCTATTATTGGGACACAAGGAAGCATGTCGTCTCAGATCCAACCCCACTACATATTTGGGATCGGGAGGTATAGGTAGCTCTTGTTTAAGTAGATTAGGAGGTTCTAAAGGTAGGGGAAACACAAGAGGTTCTGGATCAGGTGGGAAAGGTCTACACCAACCCCATAATATTTACATGGAAATGTCTCTTCATCTTCCAGAGTATAGGGGCATAGAAGATGTTGTTGAACATGTGCATATGTGTGAAATATTGTGGCACACAAAAGGAATCATGGCTTCTGAGTGTAGGGAAATCTAATTTGCTACTACGTTACAAGGGCGCACACATAGCTGGTACATAAAGTTTGACCCTAATTAGACTTGCATAGATTATATAGCTTTAAAGGATGCATTCCTTAAAGAGTTTCATATCCTTGAGTTTGAGAAGAAGAGTATAAGTGCACTCAAGGATATTAAGAAAGGAACTACTAAAAGTGTTAGAGAGTATGATGCACAATTTAAAACATTGTTATCAAAGATTTCTTATGACATACATGCAAGCCAGCATGCACAATGGTTCGTTGGGGGCTTGATTACCCCTTTTAGGAGGGCATTATCACATAATACATACACTGATCTACGTGAAGCACTTGAAGAATCCTTGCGCGCTAAGGCAGTTGGAAGCATAGATACTGGGGTGAGCCCATTTTTAGAAGCACAAATAATAGCTATGGAAAAATAGTTGGAGAAACTATCAACAAATTCAACACATGAGACACACATAGGGATTTGGTGCACAAATTATGAAGTAGAAGGTCACACAAAGGATAGTTGTCCTCACATAACAGTACGCTCATTGCTGATGGATTGTGAAATATGCCATTTAAACCATGATGTTAGCCGATGCCCATTATTAGAACGTGTGATCAAGAAGAATGTTTCAAGCTGTCAGAAAAAATTTATAGGTCCACAACTCATGACACTAAGACTACCAACTGATTGGACAGATCCATGATGCTATAGATATTGGTTTACCGGAGATAGGATTTTTAGATAACTATAGGGGCAATAATGAGCATCAGGACTGGGATCATAATTAGGCACACTATTATTAGAATGAAGGGCATTTTGAAGGTAGTCGTGGTAGAGGTTGAGGATACCATGGTGGATTTGGAGGACAAGGCCATGTTAGTGGAAGAAGTGAGTTTCCTCGTGGAACATGTTATACATGCGGATCTCTTGACCACTATAGGAGTGAATTTCCTCAGAATATTGCATGTTATTTCTACAAAAAGAACCATAGCTATGAGGAGTGCCCAGACTTATATGAGCATCTGAGTAAGCAACATAAACAAGAAAACAAAGGTGCAAGGATGGTTAGGATACAACGCGCTATTGAAAATCAATGGATGCCTAAGTTGGAGGAGGAATTAGGGGCACTACAAGTGAAGATCATGACCGTGCTGAGGTGGCATGCGCCAGAGAAGCATTACAGCAGAAACCTACCATCACTAAAGAATAATTTCTTCATGCACGGTACCCAGATCCTGCCTATCAGAAGGAGGTTTATCAAGAAACCATGGAAGTTCTAAGGAATCTTTAGGGTGAGATATAATACTTAAAGGAGAAAAAGAAAGCATTAGAGATGGTCCAAACTGATATAGATGACTTAAGAGAAGTGTGTAAAATGTTGCGCAAGGAAAACATCATTCCATTGTTAGGGAGTTGGTTAAAAGGAAACACTCCATGTGCAAGTACTGAGACTAGATGGCAAATCCTGCATGCAAATCTCCCCCTCATAGCCTGGATTATGACAAGGAAATCACTTTGAATGTTGTTGTGGATGGGTGGGTATTGAGTAATATACTTTGATTGATCTGAGATGCGAAGTCAATGTTTTTACCTTAGATGTATGGGTACAAATGGGAAGACCCCATTGCAGCCATCCTATAATGTATTATTCATGTCTAATTGGACTAAGGCCACTCCCATTGGAGTTTTGAAGGATGCATCCATTACCATACACGAGCCAAGTTTACTCGGAGACTTTGAAGTTTTAGCACCGGTGGAGTCAAGATAACTTCCCAAATGTATTAGGGCATCCTTAGTGTTATGCAAATAATGTTGATCTTCGCTTCAACAAGGGCTATATCATTTTTGAAAAAAGAGAGGAAAGAGTTATTATCCCTTTAACATATGGAAAATGTGTTCCCGTGTTTGAGCCCTTAAGTGAAGAAGATCTTAATCAGATTTATGTACATGCCATCCGAGATCTAGAGATGATTAAACCAACCAAAGAAGGACTAATTAAGTGGTAGAATGCACATTCTATTAGAAATACTACAAGTGTTGCTTGTGATAATTGGGCTCACAACATTTATGAGTTGGTAGGGCGCGAAGTAAAGAGCATATTTCCTCGAGGCAAAAAATTGTGTTATGTTAGGAGGATAGGTAACAACTTGGTACCTTCTTACATAGGAGAAGGGGATCCCATGGTATTCCTACATGCCATGGAAGAAAAATGGATAAAACCACTGGAAATAAGAAATATGCTAGCATATACACTACCTGGGACAACAACACGTTGGTGGGTGGCCCACAGGGGATAATCTTGTCGATGGAATGAAATTAGGATTGCTCTTACTTGCTGCTAGGTTATTTAAGAGAAATACACCTACTCAAATAAGTATTTATCATGGTAATATCATCCTATTCAGCACCACATTTAGAAGTGTGAGAGACTCTATACGAAGGAAATAAGCTTTACCACCTTCGTTATGGGTGCACGGTTTATTCCAATTTACAAGGTTACGTGTGTGTTTGGTATGTATATGCAGAACTCCATATTGAAAGTGGAAATTGGCAGAATTTAATTGCAAGAATGGCCCAAACATTTGAATTCTTCTCTACAAAGCCTCTGGTAGAAGAATCATTGAAAGTTATCAAGTTCTTAACTATGGGGGATAGTGCCAAGGCTGAAGAACTCCTTCAAGATTTATTAGATAAATAAGACTCATAAGCATGTCTTGATGAAGAACCAAAGGCCAATGCAACATTACTTCAACGCGCTTTCCTTGAGAAAGAGAAAGGAAAAATGGTCTACTTAGTGGATGACAAAGAAGTAGATAATCTAGATGTAAACCATTCAATAAGGAGGTGTGAGGTACTGGATAGTGTGGATAAGACCACACGCGCCTATCATGAACCAATGAAGATAAAGTGGGTGAATATTGGAATAGATACTAAGCCTAAGGAAGCCATAATTGGAGACTATTGGTCAGACTCTAAAGTGGCAAAAATCATAGAGTTACTAAGGGATTACCAGGACTGCTTTCTAGGGGGTAAAATGAACTTAAAAGCATGCATGAATCATTAGGGAGATGAAGATAAAGCTTAAAGAGGGTCCGTGCCCAGATAGAAAGATACCTTACAGAATGAACCCCAATTTTCATGAAAAAGTCAAAGAAGAGATTGATAACATGTTGAAATCCAGGATTATCAAGCCCCTTGATGAGTCAGAATGGGTTAGTCCAATGGTGATCAGTATTAAGAAGGATGGATGGATTATAATATGCATGGACTATAGGGATTTGAATGCTACATGTGTAATTGATCCATTTCCTACGCC
Source organism: Taxus wallichiana var. yunnanensis (assembly GCA_018340775.1). Classification (NCBI taxonomy): domain Eukaryota; kingdom Viridiplantae; phylum Streptophyta; class Pinopsida; order Cupressales; family Taxaceae; genus Taxus; species Taxus wallichiana. Next base: position 833,522,293 of record CM031234.1, read on the forward strand.
ATTCACTAAGGAAATACTAGAAGGAGTTACGGGCATGAAATCTATTCATTTACAGATGGGTTCTTTGGGTATCATCAGGTTCATATTGTCAAGGAGGATTGGGAAAATACTATGTTTACTATTGAATGGGGTAGTTTCACCTATATTGTAATGCCTTTCGGTCCGAAAATGTGTCGTTGTATTTTCATGCATAATTGTCCAAGCATTCAAGGATTTTATTCACAACTTCTTACAGGTATATTTATATGATTGGATGGTGTATGGATTAGTTAAGGATCACTGTGACAATCTGCACTTAATGTTTGAATGGTGTAGATAGTTGAGTATCTCTTTGAACATCAAGAAGTGCATATTTTCTACACCATTTGGGATACTTTTAGAAACATAATCTGCAAGGAAGGTTTGTTGGTTGATCCAGCGAAAGGTTACAGTCATTATAGGCATAAGGGAGCCTACCAGTCAAAGTGAGGTGCATGGATTTTGGGTCATACAGATATTACAAAAAGTTTATCAAAGGCTATGCCAAAGTTTCCACACCATTAGAAGAGTTACTGAAAGGGAAAGGTATGTTCTACTAGGGAGAACAACAACAACACACATTCAAGACATTGAAGGAGAAACTTACTACCGCGCCTATTCTACATTTTCCTTCATGGGACAAACCATTTCATGTACATGTTGATGCCTCTGCATGGCCATTGGCATGGTGTTGGCTCAACCTAGAGAAGGTATTGTAGATCATCTTATCTGTTTTGCTAGTAGAAATCGACTCCTGTAGAACATAATTACACAACTACAAAGCACGAAGCTTTTTCAATGATCTATGCGTTGCATAAATTCTGCTAGTACCTACTAGCTACACCATTTGTATTTTATACAGATCACATGGAATTGAAGTATTTGGTAAATAAACCTATTTTACAAGGGCACATATGTCGATGGGTGCTCTTATTTCAAGAATTTGATTTCACAATTGTGGTAAAACTAGGAAAAAATAATTCAAGACTAGACCATCTATCAAGAATACAAGCTTAGGAGAAGAAGAACGGGCAATTGAGGATACCATGTCGATGCACGCTATTATACAAAGTTACAACAAGCACCATCATTTCTAGAGGACATTGATGTCTTTCTACGAACAAGGATGACATCAGAAGGAATTAAATCCTTGGAGAAGAAACAACTTGCTATACACACCGCACCTTATATGTTAATTAGTGGTGACTTGTACAAATTGGGCCGAGATGAGTTATTGTTCCGTTTTGTATTGGAACATGAGTGCATGGATATTATGGAAGAATCTCATGGTGGAATTGTAGGTGGTCATGAAATAGGTGATGCCACTGCGTGCAAGATTCTACTCACTGGATTATGATGGGATACCCTATATAAAGATTGTAAGGAATTTTGTAAGGCATGTGATCATTATCAACATCTTGGAAAACCAGGTCAATGAGATGAAATGCCTCTGAGACCTATTACTAGCACAAAGTCATTTGAGAAATGGGCTATAGATTTTGTGGGTCCTATTTCACTAGTTACACGCAAATCGGATCGCACTACATCATAAATTACACACACTATCTCGACAAGGTGGGCAGCAGCAACACCTACAAAGGATCGATCGCTATAAAGCAGCCCAATTTCTATGGAAAAATATTATTACAAGGTATGGATGTCCTTTAAGTTTGACCAAGGATAGGGGCAGACATTTTCTTAATGAGACAATCAAAATTTTATTAGATTAGTTCATGATTGCACACCATAAGACTACACCCTATCATTCTTAGGTAAATGGAACTACTAAAACTTTCAACAAAATTTTGAGCCGAGACATTGACAAAAATCATGTGATGTTGGAAGAAAGGATTGGGATGATAAAGTCTCTATAGTACTTTCGGCATATCAAACAACATATAAAAGGTGAACAAAGCCACACCATTTCAGATTAGTGTTTGCACAAGCGCTTCTTCCTATGGAATTTATGTTACCTTCTTTGTGTATAGTCACGTGCTGGAGAGATCTAATGGTGCTTCTCTATGACTTTAAGTTATTGCGCCATCCATGAAAACTTAAGGTACATTGTTTCGGGTTGTATGTTATCACTTACAACCTTGAAATAGGTGCTTGCTAGTTAGAATCACTTGATGGAACATGGCTACCCTAAGTTATTTCAATGGGAGTAAATGAAGCCCTACTATAAATAAGTCTTCTTGGTGTTTTTAATAAGGTAGTATTGCCATTTAGATTAGGTTTTCAATTCTACATTCCCTTAATGTGTTTCCTTCTTTGTTGTTATGCTTTGTCAATTTAGTTGGTGTGTTGTGGAATAAGTGCATTTACGTGCCTAAGCTAATTATTATTAAAGAATTTTTATGCACAGATGACTTACACATACTTTTAGTGTGGGGTGGATTGTTGGTATCTAGGTATAAGAATGTTGGAATTAAATGATGAAAGGAATAAAATGCTATGGGTGTTATTCAAGTCAAAGGATTGCTTCTAAAAAGTGACCAAAGATGGAGATGGAGGAAAGGACAATATAACGTGAGGTAAGCGGAGGCCATAACAACTACTAGTGGAAGGTGTAGTGACAAGGTACTCGGGTGCAAGGAAGTGTGCTGAAGATAATTTTGTGACCAAATGGTAGGAAGGTGTGCTAGAAGGTTATAGCTAGGGTGCGAAGATGTACCGCATCGGAAAGAACAAAGTTGGTCAATAAATGAGAGGACATTAGGTAGGTGAAGGAGTAATAAATGCATCAAAATTTTGAAAATATATATAAGGATGGGATGCAAGTTCATTCTTACCATTGTGATTAAGAGAATTTGACAAGAGCTAAGTGCGAAGAGCCGAGAAATCGTGTTGAGGTGTGAAGAGTGTGAAACCAGATGTGGAAAGGAGGTTTGTGTGAAGAAGAAGCTTGTGTTCCCACATGAGGAGGGTTTGAGCGAAGCGAGGCAGCGCTACATGAACCAAGATAGGGCACACAATTTCCACTAGGGCATGATGATTTGAGCTAGGGTTTGAGTTGTATGTTACAAAAGTCAAAAGACTAGTATTGTCGAGGAGGATTACAAGGTAGAAATGGCACCAAAGAAGGTAGTTGCAATAGGAGTCAAGAGAAAGAAGAAGATGGTTGTGAAGTAAGAAGAAATGACCCCTGAGAGAATTTTTTTAGAGATGCAATATCCAGACGGGTTTATAATAGGCCAAAAGTGAGATTCCCACATTCGTAGAATCAATATAAGTGAGTAAAACAATTGTACCATAGAAAACAAGAAGGATCTAGATGCACTGTTGAACACGAAGACAAATAAGCGCACGTCGAAAGACATGCCAATATATGGTGATGCTTGGGGAGAAGTTATTGAAGAATATTGGAGTATATTAGTTATATGAGCTCCCCTACTTTGGAAATTATGAGCCCTTGTACCAATGGATCATGAGCAGAGTACATGAGGACTTCTTCTACTTTGCAGGACACAGAGTAAGGATTTCAGCCACGCTGATCTCCATAGTGACAGGGTTGAAGGCTACATGTGAAGACCTCAAGAGGATTTAACAGACAAGGCTGTAATTTTGGAGACTAGGAAGGAGATGGGGTACACCAAGGGTCCACGCGGCATGGACATAGACAAGCTGAAAAAGTACCCAGTTGTGTAGGTAGCCACACACCTTGTGACAAAATTAAATGACCAAGAGAGGTGGTCACAAGTGAATACCATGTGATTGCACATTTCTAAAAATGTCTCAAGGGGTGATCCGTAACATTTTAGGTTACATTGTAGAAAATATTATCGAAGAAGCGTGTTCAGGAGGAAAGATCAGTTTTGGGGTTGTTTTGTTGTCTCTGATATTCATGGAGATCGGGGTGCTAGATGGACCAAAGGAGAAGGTCTAGGAGTATCCTATGGAGAACAAGTCACCTGCAATGATTCAGAAAGTAATTGTGTGAAGGATCAATGACTCGAACAAGTCAAGTAGAGGGATGAGAAGTGGTATGATAGGCTCCATGTGGCATTTGAAGAAGAGTGGTGCATACCAAAGGATTTACCATCGGTGGTGGGTAAGGTAGTTCAATTTTCTCGTATACCAACATTTTTGCATCGCATGATTTGTGATGAAGGACGGGGCTTGGAGCCCATGGTGCAAACTACCGTATGCCTTCACAACAAGGTATTTTTAGGCATCGGTTCACAGGTTCTTAGATGCGCACCAACTAACATTCAATGCAAACAAGGTAGATTATGACTACCACACACTGAGGAAAAAGTATGTATATCTAGGACGTAATGTATATATTGAAAGGCTCATCTCAGATGTGTTGAGCATAAAGCCAGTAAGTTTGGTTGTTGGAGACATTGGAGCAGCACTGGTGTACCTCCAACTGAAGCCCAAGATGGAAAACAACAAGTATGTGGAAGATGAGTTTGCACTCCTAGGGCCGCCAAAGGGTAAGCATACCATGGAGAACATTCCAGTTTCTAAGCCCACAGAGACAATTGAAGTAGAGGATGAGGAGGATGATCACAAAGATATTGGTGGTTTGGAACATAGAGGTAGAATACATCCTAAAAATAAGGATGAAGCTGAGCGCACAACTACGCAAACTCAACCACAAGAGGGGGATGATGAGGACTTGTATGCGGTCAATGAGAGCATCGAGTATTCGGAAGAACAAGGACTCAAGGTTCTACTTCAAAAATAGTGCGAGAGATCACCCAAACTCTCTCCACAGAAGGAGACAACCGAGAAAAGGAGAAGGAAAATAAAATTGAATGAGGAAGCAAAAGAGTCAGAGGAAAGTGTACCTAATTCTCCTACACCTCCAGAGAATGTAGAAGGACAATAAGATGAAGAAATGAAGGAAGGAGAAGAGGAAGAAAAGAGAACATATGAGATAGCTACTAAGACTTCTCAGGACATGGAAACACAAGTCCCAAATCTGGAAGCTCAAGTTCCTAAGTAGCCTAGGTCAAGAAGAACAAGTGGGGAGCACATTCCACTAGCCATGGGTTATGTTGAGGACACAAGTAAAATTGTCTATGCCCGTTTCCAGAGCACACTGACACAAAAGGAGTTATATGGTTGGGAATTAATGGATGAAGATATGGCAACAATGTGCACAAGGAAGCAATTATCATGGTCGATGCACACGCACATGGATGAACTAGATTTTGATGTGTGTGAGGAGTCATGTGTGTCGAGGAGGTTGAAAAAGACACCTCAAGCTAGACACATAATAGTAAATCCTATTGTTATGTCAGATGAACAGTGAGCAATGCATTGGTAAAAGTCTCAATAGAGGTGGCAAGGCGGAATATGGACAAGGCTGCCACAATTAGGGCACTAAGGGAAGAGATCAAAATTAAGGATGGGGAAATAACACACCTAATGCAGGAAAGAGACTTAGCACAAAAGAAGAAATCAGTATTTATCGATGATTCGCAGAAGAAATTGGTGATAATATCATAAGGGCTAGGCCACACTTATAGCCAAAGGTACGAAAGATGTTTCCTTTGGCGATACACTATGTAGATACATTGGTGGACTTAGTGCTTGAAGATGAACCTCTGTGCATGCCAATGCCAAAGGATCTAGCACAAGATGCAGAGTGAGAAAAGGCTTCAGTGATGTGAAATATTACATCATATGAGGGACTGTTACAAGCATTGCAGGAAGAACTAAAGAAGGCGAGACCAAGCCTTGAACATCTGTATAACTCCAAAGGCACTCATCAACATAAAAACCCTAGAGGAGAACAATGAAGTCCAGAAAGTGATGAAGGATGACACATTGGGCCACATAGAAAGATTAACAATGGTTAAATAGAAGTGCGAGGCCCTGAAATAGCCCAAGAACCACACAAAAATTGGCTAGAGGAGCTTGGGAAACTCATTGTGCAGAAGATGGATTTGCTAGAGGGAAGGATGACTGCAATGTCTAGCATTGTGTTGGTCTTGCAAAATGAGAAAGGAGAGATTGCGAAGGATGAACTGGAGTCCATTGTTGTGGACATTCTAGAAAAAGCAGAGGAAGCACTCATTGAGTGGTAGACCTTGGAGGCCGAGATAAAGTAGGAATATCCTAAATTAATTTGTCAGGTTGCAAAAGAAGAAACTGCAGGTTAAAAACATTCTTTCATTCATCCAAATTATTTCTATTCTTCTATTCTTTGATTCATTTTGGAGACAACCATTTCTAGGGCGGAAATGCAACTAGTGTGGGGTAATGTTGATTAGTTAGACCCTAGCACTTAGTAAAGAAAATAAAAAAGTTTCACACGAGAGATCAAAATGAATTCAAAGGCACAAACATATCGGGAAGGCTCATGCGTAGGGAATAGAAACAGGTTCGGGACTTAGCCATTTTCACGACAAGGATCTATTTTTGGAGATAGTGTGTGGAGCACTCAAACTGATTGGAGACTTGTGCGTCACGCATTGGCTATTTTTGGAGGATTAGCTATGAAGTGCTTTGCATGTAGACAAGATGAAAATAGATCTACTATCACAATTAACTACCAAAAGAGTCTATTATTAGCGAACTTGCATGTGTGATTATTTTTGTAAATGACGTGTGGCTAGTAATAGCATGCGACCTATTTTGGGATTAGATAAGTGGTGAAGGGAAATTCCCCACCCTTATAAGTATGTAGTAAACTATGTAGTAGAGAGGGATATAGATGTATGCATACATAGGAGATTGTGTTGCACACGCGCATACTACTATTATTGTAATGGAGCTTCTGTATACTTATTCTATTTAATATAATGGAGGATATTAGCTGAATCTAAGTGTTAGTTCTGTGTGTATCTAAATCTAGTATGTTTTTGATCTCATCATGGTTAAAAATTAATTTTTTTCTCCCTTAGAGATAGATTTGGCATGCTCTATAGAATGATGTGTTAGTAATGGAACTGCATGTGTTAAGTCTTCATCATGCTAACATCTTGCAACAGCAACCCTAAAGAGGGACCTGGTACCTTTACGCACTTCGGGTGAGCTCTCAGTCTAAGCTGAGTGATGTACCATCATGTCTAGGGTCTTATTGGGCTTGTATTACTTAATTCTAGGTTGCATCATAGGTGATGGAACTTTTAGAAAAAGGAATTATCCATCTAAGTTCATCTCCTTTTGGTTCGCTTATCATTTTGGTGCCTAATAAATATGGCACATGGTGGATGTTTTTATTTTCGCTTCCTTGAACAAAATGATGGTGAAAAATCACTACCCTCTTCCTTGTATTAATAATTTATTGGATCAGTTAAAAAATGATATTTATTTCACTAAGTGAGACTTAAGAAGTGGTTATCACTAGGTTAGAATTAGTGAAGGTGATTTTGGGAAAATTACTTTTAAAACAAAACATGGTTTATTTGAATGGCTTGTTATGCCTTTTGGATTGTGAAATGCACTAGATACATTCATGCATGTGATGAATGATGATTTTAGGACATTCATTGATGGTTTTGTAATAGTATACTTAGATGATATTCTAATTTTCAGTAAATCACGGGATGATCATGTCATTCATATTCAAAAATTATAAGATGCTTGGAGAAAGAGAAACTGTATATGAAGATGTATAAATGTGAATTTGGGAAAACATCTTTGGTTTATTTAGGTTATGTTGTGGGACATGATGAATTTAAAATTGATCCTGCAAAAGTTGAGGTCATAGTTAACGGCCTAAACCTAATAATGTAACATAAGTTAGAAGTTTTCTTGGTGTTGTTCAATACTTGGAGAAATTTTATCGTTAACTTATCATTTATTGCTTCTCCTTTGTATTATTTGACTAGCAATAAAATAGTCTTTCAATGTGGAGGAAAACATCAGAGATATTTTAATACACTAAAATAGAAAATCAGCACCGCTCCGGTCTTAGCACTTCCATATTTACAATAATTATTTCATATTGAAACGGATGCCATTAAATATGCAATGGGTGTTGTGTTGATGCATAATAGAAATCATGTTTGTTACCATTCTAATACCTTCACGAGTGCGGTAAGAAACTAACCAACCTATGATAAAGTGTTGTATGCTTTGTTTTAGAGTGTAAAAAAATGGAAACATTACTTTATGGGTAAGGAAATAGTAATTCATACAGATAATCAGCCCCTCAAGTACCTTCAAACATAGACCAAGCTACAACAGTCTAGACACTTCCGTTGGATGGGATTCTTGCAACAGCTTCCTCCTTGTTATCGGTATATAGAAAGGTATACAAAATAAGGTTGTTGATATGTTATCTATACCTCTAGTTGTTATTGCATCTGTTCTTTTACATCATATTTCTTTAGTTCATGATAGTTATAAAGAACAATATGCTAATGATGTTGATTTTAAAGAAGTGTATGAATATTTGATGAGTGGAAAATAAGTAGGAGAATTGGATTATCATGTGCATGATGGACTATTGTATCATTATATTAAAATTTTGATTCCATGCGATGATAGAATGCATATGATCGGGAATCTCACACTTCTCTTATATCTCGGTCATTTTGGTGTTGGTAAAATAGTTGCACATTTACGGATGTATTTTTATTGGTCTCAAATGTAGGAACATGGAACCAGGTATATAAAAGGATTCCTAATTTGTGCCAGGAGAAATCCTAGCAACATGAAAATAGGAATTTACACTCATGTAGTCTTTTTACCCCTAACTTCTCTTCAAACCCTAAACATGTCGGCATATCACCCAGCTTGACTGGGATCTCACCCAAGGTGCATGCAAGTGCCGAGCCCCTCCTTTATATGAGCTTCATGAGAATGTTCTCCATTAATGAAAAGGTGTTTGCATAGATAGAAACTAGTTACATTCATTCTTACAATTCAGATCAAGAACTAGATCTAGGTTCAGGCACACCACATATGGAAGTAAACATGATCACATTACAACAATATCATAGATAAACCCTAAACAATATCAAGAACACAAAGGTTTGAATTCATAGACAATAAAGAAAACACATACATCAAGACCCATAACACAGATGTTTAGAACCACTCCATTGTATTAATTCATCAACATACAATAGCCAAATACATTAAGGTATCCATAAATAGAGATAATACAACAAAAAATTATTAGCATGCTCTCTACAGTAACTTCATTACAGGGATTACAATCACCTCCTACACTCTCCACTCCTCTCTCATTCAAACCCATCCTCTATATCTTTCTACTCTACTCATACCCACCTTATGCCTTTTCTAATTCATCATTACAAGGGAAGGGCCCGTAGGAATCCTCCATAACCACCTAAACATCATTACTCATGAACATGCCAAATGTCATCTTTCCTTTCCCCAATCAAGTATCCTCATCATGCAGTGCCAACTATCTGTAATTAAATCCACCTTTTTAGCCCCTGATCCTTTCATGATAATCGTAATGATACCTAGGAATATTCATTCCTTGAGCTACAAGGCTTCATAGCTTAACCTTATCCAAACCAAATCTGGTCACCTTTCCACATGCTCTCCAAATGTGACTTTGATCAAGGCTCAAAAGTGACTAAGTATCAAACCTTTCCTACCTGGGCGTGAGCCTTCTCGCATCACCAAAATTTACCTCTGCGCATGCCCTCACACCTTGTTCCTACATGATAAAACCCTTCGCATCTCGAGTACTTGGTCATTTTAGGGGCTCAACATCACCCCACACTAATTTGATTGCCACCCCTAGTAAATCCTTCGTGCTTCTTGAACAAAACTTCAACAACCCAAAAATTTTCTAAGGAAAAAATGTTGCATGGTTCAACCATTAAGCAACTAATTAGAGGAGTTCAGGAACTCCACGTCTATTTCATCCTTTAGCTTCCCCCATGCCTTCAATTCTATTAAAGCCTTTCCTGTGCCTCTCTATAATGTTGGGCACTTGGTCTGGAGTGACTTCCTCCACTTTCCCCTTGAGCTCATTTATGGCTACCAACAGCTCCGCGTAGATACCTTCGAACTCATCCATCTCACTCAATGATGGAGTCCCGAAGTTTTCCAATCCTAAAATCCATTTTCTCGCACTTTGTTTTTATTTTATCCTTCTGGCAATAGTGTCAATAATTAACTCGTGCACACTTAGAATTTTTGGTAGGGATTTTCTCCTATAATTCCTTGAGAGCGGCCTCTTCCTCAGCTACCTACACATCAATTATGGGCTTGCACTTCGCCTGCGCTCTTGAAACCCATGCTTTCCAAGATGTGTGTCTCCTTGAGCTGGTTCAGTAGATCCTCTAACTCCAAAACCCTAGCGTCAACTATGATTTTGTTATTCTCCTTCTCCTTTATGAGGTATTCCACTTTGTTGTCCTTATGTCATCCTTGATGTTGGTCAACAACATCCCCACTAGGTCTTCTAAATATTCCATCTCGTCGTCATAATCTATCCTGCCTCGACTCACTCATTTTGGACATTATTACAAAATGTCTTTAATGAGGGCACCATCTCAATCATGGGCCTCCTTGGTTTGTGCCTACTCTCCCTTCATCCCCCGGTGCAATATCTCTACCTCTTTTTCTTTTTCCTTCTTCACCACAACTAGGGTTCGAACAAAGGGCCCCTGTATCCAAGCTATGTCACACCACCTTCGAGGACATCTTTTGTATAGGTTTATAAGCTTTCTCATCTATGAGGTGGCTAGGATCCACCACTTGGTATGTATCTCCTCCCTTATTCTTCAAGTGAATGGTCTCAATCACGTGATTGTTGACCTCAAATTCCGCTCTTCTACGTGGCAGTGTAGGTTCTAACTTATCATATTCCTCATTTTGGGCATTCCCCTTCTTGATCCAAGATATCCCATGCATGTAGTTTCTCCAAGGGAAGGGTGGCCTAAAACCTTTCATGAAATACCTTCATGGGGTCATCCAAAAAGTCCATATGGGGGACACGGGTGTCCAAATTTTTCTTGTTTCCTTGTGTATGCTACTTCTTTGATCTAGAAGTGAACCCATTATCCTCCTTTATGATAAAGGAGTCTCCCTTAATTTTTCTTCCAGATTGGTGGGCCATGTAGGAGAAGACTCTCGTATTGGGATCTTCTTAGTTTCTTCCATAGAATGAGCCTTCTCCTTGGCACGCACATCAACTATCTTGGTATCTACCTCAGCTCTTCTCTTCTCTTCTGCTTCGAGCTCAACCTTGAGTTCCTCCTTGAAGGTCACATTATCTTCCTTTGATCCTGTTTCCACTGCCAAATTGGTAACCTCGTTCTCCTTGTGTTTCTTTCATTCTGGATCCTCTCCTTCAGGTAACTCTCCTCCCTTGTGCCCTACTTCAAGGTCCCTCAATGCTTCTCGGATGTGAAAACTTGCACCCTCACTGCTACCTCGACACATATAGTATTTCCACTTCCGAGAGGTGTCTAACTTCTCCTCACTTTCTTCTTCTCCCACTACTACCTCCTTGTCTGCCTGAACCACTTTCATAGGTGGGATCGGTGCTTCTCATGGCTTGGGGAAGGGGTAATCTCTAACGTCCATCTCAACTCCTCCCTACGTCTTGGGGTGTAGTTGCACGAACACCCTGTGGATGTATCCCTTGATGGTAACATTGATCTACGGGTGTAAATCTAAGAATTCAAGCTCTAGGGTCTCCACATATGTTGGTCTCGAGTTGTATCTGTAGGTTTTTTATAGGTTATGAACATTCGTGTCCACCTTATCTACGTCGAAGGTCAACAATTGTGCATCCTTCAATCGGTTGATGAAACACTTCAAGTACTTAGTGGTGAATGCAAATGGGAGTTTACACCATGGCCCTTTCTCTCCTTTGGCCATCACAAACCATGCCAGACTAAAATGTTGCATGACTACAAATTGAACTTGGTCCCCAACAATCTTTGGAAGCTCGTGTGGGATGTGCCATTCATTTTCAAAAGTTGTGTGTAGTCTCTCGTACCATTTGTTCATCCACACCTTATACACATTAGATATACTCTTGTCACAAGTGAATTATTTGAACTGTATTGTAGGAGATAGGTGTGCCGATGGGTAAACCCACATGTTATCATCTAGTCCATCTAGGACACCAAGTTCCTAGAATACAATTATTAATAGAATGGACCCCCAAGTTATCTTTTCTCTTAGGTTGTTCTTGCACTCGTGCCTCCTCGATGATACTATCCATGATAAACATGTGCAAAATTATAATGTGCTCACTTGGACACCCTATATGCAACATACATGAACCTCTTGTTTATGTCTGTCCACCTCTCGATGCGCCCAACTTACAACTAATGAGTTGGGAAGTGACTCTCAATGTTGGGTCCGGTAGATCCACAATAACTTGTGCCCTTCCCCCCTTCTCATAGTTTAATTTCTTGGCTAGCTCTTCTACCTTCGCAGTGGCACTTAAATCAAGGGCCATGTCTTCACCTTTGTTTTACAAGCCCATTACCCTATGGATTAAATTTCCTGTGAGTCTCATCCTTCTCCCCGCAAAGTAGAAAAATGTCTTCATGCACTCGTGACATCAACCATCTGAACAATGGTGCGGGTTTATAAAAAATGACAGCTCCCAAAGCTACAAGACCCCAATTTTTGCAACTCCTCTTCACTAAATCATCTACCCTAGGGTTTCCTTGTTCATCCAACCCTAGTAGCTCCTTGTAGAGATCCACCCGCATTAACTCATCATAGTCAGTGGTTCTGTGGTTGAATTCACTGATTTTGCATCTGTACAACTTTGAACTCCACTTCTCTACCTTAATAACCCCTAGGGATACTGCATTTCGAATAGACTTCCATGGGTTCTTCCTTTTCCACCACTGGTCTCTTTGTATGAGCTTTCTTGGGTGTCATCTCCTTTTTCTGTCATTCTTTCGTGCCCTAGGTGCTTCCAACTTTTCCTTTTCATCTCCCTAACTTGATGACCTCCACACTTCTCTCTCACGCAACCCCCTCCTACTTTGTTGTCTTCTTCCCTGCTTGCTATACTACAAGATCACGCCACAACTCACACAATTTTACTGGTTCATGACAATTACCTCGCTCTTCTTCACAAAACCCTTATTACACTTCAAGTTAGGAGCACAAAATTTGCTAAGGAAAAGTAGTCAAAATGACTACCTTTACCCTCTATTTATACTTTTTCAACACCTTAAAGTTCCTCCGACCATGTGTCTTAACGTCTCTTTTTAATAAAGCACTTTATTTCACTTAAATCAACTTTCGCAACTCCCCTTTACATGTCATAGTTATAACCTTTTGGCACTCCAATACTACTTCACTACCACAGATCTCCTTCACGCACGTCACCATGTCAAAGTACATAACCTCTGCGTTGTTCACCAAGTAGTTCCCCATGGTGTCACCTTCCTCTTGTTATACTGTGTGATCATTTTTTCTCTTTTGTGTGGTCTTTAAAATTTTCTCAACACACCTTTATAACTCGCATGAATTCAACACCTTATACACCATACCACTCGTTCTTCTACCTTTGCGCTAATAGTCCATCTTCTCAAATAATTTTTCAACCATATCCAAACATATCTACCAATCCATCCACCCCACACTAAATGTATGCATGGTCCTCTGTGCATGGAATCACTTACAATGTAATTAGCTACTAGCACACAAACACAACACCAAACAGAGAAGACAAAGAAAAATGACGACAAAAGGAAACACACAAAAGGGAAATGCATTAAGGGAAACCTAATCTAACTGGCAATATTACCTTATTTACAAACACATAGAATCCTTATTTATAGTAGGGCTTCAACCTACTCCCATTGAAATAACTTGAAAATTGTGTCCCATTCAAATGCTTATAATCGCATGCACTTAAATCCAAAGATGAAGGATATAATATACGGCCCCAACCAATGGACTTTGAGCTTCCCGGATGGCGTAGAAACTTAGAATCATAAAGTAAAACCATCTACCCAACCTCAAATTGCTTATTATAATGTGACAATCGTGTCATGCCTTCTTTTTCCTCTGAATCCATCTAGAAAGGGATCATCTTTCATCCAACTACATTAACTTATCAATGTGCTCTTGCAATGCTTGTTCATCGACCAATCCTCCTACATGCACAATACATGCAGAGAGGGTAACATGAACTCTACAAAAATAGCTTCTACACCAAACACCAATTGAAATGGTGTGGCTTTGTTCAATCTTTTATAAGTTGTTCTATATGCCCATAGCATAGCCAAGACTTTTTCATCCTAGTCCTATCTCCCAACATCAAAAATCTTGGTCAATGTGTGATTCAAAATTTTGTTAAAGGCTTCGTTGTCCCATTAGCTTGTGGGTGGTAAGGGGTAGTCTTGTGATGGGCCACCATGAATTCTACCAACAGAATCCTAATAGTTTCATTTAGGAAATGTGTACCCCTATCACTCGTTAAACTCAATGGGCACCCATATCGCTAATGATGTTTTCCCATAAAAATCTAGTTGTCGTTGCTGCTATGAAATCCTTAGTAGGTGCTACTTTTTCCCATCATGTAATAAAATCATTACAAGTAATGATTTACCATGAATGTGTCCTTCGTGTAGCAGTGAAATAGGGCATACAAAGTCAATTTCCCATATCTCAAATGGTTCAACACTAGCTATTGGTCTCAATGCCATTTCATCCTACTTTCCTAGCTTACCAAAGTGCTAGTAATGATCATATTCAATACAATCCTGGTAAAGGGTTTCCAAACAAATACCTTCCAATAAAATCTTTCGAGCAGGTATTTCCTACATAATGCCCTCCTAAAATTCCACCATGTGCTTCCTCCATGATTGTAGTGCAATCACGCTCAAGCACACACCGGTGCAAAACATTATCTTGACCTAACTTGTATAAGTCTCCATTGATTAACACATAGGGTGTGACACATGCACCCAATTGTTTCCTTTTTCAAGGCCTTCATCCCCTCTAGTGCCACACTCATTCTTAAGAACACAACGATATCTTCCAAATCAGAGGGGCGCATTGCAATATTAACAATTGTGCATCTAGAATTATATCCTCAATACTATGTGTGTCCTCTCCCCGATTCAATATTTGATAAATGGTCAAGCCCCAAATTACTCTTACCTATTTTTACAACAACCGTAAACTCAAACTCCTAAAACAATAGGACCCACCGCATATGTGCCCTTGCAAGAAGGGATTGTTCACCAAGTACTTTAATTCCATGTGGTGGTATAAAAAAAAATGCATCACTAGCAAATACTGCCTAAATTTGTGCAGCACATAGATCATCGATAATTCCTCATGCTCCGTGGTAGTATAATTTTGTTCTGCTAGGGTTAGCTTCCTACTAGTAAAGCACAAGGGATGGTCAACAATTCCCTCTCCAGGTTGTGCTAAGACTGCTCCAATCACCATCCCGGATGCATCAACATGCATGTGAAAAGGTTTATCCCAAGAGGGAAAGCGTAATATGGGCGTAGTAATGAGTCTATTATTTAGTGTGTCAAATTCATTTGTTGCGCCTCTCCCAATGGAACATACTCTTGTGTTTTAACAACTCCTCCAATGATGTGGAAATCTTGGCATAGCCCTTGATGAACTTCTTGTAATACCCTATATATCT
This sequence comes from Taxus wallichiana var. yunnanensis, assembly GCA_018340775.1. NCBI lineage: Eukaryota > Viridiplantae > Streptophyta > Pinopsida > Cupressales > Taxaceae > Taxus > Taxus wallichiana. The sequence continues at coordinate 833,537,849 of CM031234.1, forward strand.
AAGGAATCCACACACTATGCTCATGCTGGTAGGTTCCCTAAATCCCATAATAATGAAAACTTTGGCAGGATCCACCAAAGCAGCCTTCTTTACATATGATATGTCCCAACAGGGTGTCAAATGGAGTAGCGAAGACACATTTCTTAATGTTGAGGGATATACTTAACTACCTACATCTCTCAAACATCAACCTCATATTGTCACAATGGTCCTTCACTAATCCATACACCATCTAATCATCTAGGTAGACTTGCAAAAACTTGTGGATGAAGTCCTGAAACACCTGAACCATAATGCACGAAAACACAACATGCGTGTTCTATAATCTAGAGGGAATAAGAGTGTAATAAAAACTTCCCCACTCTATCACAAAATTATTTTTCTCCTGATCCTCCTTAGCAATTCTAACCTGATGATATCCCGAGAACCCATCCATGAAGGAATAGATCTCTTGTCTTGTGACACCTTCCAAAATTTCTTCCATGAATGGGGTCGGGAAGGGATCGATGACACACACCGCATTTAAATCCCTATAGTAAATGTAAATCCTTATCCTCCCATCCTTTTAATGTTGATGATCATTGGAATTATCCAATCTGATTCCTTAATAGCCTCAATGATTCCTGATGTGATCATCTTGTCAATCTCCTCCTTGAATTTGACATGTAGATTCAGATTCATTCAATAAGGTCTTTTCCGAATTCGGCACGTGCCCTCCTTCAGTTTGATCCACATCTCTCCTAAAGAGTGGTGAAATCCCTTGATTTTGTGGTACCTGTGTGGGAATAAATCTTGGAATTCATACAATAGATCAATAATATTTGAAACCTCCCTTTCCGACCAGTAATCTCCAATAGTAGCTTCCTTAGGTTGTTCCTTCAAGACAATGTTAACCTTCCTAGTTTTTAGGGGTTTATGGTAAGCATGCGCTTTCTCATCAACACTATCCATAACCTCATGCATACCCACTATATGGTTAGCATCCAAGTTCTCTACCTCTTCACCATCTATCACATAGACCAACCTTCCTTTCTCCTTTTCCATACATGCGCGCTCAAGCTACACCTCCTATGATTCCCCCTCATCGAAGCGTGCCTCCAAACCAAGTTCACCCAATAATTCCAATACTCTATCCTCCACCATGATACTATCTCCCATAGTCAGGCTCTTAACAACTTCTAATTCCTCATTCACTGATTGCTTGGTACTCTGATACTTAAAATTTTGAATAAGATCAAACATCAACTCCTGTCAGTTTCCTTTCTGACGATGCAACTCTGAATGAATGTACCACACGCGTGCATAACCTTATAAGGTGGAATAAATCTTATGCACCCATAGTCATGGAGGTAAGGCTTTCATGTCTTCCATCCAAGCCTTCTCACATGCATGGATGTGAAACAAGGTAGGTTCCTTCCCATGATATTCTTGTATAGAAGTAGGTGCATTGCTTCAAAGAAACCTAACAAAGAACACGATTATCACCTCGCACCACTCTAGAAGGTTATCCCGATGGGTCCCCCACCAATGTGATGTGGTCCCAAGAAAATTATAGCTAAGCATACTTCTCCTTTTGATATCACATTTCCACTGGTCTCCATTTCTCATAGGAAAACATCAGGGTTGGCTCCCCAAAGTGTAACTCGGCAATTGTTTTCCTCCTAGGCACCTGAGTGAGTGTGCCTTTGTTACTCTCATCATAGAGCCTCTTAACTACCTTTCGAATAACTCATATGTCCCATGCACCCAATTTTCACATGCCACACTAGTTGTATCACTTATAGATTGAGTGTCTTCCCACTGAATAACCCCTTCTCTTGTTGGATGCACAACCTCAGGGTCTCTAATAGTGCACACATAGATTTTGTCTAGGTATTCTTCTCCCAAGGGGCTCGAAAAGGGTGTTGACTTTCCATCCGTCAAAGTAATAATAACATGTTCCTATTTGTTCTCAAAACTTATATACCCCTTATTGAAACGTAAGTCAACATTATTCTTATAGCACCATGGTCACCCAAGTAACGCTGGAAAGTTGTCTACCTTAGCAAACGCCAAGACTTCGAAGTCTCCAGTGAATTTCTCCCCTTGGATAGTTATAACAACATCCTTTAAAACACCAATGGGCATTGCCTTTGTCTTGTTATCCATATATAACACATTTTAATATGGCTGTAATGGGGGCATTCCCATTTGATTACATGCATCCAAAGTGAGAACATTAAATTTTGTGCCTATGTCAATCAAATATTACTTAGGATCCATCCATCAAGGATTGCATTCAATTTAATCTCCTTATCATAGTCAAGACTATGAGGAGGCAGATTAACATGCAAAACTTGCATCTCGTGCTCTCCTCCGACACTTGTACTTTTCCTCTCAGCCATTCTCCTAACAGAGGGATGATATTCTCTTAGCACAACATCTTACATACTTCCTTGAATTCATCTATATCCACCTGAGGGACTTCAATGCTTTTCTTCTTCTCTAACTTCTCTGTGATTTCTCCTTCAAGCATTGAATCTCCCCTTGAAGACTCCTAATCACCTCCATGGTCTCTTGATAGACCTCTTTCTGTGGGTAAGATCAAGATATTTCCCATGTATCACTTCTTCCCTTGTAACAAGCGGTCTCTACTTTGGTATCTCCATGGCGTGTGTAGCCTCATTTCGCGGCGTCACCAATACAAGCTCTAACTCAGATTCACACGGGACCTACGACATCCATTTTGTATCAGCATGTTTTATGCTCACCATCCCCACGACCCTATCCTTCTTCTGGTTCTGGCTCATGTGTTCATATAACTCTAGACACTCTTCATACTTGTGCTTATTTCCACACCATGAGCATTGCAACAAATTGGGACACTCATGCTTGTAATTTTATGTAGATCCACATTATAACAGGTTCCATGAGGAAATTCACTTCTTCCGCCCTATGATTTCCACAGCCTCTAAATCCTCCTCAAAGCCTCTTCCACAACCTCCTCCATCTGTGTGCCCTTCATAATGATGACCATAATCCTTGGAACTACCGCAACCATTCGTGTCCTGGTGCACACCAGTATCTCAATGACATCATATATCTAGGAAATCAATCTACAATCCTTAGTGTCGTGAATATTAGAGGTACAAATCTTGCAATAATAAGATACATTATTTCGGATCTTGCACTGTAGTAGTGGACACCTACTTGCATCATGATCTCCGTGGAAAATCTCACACTCCACCGATATGGCTTGAACCGACCTTCGCGGAAACTATCTTTTGTATTCCCCTCTTCTTCATAATTTGTACACCATAACCCACTGCGAGTCTCATGAGCCGAGTTTGCAGACAATTTCTCCAGCTACTTTGTCATTACAAAAATTTAGGCTTCTAGGAATAGAATAACTCCTATATCAACACTTCCTACTACCTCAACGCATAAGGCAGCTTCTAAGGCTTCATGTGAATTAGTGAAAGTGCCCTCATGAATAGTGTGATCGGTGCTCACAAACCATTGAGCATGTTGTGAAGGGTGAATGTCATAAGACAACTTGGATAGGAGAGTCTTGAAACATGCATTATACTCCCGCACACTCTCTGTGATTCCTTGTTGAATATACTTCAACGCATTGATGGTTTTTTGTTCAAACTCGGTGTATGTGTAATTACGCCAAAAGGAATTACACACTGCAAAAGATAATCCACCATTGTCTAGTGTGGATCATAATTACGGTACTAGCTATGTATGCGTACCCTTGCAACATGGTTGACAAATAGTTTGATTTTCACGTTGGGGAAGTGATTCCCTTCACATGCTAAAGAAACTTGCACTTGTGTACATGTTTCGTGGCATCCTCAATGCCCTTATAAGAGGTAAGTGCAGCAACATCTCATGAAATACTTGTTGATGGTGTTGTGGACCTTTTCCACTAGATCCGACTTCTTGATTACCTCCGGTGTTGCCTCTACCACCAGACCCACTAGATCCTCTAGCTCCTATCCCTCCATATCCATCTAATCCTCCTCCCATATCGGAAAGGGCCACAAGTAGTTACACCCTACGAACCCACTATCTCTTAAACTGCGTCTTTGACAAATTGTGATACCAAACCACTCCTAGATGTGTTTCCTACACCACTTCCTAGATGTGATACTCAAACCTTGTGAACCCACACCTTGCCCAAATGATGTGCTAGAAAAAATACCTCCAAACACCGGAAATGTATGTGTTTCCATAGATGTACTAAATGAAAAATTATATCTACTAGGTGTCACTCGACTACCAATATTGATACCAACTGGATTATCAAAACTTATCTTAGGAACTAGAAAACTAAGCACAAGGGTTTGGTCTCCATGTGGGTTAAGATGTGCGCCTATGGATCTCCTCCTTTCTTCATATGACGAGCTCTCTTATGAAGCCTAGGGGGTTTCTCTTCCATACTTTCCAAGATGGGTTAGATGAAATTGCTCAGGTTCCACGTCCTCCACGTGAACCTCAAATCCTTCTTATAACGTCTGCCTCCAAAATCCATCACTCCTGTAGCCTCACACTATGTTTTCCACTCCCTCTCCTGAGATTTATTATACTTTAGTCACCTCTCCTCTCTCTCCATTTCCACCACAAGGTCCGCAATCCTCTACCATGCCAGCTTCCGCACCCCACACCTAGCAGGAGTTTAGCTAGTCATGGGGAAGGCTTCCAAACTCAAAGTAATGATCAAGATCTTGATAGATGATGACAAAACATGCAAGAAAGATCCTCTGGGTTCTCGAAATAATTCAAACTTAACAACCTCTAGACAAGAATACATAGAAATAGTGTATTCCAAGGTATAACTAGTCAGCACTCTACTCCACTAGTGATCAACAACATGGGTCCAGGTTATATCGACATCATGTAGCCTCTCGATACACATATTAGGTTGATACATGAGGTATATATTACCAACTTGACCTAGATGTGTATGTTGAGAGCCATTCATACAACTCTATTGGGAAACAATAGAATAATGTCTCATAGAGTTCATGATACAAGTTCTCCTCCACCCATTTTCATGCATCAAACTCAGATCTAGTACTAAACCTCTAAGAAAACTCATCCTCTATGCTTTTAAGCTAGGTATCGATGTTTTCCAAGGTCAGATGCTCCATCATCAGACATCGTTCTCACAAAATATTCAAAAGAGGTCCTAGAAATGGAACCAAAATGTAGTCTTTGTTTACCCCTAACTTCTCTTCAAACCCTAAGCACGCCGACATATCACCCAACCCTGAGAATGGGAGAAACCCCAAGGTGAGCATAGGTGTCAAGCGCCTCCTTTATATGAGCTTCATGAGAATATTATCCATTAATGAAAAGGTGTTTGCACAGATAGAAACTATTTACATTAATTCTTACAATTCAAATAAAAACTAGATCTAGGTTCGGGCGCACAACATATGGAAGTAAACATGATCACATTACATCAATATCATAGATAAACCCTAAACAGTATCAAGAACAAAAAGGTTTGAATTCATAGACAATAAATAAAACACATACATCAAGACCCATAACACAGATGTTCAGAACCACTCCATTGTATTAATTCATCAACATACAGTAGCCAAATACATTAAGGTATCCATGAATAGAGATAATACAACAACAGATTCTTAGCATGCTCTCTACAGTAACTTCATTACATGGCTTACAATCACCTCCTACACTCTTCACTCCTCTCCCCCTCATTCAAACCCATCCTCTATATCTTTCTACTCTACTCACACCCACCTTATGCCTTTTCCAATTCATCATTACAAGGGAAGGGCCCGTAGGAATCCTCCATAACCACCTAAACATCATTACTCATGAACATTCCAAATGTCATCTTTCCTTTCCCCAATTGAGTATCCTCAGCATGCAAGTGCCAACTATCTATAACTAACTCCACCTTTTCAGCCCCTGATCCTTTCATGATAACCGTAATGATACCTAGGAATATTCATTCCTTGAGCTATAAGGCTTCATAGCTTAACCTTATCCAAACTGAATTTGGTCACCTTTCCACGTGCTCTCCAAATGTGAATTTGATCAAGGCTCAAAGTGACTAAGTCTCAAACCTTTCCTTCTTGGGTATGAGCCTTTGCGCATCACCAAAAGTTACCTCCGCACGTGCCCTTACACCTTGTTCCTACGCACCACAACCATTCGTGCCAAAATAAGGTTGTTAATATGCTATCTAGACCTCCAATTATTATTGCATCTGTTCTTTTACATCATATTTCTTTGGTTCATGATAGTTATAAAGAACAATATGCTAATGATGTTGATTTTAAATAAGTGTATGAAGATTTGATGAGTGGAAAAAAGTAGGAGAATTGGATTATCATGTGCATGATGGAATATTGTATTATTATAGAAAACGTTTGATTCCATAGGATGAAAGAGTGCATATGATTAGGGAATCTCACACTTCTCTTATATCTTTTCATTTTGGTGTTGGTAAAATAGTTGCACATTTACAAATGTATTTTTATTGGCCTCGAATGTAGGAACATGTAACCAGGTATATAAAATGATGTGTACTTTGTGCAAGAGAAATATTAGCAACATGAAAATAGGACTTTACACTCCTCTTCCTTTCCCTTCACGTCCGTGGGAAAGTATTTCTATGGATGTTGTAGGATGTTTTCCCATGTCAACAAGGAAACATGACTATTTATATGTGGTTGTGGATATACATAGAAAAATGTGTGTGTTGATTCCTTATACTAAAAAAATTACTTGTGAAGGGACTACACATTTATTCTTTCAATTTGTATGGGTTCATTTGTGTTTTCCCACTTCTATTGTTTTTTATCGGGATTTTAGGTTTCTTGGGAATTTTTATATACTTTGTGGGATTTGATGGACACGAAGAAAATAAAAGCACTTTGCTTTTCATCCACAGACCGATGGTCAACTAAAGGTTATAAACCACACGGTGGTACATCTACTCGGGGTTATTGTAGTAAACATCCTAAATTATGGGCTGAACATTTGTGTTATGTGCAACATGCCTATAATCGTGCAATTCATTATTCTACTATGAAGTATCCATTTGAGACTTGTTTTGGTTATATGCCTAAATCTCCATTAGATTTATATTTTGACAAGAAACTATTATTAGTGGACTTAGTGATAATGACACGAGATAAGAATTATATGTAGAGAATACAAGAGGTTCATCAGTTTGTCCAAGAATAGTTGGAGAAAAGTCAAGAAAATATAAATCTATGCATGATAAACATAGAACTGATCACAAATTCCAAGTGGGTGATTTAGTTTGGCTTCACATCAATAATGAAATAATGACAGGTGAAGGTAAAAAGCTAAAACCAATTCAATGTGGTCCATTCTAAATCTTGGAGAAAATTGGTAATAATGATTTCTGGTTGGATTTACCACCTTACATGTAGATTTATTCAGTTGTAAATGTTGAAATATGAATTTGTATGAACCGCCTATGATTATTGATCATGATGTTAATGTTTTTGTACCTTATGTTGATGATTTTTCTCCCAAGTATTTGGATGAGTTGCATGAAGATGTCATTTTAGACAGGAAGGTTAGAAACTTGCGAAGGAGTGATGTTGAATATCTTTGTGTGGGTTTTAAGGGCATGCTTCCAAACAAGGTGAAATGGATGGAAAACGAAAAATTGAGGGAGAAGTACCCTCACATCTTTACTAGTTATAACAAATTTTGGAGGTCCAAAATTTTCTCAATGGGTAGGAGTGATCCATAGGATCCTCATTGAGAAACCTTGATCTATGATCTTCCCAAAATATATCATAGTCAATTACACTGCGTAGATAAAATTGAGAGATTTCTAGCGGTATCTTGTTTTTAAGAAAACAAAGAACGTTATGCGAGAATATATAGCCTGCTGAAATTTTTGGCCAATTGAAAAAATTAATGGACTGCATGTAGGTGGCATGGATGCATGCACATCCACTAAGTGGACCAATGAAATTATGAAAAGTAGCATGTGTGGTATTAAAGAAAATGTGGTTTTGTGACGTTGATCTTCGATACTCATTTTCGAACGAGTGGGCCCCTGTCATTTCTTTGGTTAGGGGTCATCGGTCGGTGGTCAACCCACTCTTTTTATGGAGGGGTGTCTTTTCCTCTGATATTCATATCACAATGTTAGAACTTATGTGTGTGTGTGTGTATATATGTTCTTGTGTTATTCATATCATGGTGCATATGGGACATATACTACAATATATTTAAATTTTGTTTGTATTTATTTCCATTGTAGACTAAGCTTCCTGGTGACACTCGACTTGGTGAGTCAAGATACTCCTAACTCGTCTCGACAAAGTTGACTGTGACCTAGCTCACCCGTGCACCCACCTGCCACCTAATCTTCTAGCTCGCACATCAACCGCTCGAATCCCTAGCCACCTTATCCACTAACTCCTCACTCGCCACTTGGGTAACAACTCGACTCAATGAGTTGAGCTACTCCTAGCTCGATTGATCGAGCCGACTTGCCACCCACTTGCCTACACTACTAGGTCACCCGCCTGCCACATAATCGCTAGCTCGTGCATCAACCGCCCAACTATCTAACCAACTCATCTCGCCAACTCCTCACTCACCAAAATTATCTCCCTCTAACAACTTGCCAACATCCTCCAACTCAACAAGCAAACCTCCACATCACCCAACTTGGCAATGTGTTTTAACCACCTAGAAAAATTGGCTTTCAAACCAATATATACTTGTGATTGTAAAACTTTTAAACAACTAGCATAATCTTTCCCTAGCGCATGTGGGATAATATTTCTAAGCTTAGCAAAAAGATAAAAAAGGAAGCACTTGGTGAGGCTTGGACCCACCCTTATGATAAAAGGATAAGCGCTCACCAATTCACCATGGTTTGTGAAACACTATAAAAGGAGGTGATTTCTATTTGAAGAGTTAATCTGCTAAAATGAGTATAGTTAGAGGCTTATTGTGGGAGATAGGAGCATTTTTGGAGAACATTTCCAAAGGAATGTGGGGTTATTTTTAGGTCGAATACTATGACAAGTCTTTGGAGGTTTGAATCATTTGATACACCTTTGTAAGTGTTATTTTCAATGATTTTAATAGATCAATCCCTTAAAAGAGATGTAGGATTTTATGTTGAACTATGTTATCATGGATGGTGTCATTATCTTGTAAATTTTGTTTCTTCTGATTTTTTTAAAAGAGATGTAGATTTCCATGTTATCATGGATGGTGTCAGGCTCGCTTCTTTTTCTCGATTTCCACGAGCTCGCATATTTTCAAAAATAATTAAAATAAGGAAAGGTCATAATGTTGAAATTAATCCAAAAAATCATTGTTTAAAGAAAAATTTGGTGAATGTGTTCAATTTGCTTATGATTTTTGTATTAAAGAGAAATAATACTTTTAGTGTGACTTCACTCTTCTCCCACATGGATTTAGAGTATACTATATTCCATCCTTTTATACCATGTAAGGTTTTTGGGTCCATCATGTTTTGCCTTCTAGTTGAACTATAATTGCCCAACAAGTAACACATGACACTTGTCCATGAGCATGATGTTAAGCATCACTTCATCTTCATATCTTCTAGTCTAGAAATTAACTAGATATTTATCTTTCACCAATGGTGTCCCTTATATAACCATGAAGGCCTCTATAGATTTGGATGCTTAGTTATATTTAGTTGTAACTTATCTATGTACTACCTACCTAATATGTAGTAAATACACTTCACACATTTTGCTGAAAATAAAAAGATCATCTAGGTAAATGATCACAAAATTTCCTTTAAAATGGTTTCAAGACTTAGTTCATCAAAATCATAAGTGTATGATGTTTGTTTCTCAATACAAATGAAATCATAAGTCAATTGTACAATCCTTCTTAATTCCTAAAAAAATATTTTGTACATATCCTTATCTCATGTGAATATGATGGTATACGCTCTTTAAATAAACTTTTCTTAAATACTTCACCCCACTTAAACAATCCATGATGTCATCCATAAATGGCTATAGAAACATGTTCTTAATAGTGATATTGTTTATTGATCTTGAATTAGTACACATTTTCCACTAACCACCCTTCTTCGTGTTTAGAATTTTTGACATTGGACACAAACTCATAATCTACCTAATGAATCCTTTATCCAATAATTGTTTGATATGCCTCTATATATCTACATTTTCATGTAGTTTCATCATGTAATATTCCTTATTCAGAAAATTTTATTTTATAATTAATATATGCGGTGACTAATGTCTCTCATAGGTGGTAACCCTTAAAATAACTCATTCTACATAACATCCAAAAATCTTCCAAAATTTCTTTCACTTCTTTTAGCATTACTTTATTTTCCTCGACCACTTCTACCATAACTTCACTCTATACAAAATTCACTATGAGTGGAAACACATGCATTATCTTATTTTCTTTCACTCGGGGACTACGAATTGCTTAGCATAATGGGTTATGTGATATCTTGCATGTAAATAAATCTTTTTACTATCCTAACGATGAAACTCACATATTACTATGGAAGCCCATGCGAAAAATATGGAATTGATTAGGCCTCTTTACAATATATTCATATAATTCAAAAATTAATATAATAATTTGATGTTGCAATATGAGGATAAACATATAATGACAAATCATTCATGTAATTCTCCCTAAACTTAATCCATCAATTTTATCTTGAATTTACATCCATAATTATGATATTAAGTATCCATCTAAAATCCAATAATTCATCCAAACTATTATTTCATATTAATGTTTTCACATTAACAAATAAAATAAAATTTTGGGTCATGACATACTTCGCTTAGGAATTGATTACCAAAGAGAAACAATACTTTTAGTGTTACTTCAATATTATCCAACAATGGATTTATAGTATACTTCATTCCATCCTTTAATACCACATACATTTTTTTTTTTCATCCATCATGTTTTTCCTTTTGGTTGAAATACCAAGGCCCACCAAGTAACACATGACATGTGTCCATGGCCATGATGTTAAGCATCATTTCATCTTTATATCTTCTAGTCTAGAAATTAACTATATATTTCTCTTTCAACAACTGGTGTCTCTTATATAACCATGAAAGCCTATATGGATTTGGATGCTCGGGCTTATATTTAGTTGTAACTTATCTATGTAACACCTACTTGATATGTAGCAAATACACTTCACACATTTTATTGAAAATTAGAATATCATTTAGGTAAATGATCACAAAAGTTCCTTTAAAATGGTTTCAAGACTTAGTTTATCAACATAATAAGTGTATGATGTATGTTTCTCAATCTAAATGACATCATAAATCACTCATATAATCCTTCTTAAGTCTTAAAGAAATCTCATTCGTACATATCCTTCTCTTATGTGAATCTAAGTGTATACGCTCTTTAAAAAAAAATTCTTAAATACTTCACTCCACCTAAAAAATCCATGATGTCATCCATAAATGGTTATAGAAACATGTTCTTGATAGTGATCTTTTTATGGATCCCGAATTAGTACACATTTTCCACTCACCACCCTTCTTTTGTGTTAGAATTTTCGGCACTACACACAAACCCATAATATCCCTAATGAATCCAATATCTAATAATTCTTTGATATGCCTCTATATCTATAAATTTCATGTAGTTTAATCATGTAATCTTCCTTATTCGGAAAAATCGATTCTATAATTAATATATGCAGTGACTATTATCTCTCACAAGTGGTAACCGTTTAAATAACTCACTATAAATAACCTCCAAAAACTCTTCCAACATTTTTTTCACTTCATGTAGCATTAATTTCTTTTCCTTGACTACTTCTACCATAACTTCACTCTATACTGAACATCACTATCATACAGTGGAACTCGCATATTACTATGGAACCCCGTACATGAAATATTAAATTTATTAGGCATCTTTATCATATAACCATATACTTAAAAACCGAATATAATCATTTTCTATTACAATATGAAATTAAACATGTCATGAAAAATAATCCATGTAATTATCCCTAATCTTATCCATCAAGCTTATCTTGAATTTACATCCATAATTATGATATTAAGTATCCATCTAAAATCTAATAATTCATCAAAAATATTTTTTTGAGTTAATGTTTTCACATTAATAAATAAAATAAAAATTTTGGGTCATGACATACTTCACTCAGGAGCTCATTACCAAGAGAAACAATACTTTTAGTGTTACTTCACTCTTCTCCCACAATGGATTTAGATTATAATTCATTCCATCCTTTTCTATCATGTATGTTTTTTTCCATCATGTTTTCCCTTCTACGGTTGAACTACCAAGGCCCACCAAGTAATACATGACATGTGTCTCGTGGGCATGATGTTGAGCATCACTTCATCTTCATAGCTTCTAGTATGTAAATTAACTAGATATTTGTCTTACACCAATTGGTGTCCCTTATATAACCATGAAGGCCTCTACGGATTTGGATGCTCGGTTATATTTTGTTATAACTTATGAAGCATCCCTTCTACCACTAAATTATCAATGCTTCCTATATCCCCTATCACCTTGTAAACCTTTCCCCTAATTTACATGTCATCCTAAACAAAATTCTTCTCTTCTCAAGACCAACCTCTTCCTTATCTAGTTTCAACAACACCTTCTTGAACATCATATCTATGTTTCTTCTTATTAATTAATCCATCTTTATCTCCTTTTGTAATGTGTGAACTTCACTTACCACCATTTTTGGTGTGAAGGTACTCATATTATTAATGAAATGTTTATCCATAATGTAAAATGTGTCAATGAATTCATGACCTCTTCCTAAACAATGGATCCTCTACCCCTAAAGCATTTACACCTCCCGGGATGTCGTTTCACTTTATGACATCAAACACAACTCACCTTCACCTTGCATATAATTTCTCTTCCTTTACCTTGTCTATGAATGCTTTAATGAAATTAAATCTTTATCAAAGGATTGAGATCAAATAAATATAACAATAATAAGAAAGATATAACATGAAAAGTACAAGCAAGTGTGCAAGATAGGAGATAAGAGTGACTTAGCTTGCATAGGGAGATTTGGACTGATTTGGGGATAGAAAACAAGATAAGAAGGTTGGATATGATATTTATATACTCTATCTAAGAAACTAGGATCTAGAACCTCTTCGAATGGAAATACCCAAACATGGATAGGATCGCCTTGGGTGCAGTGTCTGATCCGGGCACCACTTTCCTATGAGGTGCTCTACTTCTTCTCTTTTCGAGGTCTAAAATTAACTTCTTCCTTTTTTTGTTTGTTTCATCCACTTCACTTTATGGTTTATGTGTCACACATGTTCCTGGCAAAAAAAACTACCTACACAAGGCTCAAGCAAACATTAGATGGAATAAATAATGTATGTGCTTAAATCAAAATGACCTTGGTGGTCATCCCAATGTGATTGTCACTGAGCACTACACTACATTTTAGAATCAGTGTAGTTCTAATGTGTGTGTGTGTGTGATTGAATTGTGTCCCTTGAAATTAGGTTTCCCTTTTTCCATTCCCACCAAGATAACATGTTACAACTAATTTTCCCCCAAGATAGATGTGTGAGATGGAATTAAGAAATAACCCATCCTATGTGGTGAATAATGCAGCCCAAATGAAGTACTTGAATTTTACTCTTGTAGATGGTAGATAGAAAGTGATAGCCCAATTTTCCCCTTTTCCTTAATAATAGTGAGTAAGTCATGTATATATATGATTCCCTTGTTTGAATTTCTTCATTAACAACCAAAAAGGCCAACCCAAAGTGATAAAATATACTTTAGAAAAGATATCAAATGATGTGGCATTTAAAACTTGAAAAAGAGAGGGACATGGTGAGTCATAGATATCTAGGTTTTCATTAGGAGTTATATGATGCGTGATATATTTTGTCATAGAATATTTCATATATGTCCGTGTGCATTAGTGTGTGTCATACAACATACATGAGTTAAATTCTATTTATGAATAGTAATACCTTTCTCCCTTATGGAGATATGACAAGTCCGTGCATTGGGAGTTACACAACAATCCTATTTTTACTCCATTTATCTATGAGAATGAGCATACCCTTTTCTTACATGCACAATTTCTTGTTGTTTAATTTTTTACTTACTACTTGGAGCTACGTCACATTGCCATTTGAGTGTAAATTTGTAGATATACACATATTTCATCTTGATCCGTGTGCTCTATCTCTAACATATATTAGAGTTACTTTGTTGGGAATCATGTCACTCACCAAACATTTGTTGCATAGTACTCTTGGTTTCGTGTTTTTCCTTGATTCCTTGTGAAAGTTTTTAAATCCATTTTATTTTGTGTTATACTTGCATTAATCTAGTTTAATATGTGTTTTGTGGAGTTTTGGTGTGTTTTTGGGTATTTATTGTGTGCAAGTTGTATTTGGAGATATAGGAGTTTCTTCACCAAGTTTGGTTAGTTGAAGCAAAAGTTAGATTTTTTCAAATCTAGGGGTCCATTTGTGGTTCTCCATCTCCCAACTCTCCTCGCTACATTTTTTCAACCTGGTTCTCCTCCTCCCTACCCTCCTCCTGCTCCATTCTCCCCACCGTATTCATTCACTCCATCTTTAACTCCCTAAAACTCCATCTCTCTACCAATCTCTACCATTTCTCAACTCATTTTTGTGAGTTGGCCAAGTTCCTATCCAAGTTATAGATTTAGATGTCCAAGCCACCTCGGTCTTGATACCAACTCTCTCCCCCATCTAATTTGGCTGAGCCACCTTGGGCTCATCCCATCACCCCACGATCTCCCTTAGCTCTTTGAGCTCAAGATTTGTTTTGTTTTCCCATCAAGGTCATAACTTGACCTTTTGTTCTACCCTATTGAACTTCCTCCTAACTCAGGTCCTCCCCTACCAATCTCTATCTAAGTCTCTTGTACTTTGCATGAGCCATTTGTGCTCCCCTGTTGAATGAAGACATAACCTACTTGGCCCCTACATGTCAACTTGGCCTTCCTGTTTGAACTCGCTTAAACTATCCCTAGACTCAACCTCTATTTTTCTTATAAACCCGAGCTATTTCAACCCTCTTCCATATGGCTCAACCATGGATCAATCTCCTTGCAAACTTATGTCACTTCCAAAGCATGCTTAGTTTATTTCCTTAAAATAGATTTTCCTACCCTTCCCACCTTCTTCCTTGCCTCAATCCTATTCTTGTTGATTTGTGTTGCATTCTCTATTGAATCCCTCGGCGATTCAAGATCTCATTAGATTGCCCAAGCCAAGTGGCTCACTTTGACTCTTTCGACTGTTTTTGATTTTTCTTTCCCTCCTTTAATTTAACCACATACAATAGTTTTTTTGAACCTAGTTTTAAATTTTCTATGTAATCTATTATATTAAATTAAATAGGTGTAGAATATTCAATTAGGTAAAACAAGTATAATTTTAATTTAGGAAACATTATTCCTTTTTTAATCAATTGATTAAACCAAAGCTAGTAAAAAAACTCCTAAATTAAGGGTTATTGGACATTTTTTTGGAGGTTTTGTGAAGGTTTAAGGATATTTTAGGGTATTTTTAGCATGTTGGGAGTGAAAGCGAGAACCGGATTTACCACAGAAGAGATATTATATTCAGCTATATTCATACATACATGACTCTCAAATAAATAGGGAGAGAGTTTCCTATAAACTAGGAAACTTACTCAACCAATACACCTATTTAAGTGAGTTGTTACAACCTCACGTAAACAACCCAATATACCAACTATTATACACATATGAAAATATTATGAGCCAATATAATGTAAACACTATATTTCCTAACATTCCCCCCCTTAGTGTTTACATGGTAGAAAAACATCCACACTCTCAACTGCAGTATGCTCACCCCTGTGGCATGTCCAACTCTGTGACTCATGACCTTGATCCAAAAGAAAGGCTCTCTCCTTCCATGGTTTTAAACAGGCTTACCACAAACCTTGACATGACAGGAACCTCATCAACTATCCACCTCATGTGGTTTTCTGGATCCTCCCACAAACCCTTTCAAGATCCATGAACTGACTTACTCTGGTGCTATTGTTCACCACTATGCTTATACATCAGGGAATTATGTAGGAAACACAACATGCATATCACAAAACTGCAGAATAGAAGAAATACTGAAAAAATTTCACATTACTTCCTATAAGAATCGTAATGTTCTTAATTGTAGTCTCTGTCATTGATCGCTGCCACTCGATCTCGAACAACATAGAAAACTGCCACTGCCACTGGAAGCTTTCCTTAACTAAGTCATTTTGGGTGCAGAATGGGAATGGAACATTGGTATGTATTCCCCCCCACAATGTGAAATTCCACTCAAATAGATACTGAGAAGCAAAATGCATCAAAGAACATACTCCTGAATGGATCTTGCTAGTTAGGTCTTGCTGCACATGGTCACTAATGCTAGTGAACGTATTCTTCTAGCTGACCATCTTCCAATGAAGTACGGCAGTCAGAGGACCAAGTCAGTCAGAGGATCATCGATAGTCATCTCGTGCTCTAACACGATCTCTTTCCAACATCCATTAAATACCACACAAAAACAGAAACACTGCAAATTGAAGCACACCGAGAAAATGGAAACCACACTCGAAAATCATATACTCACACCATACTTATTCCACCACAACTTACTGCGCGGCCCGTCGTTGGTGATCGACGAGAGGTCGTTGTTCGACCTCCTTCCTCCAATGCCTCCTTCCTCCATCAATTCACTGCTAGCTCACTGAATTTGAATCGAGGCTCAATTATATGCCTAAATCGAATGTCGAGTTCAACCGAAAATGCATTCGTAAGGTAATTTTTATTCCATCACAGGGCGACTAGAATCAGACTGCTCTGATGCCAATTGAAAGCAGAGAACCGGATTTACCACAGCAAGAGATATTATATTCAGCCATATTCATACATACAGGACTCTCAAATAAATAGGGAGAGAGTTTCCTATAAACTAGGAAACTTACTCAACCAATACACCTATTTAAGTGAGTTGTTACAACCTCACGTAAACAACCCAATATACCAACTATTATACACATATGAAAATATTATGAGCCAATATAATGTAAACACTATATTTCCTAACAGGAGGTCTTTTACATTTTAGGAGCCATTTTATAACATTGTTGTGCCCTTATTATTATTTTTTGGCTAGTGAGTGCGTCTACCATAGGATTGTAGCAAGGAGATGCGAAACCTTGTTTCTCAAACGAAACCTTTTTTTTCCCCTTTTTACTTTCTTTTATCCTTGTTTTGTGCCTATTATGGTGTTGTTTTGGTGTATATGACTAAAAATTATTGTAGCATCCACATTTACGTGAGTTTTTCCTATTACAAAGTGAGTGGCCAACTGTTTCAAAAATGTGAACACACCTTACTATAATCAACACACTATTTATAAAGTGTTGTAAATAGGGGTTAAATTATTGTTTTGGGGTGTTGTAATCACATGTAGACATATTTTTGGTTGAGTCTAACATATCACGGGCTTGTGTTTTTCTTTCCCTTTTCTCTTTTCTTGTATTCTAGATGTATTTTCGACCAATTCCAACCTCCATTTGAGTGTGATTGTCCTTATGACTCTTTTGCACCAATTTCTCTTATTTGTGGATGCATGATGAAGGATGTTATTTCCATACTTATACTTCATAATACTAATACTAAATCATATCCTTCACCACTTCTTCTTGGTAGGGATAATTATCCACTTTGGTGTTTGAGCATGGAACATTTTCTCATTCACGATGACCTTTATCCATTTTTGTATAGACAAGTACCTACCCCCAGTGATCTAAATCATCTTAAAGACTAGATCAACATTTATAGCATGGTTTTGGTCATTTTTGATGTACATTTCCATGCCTCTCCACCATCATGTCACACACATGAAGTTTCCTTACACCATTTATAACATTATTTAGTCCTTAATTGGAGACCCTTCAGAGGTTACATTTTCTACTCCTTTTGATACTATTGTTTCCACACCTACTTCATGCGATGATAGTTCTACTAATACATATTTTCCTATTCATATTCCTGATGATGAGTATTTTTATTCTATTTATGATGAAGAGAGTATTGATGAGGATACTCTCCTCCCTCTCTTGGTCACCCTTTAGAGAATTTTGAACCCTCTCCTTACTCTCTCTCCTTTGGAGATCCATCGACACTAGGAAAACATGTTCCTGGCTTTATACCTTCATTTTATTTTCCTATGTTCTATAGTAATTATACGAGGCATATTCTACTCTTCTTATGTATTGTGTTGATGATACGTATTTGTCATACATTTCTCTTTTGTTTGTTGAGTAACCCTTTTTGGACAATTTTCTACCGGATCTTAGATGTCTTTTCATATAGCCTACTTGTGTTGCGAGTACATGGAGTTTCTCTTCCATTTTTCAAGCCTTCACACATTTGTACTTATGAGGAGTCCTTCATCTCCATTAATGGGATCGCCTTCTAGGAATTTAGTCACTTCTACTATTTCAAAGAAAATCACCGATCCACATCATTGATTAACTAAAATTAACTATAGATGGGGGATAATGATAGTTAATCTAATCTAGAAAAACATGTAAATACAATAAATAAATGTGTAGGAAATGACCCAAGTAACTAATATAATGAAAGAAGAAACCCTAATGTGTAAGAGGGAAGAGGAAATAAAGCATTTGAACAGAATATGCTCATAGGATTGTGTCGCAAAGATGACCGAAAAACATGGAAATGGTAATGAATGTGTAGAATCCCCAAAAAAGGATAGATATGGGTTGTCTATCTAGACTGGAGTGCTGGAGAAGGACTGGGAACCTAAGGGCACTCAGTCAGTAAAATGGGTTCCCTAATTTGTGCAAAAGCTCCAGAAATGATCTTCATAGGTTCGGTAGGTGGTCTAAAACCCTCACTATGTGTCACATTAGATTTATTGTACTATGCCAGGTGTCATTCCTAATCCAAGATGAAAGGAAGACCTGTAAAACCATAAACAAGCATCAATCCATAAAAAATAAAAATGCATATGATAGGGTTAGACTGACCTCAGTTGCCACAGGTGGTGGACTTCCTAACTCGATCATTGTACTAAATTCCATACCCAAATGTATTTGTGTGTGTGTGAAGCATGCCCTAGGTTTCTCTTGTGCCAATCAAACTTTTTGATGTAGCGAGCTAACTATGTGTAGAAAAATGTAATAGAATAGTACTTGAAATAGAATAGAATCCTCCCCCTATGTTGTGTGTGATGCAGATGTTCTAGCCTTGTGCCTTGTGATGGAGCTATGTGGATGTAATTGATCTCCAATGCAGTAGATGGATGCAACTCTAGGTAGATGATAGAAATGACTAGTGTTTGGTCCCTCATTATGTTCTCATAACTATATATTTATAGGTTTCTCTTGATCTGATTTTGTAATTAACCCCGAAATGGCCGACCGCCAAAAATTGGAGGGAAAGTTTAAAAAGGATCAAGGCACCCATGGTGGGACCAGGTCACCCATGGGCACCCCAGTACTATCATAGGCACCCCAGTCAAGGCTGAAATAACATGAAAGTGATAAAAAAAAATTGGGCATATATGTAGTATAAATTGGGAATGACGAAATAAAATAAAGCAAGATGGCCAAAATACGGGGGTTAATTAGTAATTTCTTCACTCAAAAACCCTATAAATAGTAGTATGAGACCGGGAATAAATATTGTCTAAAGTGTATGATTTTGTGTCTACATTTTCCTCCACTTTATGTTGGTGAGAGGAAGATCGATAATATAAAGTAGATAGAGATGTGTACCTAATGTCAATGTAGAGTGACAAAGGACTAGACAAAGTGTGGAGTGATAAAATATGATGGATCATGGAAACTAAAGATGAAAAATGCATTAAAAAGTGATGAGAGTGAACCTAGGGGGAACGTGTGTGCTGATGCTAATATGTATAGTGTACCTTCATGGTTAGTATGTGAAATGTGTTATCGTGAAGTGTTGTTTTTGATGTCATTGTTGTTGTTGTTTTTGGCCCAATTTGACTGATTGTTTCTCATACGGCTGGATTTGCAAGGAGAAAATGATCAAGTAGTCAAATATATATGTATATGTGTGTAAAAATGCAATGTAAAAGACACATGTATGTAAAAATCATGTGAATGTAAAATATGAAAATGAAAAGTGTAAATGGAACATGTGCATCTGATCCATGTCAAGAAAGAGAGTGTAGAAGGATATCTTGTACTGTCAGGTTTTTTAGGTGATCCAATGTCATAGGCCAAAGAAGTATAGGGAGGAATCACTCTATCTCCTCCAACCTTTAACTGCTTCCATGAATGTATGTGAAGATATATTTGTATCATCCTCAGTTATTTAGGCGATCCAACGCTGGTGGTATAATAAGTATTGGGAGGAATTTCGTTGTATCGTCCAACTGGAAATTTCTTCCCTAAATGCTAAGGACAACCATGTCATGTAAAATTTGTTGTGTATGGATTTTTTATACTAGTCTAAACTCACTCGTTGTATGTAAAACCACAATTCTAAGGGCTGAAAGTGCATTGAACTAAACTAGTGTAAATGTGTTGTGTAAACTATAAAACCCCAAATGATGCCCCCTCTTTGGGGGTGTATGCAACGTCGTTGATTGGAGAATGCAGCCCCAAAAGAGGACCAACCGCATAAACTCTGTAACTCCTCCCTATAGGGAGAAGGGAATGTGCTTGGTAGAAACCAAGGTGCGCACAAATAAGAAGGCTATCCAAAGACAAGTGTTAGTATGAACAAGCATGCATATAGAAATAATGTATAAGCTACGTAAATAGTGTAAAAGCTACCAAGAAAAGTAGTAATGTAAACACACAAGAAGATAGAGTAAGCCACCAAAGTGGGTTGCAAACATGGGACATAACTCATGATGTCACAAGACACATAAGGCCATAATGGCTACATACAACAAATAAGTGTGCACACCAAACATAGGGCAAAGCCCACATACAAATAACAAACAATGTAACAAATACATATGGAAACAAAGATCCCTACCTAAAAATGTTGCTCATGAAGCACCCGTTACCATGTTAGTAAGATAACTAGTATGCCAAAAGAGTATATAACCAAGGAATGTTAAGTGTTAATTACAAAACGAAACAATAGCACCTATGAGAGACAAATGTGCATGCCCATGGTGACTAGTGTAGGAAGGGTAGAATTCGAACATACATGCCGCATGTAAGAGACCCAAATCTATGATCACAACTAGAAAAATACATGAATGCGCATGTGCGGATGATATAGATAAATGACATACAATCAAGATAACTAGCATGTGTAATAAATTGACCATGAACAAGCAAAAGTAAACAAGAGTAAAAGCAACCATATTATGCAGTATATTGTGGATAGATGGAATGGAATGAAAAATGGAGTGATAGGAGCTGCATTCCCCCTGAGTGAATGGAAATGTATGCAGTGAGGTTCATTTAGTTTGTCCCCTCAGTAGTCAAGAATGAACCATAAATGAGAGTGCATCATCATGAAATGGTCGAAGTCTGTACTATGTCTCACGCATTGTGATGATTAAGTATGTGTGTAATAGTGATGATATACGACATAGAAAAGATGATATGTGCATGAACCCTATAGCTGAAGCGTATATCATGACATGATGAATGGATGAGTGATGATTTATCCCTAAGCATATATCACTATAAGATGAATAAATGAGTGATGATTTATCCCTAAGCGTATATCACTACAAGATGGATGGAGGAAGTGATGAGTTATCCTATAGCATGTGTCACTATCGTAGAAATGTCACATGATGAAAGTTCAAGTTGTAAATGTGTGGTGAGTGTAAGGTCCATTTGATTTGTAAACCCTCGACAATCGAGTATGAATCGAGGAACAAAATTGCGTTATAGGGTAGTGGGTGTAACAATTAGAATATGATATAGTATATGTGATGAAGATGATAAATGACCATGTGATGAGTAGATTATGTAAATACGGGGTGTGTAGAATGCAATGCTAAACATGGAAAATGTGTACAATGTAATGTAACGCTAGACTCATATGTGATGATAGCTAGTATAGTATATAGAAAAATTATGATTTGCAAACACATAGATTATGATGTAAGGGATGTGACTCGAGATGTAGTGGAACAACACTATGTATGGAATGTGATGCAATACATGTATATAGTCTAATCATGTATGTAAATTTTGATATGGACAATATGATTAATAGTATGTAATAATAGACAATAGAAGGATGATATATGCATAATGATGACTATGATAATGATGTATGATGCGCGATGTGTGATGAAACACAATGTGTAATTCCTATAGTGTAGTGTGTGGGGCTCATGTGTGGTAATCCCTCAATAGTCAAGTATGAACCGAAGCAAAAAGTGTTTCATCAGGTAATGGTCGATGCTTTAGAATGTATGATGAGTATGCTTATGGGAGAAGATTGATGTATGATGATGCGAGGCATGAGGGATGTGTTGACGCTTAGTATGAGGAAGGGAGATGTGTTGGATGTTATTCCCCTCAAGTATGTACATGATGGAGGTCTAGTCAAAAGACACTAAGTGGATCAATGTATGGAGTATTTTCCTTAACAAAAGTGAACGGACGTGATAGAGGAGTATGACTATCGATGCTTCATCAATCTGGATCCTAATCATCAACATATGTAGATTTTATAGCAAATGTTGGAATTAAAATTTTAACTTTAGGAGATGATTGTTGTGTATGACGTGGTGATGTGGTAGATACCTTTAATGGAGGAGTAGTGAGAGTGTCCTTAAGAGGTGGTTGCTTAGCTTGACTTGGTAATACAATAGATGACTTAGTAAGAGGACGTGATCTAGAGAAAATCGTGAGAAGTGATGGCTTGTTTTGATTTGGTAATGTTGTAGATGACTGAGTAGGAGGAGGTGGTGAAATAATTTTGAGAGATTCTTTCTTAGGTGACTCTTGACTATCTGAAGAAGGTGTATGAGAAGTGGTATGGTGATGCTCATTAGATGTAGAAGGAGCAAACTTAGGAGCCCATTGAGATGTAACATGATGTTGGGCAGTGAATGAGATAAACCCTTGATGCTCAAGATGCTTGACTCTACATTGTAAAGCATAGCAATCATTGTCATTATGTCCATTTATTCGATGATAATGACAATATGGGCGGCCCGATACTTTGTTATCCAATAAGGAGGATAGTAATTAGTAGGTGATAGCGTGATCAACCGGACTAAGGAGGCTGAGTGATAATGTCATGTTGTTTAGTATTACGCTCAAATATGAGAGGCATGGGTAATGGCATGATCTCGAGGTTTAGCAATATGAAATATAGTGGATATAGATAGAAGAGGAGATGTAGAGGGATAACAAACATGATCCTAAGAAGCGTCCTTAAGCTATTGGATTTCAAATTTGAGATATGTGATTGTGGATTCCATAGCCGTAAATTTGTCTTGAAATAAAGCATGTAAATATTGAATTGAATCCAATAGGGATTGATTATATGGAAACTCATTACGGTTGTTAAATAGACAAGAGAGCATAGGACTTAGTTCGTGTGTCGTGTATTTTCATCATAATACTTGGTGTCAGGGATTTTTGCAAACATCCTAGTAATTGAGATATCTATTAAGTAAATCAAATAAAGAAAATCTAGCAACCTTACGACCCATGATAGAAGAAAGATGAGGATCCTAAGCGTGAAAGACATAGGGTTCACAAAAATGATTAACTAAAATTAACTACAAATGTGGGATAATGATAGTTAATCTAATCTAGAATAACATGTAAATATAGTAAATAAATGTGTAGGAAATGACCCAAGCAACTAATCTAATGAAAGTAAAAACCCTAATGTGCAAGAGAGAAGAGGAAATAACTCAACATAATAGAAGATTCTTATAGGACTGTGTCATAGAGATGACTGAAAAAATTGGAAGTAGTAATGACTATGCGAGACTCCCCAAAAATGATAGATATGGGTTGTCTATCTGAATTGGAGTGCCTGAAGAGGGACTAGGGCACCTACGGGCACTCTGGTATGCAAAATGGGAACCCTGGTCTATGAAAAATCTCTAGAACTAATCTTCATAGGTTTGGCAAGTGGTTTGAAACCCTCGTTGTGTGTCATATCATATTCCATGTACTACGCCAAGTGTCGCTAATCGAAGATGAAAGGAATCCCTACAAACCGTAAATAAACATCAATCCCTAAAAAATAAAAATGCATATGATAGGTCAGATGACCTCAAATTTGCTAAAATAATGGACTTACTAATTAAGAACTACACTACATTCCATACCCAAATGTAGTTCTCTATATGTGTGTGAAGCATTCCCTAGGTTTCTCTTGTGCGATTACACTTTTTGATGTATCGAGCTAACTATGTGTAGAAAATTTTTATAGAATGGTGCATGGAATAGAATAGAATCATCCCCCTATGTTGTGTGTGATGCATATGTCTTATCCTTGTGTCTTTTGATGGAGCTATGTGGATGAGAGTGATCTCCAATGTAATAGATGGATGCAACTCTAGGTGGATGATAGTAGTGACTAGTGTTTGGTCCCTCATTATGGTCTCATAACTTTATATTTATAGGGTTCTCTTGATCTAATTTCATAATTAACCCCAAAATGGCTGACCACTAAAAATATAAGAACCTAAAATGGCTAGAAAGAGCCCAAAAAGTGGTGGGAAAGTTCAAAAGGATTGGGGCACCCATGGTGGGACCAGGGCGCCCATGGGTGCCCTAGTACTATCCTGGTCACCCCAGTCAAGGATGAAATAACACGAAAGTGATCAAATAGAAAGGGAATGTGTGTGGTATAGGTTAGGAATGATGAAGTAAAATAAAGCAAGATGGCCAAAAGACGGGGTTAATTAGTACTTTCTTCACTCAAAAACCCTCTAAATAGTAGTATGAGACCGAGACTAAATATTGTCTAAAGTGCATGATTTTGTGTCTACACTCATCTTGTGGATCCTCATAATCTTGTTGTGAGGGTTTTTATTCCTTCACTTCGTATGGACATTCCTTTAGTGAAGGATCCATACCCATACTCTGAAATTCCTAATCCAAAGGAATTACCTTTAGTTCTTGATCACCTATTTGCGAGACCTATGTCACACTTCAATTGTGGACCAACTTTAGATTTATTCATATTATTGCCTTTGGTTTCCTTCATGGAGTGGAAATACTTTCACTACACCATTTTTATTAGTCGTAAGGGCATAAACATTGTTCGATGTGGATGGACCTTCTTTAATCTACATGTGGAAGACCACATCATCAACAATCTTCTTGGATACTTCATAGATTTACTGATTTATTTACTAAAACCTTCTCTAAAGTCAATTATTTTCACTAGTGCTCTCTTCTTGGGGTGTTTTCTACTTCTTCCTCATATCTACTTCGGTCTTCCTAGTCTCCTTCTCTTTTTCTTCTTCTTCTAGAAATATTGCAGTTTGTACATGGGTATTGTTGGTCCTCAAATTTACACCCCCCTGTTGGGATGAAAACAATTCTCTCTAAAGAAGGGTGGAATTTTCTTAGGAATGGTGATAGACAGGGTGGTATGTCATTTTATAGCAGGGGAGGAGTCTATAACTTCCTTTGGGATTAAACTGCAGAGATGATTGAGGGGCACGTAAAAGGATATGGCCTTTTTCTTGATTTTTCTGGTCTTGCCTTGAACCAAGGTGAGAGAACATTCGGTGTAACCTAAAATGCAGAGAGGGGAGATGTGGCCTTTATTCCCTCCTATTTATTTTCAAATGATGGATTGATTTGGGACAAACATGGCCAAGGACACAATATTTCACTCTCACAAGTTGTCACACAAATTATTTTGTATGCTTATCACACCAAAAACATGTTACTAAAGATAGTTAATTTCAATTTCTCTTGGACTCTCTTAGTAATGTATTTAAGTCTAAAATATACCTTCATAAATTTTTAGATCAATTAGGTAGTAAAATGGAACAAATGGATGCTTTAAAATGGGGGATGGGGTCAATTATGGAAATTATGACTTCAAAAGGGGGAATCATAGGTAGATAAGTTCATTATGACACAACATTTAACACTATAAGTATCTTGTAATCATGGAAAATGCATAAAACTGGATCAACCAGTGATAATCTCAACTAAGAACTATTTGCATTCATTGAAGTTCAATAGATGCAAAGGATTCAATACAATCTCTAAAATACCTAACACAAGAGCTTGTGCAAGTATTTTAGTAAAGTGTTTATTGCTTCATCCCTCATACGCCTAAGATACACTCAAAGACTTATTAAAATATATTGACACAAAATGTTTATGACAAGGATTTTACAATCCAGTCCAATATTGTAGAGGGAAATCTCACAACAAAATATCAAACTTAATGACCAAGATATAAACATCAAGGAAGGATTTTGTGCATCACAATAATATCACTCATTAATGGACAATTCTAAAACATAGGACCACAAAACAATTAAAAACTCAAAGTGGACATACTTTATTCAGTTCTTGAATTTCTTAATAAGGGAACATCAAATGAATGCTCTCAAAGCTTATCAATGGTTGTACAATTGCAACCAAATTGGAACATAAGTTTAGGAAACTGAGATCAATATGCATTTCATGATGGAAACATACAATATTCACAATTACATCTCTAACCTTTTCAGAATTTGAAAGACTAAGCCCCTTTGATCTGAATACCAAAAATTAACTCCCTTAATTATGAGGACAATCCTCATACTTATATAATTTTATGTCTTCTTACAACCTGATTTTCCCCTAAAAACTTCAATGAACCATTCAAAAATACGTGAAAAATGAGCTCCATTTCTGGAAAATATCTTGTAATGAGTGAAGATACCTTTTTATTTCTTAATCTGATTTTGCTTCTAGATGCTTTGACATGGATATATATGTGGGATTTTTACTTTTATTGTTTAATCCTTTTTTGTCTTATTCATGTTGTCACCATCCTTCATGTCGTCACAAACTATCTATTCCCTCATGCCATTATTTTTAATTGATTTAACACCTACCCTTTTTGGGAATATGCTTTGGGAAATGGATAATAATTTATAATCCCTCGTGTTTGATTCTTTTTTGTGTGAATTTCCACTTCAAACCAAAAATCACCTTTTGGAAGATATTGATTTACTCTAGACCCATGCGAGTTTTCAGAATTGATTTCACATTCAATTCTGAAATGATACCTTACATAATTACTCCTAAATTTCATCCTTTTATAAACTCCCATTTTTCTCTCATAAGATCATATCTCCCTTCAAACATTTTGAGTGAAAAGATAATTTTTGTTCATTCTTCTCAAGCCATGGCAGAAGTAGAGCTAGGAACTAGCTTGAAAGAAATTTCTTTGGATACTTTGTGCTCAATATTTGACCTTTCTAGCAGACGATGACTTTTTTATAATGATCTTTGAGATTAAGGATAAGGTGTAGAATGATGGGCCATTAACACCTCATGTGGTTTGGGTAACAACTAATAAGAAGGCTCATCAATATGACTCCCTTCTTTTCTATCTTTCAGGTCATGTATTATCATTTGTTTCATGTGGAGGACCAAAAAGCTCCTGAACTGCTGAAGAAATTTTGGCTCTACTTCTAGCTCACCATTAACAAAAACATCATTGATATATCTCCTTTATTCTTCAATGAATAATTGGCAGAGAAAGAAATTCCGCCACTACCTATGAAGCATCTGTTGATGATCCTATAGAGGATATATCATGGATTTCCTATAAAATCGCCATGATGGAACAAAAACTTGCTCGTCTTGAAAAATCACCTGTGAAATATTATTTTAGGAAGGCCCCTAAAGTGTCGTCACCTTACATGAGGATACGCAAATGGGGCGCACCTAATCCAACTTGTGCAATTCAGCCCATTTCTATGGATGAACCTGAATTTTCCCCCATGACACCAACTAATATTCTTGGGTCTTCCTCATCTTTGAAAGCTACTACTCGGTGATGTACCAAGTCCTACCTCAAAGGTGGTTCTGACCTCCATGAATGGGTCTCCTCCTATGGGAGGAAATTGGAATTAATCAAAATATTGGAGGATCCCAAAAAAATATTTCAAAGCTCCTAGAACTAGGCATGTCTCACGACCTTGCAAGGGACATCCTGAACATTCACATTGCTCAATACTACAAAGAATTGAAGTTCAAGAAGAAGTGTATGCTGAATCAAATTCCTCTTTTTGCAGAGGAATGTGTAACCATTAATTAATATTGTACCTCTTTTGTAAGATCCTCTCTTTTTGTATATGCATATTATAAGCTATGTGAATTTTAAGGGTCGGGGCCACTATAGAATCCCCATTTTGTTTGTATTACATAATATGCTTCTTTTATTGCACTTGTCATCTCAATAATTACTTTTCATAATCTTGAATTTATCCATATATATCATAACAATCATCTCTAAATTCATATTTTATGATTTGAATATCTATAGTAAAGTTGTTTCTTTTCTAAGTGCCCTACAACTATTTTGGAACCCGCGGGTACTAACCTTCGTGATAAACCATCCCATGTATTTCATTTGCACTTACTCTTTACCCGCAAACTTTCAATTTCTTCCCCGATGTTCCGCTGCCCTTTGGAAAATATTTTGAGTGTCCCTCGGATATTGTTGGAACTTATGAAATCTTGACTACTTTGTTAAACCTATCGAACACTACTCTAGTGTGTTGCAGCTTTTGTTATACAAATGCCTTTCCCTTTCTCTTGTGATTAGCGGTATATGTCATCCCTTGTTGATTTTATCTTATGTTGCAACCCATAGAACATTAAGTTCTCCATCCGTGTAATAACAAGTTAATACATTGTGGATTCCTTAGAGTTGAATATTTATGCCCATCCTCCAATTTGTTAAAAAATTTATGGGGAAGGCATGATCATGGATATTTAAAAGGGTGTTTAGTGACAAGGTGTCATATGCAAGTTTGGGTCTATAAAAATACGAAGCACTCTATTGAAAAATCAACTAGGGAGGGCTCAAAATGAGCACCAACATTGGCTCCAGCTTGGGGATGGGCACCCCTTATGGGTGTCGCAAGAACATAGACTAGTCCAGATGCCTAATCCATTGGGAAAGGAGTCAAGGGAACCAAATACATAGGAATTTTTTGAAAGGAGACAATACAGTCTTGAACTATTCTAATTGCTTCACCACTAC
Source organism: Taxus wallichiana var. yunnanensis (assembly GCA_018340775.1). Lineage (NCBI taxonomy): Eukaryota > Viridiplantae > Streptophyta > Pinopsida > Cupressales > Taxaceae > Taxus > Taxus wallichiana. The sequence continues at coordinate 833,567,145 of CM031234.1, forward strand.
TTGGTTATATCCAGAAAAAGCATCCAATGTAGATAGCAACTCTGACCCTAAAACCTTTTGTGACATGTTTCCATATTAGGTAATGGGTAATTATCCTTAATCGATTCCTTGTTCAGATTTCTATAATCCACACAAAGTCTTATGTCCCCATTATTTTTCCCGACTTGATGCTACTTGAATTGTCCACCCAATAAAAGTATCTAGTGGGTTGAAATATTCTACCATCTCATAGTTTAGTCAACTCTTCCCAAATTTTGGTTATGAGGAGGGATTGATGGTCCTTTTCTTCTGTATGAAGGGCTTGGAGTGAGGCTCCAAGGGTATCTCATGTTGAAACAAGTCCTCTCTATAAGCTTTCAATTGAATAAGACCATGTCAGATGATCTTGGTATTTCTTTAGCAACTTGGTGTAAGTTTTCTTTTTTTTCTTTATTCATACTACTCCCCAACCACACTTTTCTTGGGTTTTGAGAAGTTCCCAAGTTACATTCTTTAACATATCTAGATGCACAAACATATTTTCTTATAATTCGGTCTGTACTATCAAAGTTTGATTCCAAGATGACTAGTCCTCTAGGAATGACATTTGTCTTTAGCTGGATTATATATTTTCCAAAGAGAGTCTCCTTTCCTTCACACATTTCCACCATGGGTTCAAGATCAATGAGATGATTATTGAACTCACCTTTACAAGTTAAAAACCTTTGAATTAGAGCATCATCCTAAAAACCTACCAATATTGAATGTTGTCGGGAACTAAAGGTTATACTAACACTTCTACTTCATAGTGGTAACAGGGGGACATAACTTCATTGTTATCTGTGATGCCATAATAGCCAACTTTTCAGCTATTGTATTCAAATATCTCTTATGATAAAGAATATTAAAAGAATCAAAATATTCTATGGAATCCAAATTTCCATGTTTATAATGCTTCAATCTCTTATTCTTAGTGGCATACAACTAGTATAACTTTCTTTACAACCAGCTTTGAATCTCCTCTGACAATGATGTCCTTTATCCCATGGTTCCATGCAATTTTTAAAACAAGGAGTAGTGCCTCATATTCAACAATGTTATTAGTACATTCAAATTTCAAATTGAAAGCAAAGTTAAAAGAAACCTGATTTGGAGAAGTCATAACCACTCTAGCTCCATTTCCAAATTTAGAACATGCCCCATCAAACATCACAGTCCAAGAGGCATCGGAATCTTCTAGGTGTGTGTTAGAGTCCACTCCATGTTCCTTACAATCCACAAATCCTATGAAATTTCCCAAATCAGTGTTAACGAACAATACCTCATAAGAAGCATTCATAGGATCTTAAATAAGATGAAGCATTTTCTTTTCTCCATGCAAATTGACTAGTTTCCCCTCCAACGGTATAAAGGCGTATGAAATATCCATCTAAAAACTACCTCCTACACTAGCAGCCAACTTTCTTGATAGAAACATGCCCCACTTACAAGGGAAATCCACTATAATTGTGTTCCTGGTCAAATATTTTCCAGGGTAGGCAGAAAGTTGTACCACTAAACCTTTGACATACCCTATAACCGATACTTCCATTAAATCCATAGCATAACAAGTCCCAAAGGTTGTTGTTATCTTGATATTTAGATCATTCATAACCTCTAAAGGAATGAAATTACATGAGGCTCTTGAATTAAACATAAAATTATGAAGGAGCCACCCATAGAAAAATTAAAATAGAAAAGAAAGATCCACATGCAATTGGGATTCAACCAAGGATGTGCCTAAATATACTTCTGGGGATTCTTCCATGTTTTTTATTTTTCCTTTATATCAATCTTTGCAACACTTGGGGAAGTTAATACATTGCTTACATCCCTTTAATTGACAACCATATCATCCTTCACCCCAAGTATCCAAATGCTCTTTTTCTATGTTATGGGATTCTAAGGAATTCTACCATAGGGACTGCCACTTTATCGACTTAGAATTTGGGCCATGTCGCACATGATATACTTCGGAAATTTTGCATTAGAGGTAAGGGTAACAATTCTTTATATTAGGATGTTATCTTTTATAGCTTGGGCAGTAGTAGAGGTACTTGGCTTTGAAGCATTGGTAGGACCCTTATCAGGCATAGTTTTCTTAGGAGCATCCTTAGGGATATTGGTCAAGATAGGAATTTTTGGTTTAGCAAGGACAAACCCTTTGACTGTCTATTTCGAAGGTTATACTCCTTTTCTTGAGCAACTACAACATTCATTAACAACTACCTATCTTCTTCAGAAGGGATCCCACCATCATAATTCTTGATCATTAGATCTCTTAAGTACTCAAAGTCATGATTTGGAAGCTCAAATGACTAGGCCATATCTATATCAACATTAACAATAGAAGGAATGGAAAATACCTGATTTATGCAAACCCAAAAGTCTTCCACAGTTTTAGCATACAAGATATTAGTTGAAGTAGCTCCTGACATTGGATCTTTTGGGCATTCCATCATGCATATGTCATCAAAATCAACTTCATCAATGAAATCATCATTTCCAATAAGTGGTTCACAAGGGGAATGTGGAAATAAACACTTATCACACCAATCCAATGATGTGATCTTCTTCCACTAATGTAACTCTTGTTATCAATGGATCAAGGATTGTTTTACTCTCTTTATAAGCATGTTGCTTATTTCCTGAAGGCATGAGTCATTTTCCTCTATCATCGTCTTGGTGTTCTACCTTGGGCCTAATGTTGAACATGAGAAGATGAAGCCAATCCTTTCTTTTCTCTAGCCAACTTGTAGGAAATTTATTTGATCAAGCTTTGGCCAAGGTCTTAACCACTTCCTCTAAATCCATTATTTTACTAGGTTGTGGCTTCTCAGGATTAATCAGCTTAACACCTTCCCTCTTTGGAGGTTTTCCTGTGCTTTGATATTATTATCAATTTGGACAGCCATAGAGAAATCCTGCCTCAAGGTTCTAGGGTTCTTATCCCTTAGGTAATATGTTGTTTTTTTTTTATCAAAAGCGTCTGAGTATTTGATCAAGAAAGATTCATCACTAGGCCTTAGATTAATAGGAAATCTAGTTAAGGTTTTATTAAACCTGGTGTTAAAGTCTTGCACACATTCATTTGGATTTTTATTTATATTTTCAAACTCAATCAAGAGAAACATGGGATCAATTTTATCACCATATTGTAGCTTGAAAGCATTTTTCATTTCCTTCCAGAATCAATTGAATTTTCTAGCAGAAAATTATACGAGTCCCTAACATCTTCCTCTAGAGTATTTATGAATAACTTGGCATACACATCTTCATGTTCTACTTTAAATTCATCCATAAAATTTTGGAAAAATCTAACATGATGATCTCCACTTATAGAATTATTCCCTTGAAGTCTAGACAATCTATTTTTTATTTCACGGGTTATTCATTTGGATAACCCACTATCCCCTAAATTTTTATTGGTCTATAGGTATTAACCAAAAAATGAGCCCTTGGTGGAGGTTATGCCATAGTATTTAGTGTATTTTTTCACAAGGATTGAAATGGTGGGGAACTGGGGGTTTTGAGGCATAGGGGTATGATCCACAAAATATGAATCCTTCAAGGATTTAGTTTCACAAAATGCTTTATTCTTAGGAATCAACAAAGGAGGAAGATGAATAATGCCTTTGTTTCTCATAAGTGTAGGACCCTCTTGAAGCAAAGTATAGCAGGTTAGTCCGAGGGATATCTGATTTAAAGTTGTCGGACATGTTAGAATAGTCTTACACTAAAAGCCAATCACATTTAGAAGTTTGAAGAAATTTCTCTTTTGACCTTTGACCATCCATTGGTTTCCATATCTCCTTATTTCTTGTATTGGTATTTTCTAGCTCTGGAAGCAACCTTCCTCGGTAGGATCGAATTGAAGAAGGGTCTTATTCCTTCTAGCTTTTCGTAATGAAAATTTAATAAAAAATGATTGGCACTGGTGTATGCCATATTTTATTTTGAAAAGATGGAGCTACCACTAAGGTCTTGCACCTTAGATTTGTAGATTAACTCAAAATAGATCTTAAGATACTTGGTTTTACATATTAGCTCACAAAGATTTGTAAATCTTTGTGAATTTTCCCACGCCTTTCCCAATGGAGTCAAATTTAATGGAAAGTTTGCTTATATTGAGAGAATATTGGGAAAAACACGTTCGGATGGACTACATTCTGGAAAATATTTGTAGAGGGAAGAAACATGAACCCCAATTTAAATGTAACATCCAATATTGTTTCCAAAGGCTTATATTTATCTAAAATCTAGGAAATAAGTCCCCTAAAATGGTGTCGAGGTGTGTTGGTCCTCAAATTTGCACCCCCTGTAGAGATGACAATAATTCTAAGGAAGGGGAATTTGATTAGGAATGGTGATAGATTGGGTGGTATGTCATTTTTAGCCGGGAGGAGTCTATCACTTCCTTTTGGATCAAATCGGGATGATTGATGGGCATGTACAAAGGTGATGGCCTTTTCCCCGCTTCTTTTGGTCTTGCCTTGAACCAGAGTGAGAGAAACCGTTGTATAACCTAAAATGCAAATGGGGATATTGGGCCTTTATTCCCTCCAGTTTCTTTTCAAATGATGGATTGATCTGGGACAAACATGTCCAAGGACACAATATTTCACTCTCACAAATTTTCACATAAAGTATTATGTATGCTTATCACACCGAAACATGTTACTAAAGACAATTAAGTTCAATTTCTCTTGCATTCTCTTAGTAATGGAATTAAGGCTAAAATACACCTTCAGTGATGTTTAGAGCAATCAGGTGGTAAAATGGAACAAATGGATGCTTTAAAATGGGGGGGATGGGGTCAATTATGGAAATTATGACTTCACAGAGGGGGAATCATAGGTAGAGAAGTTCATTATGACACAACATTTAACACTATAAGTATCCTGTAATCATGGAGGATGAATAAAACTAGGTCAACTAGTGAGAATATCAACTAAAAACTATTTGCATTCATTGAATCTCAATAGATGCAAAGGATTCAATATAATCTCTAAAATACCTAACACAAGAGCTTGTGCAAGTATTTTAGCAAAGTGTTTACTGCTTCATCCCTCATATACCTAAGATACACTCAAAGGCTTACAAAAATCTATCAGTACAAAATGTTTATGACAAGGATTTTATAATCCGGTCCAATATTGCAGAGGGAAATCTCACAACACAATATCAAACTTAATGACAAAGATATAAACATCAAGAATGGATTTAGTACATGACAAAGAGACATAGTAAACAAAATACTACATCTAAAGAATATCACTCATTAATGAACAATTCTAAAACATAGGACCCAAAAAGTAGAATTAAAAACTCAAAGTGGACATACTTTATTCAGTTCTTGAATTTATTAACAAGGGAACATCAAATGAATGCTCTCAAATCCTATCAATGGACTATAAACTTGCAACCAACTTGACACATAAGTTTGGGAAACTAAGATCAATATGCATTTCATGATGGAAACATACAGTATTCACAATTACATCTCTAACCTTTTATGAATTTGAAAGAATAAGCCCCTTTTCTCTCGAATACCAAACATTAACTCCCTAGTTATGAGAAAATCCTCATACAATTTGATGTATTCCTATAACCTTATTTTCCCCAAAAAACTTCAACTAACCATTCCATAAATAAGTGGAAAACAAGCTCCATTTCTGGAAAATATCTTGTAAATGGTGACGATACCTTTTTCTTCTTAATCTACTTCTTCTTCTAGATGTTGATATCGATATATGCAAGATTTTTTTACTTTTATTGTTTAATCCTTTTTGTCTTATTGATGTTGTCACCATCATTCATGCGTCCCATCACAAACCGTTTATTCCCTCATGTCGTTATTTTTAACTGATTTGACACCTACCCTTTTAGGGAATATGCTTTGGGAAATGAATAATCATTTATAATCCCTTGTGTTTGATGCTTGCTTTGTGTGAATTTACGCTCTAAACTAAAAATCACCTTTTGAAAGATATCGGTTTGCTCCAAACCTATGTGAGTTTTCAAAATTGATCTCACATTCAATTCTGAAATGATACCTTACATAATTACTCCCAAATTTCATCCTTTTATAAACTCCCATTGTTCTCTCATAAGATCATATCTCCCTTCAAACATTTTGAGTGAAAAGAGAATTTGCGTCCATTATTCTCAAGCCATGGCGGATGTAGAGCTAGGAACCATATTGAAAGAAATTTCTTTAGATACTTTACACTCAATCTTTGATCTTTTTAGCCTGGACGAGGTATTTTTGAGAATGCTCTTTGAGATTGAGGATCAGGTGGAGATTGATGGGCCATTAACACCTCGCATGCTTTGGGTAGCACTAATAAGAAGGCTCATCAAGATGACTCCTTCTTTTATGTCATTTAGGTCATGTATTATCATTTTTTTCGTGTGGAGGACTAAATAGCTCCTAAACTGCTAAAGAATTTTTGGCTACACTTCTTGCCCGCCATTAAAAACATCATTAATATATCTCCTTTATTCTTTAATGAAGAATTGGTAGAGAAAGAAATTCCTGCCTCTTCCTATGAATGGTATGTTGATGATCGTGCGGAGGATATATCATCGATTTCCTACATAATCTCCACGATGGAGAAAATAATTTCTCATCTTGAAAAATCACATGCAAAATATTCTTCTATGAAGGCCCCTAAAGTTCTGCCTCCTTACATGAGGAGACACAAACGGGGCGCACCTAATCCAACTTGTGCAATTCAACCCATTTCTATGGATGAACCTGAATTTTCCCCACAAAGACCAACCGATTTTCTTGGGTCTTCCTCATATTCAAAAGATACTATTCGGTGGGGTACCAAGGCCTACCTCAAAGGTGGGTCTAACCTCTTTGAATGGGTCTCCTCCTATGGGAGGAAATTAGAATTAATCAAAATCTTGGAGGGTCCCAAAATAATATTTCAAAGCTCATGGAACTAGGCATATCTTGCGACCTTGTGGGGGACATCTTGTACATTCACGGTGCTTAAGACCACAAAGAATTGGAGTTCAAGAAGAATAAGTTGTTGAATCAGATTCCTCCTTTTGCAGAGGAATGTGTAACCATTAATTAATATTGTACCTCTTTTGTAATATCCTCTCTTTTTGTATATGCATATTATTAGCTATGTGAATTTCAAGGGCTGGGCCCCCTATAGAATCCCCATTTTTTTATTACACAATATGCTTCTTTTTATTTCATTTGTCATCTCAATAATTACTTTTCATAATCTTGAATTTATCCATATATAGCATAATAGTCATCTATAAATTCATATTGTATGATTTGAATATCCATGGTAAAGATGTTTCTAATCTAAGTGTCATGTGGCTATTTTGGAACTGCGGATTACTAACCTTTACGATAAACCTTTCTACAGCTTTCATTTGCACTTACCCTTTACCCAAAGACTTTCAATTTCTTCCTGATGTTTCATGGCCCTTTGGTGAAGTTTTTGAGTGTCCCGTGACTATTGTTGGAACCCACAAAGTACTCGAATCCTTTGTTAAACCCACCAAACACTACTCCAAAGTGTGCCAAAAAAAAATTCATAAGACCACCTTTCCCTATCTCTTGTGATTAGTGATTTGTAACATCCCTTCTTTCTTTTATCTTCTGTTGTAACCCACGGACATTAATTTCTCCATTCCATGGAATACCAAGCAATGCATCATGGATTCCTTAGAGTTGAATATTTATGCCCATCCTCCATTTTGTTAAACTTGTTTAGGGGAAGGGATGATCATGGATATTTAAAAGTATTTTTAGTCATAAGATGACATATGCAAGTTTGGTTCTTTAAATAGTACAAATAACTCTGTGGAAAATTCAACTAGGGAGGGCTCAAAATGAGCACCAATAGGTACCTCATCGGAATTTTTCATTTTTAGAACCCATATGACACATATTTCTTATGTTGTTTAGGGGAGTCTTCTATCTCTTATAAGTGGATGATTTTCCCTTTGGGTTTTCCTCCATTACTTGATATCCTTATTGTACATGGGTACCTCATCAAAGTAGGTACTTGAGATCCATTTCTCTTTCTAACTTTCCATGCCTCATCCTAAGCTATGATGAAGGGGGGTATTGGTGTGAGGGGTTTCATTTACCTTTTATTAGGTTTTTTTCCTCACACATGGTGATTCATCTCACCTTAGGTGAGTCATAGGTCTCTAGGTTATCATTAGGAGTTATATGATGCATGAAAAATTCATTCATATAATTTTTCATATGCTTCAAAGACGTACGTCGCTGTGTGTCTTACGTCATATATGAGTTATATTCTATTTATGAATTGTAACTCCTTTCTCCATTATGGAGGTGTGATGATTCCATGCATTGGGAGTTACACAACACTCCTATTTGTAATCCATTTTTGATCTATGAGAATGAGTAGACTCTTTTCTTGCATGTACAATTTTTTGGTTGTTGATTTCTTACTTACTACTTATAGCTACATCACATTTTGTTCAAGTGTAGCTTTTTTGATGTGTATGTTTTTTCTTGATCATCGTGTTCTCTCTCTCACACACGGTGTCTAAGATACTTATAGGATAAAATTGGAAATAAAAAGTTGGGTCATGTGTTGTCTAATGTCTAGAATTAAAGTGTCCATTTGAGAAAATAAAATGTCAAGAGTACCAAAATGGATAAAGCATGGTAAAAGAAAATGTAGTGTTGTTAATGTCTAGTTTTCTTACTTAGGAATCATGCATATAATAACATACTTAGAGGAATGATATAAGTAGTAAGTTTTTGCTTTTACGACTAAATTTTCCCCACTTTATTCCTGGTTAATGAATATTCAAGAGCATAAAGTAGCTAAGAAGATTATACCTTGTGAAATCCAAAGAGAGTTGTAACCGATATCGTTCCAAATGATTATTGTGTAAGATATCTTGCCAAATGGAGATTATAGAATGTGTATTGTGGAATCTAGAAGAGGATAAGAATCTTAGGGGTGACCTCATGTGTATAGTAGAAATGATGCCTACATTTGTTCCTTGGATATTGACTTTATCAAAGCGTTTTGTGCTTGAGATTGTTCCTTGTTCCATTTGTGTGTTTCCTTTCATTGGAGTAAGGTCATACCTACAAAATACGATAAGTGTAGTCAATTCCCATGATAAATGAAATTAAACTTCAACTTAGTAAATGTGAAAATAGATATGCATATTTAAAATCAAGTGAATCAAGGATAAAGTACACTTGTGTGCTGTGAGAGAGAAGAGATATAATTATTCATGTATGTTTTCTTCCTTGGAGATGTTTGGAATGGTACTAAGGATTTGAGCATCATGTTGCTAAACTAAGGATCTGAGTGTCATGTCACTAAACTAATGGTTTATGTGTCTTATCACCAAGTGAAGAGTATTAGGAGATTTCTAGGATTTTCCCTCCAACCATTAATGCTTCCCCATGGATAAGTGCCCTTGCAATTAGTCACAAACCCAATATAAATTGTTCATAGATGATCCCAAGAAACTAGAGTTATTAGTTCCATTGCCCAAATTATGTAACTTTCCCCGATTTATTTCCTATTGTTCTGATAGTAACTTCAAACTAAGTATATACTATTAGAAATCAGAAAATATTGTCATTGGAACCCTTTTGATCTTGTAATGTTCTTATTTCTACCACAGGACAAAACCATGCAAGTGGGACACTAGCACCCACCGCTCATGTCTATTTTGGGCGCTTCTATCCCTACACTAATTTTGGCCTAATTCTGATTTTGAACCTATTGCTTATCTCTTGTTTTTTTATTTTGTTGTGTACCATTATTTTTTTAGTCTCTAGACTACTGAGAGGATGAAATAGTCACTCGATGATTTCCCCCACTCATTTGTGGTGCATGAGTTGAACCAAGGTGAGTGTGGCCCATACGAGGAAAGTTAAAATTTATGTTCACATATGAAATAGAAATCCTACAGGAGAATAGGGAATGATCATGGTGATGACCATGACACATGAAAAATAATTGGAAAGGCAATCCAAAAGTGTTAGACATAAGCAAATGTAGCAAAATGCAATAGAAACTAGTAAAAAAATGCATTAATATGAAAAAAGACACAAGGAGTAGTTGGTTGAATACATGGGACACCACTCAAGATATTACAAGAAACTCAAAGCCTTCAAGGATATATAATAAAAACACTAATCAAGCATAGGGCATAGCCTCAAAACAAAGAAAATTAACACACAAACATATACAAGATACAAAAAAATCAAATAACCATGGTTTAAAGTAGGCCTTCAAGACCAATGCTACAAATGAAGCACCCATTAGCATATTATAAAAATTGATAGTATGCAAAAATTTATACAACTATAAGTAAGAATAAAAATATTATAAATTACAATGATAGAACCTGAATATAGAGAAAATATTAAAAGGTAGATGCCCCAAGGAACCTTAGTGGGACTATTAGGGAACAATGACAAGCATCATACATCATGTAAGAACATGTATGTAATATGCATTCACCTCAATAGTACCATGTGAACGCACATGTGTGTATGGAAAAATATAAAGCATACTATGAATCAAAGTAACATGGTAAGAAAGGTGCAACATAAAATAGTATAAGCAAGCAAGAGTACATCCAATCAAGATCTAAGCTAGTATTTTTATGTTTTTGTAAATATGTGAACATGAAATAGAAAAATATCATAGTGGAATAAGGTTACCTCCAGGTGTATGGGTGTAAATTGATGTCCATGTAGGAACGTTCTCCTCAACAATCGTGTTTGAACCTAGAACAAGAGTGCATCATCGGGTAGCAAGGGGGGAGTAATATGCCCCAATGTGTGAATGTTGTAGTGATATAAATAATGAGGGTAAGGGGAAAGTTCCCACTATCTGCTAGTGTGATGGAGGTATGCATGTGATCATGATCAAATATTATATGCCCAGTGAGGGAGTACATGTGGAGAGAGAGACCACAAAATGGGCTTATATATGTCATGGGTGGTGTGTGTCCTTGGTGGATACCTATGCCTATGAGGTGGAATATGAGCCCGATGTATCCGATGTGAGTGAGGAGTAGAAGCCATATGTGGAGAAGATATAAGTGTATGTGTAAAAGTAGCACTAGGAGTATTATGTGTCAAATCCATGGGGCCATCATGAGGATATGTAGGAGTAGGTGCACTAGTGATAGAAGTGATTGAAGGCGTAACAATAATAAGAGCCAATGATAAAGGAGTTCATTGTGGGATTCGTAAAATAGTGATAATGTGATGTTAATGTACAAATTTAAGGAACAAGTTAACTCGGATGGTACGCTTTTTAGAAGCCCTAAGCCAAGGGAGTCCTAAGCCCTTGTCACAATGTGCAGCTACAAATCCAACATTTAATGATATAGGGATAGTGAGAGGCCCAATATTGATAGCAAGAATGACATTTCCCATGAGAAGTGGGTGACTTGTGAGTCATATGAGATAATGAAAAATAAATAGCTTGTAAGAGAGATAGAGATCATGCATTGCGCTTGTAAGTAAGGTGCATCATAACATTTTTAATACCATGAGGACCAATAGAAGCATCAATGTGTAATCTATGTAATGAAAAAGAGGCATGAAAATAAGCACCAAGAAAAGTAATGACATGTGAAGGAATATTAGCAGTAGCTACATACACCTAATTAATCACTTTTCATCTTTTATACCATTACTAACATTTCCTTGTGCGGATAAGGGTCATGATGCATATATTTCTAGAGTGGGTACCTTAAGGGGACGACCGGGAATGGGAATGGTTATTTACGTAATCGGTATTGGTTAGAGACAGTATATAGAGAGAGTTTAGCTATTTATTCTTGACATTAGTTTTCCATGCACTAATTGTGCTTTTCCCCTTAGGTCTCACATACATTACATTAAGAACTTCTTGCTTGCATCTCACCACTTTGCACCTTGTTTATCCATGTCCATGATCTATGACACCTTTTTATCACTTTTCATGACACATTATTTATTTTTATCATCAATGTAGACTTCGAATATTTTATGTATGAGGTCATGAAAGATATGTGTCATGGCAAGTTAATATATTGCACCAACATTTTTAGTCCAAAGGGCATCTTTACAAAACAATAGGTTCCTCATTCTATAGTGAAGATAGTATTGTGTTGATATTCATACTCCTTTATTAGCACAATACTACCTTCACTATAGAATAAGATAACTATTGTTATGTAAAGATTACATTTGGACTCAAAAACTTCGGCATAACATATCAACATGCTATGGTACACATATTTCATGACATCATACATAAAATATTTGAAGTCTATGTTGATGATAAAAAGATATAGTGTGTCACAAAAAGTGAGAAAAATGTGTTGTAGATCATGGACATGGATAAACAAGGTGCAAAGTGGTGAGATCCAAGCAATAAGTTGTGAATGCAATTTTTGTGAGACATAAGGGGACAAGGACAAATAGTGCGGGGAAAACTAAGGCCAAGACCAAATAGAGACACTCTTTATGTGTATTGTATCTAAACCATAATTATTATGTGAATAACCATTCCCCATTCCTATAAGTCCCCTTAAGGTACCCACTCTAGAAATAGATGTATCGTGACCCTTATCTCGCATAAGGAAATTGTTATTAATAGGTATGAAAGATAAAAAGTGAAAAATCAGTGTATATATAAGATCAAAAAGAAATCCAAGAGGATGATATGAAGATGGAGGAGGAGGAATAACATGATAAGCATGATTCAAAGAGGATTCATGAGATTATTTTTCATGCTTAGGTAAAGGATCATTGAAGATTTTAAGCTTGTCATTGTCATTAGTAGATTTAGGAATAGAAATAGTAGATTCAGAAACTCAATGTCATGATTGTTAATCAGATCTTGGATTAGATGTCTAAGCTTAAAACACTTGTTAGTAGAATGGCCATTTCATCTATGGTAATCAAAATGTGCATTTTCATCAAATTTATTTCCATGAGGCCTATTAGGATTGAACTCAAGAGGAGACGGAAGAGAAATTAGATTTCTTTCTAGGAGTTTAAGTAAAAAAATATGGTGGATATGGAAAATTAGTAAAACATTCAAAGTGTGTAGGTTGTAATTGGAGATTTATAGGTTGAGATATAGCATTGATAGTAGGCTTAGGTTCACTAGGCTTGCCCTTGAAGGCATATTTGTTTAGGAACTTTTTATTAGATGAATAAAAAATATTAGCACTGTATTTGAGTTTTCCCAAATAAAGTAGCTTGATTTCACGTTTTTTCAGAGTATGATATAGATGATAAAAAAAGTGAAAAGATTCAATTAGCATATATTCTTGTAAAGGAGGTAATAGGGTTTGGATAAAAATAACTTGTAATTCAGATTATTCTAAGACATTTTTCATTTTAGAAATATTAGTCTTATAACGCAAAACATAGTCACTAACGTGTTCATTAGCTCTTTGCCTCATTTTGGCCATTTTTTCATATGATATATTCATTCCAATATTCATAAAAAGTGATAAAAATAGATTTGTTAAAGGAGTAAAATATCTAATGGAGTGCAAAGGAAAGTCATAAAACCATCGCAAGGCATAGTCCTGCAAGCTCTTAAGGAACAACATAGACAATAAGGTGTCATCACAAGCATAATCCAAGCATACAACATGAAATGATCGAAGGTGCTCTTGGGGATCTCCATGGACATCAAAGAGAGGAAACTTAGGTGAGGAAAAATTGGGAGAGATTGGATAATAAGAAACCTCAGGTGCAAGAAGACTATGAAGAAGAAGTGAAGAATCAAGAGATGGAGAGGAAAAAGAAGAGGCATGTTGTAATTGATGAATTTGAGCTTGCAAATCATGATACAAAGACTCTAAGGCATGGGTGTTGTTGGTTTCTCAAACGTGCACCTACGTCTCATATCTCAAAAGGGCCGAGGTTTTTGAGACCACAATGGAACCGTCCCCAAGTTGTGGGACCTTGCAAGCTTGGGACGGATCTCCGAGAAGTCCAGTTCCTCTATCTATTTCTACTTCTACTGCTACTCCTAGTGTTGAAAGGGGAAACTAAGCTAAGAATGCCAAGGGACCAGGGAAAGAAGGATAACGTGAATTAAACTACACTAAAAGGTGATAGCACCAGAAAAGAGGGATGAACTCTTTATGTTCTAAGCAAGAATGACAGGTAATGTGTGAGAGGAGGCTAGGCACGAGTAGCACAGCAAAACACACATTCACCAAATTGTTCTTATGGAACACAACCAAATATGGAACTGTAGGGGACCTGAAGTAGCACAACAATACACAATGCAAGAGAAGAGGCAAGAAGAAGGAATGCAAACACATTAGGACAGAGAATAGTCACAAAATGATGCTTCTATTACTTCCAAAATGCACAAATCTGTTATAATGATAAGGAGGCCAATATCCACATGCAAGAGCCAAATATGGAGGTCTGCAACTCAAAATACATAAAATATGGAGTCCTTAGCAACATGCGTAAGGATCCAGAGTGTCCAACATAACAAATGAGCCTTGATCTTACATTTATAGATGAATCCATGGAGGAAGAAAGGAAAAAGGAGGGAAACCCCGAACTTGAAACACAACCACCAAAAAAAAGCATTCAATATTTGTAAATCCACTTAGAAATCAGTGAAATACACTTCACCATGCCTGTTTGACATGTTGAAGACAAATAAGGGTGGATCATGCCAAATTGGGTGGTTGGAGCAATTAGATCTTCTCATCAATGTTCGAGAGACGTTTTCCTATTCCTCACCTACCAAATCCACCAGAATTTGAATTTTGAATTTTTGGCACTGTAGTTGATGTCAGTAGCTCTCTAAGAAGTCTAGGTGCGTGCCAATTTGAGCGTTGTAGCTGATGATATGACCGTCAAGATTTCAAAGTCGTCGGCGTACGTAAGATACATAGCGCGTCTTTGATTAGGCCGAGATGGTGGCCAAATGTATAACTATTCATCGCTTTCGCCATGTGTCAATCATTCATTTGTTATTCAAGGATTTGGCACCTGTTGGTACACTTGACTAGTTGCACGCGACACACTTAAGTGTGTCAAAAGATGATATGGCACAGAATGACGCACGAGAAAAAATAGAGGAAGGCACGGAGAGGGCGCGCGTGATGCACTCGGGAGATGAATCAAACCGGTGAGTAAAGAACATATGGTTAAGGCACAACTATTACAAAGTAATGGGTGTGGTGTGTGAAGGGCCAAAGACTTAGGCGCACGAGATGGGAAGAAATTGACTCGGAAGAAGGTGAACGCGCAGAAGGTGGGCACAAGAGAGAAGTGGAAGGAGAAAAGGAAAGGGGCGCATAGGTAAACTGCGACCAAAGGAATGTGCCAAGTGATTTTGAGTGCGCGTAATTCTTCAATGAATAACCTGGGGCCAAAATGTGTATGTAAGTTATCCAAATCTCTAGGAGAGCTATTCGGATAACAAGTGCCTAAAGAAATGCTAGGTTGGACATGGGAAATGATAGGGGATAAAATTGAGTAGTGGGTGCATAAAGAGGCATATGAATAGTGGATATCCCCACAATGATGGGGGAAGAAGAGGTAATAATAGTAGGGATATCTAAGGTATGAACCATACTAACATGAGAAACATTTTCATGGGCATGCTAAGATGCTAATAAAGCATCAAGGAAATGTGGTACATGAGTGGGATTATCACATAATGTAGAACTGAAAGTGGTGAGAGCATCGAGCTTTGTATGATCCACATTAGTGTCAAGTCATCATAAGATTGTTTAGTATCGAAATATTTATGTCATGAAGGGGGATCTGATGGGAATTGAATAGAGGGTTATCATGTGTGATTTCAACCATATTGTTGGAATGATTATGGGTATGTTGAAGGAGCTCAGTAAATTATGGGATACCAAAGTGACCACTACGGGTAATGCGCATGAAAGATAGATCCTATAATTGGCATGTAAGGATCGGATTCACCAAATGATTTAATGAAATTAAATCTTTATCAGAGTACTAAGACCAAATAAATATAACAATAACAAGAAATATCTAGCATGAAAAGTACAAGAAAGTGTGCAAGATGGGAGATAAGAGTTACATAGCTTGTACCAAGAGATTTGACTGATTCTAAGCTAGAAAATAGGTTAAGAATGTTATATCTAATTTGTGTATGCTCTTTCTCGATAAACTAGGATTTGTAACCTATTCAAATGGAAACACCCAAATGGGGACCTCCTTATGCGCTAGAGTCTAATATTGGCACTATTGTCCTAGAAAGTGCTCTTCTTCTTCTCTTTTCGGGTTTGAACTTAACTTATTCCTTTTGTTATTTGTAGCATCTACTTCATTGTAAGGTTCATGTGTAACACTTGATCCTACAAAAAAAAAACCATATCTACCTTCTCAAAGTTCAAAAAACATTATATGGATTAAATAATGCATATGATTGAGTCAAACTGGCCTCGGTGGTCACCCCAATGTGATTCTCATCGAGCACTACACTACATTTCAAACTCTATGTAGTTCTAGTGTGTGTTTGATTAAATTGGGTCTTTTGAAGCTAGGTTTCCCTTATTCTAGTCACACCAAGATAATAGGATATAACTAATTTTCCCCAAGATAGATGTGTGAGATGGAATTCAGAAATAGCCCCTCTTATGCAGTGAATAATGCATCCCAAAATCATTCCTTGAATGTTTTTCTTGTAGATGGTAATAGAAAGTGATAGCCCAATTTCCCTTGCCCTTAATAATAGTGAGTAATTCATGTATATATATATATGATTCCCTTGTTTTAATTTCATCATTAATAACCAAAAAGGCCAACCCAAAGTGATAAAAGAGACTTTAGAAAAGATATCAAATGATGTGGCATTTCAAACTTGAAAAGAGAGGGAAAAGGATAGAAGCTCCAAAAGGGGACAATGGCGCTTGGGCGCTCCTATCCCTAATGGGAATTATTGTTCAGATTCTTGGAGGATAAAGTAGGAAATACGGAGCTAGGCCATGTATTTTCTAATTTCCAAAAGTAAAGATACCATTTGAGAAAAGAAAAATTCAAGAGTAGAAAAAGGGATAACGAAATGTAAAAGCAAAACAAGTGTTGTTAATGTTTAGTTTTCTTACTTAGGAATCATGCATATAATAACGCACTTAGAGGTGTGATGTACTTAGTAAGTGTGTGATTTTATGATTAAGTGTGTGATTTTATGATTAATTGTGTGATTTTATGAATACATTGGCATTACATAACCTTTCCTTTTACATGGTTAACACTCTATTTTTGGTGCTAAATTTTCCTCTTCCTTCAAAGCATATTGATAGCATTATTCCATGGAATGATCTTGTATCATAATATACTCATCATGAACCATAACCTGAAATCTATTCATATATCTATAAATATTCTCCACATCAACATCTACATGTCCTCTAATAGTGATTCAAAAAATGCCTTGGTGCATTATTTCACACTAATCTCTTTTATCACAAATATTGAAACCTTATGAATAAATTCATATGGTAACATATGAGAAAAAACTTCTCTTTGAGATTATTCACCATCCTATCTCATGTCTTTTTCCTTTTCTTATCACACTACACTCGGTTTTTCTAAATATGTTCCCACCAAAGAGATGATTGACCTTCAACTTTGTGCATTAAATCTTGAACTTCCTGGGATCTTCCATACCCTCATAATCAAAAAATTTCTCCATATTTTTTATCAAATTCATGAGCTATTTTGGTTCCAAACTACCAAAATAACAATGGGTATCTAATATTGTTGTATTCTCCACTCTAATATTCACTCAAAGCAACCCCTCTTCTAGATTATCATGTTCTTCTTTCTATATCTATATTGGCATTCACATTCACATCCTATGATCCCTATTTTCTAGGTCTTCCTCAATCATCACTATGATCTTCCACAATAGAACACACTTATTTTGCATCTTTCATGGCCTCCGGTAGGATTATTTAGTTCACATCATTTCATCCAAGCCCTTACCTCTTACACCCCGGTTTCAACATCCTACATTAACATTATTACAAGGTGCCATTTTTTCAATCTCTAACAATCGAGACGACAATATTCTCAATCTTCTATTCAACAACACTCTTACTAGAAGATTCTTGTAATTACCTTCTACCCAAAATTAACACTATGGAAATCCACAAAAATTATTCTATTATTTTCCTCACATATTCTACCCAACAATTATCTCGTTGGAATATTTCTACAAGGATTTTCTACCCACACTTTGCACTTGCTGAAAACTACAATGATCCGGTATGTTTAAAATAAATTAATATTTTCTCTAATACCAAATGATATATACAAGGTTAGGGTGCTCAATGAAGATTCACCTTACACCTCGTAGTCCTCAAAATATGTGCATAAAAAAATTCAACAAAAAGAAAGCATGCTTTCAAAGAAATCTCAAATGACTACATATTTGAACAAAAATGAATCTCTAGGGTATCTATTAAGAGAGATAACACTGTAAAAATGATTATAAATTATACAAATTCATACAACATATGTCATATAATCATTATTTTATCGTATCATGCCACTCAAGTATGGAAAATCATCCATCTAACGTAAGATACTACTAAACCGACTTACACCTTCACTACATCATGTCATGTCACATCATCTACAAGACATGTTACTTTGAGGCTTAAGCTCACCTCCACACTTTGTGCTTTGAATCCCCTCTTAGATTCCCAATTGAGTTCCCAATACTTGAACTTATTTCCTAAGGTTTTGGGATAGAATTATATATTTGTTCATGTCACCTCCTAAGACTCCTAAACTTTTAGAATTAAAATAAAAAGTATAAAGGATCCAACAACAAATGCAAACATAACCAATTATCCTTTTTTAAACTTTTATGCCTTCAAACATTCAGTTATTCCAAAGTTCACATCTTGAGCATGATTGTTTGGATGACCATGTGCAACATACTAGACATAGCCCAATAGGCCAAATATTATGTAAAAGCATTACACATTCATTGAAAATGGTGTGATACATACTCTAAAAAATACAAATATTGATTTTTTAACTTTTTAATGCAATATTTCCTATAGACCTGAATGATCCTCCATCACTATCACTCATGATGTTCTCAAAGTCTTCACCTTCATCTTATTCAACAAACACTTTTAATTATTTTTTAGATCTTGAGGATTCCATAGTTTTTATGATGATGATGCTACTATTAAAACTCCACCACAAGTGTAAGAAGACATTTCAAAGCACATATCCAACCACCCCAATTTCTACCAAAACATGTCTACATAATATGCATTGATGGTAATGAAATGGTAGGAGATCCCAGAGATTGCATCATTCATATAATGACTTATCATTAATTTTCTAAGAATCCTTAATGGAAGGTAGCTATAGCAAAGGAATTTCACCCTTTGAAAAATAACAACACATTGGATTTGGTTCCTCTACCAAAAGGTAAAAAACAATAGTGAGTTGAAAATGGGTGTATCATACTAAGTATGCAGTAGATGGTTCCATTGAAAGGCATAAATCTCAACTTCTAGAAATAGAATTTTCACGTAATGTAAGTTTCGATTACCGTGAAAACTTTTCTCCAATTACCTAAATGAATTCCAACCGGATAGTATCGTCATTAGATACAACATAGGGATGGGAAATCCATCAAATTGATGTCAAAAGTTTCTTTTTGCATGGATACTTGTAGGAATAAATCTACATGTCCCAACCTTAAAGGTCTATTAGTAGTGAGAACTCCATTTATGTGTGTAGATTGAAATATTCCTTGTATGAATTGAAACAATCTCCTTGAGTTTGATATGAAAATGTTGGCATATTTCTAATCAATTCTATTTTTACATAGATTCCTCTGACCCTACAATCTACGCCAAGAAAGTAGACTATAAACTTTTGATACTAGTCCTCTACATCAATTCATGATTTGAAAGCATGGTTAATGAAGTATTTTGAGATGATTGTCATGTATTTGTTACATTCTTTACTTAGTCTACAAATTTAATAGTCTAAGAAAGTTATTTTTTTCATCAATCCAAATATTCTCAAGATATTTTATGACACTTTAACAAATAAAAATGCAATTTTGCACCAACTCCTTTTAATATGGTGTCAATATTTCGCAAAGTGTTCTCGATGGTAAAATTTATAGAAATTTGGTGGAAATATATTATACTTTACTCATACACATCCTCATATATCTTTTGCAATGAATATTGTATCACACTACTGATTAAGACCACCATAAAATTCATTAGCAAACCATTAAAACCATTCTAAAATATCTTTATGGTACTAATAATTTTGGGATCAAGTACAAGTCTTTGAAAAAGCCAAATAAATTATTACACCTTACGGGGAAATAACGAAAAACACTACTATTTTCTGATGGAAAAAACAATTAAATGCTACAAAAAATTGATCGGAAAGAAACCCATATGAATAAATTGCTTACAAGATACATCTTCCATTTTGGGGGAGGTCTTGTGACTTGATTTTGCAAAATAAGACTGTCATTTCCTTATCTATTAGGGAAGTTGAGTATAGTGAAGATATTTCTATAAGACGTGACTTAGTATGGATCTAATGCATGTTTTATAATTTTGAGTTTCCACACAACCAACCCATAACTCTTTGTTGTTATAATCAAAGTGGTACCCATATATATTGTAACTTGACAAAAATTCAATTCATAATACATATTAAAATTCATATGCATTATATTTAGCAATTTATTACAAGATAAGTTCGTTGATTTCATTTTTTTCTAAATATATGATCAAGTTTTAGAAATCTTCATAAATCCATTGCTTGAGACATGATTTGTTCAACTCGACAACTTTGGGTGTGAAAAAGGTGTCATCAAGGGAGTATTCCGAAAGATTCCTCCATCCTTCCATTCATTAAAGTACATCTTAAGTGGGGATGATAATCTATTTAATTAACCATACACTATTGTATTTGATTATATTTGATTAAGATGCACTTGTTATATTTAATTATAATATAATTTGTGGATAATTCCTAATCTATTTATAGAAAATAGTATAAATAAATGTATTGGCATGATTGACTTCCACTATTAGTAGATTGAAGGAAAATTTCTCTACAAGCTAATCATCAAAGGGTGAAAGCGTTCATTTGTGAAATATATTTTACTAACAACACACCATGGGATTTCTTCTCAAGTGTAGGACTTGCACATTAAGGCAATCCTCTAGAGAGCTAGCTTCTCATCTAATTCTACTCCTAATAGTATTGTTAACTCCCTAATATAACATCACAGGAGAAAGGGGATAGAAAATAACTTGTTATATTTAATTATAATATAATTTGTGGATAATTCCTAATCTATTTATAGAAAATAGTATAAATAAATGTATTGGCATGATTGACTTCCACTATTAGTAGATTGAAGGAAAATTTCTCTACAAGCTAATCATCGAGAGGGTGAAAGCGTTCATTTGTGAAATATATTTTACTAACAACACACCATGGGATTTCTTCTCAAGTGTAGGACTTGCACATTAAGGCAATCCTCTAGAGAGCTAGCTTCTCATCTAATTCTACTCCTAATAGTATTGCTAACTCCCTAATATAACATTGTAGGGAGAAAGGGGATAGAAAATAACATAAAGGGAAAGGATATGCATCAAGAGAGAAATATGAATCTTCCGTCCACTCTATGATTGAGGATAACATAGTGTATTACAAAAATTGTAGGTATAGTCCACACATACATATCACAAATTAAAAGTAAGTAAGAACAATATGTAAGAGATCGGGAGACAAGAGAAGGGATAAGGGAAGATATAAGACACAACACTCAAGTGTTGCATAAATATACACAACTATGTTAGAATAAAAATATTTCTTGGATGCATTACATCCATCAATTTATAGGTTAAGACATCACACAAAGAAAGTGATAATACAAGTAAATTCCATAGAAGAGAAGAAATAGCCAAAAATAGCCCTCATAACAAAACATGTTCTACCTTTTGTAGAGAAAAAATGGAGGGAAAATATTTTTGAAAGAAGTAAGAGGAGACATGGAGGAAGAATGGAGGATCTCCTTAACTTCATAAAATTTGGGACTTTGGCGATGAACAATGAATATAAAGACGACATATGGCAATTTGACAAAGCTATCAACCAAAAATGTCATGTGTCCTGAAGTCTATGTTTTTACCCCACTTGCATTATATTAGGTTGATCATTATGATCTATAGCTAGTCTAGGAAGTATAATAAGCTCCACGACTATTTTGGTTTTCTTATAATATGGTGGTATATAGGGTCATGAATGTGAGATGATAGTGATCAACGAAAATGATTTAGAGTATGGAATAAATAAACAGAGAGGTCTAAACACACAACAATATAAAGGATATTCCATGAGCTAAATAAAATATTGTATAGACCATTAGTAAAGTAGAATAAGGTGGAAGAGTGTGTTCCATTGAAAGTGCAACCAAAACATTTGAAAGTAGGTCACCGTAATATTGAGAGTAAAATTGAATCGTTGTAGAAAGGCATCATTCCACAACATGAAGAAGGAATCATAGGTGTTGAAAAGGTGGTACAACTCCATGAGGTGATGTGTCTTTGAAATATTTTTACAAAAAAAGTGCTGCTTCGTGACCCCCACTCAATAGTTTTCTATTAGTCCATGCATTTGGAAGGCTCTTGTGGAAGAAAAATGGTGTCTTCTGCAACGTGAATGGTATTTCATAATCTAAAGAGATTTGACCGCATCAAGAAAGTATCCCCATAATGTATATGGGTGAATGTATTATGGTTTTTAACAATGATTCTAGAGATTATTCAAAAATCTAATATGGTAAAGGGTATGCGTACAAATTTCCACTCGATGTGTCACATGATAGAAGGATAATGACAAGTGGATGAAAATCATAGAGGCTTCACATAAAACTCGAATACATGTGGTATCCCTAGAAGTAAAATGTAAGTGTGCTAGAGTGTTGTGAAGCTACGATGTTTTATGCAATGAAGGCAATGCATTAAAGAAGTTGCAGAAGTTGAGTTTTCATGGGACTACAAAAGATCTCGCTTGTTTCACTATTCTAGCGCATGATTGCAAAGACTATGAGTGTTGTGAAGCAAGCATGTGATAATACAAATGTTTTGAGTGTCATGAGGTGTTTTTCAATGTTAAAAATACTGCAAGAAGTTGTGAGCAATAAGATATTATGATGTGGGATGCATCTTGGCACAACATAAACATGCAAGGCTTTATATGATCTCCATAGATGTTGTAAAATATTGATCTTCTTGGGAAGAACTAAACTAAATTGTAGTATATACTTCAAAGAACTACAAAAGCACATAGGGTTTCCACATGATATAATACATAATGATGAGATGTCATAAATAAAAATTGATTCCATGTTGTTTACAAACTACACAGATGCGCACAAATATATGCGCAGGATCGTGTGGAAGGCACAATGTATCCTTATTGATCCTCAACTTGGAGTTTTCCAAGAAAGTTGAATAATACATTGGGAAGCACCAATATGATATATACTAATTTAACAAACATAATATCTAATTTGTATTATAATATATACTAATAGTCTAATAACATTAATATATGATTTCTATTATAATATATAAATATGTAAGAAATATAAGTCCTTTGAATCATGTGTAAATTAAGGTGAAAGTTGAGCTTACCATCAACTTAAAGTAAAATGTTATTTTTTAATAGCAATTTTGGGCAATAAAATTTTTCAAATTTTTATCTTATTAAAATGTGTAATTTAAATTGATAATTAATAAATAAATATAATATATTCAACAAATAGTCCCTTTCAAAAACTATTTACAACCATGTGTATTATATTTTTTCCAATTTCTATTTTAATAAAAATGTATAACTCAAATTAATAATCAATAAATAAATATAATATATTTAACAAACAATTTTGTGTAAAAGTTGGAAAAAATTGATACATAAATAATAGTTAACTTCTTTGTTTATAATTTCGATATAATATATTTTGTGGGTTCCTTTTACATAGAGTAGTGCAACTCTTCTTTTTTAAAATCAAATTAAGATCACTAATGTGCAAGGCGAGATAAAGGCTAAAAGGGTCCACACGGACAAATTACTTAATTCTTTGCTGATTGAAAAAATTAATTTTTGACTTCATAGGGTGGAATGTCATACGCGGAGATGGATCACAACCATTGTGTACTTTCCAAGATGGAAGAATGCGAAAAATTATTTGTTTTGGAGGATTTCTGGAGGAGGTACATCATGGTGTTCGATATGGCTTGTAAAGCAATATTGCTCTCTAAAACGAAAAAATGTTGATTGTTTCCTTCCTGTTAGAGTCGGATTATGTGCTCAAATATGTTTGTGGAGAATATCAAAGATGTCTATGACAAGTTTTCTCAAAATGTTGTAGAATGTTGTGTTGTTCTTCAGCAAAGTTTGTTGGTTTCATGAATGTTTTGGTGTCTTCTCAGGGTCTCTAAGCTGAATTGCTACAATGCTAATCGAAATGCCTCATACGATTACACAAAATTCGTCAAGTACCATGAAGTTTTGGAGTCCGTATGCATGCTTGGAGAAAGTACAAGAAGTCTATGGGTAGCTTATTATGTCCAAGACCAAGTCATGTCCATATCAACAACATATTTTTTTATTTCTCTTCAGTTCGTTTGTCGTTTTTCATGTATAGGTATTTTTCATGGTCACCATTTTTCTCTGTGTTGCCTCTCTCGTTGGGCCACATTTAGAGTAAGTACATCATATCTTATATTTAAGAAATCAAATAATCTCTTTTAGACCTAGACATTACATGCACACTTTCATGGTTTTATTAGTAAACACGTAATCCTATGGTGAAAAGTAATGTGACAAGAATGTACACCTCCTATTTCTCCAACCACCATACCCAACCAACACCTATTGGATTTTCCCCATTTTCTATTTTGGCCCCTTCAAGTGCAAAGTGTCTCATGAGACGTGTAATTGAATTCCCCTTACATTTACGCAAGAGATGAAATCACAAAAAACTATTGACATTACTAGTATCAATCGACCATTCCTTGCATTCTGAGATTCCTTTTGACAATTTGAAAAAAAGGCACGCGGTTGTAGGAAAGAAGACTTTCCCATTGGTTCCTCGCAAAATTCTCCCCATCCCTGTGCTTCTCCCTCAAATCCCTACTTCATCTCTCCTCTTCCTCTCCTACTATTTCACTCCTTTCAATTTTACTTCTTCAATACATCCCTTTGGCGTTTCCATCGCACATTTCACGTTCGATTGCTAGTATAATCATATGTCAAAAAATGCTAGAAAAAACATTCACTCTTTGAAATCATATAACAACAAATTAAACCAAACAATGTAGAAATATATGTTATGGAATTTCGTTAGATGGACTTTATGTAGACAATTCCATAAAGTATTAACAGCCAAATGAGGAAATGTGGATGGGCTTTGCCCGGGCATTTGTGTGGAGCGGACGCCATCTATTTTTATGCATTGTAGTATATTTTGATGTTGATGTAAGCACAATTATTATTTTAAAAAATGCGTATATTTTGATAAAATAAATTTTGTCAGCGGTGTAGTACGTTACGTTACGTTATTAACTGTGGCAATAATTGATGGCAAATTATTTTAGTATATGCTACGACCACTTGTATTCATATTTATGAGGTGACGACACCTGTCTTGAAAAAGTTAAGGACATAAAGTAAGACAAACACCTAACATTATCTCGATGCTACGTGGTTTGGCGAATAGTCCATACATTTAATATTTTATAATGATTACAAAGTTTTTGAAAATTTCATTGTTATTAGGTATGGAGTATGAAAGTCAGAATATTTCATATGAAAACTAGCATTCCTTGAATTAAATACTAATAATAATGAGGCTTGTGTTTATCAAAGTTTACAATTGACGCATTAAATCAATGTAAAGAAAAGAATAATTAGTGCAAATTGTAATTAAATCTAGCAAGTTTAAAAGAGAATTCATTAAGGAAAATGTGTGAAAATAAATTATATTGTTGGGTATTTCAAAGATTTATTCATATCTATAATCGTGTCATGATATTGTTTCCTATTTAATTTTGAAGAAGAGATGAAGTGAGTGTAATAAATAATCTTCAAGGTAGAGATTAATATGGAAGTAAAGTATCTATAGATGTGATGGCAAAGATCAACTATCCCCCAAAAAAATGAGTCAAGAATTTATGATCTTCATAAAAGAGTTATACGAGTCTTTAAAGAGGAAAAAGAACCACACCTTAATCTCATACATTTAAATACGAGATACGCTTCAAAACCCAGCTTTCATTTTAAATACAAAACTAGGCTTGGATACAAAATGATCATCGGTTTCAAAACAGTATGTGGAACATATTTAGAAAATAAAATGCACATAAAGAATATGTTAACAAAACTTGAGTTATATGGAAAATCGAAACCTAGTATACTAGCTTCAAAGTTAGATGAGCTTGTCTTTAAAGTAAAGATATGACTATAATAGTATTGAAGCTTCCAAGAAAGAGGTTCATGAAGCTCTAACCATTTGGATCATAGGTAAGATCTATAGGTCTTGTCTATAATACCCTTACTTATCTCTCTTATCAAATAAAAATATGTGGAGAAAGTATGTCTATATCAATATATACACGGCCTAGAAAAGTAGAAGCCTCGATATACCATCTAAAATAGATCTTGTGTTGTGCCAATTACACAGATGATCTAAATGCTTGATTTGGGTATCTAAAGAAATCAACCAAAGAATTGGTCATTCATCTAACCATGTGTATAATACTTACCAATTGAAATATCTCGATAATAATGAGTGGTTGTTATTAACTTCCTTCGAATGATGCCTCTAAGAACTCGATCTTTTAGAAAAGAGATATTTTCACATAAAATGGAGGCAAATACCCTTTTGATCTATGTTCAATAAAATTTCTTTAGGAAGGCCCCCAAGTTTTGGCATCATAAAGAAGAGTAGTTGTAATAAATGAGTGAAAGAGGTAAATATTTGTCTAGATATCATGAAATTGAAAGCACTATTTCTCAAGAGTGGTGAGACCAATATACCCTTTTCTTAGTCTAGACTTATCGAGCTATAAAAATGAAGTGTGGCCCAAAAACATGACCCTTAGAAATACATATGAAGAGACCATATCAACCCTTTGACCTTTTATAAGATACCAATAGTATATTTGAGATAGCCAAGGACATCGAAGGAGGGGAATCATATACACAACTCAAGAAAATTGGAAAAAATCATAATAACATTAAAAATTAGTTTACAAAGGGTATAAATGAGATCATACATTACTTATTGGGGCTATATTAATAATAGTAAACTAATGTTCATAATCAAAGAAACGTTAAACATATGTAAAAATATAAACCTCGGATGAAAATAAAAGACAAATTTATGACAAACATATGGTATCATGACTAGTTTAAGGTAGTTCTGTTTTTAATGGATCAAAATAAGAAGGCAAATAAAAAGGTATATATTCAACCACTAATCACAAAAAAGAAATAATATATGAAAATGAGGTAGTAGTTCATGATATGGCTTAGGAAGTATGACCCATAAATTTTTTAGAAAAAGATGTAAATAAACTAGAAACATCATCCATATGTGAATGTACCAAAAATAAATATTTCAATTCTAATATTGTATTATCACTCAAATATCTTGTATCTCTCAAATCTTGAGTTATTCTATAAATATTAAAACAACACACTTTTATGAGTACATCGACAAAACCATAAATACACTTGCGATATTTTATAGTATTTTGTCATTTAACTCTTGAAAAGATTTTGTAGTAATTATTAATTATACATTTTCTTATAATGATCAATTGTTTGGCTTTAATTCAAGTTTCACAACAAAACATAAATAAATGTTTACAATAATAAATTCACAACATTGTGAAGCTAATTAATCTATCTATAAAGGATCCATATTGGTTAATATATCTACAAAGGATCCATAGTGACAATTGAAACATACACACGATAATTTGATATATTTAAATGTCATTAAGATTACACTTATTGAAGCTTATTACTTTGTATCATAATATAAGTAACTCGCAAAAACATGTAAGAATATCACATTAATGATATGCAATAACGGATTATTGAACTAAACAATCATATCTCTACAAAATATATCTATCAACAATTAACAATAGTAAGGCTAATTTTACCTTGTAATTTTACAAACACTTTTAGATGTTATTTCAATTTGGACTATTTTTATTATGATATGATTTTAATGTTCATGAATCAAAGAAAAATCAGCTACACAACGAAAATACAATAATACACATAACTTAAAAATGTTTAAATTTTTCCTAATGAAAATATTATTGTTGTATAGCCATGTTATGAACATTGTAGGAACATCTTCACACCGGTTTATAATTTGAATGTAAGCATTTTTATTTCATATGTCTACAAAAGTTCTCTAAAAACAAAATTTGTATATGTCATCTCTGCAATAACTCTTTGTACACATAAATCTTGTGGGTCAAGTGTTGGGTAGCATATATATTCAAAATAAATGAAACCAAAGTGTTCATAATTCCACTTTTGAAAATAGAAGATGAAGATATGAATAGGTATTTAAAAGAATAGAATAAAATGAATAGCAGCTATATTAGATTTTTCATATATATTCAAAGAATCAAGATGCTAACTGATTGGGAAGAATGAAAAATATCAATCAAGAATAATAATTTGTATTATTAAAATTTCATATCTATTAAAAAATTAAGATGCTAATCAATCAGAAGAATGAAAAAATCAATTAAAATAATAATAAATATGAAAATGACTATGACTATGATGACCAAGACAACAATTTTCTAGAAAGTTAATGTAATAAAAGTCTATCAACCAACTCTCGATCAATGAAACACGTGATTAAATGGAAATGATTTTGTGTCCCCAAAATATTATTTGAGGAAAAATGCACATATATCCTTAGGAAAATTCATCCCTTTGTTGGGTGTTCCCAATATTTGAGAAGCTTCCCCATCATTGATTGTTGCGCAAGTTCTTCAAGAAGTTCTTCACTATAAATTACAACACACTTATGTAAACATAAGCTACTAACTCAAGAATCCCATCAAATTTGGATGGCTAAGCTGATCAAGAGTGACCACTAAAAATATATGTGATCATATTGTCTTCAACATTATAATAATCTTGTGGGTTGATTAAATATTAAAAAAACTACATGTTGTACTCGATCACAATCAAGTATTCCATTGTCTAAGGTAAATATTATAAATTGTAATGTAAAACCATGAGTAGTTTGTCCTTTTAGATTAAATCACACCATCCTCGGTCTCAATGCATCATGTTCTATTTTTGCTAATATTTCATTATTTTCCTCAACAATCATATGAATTCGCAATAATCTACTACATTATTCTCCATAATAAAATTTCACACATGTGGAAGGTGCAAATGTTGATATGCTCTCACTAAAATCATTGCATGGCCACCATTTTCATTTGAATTAGCTTGTACACCATTAATATTCTATGGAGTCGCAATCCTATCTAAAGCCTCATTGTCTAATTTCTCTATAGGTAAGGCATTTAATTTTAATTTAAGAAATAAAGTGTGTCAAGGAAGAACACACTTTATTTCACTTTTAGAGTCGATGTAAATTTTAAAACTACCTCAAACCATTGGATGGTATGCCATTATCAACGAGGTTACATTCCACTTTTGAAAATAGAAGATTAAGATATTAATAAATATTTAAAAGAAAAACAATAAAATGATTTGCAACCATTTAAGTTATATGTTTATTCACATAATAAAATGTTAATTGATTAAGAATAATGAAAACCTAATTAAGATTAATAAAAATATATGAAGATGATTCTACTCACTATCAACATATTTACATTCCACTTTTGAAAATAGAAGATGGAGAAATGATTAAGTATTTAAAAGAAAAATAATAAAATGATTTGCATTTATTTAAATGATATATTTATTCACATAATCAAGAGGTTGATCAATTAAGAATAATAAATTAATTAATTAAAAATAATAAAGAATATGAAAATGACTATGACGACCAAGACAATAGTTTTCAAGAAAGTTAACTAAATTAAATCCTATCTACCAAGTAATAAAAAATAAACAAAATATTGTATTATAACAACTTATTGAAAAAAATATACTTAATAAAAATATATTAGCCAATAAATTAAAAGTAAACAAAATATTATATTATAACAACTCATTGACTAACATATGCCAAAAGTATAATATTAATTTGGAAAAGATAATGATACACCTCCTTAAAACAATACAAAATAAAACTTGTTTACTACAAAATATATTAATAAATTTATTAGCATGTTCGCAAGTGAAAAACACAAGATATAGAAGGAGTGCACATTGAATATGCAAAATGGGGAATAAATACCATGGTAGAACACATCAAAAATGGCATCAATTGGGGAGTATTTCCAATCAAATGAATAACTACCCTCTAATCATACACCTATTCAAGGGTACATATATTAACAACCTCTTTTGAATCATACAACCACTAGGAGAAATACCCTCATGTACAAACTATTTCAAATTATGGTTGAACACACAATTAGTAGTTAGGATAAAGAATTAGGAAGGGAAAAATGATATGTAAGTTTCAACCTAAAGCATTCAACCATATACAATCACATTACTCTCTGAAAATTGATTGAAAAGGAATGTGATATAATAAGTCTTTTTTTTTTTAGTTCAAGAAAAAAATTGACAAATCCTAGCAACAAGGTGTGTAAAAGATAAAAGAACCTTGTGTGGAAACATTCCATAAGATTTATGAAAATGTTAGAGCCAAAATGGCAACATAGAAATTAAAATGTTTTAGTATTGAGATAATAGTTAAATAGGGATTCCTACTATTAGCCACTTTAATTAGTATTTATATTGCCAAACTTGAAGATTGGATAAACATGTAAGATATGGTAAGCACTTGTGTCTAGTTATGTGATAAAAACCCTTCTTGTGTTAGTGATTTTATATTGATGGAAATGAAAACCCAAAGCTTAAGTCATTGTTTGAAATCTTTGTAGATATTTTACGAGAGAATTATAGATAAAGATAAACTCTAAAAAATCTAATATAATGGTATTTTTTCTATTAAAAATAAAACATATGGGGGTTACAAATTGAATTCATAAAATGAAGGATTGATATCATATAATCACACATCAAAGATACTTTTAATGGCACCATTTTAAAAGAGTTTCCAAAAATGTGGATAAGGATCTTAGTCTTGCACCTATTTAAAATGAAGATGCAAGAAACACATAACCTACTAAGCTATAATTACAACCTACAAGATGAAAATTTACACGATTACCTTGTCCCCATGTATGGTATTAAATAAATTACTTGAGTGTAGTTGTGTGTCTCCCCTCCATCGTTTGAGGTTGATACGAAAAGCCTCAAAGTAAGAGATTTGATGTTAATACTTATTATGATTATCATAGATGTATCTCACACTCTCTGATATATGTATTAAGTTATGAAAAATCATTCAGGACCTTATTGACTCTAATGCAATTGAAAGGTACGAGCCAACAAGATCTTCTAATCCTAATAATAACAATTCTAAGTTGAAAATTGAAACTAACACCTTAATAGTTTCAAAACATGAACTAACTACACAAAGATCATCATGTTAAGAGCTAAACAAGACTAAATACCAACATCATGCATTAGGACTTGAAATAGAAATCAAACTAATATGCTAAGCATTTGAATCTCTACTCTTTAGATCACCAAAACACTAAATGAACCTAGATAGATCCATGGCAATCAAAGTTGATTGTTTGATCTTCAAGGGTTTGGGAATGGAAGCTCATCAAAGTATGGCTACAAGACCATTTTGATTCTCTCCATATGACCCAAAATCTTGGATGAATGAAATGCAAGAATGAGGCTATTAGCTCAAATGAGAGATGCTCTAAGATAAAATGCCTATAGATTAGCTATAAACATGAAAGGTGTAAGAAGAAAGGTAGGAGGAGGGCTCTTTATATAGCCCAATGGATAAAAGAATCTCTACATCCCTTTACATGTGGGATAATAGAGAGGTTGGGTTAGTTGTGGATAAGGGAGGTTTAGAAAGGGTTGAGTCAACCTTAGGAGAGTTTAGTTTGTCCTCTAGTGACTCATGGGGATTGAGGGGGTTTATTAATTAACCAAAGTGATTAATTAATAGGTGTGCAAGCTTATAGAAGATTTTTAGAGGAATAATTAGCATGATTTAGACTATGGGAGGAATTTAATCAAGTAAATGATGATTTATTGATTTAGTGGAAGAGAAAGCTAATTAATTAATAATAATTAATTAGTCTAGATAGAAAGGGGGATTAATTAATGGAAGGTCATTAATTGGTTTATTTGTTGGATAGAAGGGTTAATTAACTAGTGTAATGTAGCTAATTAATGGTGATAGAAGAGAAAGTGAGCATTATTGATGATATGTCATCAATTTGTGGAAAGGGGATAATTAGCACAATTTAAGTATTTAAATTGCTCAAGAGCTAAATTATAGGTGTCTACATTTTCCCCTCTTTGGGGTGGCATATGTGACGCCACTTCAAAGATAGTAGACAGAAATAAAATTTTTTGAAGGAGTAGAAGAAAAATTAGTAGAAGTGAGAGATGCCCCTCGAGTGTCGATGGGGTGAGGAAAGAAGGCGATCGACGATCGAAAAAGGTGAGAGAAATGAATAGAAGAATTGGTAGGGGCAGGATGCCCCAAGTGAATCAAAAGAATAGTGTTGATAGGAGAATGATGAGAAGAAAGAAGAAGAGGGCAAAAAAAGAACTAGCTTTCATCCAATGTACTAAAACTTTTTATCATCATATTGCCAAAGATCTACGTCATCGGTCCTTATTAAAAATATAAGCATACGAAAAAAGTAGAATGACATGAAAAGCCATACTACAAACAATTTTCCATTGCTGAAAACACCAACTCAATGCAACATATAAAAAAATAATGCAATATGAGAAGGAAACAAGCTCATTTAATAAGGAAAACAAGTACAAACACACATATTCAAACCAACAATGGTCAAGACGGTTGTAAAAATGTTTTGTTATCAAGTTGAAGATCCCCAAATGTTTTGTGATTGATGAAAAGGGTTAAAAATGATGCCCCTAGAAGGATACATGCAAGGGAAATGATGAAGGATGTCGGGTCCAATGATAAAGTGTTGTGCAATGAAACAATAGTATCAAGAAACTAGATGTGCCCCAGAGTACCGACAAAGCAAGCATGCTAGCTTTGTAAATGGTTGTAAATTAGATGATCTGTGAGTCATTTAATCTATGAACATGTGAAAATTCTAGCAAGATATGGAATGAATACCATGCACAAGACATGAGTTTCAGCCGCTATGAGCTTGTTTACCTATTTTTGAAATTTTACAATTTTAGGATTTTTGAGAAATTTTGAAATTTTTTGGATTTTGGATGGATTTTTTAATTTTTTTTTTTTAGATTTTTTTATGGTTTGGATATAGAAGAATTTAGAAGAATCAAAAGAGTCTCCTAGAGAAAAAGAAATTCCCTAGGGAAAAAGAAGCAACAAGTGACAAATAATGCCCCAACACAATGGAAAATTAACAAAATAATTATTTAATAAAAATAATTATTTGAAAAGTGAGTGCGTGCGAAGAAGTGATATCACCTAGGAGCAATAAAATTGTCCTAGTGAGAAGAAATGAGTACTAGGTGGAAAATAATGCCCAACATGAAAAAAAAAAGAAAAAATTATTTAAAAGAAAATAATTATTCACAATGACAGTAGTAGAGAAGAGTTAGAATGACAACAACGGGTCAAAATAGTTCTCTCGGGCACCGCGGTTGGATGAGAATGGTTTAATATACCCCACACGGGGGGGTAAATCATTACGATCAATTCATTTGTTACCAACCACTACCAAAAATTACCATGAGACCCCTGATAGTGATGAGGATGATGGTGAGAGCACGAGCCCGTAGGAGATGCACCGACCGAGTTCGGGAGTATGCCCGACATGCAGATGATGGACCCTTCATGAGTAGCTTGACCCACCTTTTTCATTAATGCATTTAATGCCTTAATTAATGCTTTAATTAATAGTTAGATCTAGTAGGAGGCAAGTGCATGCGCATGCACAGGGGCGCATGCCCTTAAGGTGGCGCAGCACCCCCTCAAACATGTGCGCACATGCACAGGAGTGCCCAAAAATGTGCATGCACACGCATACATATGCCAAAAAATGCATGCCTGCACATGCCAAAATCTACGCATGCATGTGTAAAAGCAAAAATAAACAACACAAATACACACAAAAGCACACATGCATGCACAGTAAAAAGAAACCATAGCAAGACTCCCTAGGTACACATGCACCCACACATGCGCACATAAAAGGGCGTGCACAAAACAAATAGGTGTGCACATGCCCAAATGGGCATGTAGGTGCCAAAAGGGAAGAAATTCCCAAAGATGAAGAACAAATAGGAAGAAGTAGGAAAATGCCAAAAATTGACACCTAGAAGAAAGTGAAAATTAGCTTAGGATAGAAGAACAATAGAAGAACTTAGAAGAAATGTTAGTGTCTAACACATGTTGTGTTTTGTAGAGACGATTTCTAGTGTTGTAGATGAGAGAGTGACATAGTCACATAGCAGAGATGGAGGTGAGCATGCGTCGGCAGGACCATCATGATATGGAGGTGCTACTGGAGGTGGTCAGCCTAGGCCATGTAGCGTGGATGCCATCGATCACCTCTGGATCATGGCCTACTGACAACATTGATCGAGTGGTGGCACAACAGAGAGTCAGTGTTTCTAACTCCCGATAGGAGAGATGACCATTACACTGGAGGACGTGTGGTGGATATTGCATGTCCCCATTATTGGATCTTGATTGAGTATACCAGTGACTTTGGGTGGATTACAGAGGTTGTTAGTGATATATTCTGTCGTGATGAGATACCCCATGAGGGTATGATAGTTTCTTTACATCGGTGCATATATCAGATCCTACTATTCACCAGGGACCATTATATTTGATGGCTCTTATCAGTGGGTTCTACTCACTGATAAGACATGGACTTCATTTCCACTTGGGATTGATTACAGTAGTTCATGGATTGTATAGTGGTGAGAGATATTGTTGGGGCTAGTGCATACTAGCACATCTATATTGGGATCTACATCTGATCACTTACCACCATCAGAAGATGGTGGGGCCAGCCTCCCTATTACATATTTGGTCATGGGACCACATAGCGATCGGGTGCCCTATTAGGTGCATTACACGCATGAGCTCCAGAGGAGACGACACTCATGGGATGGGTTCCTATAGGAGATGATGTATGAGGCCACTTGGGCAGTACATATTATTATCGATGAGAGTTTGATGAGCTTCAGAGAGAGAGATGTTATCTGGAGGCCCTATAGACATATACAATGGCCAGAGGATGGGGTAGAGCTTAGTTTTTGCATGGTAGAGCACTTTCTTTTGGGAAGCCATAGTTACATTATGGAGATGTATAGTAGATCAATGCCAATGGTAGTTGGGCATCATTCAGGGCATTCCCATCCATCGAGATGATGGTATGCTCATCATGATGATGCGGAGAGACATGGACTATGGGGCCACACGTATTTAGGTGGCCCAAGCTAGAGCCAGTTTTTCCACATATGGTACCACAAGTTTGGGCTCTTCTCGATAGGTTAGAGATCCAGGTACCACACCAGATTATTTGGCATGGTATGCTACAATTTTTTTCGATGATTGACCATACCCGATGGAGGCATGGGTTGCAGGTGAGAGGCCACCACCAGAGATCCCTTATAGCAATGATGAGGGTGATGATGTGGAGTAGGTGGAGCTAGGGGAGGTGATAGAGTCAATGATCCTTTTGATGGATAGAAGATGATGATGGGGATCGGTAGGTCCTGCTCAGGTCCTAGATCCGATAGAGTAGGGATAGGTACAGGGCCCCCTAGGCCTAGATTACAGGAGGGACAGTACGGGTCCCTAGGCCCAGATTATAGGAGGGGGGACATAGTACGTAGAGGCTGCCCCAGGCATATATTACAGAGAGAGGAAAATGGTTCCTCACATCCTGAGCAGGGTTTCCCCGAGGGTGGAGATGACAGGGGATGACTAGCAACTAGTACCTTACCATATAGCTGCAGTAGGTCAGCAGTCAGGGTGTAGTGATAGAGAGAGGACCAGGCTCACAGCTCATATACAGATCTTGATAGAGAGAGCGGGACTAGGCTAGAGCCTAGGAAGACCAGGGAGGAGATGATGCACCCACTTTAGTAGATATGATAGATGGCCTCATCATAGATGGCCCAGGTTATGAGTTTATTACAACATTCACGTAGTCACAGGTGGTGTAAGAGGTGATGGCCGAGAGAGATCGGCTCGCCAGAGTGAGTAGTAGTAGGGCCGGTTGATGTGGTGAGGCTATTTCTACAGAGGTAGCATCCTTCCGATGCACAGATGGGGTCATGGTGACACACACACCCATAGAGATTTGGTGATAACTGAGGGAAGAGCCTCTTACTACCATTCCTTATACTATGAGGTTGTTCCAGAGGGTATGGGCACCTACCTACAGCCAACATTCGAGTGGATCGATGAGGTCAGAGAGGCCTCAGGCATCAGGTAGATCAGTTGAGAAATCCATGAGGGTAGTGACGATAAGGGCAACAGTGGGGTGCACAGGTCATGGGTCCTCCCCATCTCGTAGCCACCTAGTCCAGCCGAGGGCTCGAGTCAGTCATGACTCTCTCTACATTTATTGATTGTACATGTATTTTGATATACCTACCTCTTATGAAGGCTTCAACATTTTTGACAGATGTATACGATGTACCATTTTTATGTATGCATCTTATGAAGGCTTTAGCATTTTTTTGATGTATAGCATTTTTTATGTATGCACTATGAAGGATTTAGCATTTTTTTTGATGTATAGCATTTTTTGATGTATGCCTCTGATGAAGGACTTTATGAGTTGTGCCCTTGATGGCCCATTTTGTATCGATGATGTATATCCTCCTTGAGATAGACATTTTATACATGTATATATGGACATTTTTTATGTGGCACATTTTTCATGTGATGATGCATTTTACTTTGATGTTTTTTATGGATGTTGATTGTATCATGATGTTATATGGTTTGATTTCATATCTTGTATGTATCATGATGATAGATGAGGATGTATCACATGTGTTTGATTTTATATGATAGATCCATAGATGATATCAATTGTATTGTACATGTGATGTTCTAGATTAGTGGATGGGATGACATGATGATATACGGTGTGGGGGGGATAGATTTTGATATTTGTGATCCCTCTTTCCCCCATTTGATGATACGATATGTGATGATTAGCTTAACATGCATGTATGATGTATAC
Organism: Taxus wallichiana var. yunnanensis; assembly: GCA_018340775.1. NCBI lineage: Eukaryota > Viridiplantae > Streptophyta > Pinopsida > Cupressales > Taxaceae > Taxus > Taxus wallichiana. The sequence continues at coordinate 833,604,708 of CM031234.1, forward strand.
TTAGTTGTTTATTTATATATGATGTATAGATGATGTTAGATGTGATGATAGTGATAGAGATATGATGATGTGATAACAAAACTATGTACATGTGACAAAAAACACAATCAAATGTTAACAAACCTATCAAATATACATTGCTAAACAACATGAAATAACACAACTATGTACAAATATTTACAAGCATGCAAAAACACACTTCATATGTACAAGTAAGAATAAATCTAATCTAAGCAAGAAAAGATGAATCTTAACAAAGTATGTCTAAGAAAAAAACTATACAAATGTACAAACAAACAACAACTATATAAGAAAACAATGTACACAACTTAACAAACAAAGCAAGAAAAAAAAGCAAGTAAACTAAAGCTATGTTTTTGTGGTACTATTTTTTAATGTGTTTTGCGTTGTTTTTGGGAAGTTTGTGAAACAATTTTCTATTGTTTTTGTGTTTTGTGAAACAATTTTCTATTTTTTTGTGTTTTTGAAACAATTTTCTATTGTTTTTGTGTTTTTCAATTTTCTATTTTTTGTTTTTTTGAAGTTTTCCAAGGTTTTTTTCAAGCTATGTGTAGAAAACCAAGAAACAAAGAAATGTGGCTGCCCCAGCGTTAGATGGGGAATATACAAGGGCAGGGCATGTGCCATGTGTTTATAAACAAGAAGGTGAAATTGCAAAAGTGTCCCCCAGTGTTAGATGGGGAATATATAAAGAAAATCCCTTCACCAAATTACAAGAGGAGAAATAGCCAGATCAAGGCTTGACAGATAGGCTCACAGGGAATCTCGGATGTAGGTGTGGAACTAGCCCTAGGCTAAGTAAAAGTACCCTCCCGATGCAAGATGCTTGTGAACAATGAATCCTCCCAAGGTTCACGAAAACTATTTTTCACCAAGGGACCTATCCAAAGTGCCACAAATTGTGGTTTTCACATTTGGATGACCTTTTTTCTTTATTTTTTTTTTTTTTTTTTTTTTTTTTTTTTGATCATTTTTTTTTTACTTTTTTTTTTTTTTTTTTTTTTTTGCCATGTTTAAGCATAGAACCGCTTAAGGTGCATGGAATTCATAGGCTCATGGAGCTCATCACCATTGGGATGGAAAGTTTGTATGCTCTGTTCCATATTTTTCCACAATGACATAAGGTCCTAACCAATGTGGTTCAAACTTTCCTTTCTTCTCTCTTTTTGCCCTTGTGTTGAACTGATTTTCTTTCATGACCAAATCTTCAACCTCAAACTAACGAGGTATGATCCTTTTGTTATAATTTTGGGAGACTCTTTTTGATACACCTTGAGATGGTTAAGGGCATGTGATGCACTTTTCATCTAGGAGTTCTAATTCTACCACTGGCCACTCTGTAATCCTCATCTTTGTCCAGATAATCCCTAAGAGATATTCTCAGGGAAGGAAGCTCTATTTCCAATGGGATGATAGATTCGGTTCCAAACACTAGGGAATAGGTGTCACACACCAGTAGGAGTGTGAATGGAGGTCCTATAAGCCCAGAGGGTGAGTGAATTTGTAAATGCCAATTGTGACCTGTCTTACTCACCATCTTTTCCATGATCCAAACCAATGTTTTGTTAGTGGCTTCAGCTTTCCCATTACCTTGAGGATAATATGGCATAGACCACTTCAATTTTATTTGAAATCGATGAAAATATCTTTCACTATCTTTTTTTGAAATATTTTCCATTGTCAGTAACTATGGCCACAGGAATGCCATACTGGAAAATAAGGTGATTCATGATAAACTTTGAAATCGAGCACCTATAACATAAGTCAAAGGAATGAACCTCCACCCACTTAGTAAAATATTTTGTAGCTTGTGATGATGTGGGTATGGCCATCAGATGAGGTGGGGGTGAGTTTTCCTATCAAATCCAGTCCCCATTTAGAAAATGGCCATGGGGTTGTGATCGTTGTAATGGTTATGCGATGGTGCATGGATGAAATTTCCATATTTTTGACATAACACACATTTCCTCACATAGTTGCAGCAATTTGTTTCCATAGTAGGCCAATAGTAGCCTACCCTTAACAATTTCTTTTCTAAAACCATTCCATTTGTATGGGTGCACACACACCCCTTCATGTACCTCTTTGATTGCTTGGACTGACTCTATTACATCTAGACAACACAACAGATTCCCATCATAGCCACGATGATAGAGTGTATATCTCCCAAGAGGGTGTAATGGGCTATCTAGCGGATAAGGATTTGTTTTTCGGAGCGGGAGATGTCAGGAGGAAAGGTATTGTGTTTAAGATAGGCATAGATGTGCACATACCATGGGGAATAGGACCAACAACTTCACAAGCCAAGCAGATTCTTGGCATGTCATACGTAGTTGGTGTAGATTCTCAACAAAGAATGGCATATCATTTCTCTCTAGTGGAATTCATAGCATCGAACCCATGGTTTCCATTACATCTATGGAGTGGTTCTGTGCTCTTGGAATTTGTTCAATGTAATACACAAAAGTATTCTTTCAAATTTTCCACCAGTTTCTTGTAGGGGATGATATTTTCATCCTTGACTTTGTATTCATCATTGACTTGTTTGATGATCAATTGTGAGTCACCAATGACCTTGACATGGTGGATATCCCATTTGATTGCTAGCTTCATCCCAATGATGAGCACTTCATATTCTATAATATTATTTGTACAAGGAAAACCAAGATGGAAAAGCTTGTGGTATGGGGTCTCCTGAAGGAGTAATTAGCACTACACCTACTCCCGAACCATGGAAAGTGAAAGATCCATCAAAGTGCACTTTCCACATGATAGATTCCTCAATATACATCAATGATGCATCTGGAAGATCCAGACTTATAGGTTCTGTTCCCGGTAATGGTGCTTCTGCTAACTAATCGGCAAGCACTTGTCCTTTAACCAACTTTTGGTGTACATACTCAATGTCAAATTCACTCAGCAAAATGATCCAATTAGCCATTCTTCCCATAAGGGTGGGTTTTGATAATAGGTACTTGAGTGGGTCAACCTTGGATATAAGCTTGGTTTTAGTATTCAATAGGTAATGGCAAAGTTTTTGAAGGTAAAAATGATAGAGAAAGCTTTTTCAATCTAAGGATAGTTGAGATCATAAGAAATTAGGTATGACCGAGAGATAGTACATGGATTTTTTTTTTTGTGACTTAGGTCATATTGTGTGAGAAATGCACCAATAGAAAATTGAGTAGTAGAAATATATAACAAAAGTGGCTCACCGGGAGTTGGAGGCATGAGGACAGGTGGGTTGGCCAAGTATTGCTTAAGCAAGGTGAAGGCATGTTGTTTCTCTGGTCCCCAAATAAAGGCAACATATTTTTAAGAAGATGGGTGAATGAATGGCATTTTTCAGCCAACTTGTGAAAAATGAAATGGTGGATGGCTTGTATCTTTCCTTGCAAGTTGCACAAATTATTTGATGTTTTTGGAGGAGGCATTTCAGTAATGGCGGTAACTTTAGTTGGGTCTACCTCAATCCCCTCTGTGATACAATGAAGCCAAGTAACTTTCCTAAAATACACCAAACACACACTTCTTTGGATTTAATCTGACCTTGTATTCCCACAGGTGTTTGAAGATACACCACAAAATCTCAGGGTGATCTTCTCTCATCTTGGATTTCCCTAGGATATCATCTACATAGTCCTCCATGATGTCATGAATCATATCATGGAAGATCACTGTCATTTCCCTTTGATAGGTTGCACCTACATTTTTAAGGCCAAAGGGCATTACCTGATAACAGAAAGTCCCCCAAGGGGTTGTGAAGGTTGTCTTGTGTTGATCTTCATCTGCTATTTTGATCTGATTGTAACTTGAAAAATCCATCCATAAGAGATAACATTTCATATCCTGCGCAGTTGAGTCAACAATCATGTCAATATTGGGCAATGGGAAATCATCTTTTGGACACACCTTATTGATGTCTCTAAAATCTGTACAAATTCTTGATCCCGACAGGTTTTTTTTGTATGGGACTATATTCGATATCCATTCTGAATAGTCAATAGGTCTAATGAAGCCTATTGCTAGCAATCTTTCTAGCTCTTCTTTAACTAGAAGAGCCACCCATGGATGCATTTTTCTAAGTTTTTGTTTGATGGGCTTGGCATCTACGTGCACCACTAGGTTATGCACTACCAAAGTTGGATCCAAGCCCAACATATCCTTATACGACCATGCGAATATATCTACAAATTCTTGTAGAAGCATGGTGAATGTATTTTTCTCTCCATGTTGAGAGCGAAGCTCCCAACTTGACTATCTTTGGGTCTTCTTCTGTTCCAATATTCACATCGATGGTTTCTTCTACTAGAATTTTTGACAAATCCTCCATATGCGTAGGATCGAGAGGAAGGTTGAGATCTTCTTCCAAGGGTGTCTACGATATTTTCACCCTTGGCATGGTCACTTTTCTTGTCCATTGATTTTGTTACTTGTTTTTCAACCAATGCCTCAAAGAGGTTTTCACTTGTGTGACTTGGACTTTTATTTTTCTAAGGCTTTTCATTGGAACTTTTTCCCTCACTTTTCTTAAGTTTTGTTGACCACGAAGCTCAACTTCCTCTCCAAAGTATGTGTAGTATCTAAGTCAATGTAGAAACCCTTCTTATGGTCTCCAATTGGAATTGTATCTCGAATGCCCATGAATTCTATAATGGCCTCATCATTTTCAAAGAGGTCTAGTGGTATGTGATGTTGTTGGTCCCATTCGACAAGGAAAGGGTAGACAAGGTCAATTTTAGGTTTAGTGGGGGTTAAGGTAAGGACAACAAGTATCCATGAATAGGTTCATGGAGGTAAGATCCTCATATTGGCTACAAGTGGGAATCTGTGTCATTGTCTAAATAATCAGCTATCTTCATGCTCAAAATAGGTAGTGTCTTGATCATTGGGGTGTGATCCATAGGGTTGAATGTTGATACCATATCTTTCTATTTTGAAATGTGGGAGAGGAACTAGTTCTCTTGGTCCTTGCTCATTCTTTCCACATCCTAGACCCTTGTAGCCCATAGAATACATCATTCAACTAGACTTCTCATATTCAGGATTTGGTAGCAAGTTGGTTGAGTATCCTCTGGGACCCAAGTCATAGGTGGGTCCAAACAATTTCTCTTCAGCAAGTAACCCCCTAGGTAAGAATGTCCCAATAGTTCACTCTCATCTCTAGGCCATTTCCTAAAATGATAGTTGGGTCAGCCTCTTGTTTTAGGTGACAATGATAGGTCTAAAACTAGGAGAGCTTGTTACACATTATATTCTCCACAACCATATTCCATAACTTTCATCTCCCATGAATCAAAAGGAGAAGTCGATGTAGAAGCTTCATGGGCACAAGAACTTAGGGAGTCTAAATCTACCCATGATTCCATAGCTTCTGATTGAAGAGGAATAACTATATCAATAGAGGGACACATATAGGTACCCTTACGAGAAAAATATTGAGAGCTCTATAGTGAGTGAAGGGTTATGGATCTCCTTGTATTGTAACAATGTGTCCCTCATGTTTCAATTTGATGCACTGATGGAATGTTGATGGTATGGCCTGCATGGCATGAATCCATGGTCATCCAAGAAGCATATTATATGGAAGTTCCAAGTCTAAGACATGAAACTTTGTATGATGACAAGTTGGTCCTACCTCCATTGGCAATGTGATTGTTCCAACTGACTCCCACTCCACGTTGTCATAAGTGGTTATGGTAATAATATGGGACTCTAGATCTTCTTTTGTATGTCCCAGTTGTTTAATTAGTTTCAAAGTGCATATATTCAACCCTGATCCATTGTCCACAAAGCACCCATTTTATCTTTCGGTGGGTAAAAATACCTCAATATATAGGGGAGATTATGTGTGATCTCACTAGGGATCTCCTTATGATTAAAGGAGATGTATTCAGTTGGTGCAATGTTTTCCACCATGGCTTGAAGATGTGAAGGGTCTACTTCCATTGGCACTCTCTGACCCCTGAGAGAGTTTTGTACAAGATGTCCTTATGTACATTTGATATTTTAAGAAGATCCAAGATTGAAATCTTGGCAGATGTCTTCTCAAGTTGTTCTAAGAGGTTATACCAACCATCTTGGGGTTGATGAGAGAGGGTTCTGGGATCATGAGATGAGGGTGCACCTTGTTACCATACAAGTGCAATCCTTTCCCTTGATCCTAATGGTATTCACATGGTCATTGGAAGAGTGGATACATCCAATGAGTGAATCATAGTGATTATTGTCACTCTTTGGTATAGAGATAGTTCACAGCCTTGTAAATTTTGGATGACTCTCCTTGATCCAGGCCTTTTCTCATCTAACCTTCCATGTTTAGGGAATGGTTCTTTGAATATCCCCATCTTTTCATTTGGCATTTGAATTTTCTCTGGGTATCAACTTCTATCTCTCCATTGTCAATGAGATCTTGGATGTAGTGGCAAGTCTTAGGCACTTGTTTGTCTTGTGTCCCTTGACATGATGCAAATCACAATAGTCATGCTCTTTGTACCATGATGGTTTAGGAGCATTGTCATCAAAAGGTTGTGTCATGGGATAAGTCACCATGTGAGCTGCATCCAATTGCTTCAATATTGCAGACAAAGGCTCATTGAGAGGAGTGAATGTTCTACATTTAGGTGGTGGTTGAATAGGTCCTTTGGTCAGTTTAAAAGGTTGACCAACTTGAACCATTTGTACTCATTTGGAATCTGTGATTCTGTCTCCCACCACGTTCTTGTTTTTGTTAAAGATTTTTGGATTTTTCCATGGGTTTGGCATTTTGATTATCTTTAGAATGTGATTTGATGGTTCCTTTGGCAATGAGGGATTTTTCTATTTGTATGCCCTTTTCAATGACCTCTTCAAAGGTACGAACACAATGCATTTGCAAATGGAAAGTGATGTCTGGGTTTAGATTAGGCACAAAGATACTCACAAGTTATTTTTTAAGAAATGCACAAGGGAAGCGACTGCTATATCCCTCACCATCTTTGCAAGAAGCTAGCTGAATGTTTCATTAGGGGCATTTTTAGTACCACATAAGTCTTCCATGGTTATGTCACTTTCTATGTTGTATGAGAAATGTCAAACAAACCTTTATTCTAATTCAGCCATGTGAAGATAGACCCACGAGGTAAGCGAGTGAACCATTCCAAGGCTTGTCCCCCTAGACTCTTTAGAAAGAGTCATATGAGGTAATTGTCACTATATGCCACTTCTTGGCATGCCATGTAAAAATATTTCACATGATCTCATGGGTCACCTTTCCCTCTATATTTTTCAAATTTTGGCATGTCAAAATTTTTAGGGAAGGGTTGAAGTGTCATAGCTTTATCAAATGGATGGGGGCATAGCTCTTCATATTGGTATTTTTTTATTCCCAACATTACTTTCTTGAAGGCTTGTAAGTGTCACTTTCATGGACTGCATTTCTTGTGTAAGTAATTTCTCTTTAGTAGGAGAAGCAAGGGATATATATGTGATTGTATTCCATATTTTCTCCTTCTTGGTTTTCCATGTGAAGTTCACTAGCTTTGACCTTAGGTTTTGTCTTATGCACATTTTTGTTTTCATTTCCTTCTATACATGAGATGTGAGCAAACTAATTATTGACTAAGGTTTTGGATTTGTTGTTGAATAGTGACTTCTCCCTCAAGAGGTTCTTCTTCTTCTTCACGGCATGGAGGTTGTTCTACATTCTCATGTTCTATTCTAACTTTACGTGGTATCTTGATGAAGGGAATTTTATAACCCACCATATTATCATTTCCTACATTAGACGTGGAAGTGTGGCCATGTGTTAGGATATCATCCATGTTAATGAGAGGTTTTTCTTCCTCATTAGCCTTCATTTTTTGGTGGTATTGTCTCATGTTCTATAGGCATTCTAGCTCCTAATTCCACCACTCATGTGCTAGCACCCGATCTTTGTTTCTATAAAGGAATTCATCTAACAAGGTGGGGTCAAAGTCAAATTCTCACATGTGGTGATTCTAACTCATCACCACTATGATCTACCATCTCCTCTACTTCTTTTTCTATGGAAAATAAAGGCCCAAGATCATGGCCAATAAAGGGATTTGACCCTTGTTTGTTTGAAGTTTCCCAAGTTTGTGTTTGTCTTGTTTCCAATGCCTACTTTTTGATTCCTAATCTTGTTTTAGGGGCCATGATGTATGAGAGTTTCACTAAGGTGTTTTGAATGTGTTCAAAAGATATTGATTAAGCCTAAGTGAAACAAAAAATGTCAAGAGTTCAAGAATTATAATGAATGTCAAAGTATCAATGTGACAAAGTGATTTCTCTAAATGAATAAGTCAATAGTGATAAACAAGATACAATCACACAATGTTTAGTTCCAGACCAATCAATCAAATGATGTACTTCCTAAGTTTGTTTCAAAAAGGTAGTTGGTGTCTTAAGATGATTAACAAAAATGTCACTACTTATGTCGAGTTCAAAGAAATGAACAAGGCTTAAGTAATAACAAGGAGTTAACATGATCTCCAAACAAAGTATACTAAAAGCAAGCCCAAATCCAATCAAGACCTATATTCCAAAAAGTGGCAGTTACAATTGTGAGTGACACAACAATTCCACCAAGATATGTTAACCAAAATTTGTGAGAAAGTAAGGTATTATATCAAGATGATATTGATATAACACACACAAGTGGTAACACTCAACACTTTTCAAAATCGAGGTAGTAATTGAAATCAAACTTAAAGCTAGAGTATACCTAGGAATTGTTAAAGTGTATATAGCATAACATCACAATATAGATATTTAGGTCAAGTTTACAAGAAACAAGACATAAATACCAAAATTGTAGTGACACGATATAAAAAAGATAACCATTCAAAGGAGAATCAAGTGATGAACCAAGCCTAACTACGATGATGATCTTGACTTGGGTATCAAGATAAAAAAGATACCAATGATATGAAAATGTCTCCACACACTTTAGATGTTTAACAACTCATCCATAAACATGGATGAGCGTAAACAGACACAAAAGTGGTGAATACAATCAATTAGCAACACAAGGGTAGTCACTCTTCTTCTAATCAACAAAGTGTCAAAAGAAAGTGAAGGAAGTAGATCAATTGGGTGAAAATGTTGGCCTCACTTTGGTAGAGTTTTCCTCACCTTAGGGCAAGTGAAAAACTAAGAAAAGTAACACTTCACATGTTTCATGATGAATAATGGCTCTCAACTCAAATTGGTTTTGATATGGTCCAAGTTGGCTCTGGTCAAAGATAGCTTCCTAGGTGGTTCACTCAACTAGGTGTCACAAGTTATCTAGATGTGAGCTCGATTTTCCAAGAAAAGTCACACTGACTAATTCTTAGAGTATCTCGGCTTTACTTTACCCCCTTCAAGCACAATGGGAAATAAATGTGTCCATCATGTACTCTCACTGGGGTCACGATACGATAACTTTGATGCTAAATCTCACAAATGGTAATACTAGTCAAGTAGGTTGTGCGGAGCACTTCCCATTTCATCCACAAGGTTCCCTCTTGTGTGGACTACTTTGGGGTTCCTAGACCACCCCCATTGTTGTAGCTTAAGGCTTATGCCAAAGGGGTTATGTCCTAGTTTTAAGTGGATGAGGGCATACCCTTATCCAAACCTGTAAATACAATGTGATGTTTGTGGTGTGTTTTTTTATCTTGTTTAATTTGATGTGGTTTGCTTGAACACCTTTTGGAACCTGCATGAAAAATGTATTAGTAGTTTTTTTTTTGTCTTGACTCCTCCTTTCTTTGACAAGCATTTTTGGTTCTGCACAATGGATTAGTAATTTTCCATAAATATAAAAATAATAAACATTGTTTCTGATTCTCAAGATCATCCTAGATGCAAGAGAAGAGCATACGTGATGCAAAAATCCAATCAAGAAATCAACAAATGGAAAATACTTAATTCAAATGAAAATACATACATCTTGACTCAATTTGGACATTCTAAAATTTTTCAAAGAAATAAAAGATATAAGAATCATTTCTGATTCCCAAGATCACCCCAAAATGCGAGGGAGGGAAGAGCATACATGACCTTACTCTTATGATTAAGCATGCAAGGTTTATCCAATGTTTATATAACCTAACAAAAAATCATGTAAACATACCCCTACAAAAATGAAAATTAATCAGATTAAACCTACAATGATGTTAGCATTTAAGAACAAAACCTTTGGAAACATGGAATTGACATGCAAGCCCAGACTAAGGTACCTGCACAGCAGGGTTAGGGTGTGTGCATGCATGGGTTAGGTGCATGTGCACCCTCTGTGTAAACCTAGTAGGTCTCTAGAGTGCTTGCGCTACCCAAGAGATGCTGCATATGCTAGGATATGTGTGTTTGCGTTAGGGTATAGATGTGTGCTTGGGTAGTAAAATAGAAGGTACAAAAATTATGACAATGTGTGTGGTTGATGAGAGATGTATGCGCTAGCATAAGGGTGCATGCCACATAGATATAGACACAAGAGTGTGTGCACTAGTAGAAGGGTGTGTGTGCCACCTTTAGGGTGCTGCTGCCTAGCTGACAGGTTTTAACAAGAAAGTAAAGGTATAGTATACTACAATGTGTGTGTGTGCACGCCAAGATTAGTGCCTATGCATGGTTTAGTGTGTGCCTGTGTGTGGTTTTGTGTACTTGTGCCCCCTTAAAAATTGTACCTATGATGACATTAAAATATGGCTCAATGACACAAAAAGTTCAAAATGCTCCAAATTTTAACATGTTAGCTCAAAATTGACAATAACCCATCAAAATTAAAGCTCTAAATAAGACTCTACACACATGTAAGGTTAACAAAATCATAATAATTTTAACATCATTTCACACATGTGCATATTAAGGGTTAGCCAAATGTTGAAATAACAACAAAATTTGAACTATAATGCTAAGGGACAAAGGATCCGTCCCACCGGGCATGCCAAATGTATCAATGTATTAGTTAGCTATGCAAAGGGAATTGAAACTAACACCTTAATAGTTTCAAAACATGAACTAACTACACAAATATCATCATGTTAAGAGGTTAAACAAGACTAAATACCAACATCATGCATTAGAACATTGAAATAAAATCAAACTAATATGCTAAGCATTTGAATCTCTACTCTTTAGATCACAAAAAACACTAAATGAACCTAGATAGATCCATAGCAATCAAAGTTGATTGTTTTTCTTCAAGGGTTTGGGAATGGAAGTCTCATCAATCCATGGCTACAAGACCATTTTGATATCTCTCCATATGACCCAAAATCTTGGATGGATGAAATGCAAGAATGAATGAAGATAGGCTATTAGCTCAATGAAGATGCTCTAAGATGATGAAAATGGCTATAGCTTAGGCTCTATGCTCATTTAGGTGTAAGAAGAAAGGTAGGAGGAGGGCTCCTTATATAGCCCAATGGATAAAATAATCTCTACATCCCTTTACATGTGGGATAATAGAGAGGTTGGGTTAGTTGTGGATAAGGGAGGTTTAGAGGGTTGAGTCAACCTTAGGAGAGTTTAGTTTGTCCTCTTAGTGACTCATGGGGATTGAGGGGGTTTATTAATTAACCAAGGTGATTAATTAATAGGTGTGCAAGCTTATAGAAGCTTTTTAGAGGAATAATTAGCATGATTTAGACTATGGGAGGAATTTAATCAAGTAAATGATGATTTATTGATTTAGTGGAAGAGAAAGATAATTAATTAATAATAATTAATTAGTCTAGATAGAAAGGGGGATTAATTAACGGAAGGTCATTAATTGGTTTATTTTTTGGATAGAAGGGTTAATTAACTAGCGTAATGTAGCTAATTAATGGTGATAGAAGAGAATAATATGTCATAACCATTCTATGGAGAAGTAGATCTATAAGTAGGACTAGAATATGGTGGAAGAAGAGGTTGATTACCCCTAGTGGGTAGCTATCCTCATCTTGTATTGACATCATGGACTATGGATCCCAATATAACATTAGGGTGAATATTGGGGGTGGGATGGTAACTAGAACAATATTTAAAGTGGGGGTAGGGTAAAAAAATACATACAATCATATTGGCATCGAGTAGTAATAATGATGAAAAGTAGATGTAGATAACTTAGGCTACACAAAATGAGTATAAAGGCATGTAGTATTGTATCGGTTTCCTTTATTTCAAACTCGGGAGAGGCATGGACCTAGTGAAATGGAAAATAGCCAAAATTAGATTGAGGGAAATGAACTTTATACCATAAGTAAATATCATCAAATATTTATATTGTACATGGGTAAGCCATGGTGAATTAATATAGTTAAAGAGAAGATAAAATCCTATAATTAGGATCAAGCATGAACATATTTGATAAATAGAAAAACTTAATGGGAACTAGGGCTAGATATGAAAGGCCTGATTTGGGATAGGGTGACCTAGTCTAAATAGGTTAAGGATTTGATCAATAAACAAGTTTACCAAATGATTTATCCTAAAATTATAAATAAATAAGGTGTTTATAGATATAATGTCCTTATTTAAATTTGAGTAATGGTTAGAACATGATGTATATTCAAATTATTAATTATGCATTAAAAATCAAATCTAAAAATACATTTAAAGTATGAAAATATGGATCAATTAAAACACATGCTAAATGTAGTGAAACATAAGAAGATGATTGCACTTAGTGTCCTATTTGACTAGCCCAATAGATGATTTGGGTGTGACAGAGGGATGAAATGGATAGAATTATCATGTACATGCTTTATTTTTAATCCTAGAATTGCATTCTACATGGAGACATAATTGTTTTTCCTAAGACCAAAACATATGGAAGTTTCATCATGTTGGGCAATTTGTTCTAGGTTTTAAATAGATATTTGTAACTTCTCAAACCTATGTAAATAACTGTATGTGCCTCGGTGTGAAATATTAGGTCTCGACAATGTGTAAAACCCTCTGAAATCAACCACCTTGACCCAAAACCCTAACCCTTAGTAATAACATTGTAAAACTATTATTTAATTGGTTGAAGTGTAATCCATACACCATATACACTAGCACTAATCCAAAGAGGCCTCAAACCACACTAGGTTACCCACCTAGAGATGTGACATAATAATACATATATGTAACTATATTTGATAACTTGAATGTTTGATAAATGTTTTGTATTTATTTTTCTTGCTTGTTATTTACCTATATTTATGGGTTATTGATTCGGGAAGCTTGACTCTTGGACATAGTTTAGAGTGATTCAAACATATATAGGGGGTGTTTTTACAGGTTTATTACTACCCTAGGGAAGTTTAAGAGATATTTTCTTGTCTTTTGAGAGATGATAAAATTAATATTCTATATATTAATTTAGCATTTTATTAAATAATCTTGTGGATAATAAAACACATGTTAAAGTGTTTTTTTACTAGTTTGTAACTAGGAGTTAGTATTAGTTCACTATTTTGTCATTTCACTTATATGTATAGTTACTTTTTTATTTGGCTATTTAGTTTCATTTAACTCAATATGTAATGGAATTTGATCATCATTTGTACCACAATTGTTCAATTCCTATATAAATTAAAAATCTTTCATTAATCAAATGATCAAGTGTGAGCCTTGCATATGAATTATGGTTTCTAACATTTAATATCATATCCAAATTTTCAAGATGACGATCTTGATTAGAAGAACACAAAGAAGATGAAGAAAATATAAACAATTATTTTTGGGGAAAACATTAGGCAATGGAGGAGGAGCACTAGAACTCCCACATTAAAGTCCATCATTTTTAGTTGTTTTTTAGGTTCTATTTAGTTACATGTTTAGATTCAAATTATGAAGGAGATGCAAAAATTTTGAGGGGATATTACAAGTTGGAGATATATTACATCAGGTTACAAAGTTACAATCTGTAAAGACCTATTCATGTGTAGATATTCCAACACAACAACCCAAGATCCTTGCATCATCGATATAGAAACCCGAGCTCTAAAAACCAAGATCCCCATCAAGCTCCTATATGATCTTGCCTATCAAAGCTACTATAAAAGTGACTCAATACTTTCAATATATATCACACTCAACTTAGCACAAATCCAATCTTGAATACCTATACATTGACCTACCTTGACCAAGTTTGCCTCTCTATATTTGAATCAAATAATCTCACCATGCCAAAGTTATCTATTTTGTACTCTCTTCCACTAGATAACCATTGTAAATGGAATCTAATTGTATCTACACAAGTATAAATTAAGCCACATAGAGCTCTCAGATATATGAATTGTTGTATTCACCACTAGATCTTTTAAAACCATAACGTGGTGATGGCTAAAAACACAAACCTAGGTGAAATATTACAAGTGGTGGAAGATATAGAAACATATCCCAACCACAAATAAAAAAATGAAAGTTAAATTGGTCTTTAAACCTAAACCCTAAATCACATGTAATTTTTTATTTTTATAATAAAATCAATAATTTGTTTCATTAAATAGATACTACCCCATTTCAATAATCAGCCAACAAACTAGTTGGACTAGCTAGCTCACTCGACTTACAAATAGGAGGTTCCAATTTTAAAACTCCGCCTCACCCTACACCTACTTGATCTCATCAAGCTTGTTTATGAGGCCACCAACCATCTTTTTGAGATCCCTTGAGCTTTGCTACACTCTTTTACTTAAAAGTACAAAAATAGTCCAAATTCTCTTCTACAAATAAAGGTTAAAATTTTACCCTAAGGGAATCTTTTTTAGAAAGGGAAATACTTCAAAATAAAATTTTATTTTTCTTGCAAAAATTATTCAAACCTAGATGGGGGCATCATGGATAAATTAAAAAATGTAATTTTTTTACAAAAACTAAAAATTGGGATTTTAGCTTATGTGAGCTCAAACAGTGAATTACCTTTTAAAAATGCCCAAAAATTAATTTTTCCAACTAGGGGAATTTTTTCTATAGAGTATAATTTTTGCAACTATTTTGTGCTAATATACAGGTTTCCATAAAATATAAACTATTATGTATGAAAAAATAGAAACTAAAAAAATTGAAAAAAACTCACATCACAAGATCTTTGATCTCATCATAAAATTCAAGATAACCAATTCCTTTGGTTCATGCTTACAAGTCATGTTTTTGCACTTTAACTACTACATCTAATGCCCAATATATCTACAATAATGGTTTTTTTGCATCATCCTTTTAAATAATTGTGTAAAAATAAGGACACTACACACTTTTCCATTCTGTTCATTTTCCATTCACCACAATCGTTCGATGTAAATCCTAAAATTGGGAAAATATGAGTATATAAAGACTTATCACCCACATGTAAGTATCTCCTTCTAATAATATTTCATTGATCATATGGATCCCTTTCAATTATTGTCTACCTACCATATACAATTCTAATCTTATGTGCGTTAACTTTTTTCTCGCATATGATTACGTACATCAAGAGGACAAGCTTCTTCCATGGACCGGCAAGTATATATAAAGGGTACACACACACACACACACACACACACACACACACACACACACACACACACACACACACACACACAAGTTCAGATATAGCATCCTTACATTATATATAAAGGGAAACCCTTTTGGAGTGATAAGGAAACAACCCATCTCCCATATTTTAGCTTAGTTTTTACATAATGGAAAATGATCCAAAGTTTTGTATTGGATTTAAAACTCCCACGTGGAGGTAATCATGCTACATGTAAGAATAAATTTAATATCTAATTGGAATTTTAATAATTATATTTAGTTTTCAATGGAACGTTTGTTCAATATATAAATGATGTTAACCTACAGAGAAAGTGGGAAAAGGTAAATCGTAAAGTTAATATCATCAAATGTTCATAGGAAGATGATGACATAAAACCTCACATATAATATGCCAACATAGAAAAATAAATGTGGGATAAGAGTAACATTATTTTTTAAGAAAATAATTCATAATACCATTATCCACTTGCAGATCCAATAACATGGTTTGAATCTCAAACCCTCGAAATCTATATAAGAATTTTTATGAAGAATTACAAAATTAAGAGCCTCCTTATTGTATATTAGAACAAGACAACACTCAATTCTATCCATTCTATCCATTTTTTTAGAGGTCTATCACCTTCATTCAATAAATTCGCTACAACACTCAATTTCACTAAACAAAAGCCAATTTTTCAAAAATTGGTTAACTTATTAGAACAAGGATTTCATACAATGTGAAGCGTATAATAAATATACCATGCACTTGTTTATAACTACAAGGGAATAATAAAAAAATTTCCAAAAAATAAAGATATAAATCAAAATCAAAATTCCTAGCATATAGAAGTTAATTAAAGTGCATGATATGCAATAAAGGTCATGAGACAAAGAACTGTTTGTATAAAAGTTTATGAATAAGTGAAATGATCCCAATCCAAATCATCAAAAGTGGTACAAAAATAAAAAGCAAACCTCCAACCAAAAATTCCTTGTAAAAAACAAAAATAATTAGAAGAAGAATCAAAACACTATGACAATGTTGTTGCCAATGAGGATGAAAATTTTGATGAAGAATTATTTGTTAAACAAATTGTGGAATATATCTCTACACAATGTTATATCTAGTATGTAGACTTGGGTACAACCAAACACATGACAAGGAATAAGTATTGATTCTCCAAAATCACTTCACCTCCCACCAAAACTTAGTTTCATTAGGGGTTGACACTTCCTACAAGGTTCATGGTACTAGAAACATAAGACTACCTCTAAGAAATAAACATTGCATACTCACCAATGTCATGTATGTATGCGAAGATGGACAAAGAATATTCTTTTAATAACCATTTTTGGATCACAATTTGAAATTTTATTTTGATTGAACATAGGAAAAAGATGTTCTGCATAAGGGATAAAAATAAACATTCCAAGATTGTTATGTGATCAAATGACATTAACAATATGTTTTAGTTGGATTTTTACCACGTGATAATTGAAATCATTTCTAATGACACCAAATCTATGATTATGGCACCAAATATATGGGCAAGTCAATTTTAGGTTCTTAGTATGGCTCATAGAGATATGGGCACATAAATTTTTCAATTCTTTGTATGGCTCTTCCAAAAATAAATGGTTATATGTTTTCCAAGGCTGAATAAGAACAAAAATATTGGCACCAATTGTCTTGTAGGGAAACAACATAGATATCCTTTTCTAAATAATCCAAATAGAGCCATGGATAAGTTATACCTAATTTCAACTAATCTTTATGGAAAAAAACTTATTCTAGTTATCAATACTTCCAACTTTTTGTTGATGATTATTTCATAAAAATGTGGATTTACTCGCTTAATATAAAGGATCAAAAATTTAATCCTTCAAAAATTCAAGGCTCTTGTTGAGAAACAATTTGGTTATCAAATCATGTTCCTCCCCTCATATCAAGGGTGAACTCACCAATAATGAATTCACAACATACCTGAAAGAACAAGGAATTCATCATCAAATGATGGTACCTACGCTCCACAACAAAATAATGTTGTGAAATGTTAAAACCACATAATTATGGAAATAGTGTGGAGTACGATTAATGATGAAGGATTGAGTAACTATTACTAGTAAGAAGCATCCAAAACCATAGTATATTTTCTCAAAATATCACCAATAATTCTTCTTGAGAACATGAATCCATAGGAAGCATGTTGAGGAAATAAACCATCAATCTAGATCATCTTAATTTTTTCAGAAGTAATGCCCATATGTTGGTCCAAAAGAATAAAATAATAAAATTAGATGTGAATTCTACAACATACATCTTCATTAGATATAATGAATATTACATGGGATAAAATTTTATTGATCCAAAAATCAAGATATTCACCATCAACTGGGATGTTTGATTTGACAAGATATATGCTTGAAGTGAACCTTCCGTAGACTCACACATAGAAATTTTAAAATAAATACCTTGGATTGTTAAAGAAAATGATGGAGATGGTGAACGCATTACAATGGGAACATTGTTGAAACCCTACCACTCATTACTTAATATATGCCAAACATGGTATAAAAACGTGATTATAGATGCCAAAATAGATGGATTCCTAGACATAAGATCATCGAACTATGCAAATGCCACAAATCTTGTGAAAACGTAAAGATGGCCTTTATGAGTCAAGCTGTATAATCTCATGAACCAATAAATTTCCAAGAATACCTAGATTTATAAACTTGGAAATAATCTTCATGGAGGTTGAGTACCATTCATTGATGAAAAATAGGACATGGAATATTGTAGACATTCTACAATGGAAGAATCCAATCAGTGCAAATGGATCTTCAGGACCAATTAAATATAAAATCACAAGGCATGAATCACCACTAAGTTTTATGCTCGGAAGGAAAGAATAAACTATGAAGAGGCATTGTCTCCCACTATTAAAATTAAGACAATCAAGATTATTTTTCCTTGAATACTTAATTTGGTTGTAAAATTCATCAAATGGATGTTAAATCCACCTTGCTAAATTAACATCTAATGAATAAGTCCATATATGATCTGTAAACAACAATAGATCCCCTATTGTTTTAATTGTTTCAATAGATCCTTTAAATTTATCAGCTTTCGTGATTTATATGCATCTAAAACTGATTAAAATATGAATTAAAACTGATTTAAATCTGATCCAGAACTGAATTAAATGATTACCAAAATCAATGTTATTCATTGTTTAATCAAACTATCTAAATTTCCATTTTACCGATTTTTTTAAAGTCGCAATCTAATAAATATGTTTGTCAAATTTAAACTTAAATTTTTAAATGCAGAAATAAATCAGAAAATCGAAGAAAAAATACAACACCAAAATTTTTACGGGGTTCGAGATTTCCTACATCCCTAAGATCATTCAAATTGATATATTAAAATTTTCCAAACTGTAAATACAATCAAAACTTACAATTAACAATAACATATCCAAAACCAACAATTTTATGTCTTTAGACCTTTGAAGGACTCTAGTGAAGGTCATTGTCCATCCTTCAACTTATTGAATCACTTGTATAAGCTATTCCCTTCGAGTTCTCGTCTTCTAGTGATTTGTGTGCCTTAAAATGACATCAAGAAAAAAACCAACATGGATAAATGAGGCATGAAATAGAAGCATCTCAAAATTCTAGAAAAAAATTTAGTTTACACAAAGGTCCCAAAAGGATCCTAAGTTTCTTAAAATTACAATTTCCCAAACCTTCATAGTTATCAACATTACACATTCCTCACCATTACCTTGTACAAAAATAAGTTGGCATATTTATAAACTTGTTTAAGTTATGTGGTCCAACGAAAAACATTATTTTTGGTATAAGGAGGGTTGGGGGTTCGACCACCCAAACACCCACCTCTCGCAAATTTACTTTGTTGGGGTTAAATATCCCACATTTGGAGGAGAGGCATAACATAAAGGTTTTAAAATCCTATCTTCGATCATTTATCTTGTGGCTATGGCCACACATACATCCATTTTATCATGTTATGATGCCCATGTGGGCATGGTTGCTGTTGTGAGGATGACAAGGTTAGCATGTCGGTGGGAGGCTATTTGTTTGTGATGTGGCAAGTCATTGAGTTGGCCCGATCGATGGGTGAGTTGGCTTACAAAATTTTCTCGAGTCTTTAAGGTTAGATTGGTTGGTGAGCTAGTGGGTTGTTATCCCATTCTTGGTGTCTCAATGGCATGGTGATCTTGGTTGGTTTTACGAGCTAACGATTGAGATGTTACCTCAAATTTGGCACGTAAATGGTGAGGTGGCCCACTAGGAGCTCGGTTGTAACACACCCCTTAACTCGATCATCAACTTAGTCTCTAACCAACTCAATTGCTAGCTTGAAGAGCTACTTGAAATTTCACGAAGCCGAGTCCCCCTCAAAATAAAAGTGGACCCCATAGTTGAAAACCCCCTTTTCGACCATCGAAGATCGGAAGTAAAAACCAAATTTCGTTTCTTATTAATGCCACTTTTCAATGCCACCTTGATCCACTTATCATCTTGCAATGTGTCTCGACACTTGTGTCACATGTGCCCTTATTTCACCCTATTGACTCATGTTCTTGTGTAGACGATATCTAGAGCATACGATGTCCATTTTGACCTGTTCAAAATCCACTAGAAAGTTGAATTTGAGATATATTGTAAGGAATATGTTTAGGGAAATTTTGGGATCCTCTTAAGTGTGAAAAATCCTCCAAATCATGCCTCCCCACTAAGAAGGATTTTGTTCCAAAAAAATTTTTTTCACCCATTGAAACTACCAATCATCTTCCTACATCTCACAAACATACATGATCCATAGAAATAACATTATAGGAAAAATTACTAGAATTTTTGATAAGAAAATCACCAAATGATCAGTTCAAAAATGGACAATCTACATGCCAACAAGAGGCTAGAGTCCAATTGACTTCCTTGTGATCTTCCAATATCTCAGAAACGACTTAGATTAGTTTTAAAAGACAAACTAACACCAATAATAGGAAAATTTATAACTGGATCTTTGTAGAAATTTCAAACCATAATGACTATAACTTGCCATCACAAAATTGATCAACTAAAAATAGACAATCAAACACCAAAAGAGGAAACTATCAAACTGATTCCCTGTGACATGGCCAATCATTGTAATTATAATTTTACCCAAAATAAATCAAGTAATATAAGACACCCAAAATCCAAAGCAACTAGGATAATGTCCATTGACCCTGTGAAAACTACTAGATCACTACAACTAATTTTTTTTTCAATGTAATAAACATGTTCTCTAACGTTGTTACCATATTTAGAAATCAAAATTTTGTAGTTTATAGTTTAATCACATTTATTTCCCACATGGACATGTGATTTAAAAGTATGGCCACATCGAGATTTCACATTGTGAGCACAATTACAAACACTACCCAAAATATGGGTCTTAAAATGCACCTAACATATACATGCCAAAAATATATGCATTCACAAAACAACAGTTACTTACAAAGCAAGTATGAACATTGAACACTGTTAATGTGCCCATCAACCTATAAAAACTACTATAAAAAATCTCCAAATCTAAAAATATGAGTTTAATTTTGTACCCAAACTTTACCAAGAACTCAAAATTCTTAAACAGGAGATTCAAAATGAGTTTTTACAAATTTTCAAATGTACGAAGATCACTAAACATGGTAAACCTGTCTCTCAGTTCCTCTCACGAATATGAACTCCAAAAATATTCAAAGCTAAAATCATTGTTTAATTTTCCTTTCAACATAAAATGGAATCCCATATAACCAAAAGCTCTAAATTATTTGTATGCTATCAACAATCATTAGTTATGTAACATATAATTAAAGAATTGTTTTCCAACCCATTTTAATGGATTTTCCTTTTCATTTGATTTTATTTCCTCAGTTATTACCTAGGTTGAATCATCAATTGGTGGTAGATTAAGAACTTCATTTACCTTTGCAACAAGTCTATATTCCATCTTCTTCTTACCATTACTATGATGGAGTGATGGATGAAGTTTCCAACAATTTTCCACCCGGTGTCCACTCATATGAAAATGAGTGTAAAAATTAATCTTATCCCATGTAGCAGATTTTTTTGTGTCATTTCTCTCCTCTAAATGATGAGATTGGTCTTTTGCACATGCCTTTTTTTCTAACGAAAGACATCAACTTCTTCAACAATAATCTTCTCTTCCAACAACTGGCAATAGAATGGTTACTAAACCCACAAAAAGTGCAAGGAAAAGCATGCCACATTTTCTAAATATCATAGCCATATTTTTCATATTGAAAGAGAGGATTAGAATTTTTACAAAATTTTCCATTTTTAGTGCTCAAAGGTGTGTAAAAAGAGGATGTGGTATTTCATTACCTTGTCTTTGAATTTTCTTACCAAATCCATCTCGTGACGATGAATCACTAAATTATGCACCGAGTCTTCTTACAGGACTAGTGGGGTATTCTCTTTGTTTTTAGAATCTTGTCTCCCTTCAACATTCTTGGAGCACTCTCTAATATTGATTCCCACACTAGGATAACCCAAACTTGAAAAAGGAGGATGACCCTCAACCTATTTGGGTTAGCAATACCTTGTTCATTCTTATCGAGGCCTCTTCCATCAAATCCCATTTTAAATAATAACTTAGATCCAATGCCCTTATTGTGTTTTTCTAAATCACCAAGAACATTACCTGAATCTGAATTTGAATCTGAATGAGAGGAAGAAGAATCACATGGTGAATAACTTACAATGCACTCATCTGTCATGGTTTTTACATTTGAAGTGGAAGACAAATCCTTCTTTGACACACCACATTGCAATCTAATCAAGAACTCATCTTTGGAGTCTAGTTCTGATTTTAAAATTTTTATCTACTTCTTAAGGGAATAAGGATTGCATCTCAAGAAATTATTTTCCATCTAAATTTTTCTGTTGATTCCTTCAATCTCTTCCCTCCTCTCTTTTCAAGGATTTCCCCGACTACCCGTAAACAACCTATACTTCTAAGACATTGCAAACAATAAAATTGAAGATCAATCCAACAATGTCTGCAAATATGGTGGATTTATCTAATCAAACTGATATCAAATTTAACTAAAATAAAACCATTGAGTTTAACTAACTCGATACTAAAAATGTGATATGTAAATGACAATAGATCCCCTATTATTTTACTTGTTTCAACATATCCTTTAAATTTATCAGATTTCATGATTTATATGCACCTAAAGTTGTTTAAAATCTGAATTGAAACTACATTAAATATGATCCATAACTGAATTAAATGATTCCAAAAATCATTTTTATTCATTGTTTGCTCAAACTATCCATATTTCCATTTTACCAATTTTTCTTAAAGTCGTAATCGATAAATTTTCTTGTCTCGAATTTAAACTTAACTTAATAAATGCATAAATAAATCATAAAACTAGAATACAAATAAGAAGAAAATATGACACCAGAATTGTTTATGGGGTTTGGAAATTTCCTACGTCCATGGGTTCATTCGAATCGATCTATTAAAATTGTCAAAACTGTAAGTACAATCAAACTTATAATTAACAATAACATATCCAAAACCTACAATTTTGTGTCTTTAAACCTTCAAAGGAATCTAGTGAATCTTAGTGTTCATCCTTCACCTTCCCGAAGCACTTGTAGAAGCTCTTCCCTTTAGTTCTCTATCTTCCAGTGACTTTTGCACCTTAAAACAACATCAAGAAAACTTGAACATGGTAAAATAATGTATGTAAAAAAAGCATCTCAAACTTCTAGACAACTTTCCAGTTTACACCGAGGTCCCAAAAAGCTCCTAAGTTTCTCAAATATACAATTTTCCAAAACTATCTAGTTATCAACATTACAGTCCTCGTCATTACCTTGTATAAACAATAGTTGGCATATTTATCAAATTTTTAAAACCATGTAGTCCAATGGAAAGCATTATTTTTGGCATAAGGTAGGTTGGGGGTTCGACCGCCCAACCACCCACCATTCACGAATTTACTTTGTTAGGATTAAAAGGCTTTAAAAATCCTATTAGCATGATGTTTAGCTCATGGATATGGCCACGCATTCATATATTTTACCATGTTATGATGCCCATGTGGGCATGGATTTTTTGAGGATGCCAAGGTTTGCATGTCGGTGGGCGACTGCTTTATTTATGATGTGGTGATTCATTGAGTTGGCCCGGTCAATGGGCCATCGACTCATAAATATAGCTTGGTATCCAATGTTATACTAGTTGGAGAGATGGTGGGTTGTTATCTCATCATGGGTGTGTTTTGTCATGGAAAGCTTGATTGGTTTGATGAGATGGCAACCGAGTTGCTACCCCAAATTTAGCATGTCGATGGTGAGGTGGTCCACTATGAGCTTGGTCTATAACTCTCCCCTAAACTCGATCCTCAACTCGTTATCCTAGCCAAATCAGTTACTAGCTCTATGATTTAATTGAAATTTCATGGTGGATGATTCCCCCTCCTAAATAAAAGTGGACCCTATAGTTGAAAACCCCCTTTTCAAGACAGTTGAAGACTAGAGGTAAAAACCAGATTTTTGCAAAATGCCACTTTTTGAGGCCATGTTGATCCACTTGTCATCTTGCAACATGTCATGGAACTGCATCACTTGTACCCCTATTTCACCTTGTTGACTCATGTTCTTGAGTGAATGATATTTGGAGAATACGTTGTCCATTTTTACTGTTCAAAACCCATTGGAAAGCTAACTCGAGATATTTCGTAAGGAATAGGTTCAGGGAAATTTTAGGAACATCCAAAGTGTTTAAAATCCTTTAGATCAATATGAATAAACTAGAAGAGGTTTTTTCTCACTAAATGAATAAGAAAATGTGTGTAGGCTCTTAAAGTCATTATATGGACACAAGTAGTCTCTTAGAGAACTATATGACAAAATAGATGAATATGTTGTTCACAATAGATTAAATAATAACCCTTGCTATATCAATCCTTACCTTGAAAAGAAAGGGGTGGATGGGGATCATAGTTTTATATGTCATTGATTTAGTAATCATAGGTAATTCCTTATAGGTGATAGAAAAAATGAAGAAAAATCTAAAACAAACCTTTGAAATGACATATATTGGGATACTTTACTATTCTATTGGAATGGAATTATGACATAAAAAATCATGTCTTCATCAATGAGAGGAAATATAAAAAAACATTTCTTGAGATATTTCATATGATGGATTACAATCTTATTGCTACACCCATGGAGATAAGGATTTAGTTGTCTCAAATAGATCCATAATCATAGGTATATGCAGTTATGTATTGTCATCTAATTGGGGGTCTAATTAACCTAACCTACATTAGGATAGGTTTAATCTATTCATGATCTAAATATCAAGATTCATAAAGATCTATAGAAAATCCACTAGAAGGAAGAAAAGTGTATTTTTAGATATATCAAAGTTACCATGTACTTTGGCCTAGAGTACAAGTGAAATGATCATTTCTTCTTGAAGGTTACAGGATTTAGATCATCCAAGAAACATCAATGAAAATATATCCACTTATGGATTCATGTTTTCATTAGGATTTGATCAATATCATGGGGGAGAAATATGAAAACTTGTGTTGTTTCACATTCTTCAAATAAATCATAATATTTCATTACAATGGGAGTTATCTATAAATTGATATGGCTACATCACATTTTATAAGGTTTGGGAGTTCCCAAAACAACCTAGTGTCATGCATTATGAAAACGATGGTGTGATAATTTTTTCAAAAGCATGTCTTTGATGAGAGGACAAAGCACATTGAGGTGAAATTACATTTAATCCATGAGAACATCCAATAGCACCACATTCAACTTCAATTTTTCCCAAGAACATAACAACGTTTAGATGTTTCCATAAAGGAACTTACATAGGAAAAATTCAAGGAATTATAAGAATTCCTATTTGTGTCCCTAGAGACAATACAAAATTAAGGGAGGGAATGATAATATTTATGTTTAATGTATTGATTTAGAATTTTAATTGGATAATTTTATGGATAAAACATGTGTTCAAGTGTTTTTCTAACTAGTTTGCAACTAGGAGACAATATTAGTTAATTATCATGTCATTTTAGTTAAATGTCTAGTTAATTTTCTAGTTAACTAGTTGGTTTCAGTTATCTCCATCTATTATGGAGTTTCATCATTATTTGTAACTTAGTGTAATACAATTTTTCAATGAATATTTACATTATAGTTCTTTCATTAATCAAACGATTAGTTATGAGCCCTACGTATAAATTACAAATTTGAGTAAATGATATTTACTTGAGGATCTCTTGGAAATTTCATTTGAGTAAATGAGTTTCTTACAATCAATTTTATAGGGTTTCATGGATTTAATTTCACATTAAGATTGAACCATACAAGATATACGAATTGGAAAATTATTGTTGGGTGCCCTAGGATATGATTATTTTTCCTAGGACTAGATCATTGGATGGTTTAGTCTTATTGGATTGTTTGGTCTAAAATAAAGAATGGTGTTGTGGATTTTTGTTAATGAAAATTAGGAATATTGGGATGTTTGTGACTAATATGAGTATTTCTAAAAGTGGTTGAGAAGTGTAATGAGGGTATAATTCTTCCAATATGACCAAGGATGAACTAGGATATAGTAATTAGGATTAGAATAGGTGATGAATCATGAATAAAGGGATTAAGTCAATATTAACACTATCAAGTGATAAATTATCAAATTTAGGTGTCTACATATATAAAATTAGAATAAAAAATAAACATGCTTGGGGGTGGGGTCTATGTTGGTAACTATGTGATAAAAATGATTCGATATGTTGATGATCTAATATTCATCAAAAAACCTCCTAAATATTACGAGATCACTTTAAATACTTATATCTCTTTTGAAAATAATAAAGGATGTAAGAAAGCATCAACAAGTAAGATATTGGCTTTTTCTCTCACAAAAGAAGATAATCATATAAACTTCATATTTGATGGGATCCTGTACATACCCAAAATTGTAGGGTATCAGTATCGCTGAATGATATTACACATGCCCCAATGATGATAAAGGTCACCTCGCAAGGTGTTTAGGATCCAGAGAAGCTCACAAAATATATGTTAGCATCCCAAATGCTTTACCCAAGTTCCTTGTGCTTTGTTTTATCCTCGCCCCCTTTTAAATGCGTTTTGACCTTGATAAGAAAAACCGCCGCCTGCTGCCAGTGGCAGCGGTCTCATGCCCGCCACCCCGACAGGTAGCAGTCCTATAACTACTACCCCGCTTTCAGGCGGCAGCATCCTTCACGCGTTTTCCAGCACATTCCTTTGATCGCGACTTGTGTAATTTTTCAACATTTACCAGCTTTTCTCAACCGCCTTAGCTCGTATTAATGTTTTATGTTCCCTGGAATAGTGTTTCTTCATTGTTTAATGGTAAAAGAGTTATAATAGGAATCACCTTTGGGTGAATGTGAAATCTATAAATAGCCACTTGTTTTCAAGCAAATGGCCCTCAACTTCTCATTTCCATTTTTAGTCTTTCAATTTCATGCTTAGAATTCATTTTGTTTTCATGTTTGCATCCATGCAAGTTTTTCCTTCTGCTATTAGAAATCATTCGATCTTATTGCTTCAGTCTTGTTCATTGTTGTTCATACAAATTAGTTTAGAGCAGAGTAGTGTCATTTGTAGATTGAATCCATTAGAGTTACAGGTTGTGTTCTTCACAGAAGGTAGATTCTAGAATCTCTCGGTACACTTGTGTTGTATTCCCGCAATAAATCCTGCTAGGAATTGCATACACCAAGCTATGTCACTTGCATTGTCCCTCTCCTACTCGCATTATATTTGGTCTATATCCAAAGCTGTCATTGTTCAAATACCTTCTTTTATTGATGCTAGCATATACACGCTCTTCTAGATTCACATGAACACGAAGGAACGAGGAGATCATTCTGAGGGGAAAAATTCATACACTACTGGATTCACCACTGTTATGCAAATTCCAGGTTTTATCTGTCAAAGTTCTAGTTAAAACATATCAAATAGAGTAGTGAATTATTTCATTTTAGTTAAATTTCACTTTCGATATTGCAGGGAAGCTGTGGGGATTGATAGTTTATCAAAAACTATGATTCATTCCTCAATTCTAAGGTAGGATCGAGAGTCTTTTAATTAAGTGTTAGTGCAAAATCACACAGACTTCCCAGTTCTTTGATCGATTTCTAGGTTGATCACTCTAGCATCCAGTGTGATTGCACAACATTGAATCCTTTCTCTGAGTGTGGGACCCATAAATGAGAAAGGAATCTCCAGAGAAGGCTGGTTCCTGCTCCTAAACTACCTACCACAAGCTATTCCAGTGCAAGCTAATCTAAACCTAATCTAACCATGCCAAGGAGACAGAGAGAGAAAAGGGAAAAGAACAAAAGCCTACACTAAAACGGTGATACACCAGAGAAGGAGAATGTTGAACATCTATCAAAACTGCCATGGAACAAAGAGAGGTGAGCAATGGGAAGGATGGACAGATGCATCACAGGCCCAAGGATAGATTTCACACAGAAAATGTCCCAAAACTCCATGAACACAGCTCCAGACCTGTAATGAACATTAGAACATGCACAAATACCTGCAATGAAGAGAGGCAAGAAGAAAACAAGCAAAAACGAGCAAGGATGGACAGATGCATCACAAAACATGTTTTTGTTGCTCCAGAAGTTTGCACAGAACATCATTTCAATAGTAAAAGGAAAAAATGCCATTACAGAGCAGGAGGAGGTTCAAACTCCATTTTCAACCCTAGAGAAGAAAAGAAGGAAGCGGTAGAGCGTAGAAAGATGAACCACTTGAAATCATCATAATCAAAATGAGCCAAATCGCCTTTTACAATGCATGGGTCGAGCCAAGGAGAGAGAAAATGTAGGAAAACGTGCAAGCAGACCAACCATTGACCAAAACGCATTCTTCATTAAGATCGGTGGTTGAAACATCTCCTATGGCTATGCCAAGGAGAATGCGACCCATGTGCATTAAAGCAGTTGTTGAAACGTCACTTAAGGGTCAGTCTTGAAGAAGAATGCGACCCATTTGCATTAAGTCGTTATTGAAACGCCGCTTTTAGTCATTACTATGCGTCAGAGACGTTTCTTGATTTTTCTCTCTCCAAACTAAACCAAAATACAATATTGACCCCGAAATAGTGTAGAGAATTTCATCAGCTTTCCAATGATATAAAGAACGTGCAAATCCAAGCTCGGATCAAAAGATATGGGGTCTCAAGTTTAAGGGCACGAAAAACAGGCCCAAACGGATTTTGAATTTTTCCCGCTCCACCACTGGATGACACATGCCAGCGCTGATTGGATGCACAATTCTCTCTCCTCTGCCTCCCGTAGGTTTCCCTTTGAAATTTTGACCTTTTTACAACTTTGGAAAAAAATTCCATTTTTTCCCCACATCCCCGCCACCTGGGAAATGTGGCATCATTTGGTTGGAGGACAGGGGCGCGGGGTCATCCTTACCTTTTAATTTTTGGGCCCAAGAATTTTGCTAAATTTTCTAAGTCCTCCCCGAGCTCTGCACTCCCCACCTTAGGACACGTGGCGTTTCCTGATTCGTCTGCGGCCTGCTGCCGCCGCCTTTCGCATCCTCGCGTATTTTTGGCCCGGATGTCCCAAACCTTCTGGGACAAATTTCTCCGATCTGCCCAATTCGGGCTTCCCTATCCCTCTTTGCGTTGAAGACACGTGGCAAGATTTGATTGGCTCTCGGCTCCTTCGGCTTTTCGCGTCCCACGCGTCCCTTTGTCCCAAATGTCCCGGACGAAAGTTTCTTGTTTCGGCCGAACCGGGTGGTTCGCGTCCTACGCGTACTCTTGGCCCAACTGTCCCAGACTACCTGGGACAAATACTTTCGAACCGCCCAAAATGGACTGACTTGCGCCAAACCGCCGATCCGCGCCTTCCGCGTACTTTTGGCTCGGATGTGCAAACAAAGACTTAGGCAATTTTTTTCCCCTTTTCGGCCGAATCGGCTTTTCACATCCCACACGTCCCTTTGGCCCAAATGTTCCAATTCTTTGTGTGGACCACCTAGAGGATTTTCGGCCGGTTTGCACCCCCCGACGTCCCAACTATCCCAAGGACCGCCTGTCATTTAGGACTTATCCGATTTTCATGATTTTTTCTCGCCCCCAAGCTTGTTTTCTGCATTTCTTCCATTTCTTGACCTGCTGGGATTCCTTCTTGTATAGGAGAGTTAGAAAGAAGCGAGAGGAGGCCCCTAGAAACATGATTTCGGGCCTTAAATCGATCTACCTACCTAGGATTTGAATATTCGATGCATGTTATCAAAATTTACCCCGGGGTGAATTTTGATAACAGCTTTTAACGACTCAATGGGGTCATCTGGCTGCTAGATGAAATTACCAGTTGCCTAAAGCATCCATTGGGCATGGAGTCATGAGTTGTAACCTACAAATTAATCAGAACTTTGAAAACTCCTCTCTGAGCCACTTGAATCCCACTGGACATGGAGTTGTTCTCACCAAAATGCCACTGAAATGGACTGTGCAAGAGCAAAACCAACACCACAAAACTATGTACAGAACTGAAAATCATACATGCTCCAAATGGAACATGCAGAGTGTGCACAAGCACTTCTTCTCGCTGAAAGAAAATCTACCTACTCTATTCTAACTCGGAGCAAAGGGCAAAGCTAAACAAACCCCGCAATTGGTTGTGAGAAATAGCTTCCTTTCTCAAAAGTGGCAGCCATGCAATTGATTTGGAGTTGATCATGGCTGTTAGGATGAATGGAAAATCAACAAGAAGTGGTCTTCCACCCAAATCATCAAGGTATCACCAAGGAAAATTCAATACCTCTTTTAGTTGCTCGCATTTGGATTGAAGAGGTATGACAGCTGATCCTTGGTACTTTGAGCTCACCCTCATGCTCGAAAGTAAGCATGACTGTTTGTGACTTCTCCTTTGGCTCCAATGAAGCCAAATACCCGATTAGGCAAGGTCTCGATCCATTTGATATGCCCATAGCTCGATTTTCAACTCCAAAATGGAGTCTTCTTGTAGACCTTGGATGGATGGTGTGGAAGAAATGTTGAAATTCCTCTCTCCTTTCTCTTCCTCTAATGAAGAACATGAAAGATTAAAATCTTCCAATCTTGGTTCCAAAGAGTCTGCTATAAGATGCGGGATGCTTTGCAAATGAATGTTCTCCTTCATGACAAAGAGACTCAAGTGTTTGGAAGATGGATGATGAAAGAGAGAATGGTGGAAACTCAACCGGTTCTTCTTCATCAAAACAGTCCTCCAAATCTGACAAATAAGCTGCCTCATTGTTGTCTTGCTGCAAATGCTCAACTTCCTCCATGGTGTCTTCAATTTTCTCCTCCACAACTAGAATGTGCTCTTCTTTTGGATCTGGAGTAGCTTTTCCTTTCTCTACTACTTGAAGACAATTTTGCTCTTGATTGAACTCTTCCTCCAGCATGAAGTTTGTCAAGTCAAACTCTTCAATCTGCTGCTCTAGAGGACAAGTTGGGACTGCAAGAACTTCTTCTTCTGCTGCAACAAAATCAGTCCTGACCACCATTTGTTCTCCAAATCCAACCTCTTCTCGTAGGTTTAACCATCAAGGGGATCTTTGTCATCCCAAATTTGGCAGCCCAAACCCTCAAGTTATCTGTCATTTCTTTTCTTCTTGGCTCTTCCTCTTGCTGTCCTTGATGACTGATTTTTGCAATTTCTTCTTCCCCACATGGAATTGGGAATGCAAGAGGAGGGATGGGTTGAAACTCAATTGATTTGGCATTTTTTTGTGGTGGTAAAGGAGGTGAAGCCTCTTGTTTCTTTGGAGGAGGGGGTATTTTTGTTAGCTCTTGTGGAGGGGATGACTGTTTGGAAGGAAAAAGGAAAGAAGAATTGAGATGAGGTGGAAGACTAGGGGCGGAGAAATGGATTCAACATTTGGGACAGCAGATGGGGAGTTTAGAATTTGCAATTCCAAATGAGATGGTGTTGCTTGAGTAATGGGAAGAGAAAAGCCAGATGATGGTGTAGAACTTACCGATTGACAAGGTTGTTCAACAACAAGTGTATAGGCCTCTATCTCTGCTGTCCATTGTGCAAGTTGGGGCAGCATCTTCATCATGAAGTCCAGCTTCTCCTGAGGGCTGAAGTGTCTTGGAAAAGGGCCTCCCCATGGACAAGGAGTCCTGCAACCAATTCTGAAAGCTCTCATTTGAGTTGTTTCTCTAGACTGCACCATCTTTACCTCCATCTTTTGGATTTTCTCCAACAGACCAGCATCTTACATCTGATTTTCTTTATTATATGCATACTCTTACTCTTAGAAATCTCCATAGCCAAACTTATTTTGGCATTGCTGCTCATATGGGTATGTATGCTGATGCCGAATTTGTTCAAAATGCTGATTTGGAGGATTTACAAAGCATGTTGGAGGTGGGAAACATTGCTGCTATTGTAAATGTGAGTCCCATGATGGAAATGAAGTCATGATTGCACAACTTCATGGAATGGAAGAGAATGAAAGAGATGGAAAGGCTGATGGATGAGAATGGATGAAAAATAGGTCTGCAACTTCAGAAATGGGTTACCGATCGATGGAGTCACCGGATGTGTTTTGCAAGTGCCTCCAAAGGCTGAAATCTTCACAGGAACACACCAACCTCGCAAAAGATGAAGTGGAAGACCTCTCGTGTCCCACTGTGCATGCCAAAATCAAGTGTTAGTGCAAAATAACAACACCCACAGTTCTTGCCGATCGATTTCTAGGTTGATCACTCTAGCATCCAATGTGATTGCACAACATTGAATCCTTTCTCTAAGTGTGGGACCCAGAAATGAGAAAGGAATCTCCAGAGAAGGCTGGTTCCTGCTCCTAAACTACCTGCCACAAGCTATTCCAGTGTAGGCAAGCTAATCTAAACCTAATCTAACCATGCCAAGGAGACAGAGAGAGAGAGAGAAAAGGAAAAGAACAAAAGCCTACACTAAAACGGTGATACACCAGAGAAGGAGAATGTTGAACATCTATCAAAACTGCCATGGAACAAAGAGAGGTGAGCAATGGGAAGGATGGACAGATGCATCACAGCCCAAGGATAGATTTCACACAGAAAATGTCCCAAAACTCCATGAACATAGCTCCAGACCTGTAATGAACATTAGAACATGCACAAATACCTGCAATGAAGAGAGGAAAGAAGAAAACAAGCAAAAAATGAGCAAGGATGGACAGATGCATCACAAAACATGTTTTTGTTGCTCTAAGTTTGCACAGAACATCATTTCAATAGTAAAAGGCAAAAACACCATTACAGAGAGCGGTGGAGGAGGTTCGAACTCCATTTTCAACCCTAGAGAAGAAAAGGGAGGGCAGAGCAGAAAAAAGATGAACCACTTGAAATCATCATAATCAAAATGAGCCAAATCTGGCCTTTTACAATGCATGGGTCGAGCCCAGGAGAGAGAAAATGTAGGAAAACGTGCAAGCCAACCATTGACCAAAACGCATTCTTCATTAATATCGGTGGTTGAAACATCTCCTCTGGCTATGCTAAAGGAGAATGCAACCCATGTGCATTAAAGCAGGCTGTTGAAACGTCGCTTCTGGCCATGCTGAAGAAGAATGCGACCCATTTGCATTAAATTGGTTGTTGAAATGTCGCTTCTGGTCATTACTACGCATCAGAGACATTTCTTGATTTTTCTCTCTCCAAACTGAACCAAAATGCAAGATTGACCCCAAAATCATGTAGATAATTTCATCAGCTTTCCAATGATATAAAGAACGTGCAAATCCGAGCTCTGGATCAAAAGATATGGGGGTTTGAAGTTTTAGGGCACAAAAAAAAGGCCAAAACGGATTTTGAATTTTTTCCCGCGCTCTGCCACTTGGATGACACATGTCAGGCACTGATTGGACGCGTAATTCTCTCTCCTCTACCTCTCGTGGGTTTCCCTTTGAAATTTCAACCTTTTTACAACTTTGGAGAAATTTTCCATTTTTTCCCCACGTCCCCGCCACTTGGGACACGTGGCATCATTTGGTTGGAGGACAGGGCGCGGGGTCATCCTTACCTTTTAATTTTTTGGGCCCAAGACTTTTGCTAAATTTTCTAAGTCCTCCCCGAGCTCCGCACTCCCGCCTTAGGACACGTGGCATTTCCTGATTCGTCCGCGGGCCTCCCGCCTTTCGCGTCCCTCGCGTATTTTTGGCCCGGATGTCCCAAACCTTCTGGGAAAAATTTCTCCGATCCACCCGATTCGGGCTTCCTATCCCTCTTTGCGTTGAAGACACATGGCAAGATTTGATTGGCTCTTGGCTCCTTCGGCTTTCCACGTCCCACGCGTCCCTTTGTCCCAACTGTCCGGATGAAAGTTTCTTGTTTCGGCCGAACCGGGCGGTTCGCGTCCTACGCGTACTCTTGTCCCAACTGTCCCTGCATCACTGGGACAAATACTTCAACCGCCCAAAATGGACTGACTTGTGCCAAACCGGCCGATCCGCGTCTTCCGCGTACTTTTGGCCTCGGATGTGTGAAACAAAGACTTAGGCAATTTTTTCCCTTTTTCGGCCGAATCGGCTTTTCGCGTCCCACGCGTACCTATGGCCCAAATGTCCCAATTGCTGTGTGGACCACCTGAGGCTTTTCGGCTGGTTCGCGCCCCGACATCCCAACTGTCCCAAGGACTCGCCTGGACTAGGACTTAGCCGATTTTCATGATTTTTTCTGCCCCAAGCTTGTTTTCTCATTTCGTCCCATTTCTTGACTTTGTTGGGAGGGATTCCTTCTTGTCTGCAAGAGTTAGAAAGAAGCAGAGGAGGCCCCAAAACATGAGTTTAGGCCTTGAATCGATCTACCTACTTGGGATTTGAATATTTCGATGCATGTTATCAAAATTTACCTCGGCGGGTGAATTTTGGATAACATTAAGTTAATCGACTTTTTAGTTATTTAAGATAAACTCACAACCGCACAGCAAGTAGCTACACCGCACTACCTTACTTGTTTTAATGGTGTTATTAGATTAGTTGTCATTTTTGGATATATTAGATTAGTTTCTCTTTTAATTCTATTAAAAATTCTATCAAAAATACAAAAAATAGAGGAATATATATATATATATATATATATATATATATATATATATATATATATATATATGTTGTAGATATATCTTGCATAATTAGTTTATTTCATTTCAGTTAGGTTTATATTGATCTTGTATGACAATCACGGGACCTAGGGAGCCCATGGAATATGTTTTTGAGCCAATCGTGCCTCAACCAAATCTTGTTATCGCATTAACTGACATAGACAAAAATCTCAAAATTCAGGTCTTCTGAACAACAACAGACCTACAAGAAATCAGCACACAGCTAAGAGGATTAAACATAGAAGATGACAAAGCACACACGTTCTGGTCAAATCAGCCAAATTATAGACTACCTTGATAGATATCTATATGACCAGAAGGATCGAAAGAGAGCAAACATTCGGTTGTGATCCACAGTCCCAAAACCCAACGGGCCTACAAATCAATCAAGTGTTGACACCACCTTGCAAATGTTGGTGTTAGGTCCTCTCCATTTC
Source organism: Taxus wallichiana var. yunnanensis (assembly GCA_018340775.1). Taxonomy (NCBI): domain Eukaryota; kingdom Viridiplantae; phylum Streptophyta; class Pinopsida; order Cupressales; family Taxaceae; genus Taxus; species Taxus wallichiana. Next base: position 833,639,896 of record CM031234.1, read on the forward strand.
CACCAAATATTATCACACAACTACCATTATTAAACATAGCAACTAATCAAGCTAAATATTTCTGGACTAGACCAGAGAATCATCCATAAAACACCAAAAGATCCACTACACATTTAGCCATTCCATTTTCATGACCTTGTCGGGAGATATATACGAAGCAACCATAGGTCATCTTCCACGTATCCCACAACCCATAGATCAGATCACGGAAGAGCTCGATATTGATTGGAACCTTCGAGCAACTATCCTCGCCAAACAATCTATCACACTAATTCAGGTTAGGAGGGACTTCTTTACCTTAGATTCATAGATCTTGTTATTGCGTGTTGAAGACATAAGACTACCTAACTATTTTATCCGCACCCACATATATTCCATCCCCATTGGCTGTCTTGGCATGACCTCAAGAGGTCAGGTGTGAGGAAGAGTTACTTGTAGATTCCCATGCTCACTGGTCACTTTTCCATCGTACAAAATTGGTGAACCTGACGTGAACAAGTACACAACCTTCTGATTCAGAGTCATATTTCTACTTGTTCTTCCAATTAATATACTTTTCATCTTTTCCACCTCACTAGCCTTCACATCAGCTTCACCAACAAAATTGGTGAACCCGATGTGAAACAAACTAATATTCCTCTTTCTATTTTCATTTCTTTCATCCACCTTCACTCTTTCCCATTATTCTATGGGTATTCATATACCCCCGAATATGTCGGGATATGAATGATATGGCAGACCTCTCCTAGGTCTTGAAGCATACTACGATCAATTAAATAGACAACCATCACCCTCGCTCTCAACATGGGGTGACAACTATTCAACTAACCGATTTTCAACACAAACTCTACCTCAAAGGACTAGATATAGTTCTTCTTTCCAAATAGAGGAGTTGGATCAGCTCACTCAAATGCAACAACCAAAGCCTTCAGGCTCAAACAACATGACGCTCACTGGAGAATTTGGTTCATCTCCTCAGGTGTTGCTTAGACCACAAATTAGTAGACAAATGATCCATATCTATTTTTAGATGATGAATACTTAGCACGTTATGCTAGGAGTGAACAACGCTCTCAAAATATGTACCCACCTATAGGAGGTTTGCAAACACAACCCGAGGTCTCGTTCCAAGAAAACACCCCCATTCCTCCACCTATAGGAAATGCCCTCAGTGAAACTTGGTAGGGCACCGATCAATTCATAGTAGGGTACCATATGCCTATACAACCTCAAGATATACAACAAATGCCACTAAGGAAAAATACCATGTCTTCACCAAACGAGGTCATCTCAGCCTTAGTTGAGAAGGTTAGAGGGTTGGAACTTGCTCAAGCAAATCAAAATTCATAGTTCATGCAAGTAGGAACTTCCAATCCTCCACATCATCCCAGCCAAGTAGACCTCCTCACAGGAACAGGCACATTGGGCATGCCTCCTCAGTACTTACAACAAATGCCAACTAGAACCGCGTTTTCTAACACCACTCCGGTTGAGAATATAATACCTCTTAGTTTAGTACAAAACAACCCATTCTGAGAAATGCTCCTCCATACTTAAACATGTATTCCAAATCACCACAGGGAGATATGTTCTCTTCTCCCGACATGTTTTCTCAAACACAGGGATTTCCTTATGCCCTTGCAAATACATATGTTATGCCATATCAACAACCCATTCCACCTCCACCCCCTTAGCAAGCACCATCAATGGTCGAAACCTATGCGATAGGGACTTATTCAAAATATTTGAAAGAACCTTTAGACTTCACTATACGAAGCGTCATGCTTCCAAGACCTCTCCCCGATCTACCCAAGTACAAAGGGGAGGGAGACCCGAATGCACATATTAAGGCCTATGCCACAGCCATTCGAGAACTGCTCCCTTGGGATGGAGTTATTACTAAAATATTCCCCAAAAATTTAGAGGGTATTGCCCTCGATTGGTATTACAGAATACCTAAAGCTTCAATACATTCATTTAAACAACTTGTTTTAGAGTTCATCAAAGCATTCGACATGAACAAATTGTTGAGAACAAGAATCATGGAATTATTGCATATTAAACAAGAACACAATGAATCTGTTGCTCATTTCATCCAAAGATGGTTTACAATCCTCTATTCTTCAGTAAGTGCTCCAAACATGGATCGATGGAACTATTCGATTTATTCCTTCATTCTCTCAAGCAGAGATAAAGGAAGAAGTCCAGTTCCCGCTAAAACTTATGATGAAGTGCTCGAGAACACTCTCCGAATGGATCAAGTTGTAATAGATAGTGGTCACAAGACATATGGAACAAATGGGAGGTTAATCATCCCCAACCAAAACACTATGACCTATCCTACTACCATAAATTTCAATCAAGGACCTAAAATCCTTAACAAAAACCATGGAGTAGTGACCAAACTAAAAAAGCAAACATTGTAAATGTTCCACCACCAGTTAACAATCAACGAAACAACAATTTTACCCCAACAATCAACGTGGTGGATTTTAATCGTCCCCAATGACAACAACAACAAAAACAAAAACAAAAGATCCGCATACGTGGTCCAAGTCAAAACTCAACTGGATATCAAAACCAAAACCAAAGGCAACAAACGCAAAAATTTAATCCTAATAGTCAATAGTTTAATCAGAGTTTTGGACCACAACACATGCCAAACCAACAACCTAGGAGTTATAATCCCAACTCGTATTGTGGTTTCCACAAAATTCAAGGCCATGACACTAGGACTTGCCATGATTACAATAAGTTCATGCAACGTTTTCTAGAAGAACAAAGACAACTCTTCATAGATATGTTCTTAATGCATTACGTGACACCTATGCCAAATAATTTCACAGGGTAGTTTCCCCTCAAAATACACCTCTTAAGATCTTCAATGATCCACTTCCAAATCACAATAACAATAATAAATTAAATCCAAATGGGACGAACAAAGGTGTAATGACAGGAAATAATGATCATGAAGCCTCAACTTCACTAAATCCACCTGTCGCACCATAATTAGGAAATCAGCCATGAACCAAGATAGTTGTTCTAGTGGAGTTAGATACTGAGTTGCACGTAGAAGCCATAACAAGAGCACGAGAATATTCTTCTCAACCAAATCCAATCTATCCACTAGAGCTAGATAACATTCAACAAACATTGGTAAAACCCATAGGTACTTATGATTTAATTAATGACTTAACAAAGACCTTCTCTCACATCTCCTTTTTAGACTTATTAAAATTCTCCTGCCCATAGGGCTGCTCTTTTAGAAGCACTAGGTCTAGGTCATTTAATTAACATCACTCCACCTCCCGAAACACAAGTAAACCATATAGACTTTGATATCCGCCCTCTAGGGCAGCCAGATAGGGATACCAAGTTTATATTCGACATAAACAAAATGCCAACAGATTCTCAAATTACAAGTAGAGGCGATCCGGCCTTGCATTTACAGTGTGGGTTTACAATAATTACGTTAAACATGTAATGGTTTATGATGGGGCAGCAGTAACATTTTCCCCTTCTCTTTCCTTCAAAAGCTAGGATATGGAGAAACAAATTGTTCCACAACAAGAAACACACTAAGAGGTTATCACAACATTAAAGCTACTTCAATTAGGACTATAATATTACCAGTCACCTTAAGACCCAAGAAAATCCTCACCGATTTTTATATCATATATCGGGAAACCAACTATAATATGATCCTCGGTTGACCATGGATACATTGCATGAAAGAAATCCCTTCTACGTTATTCCAGGAAATAAGATTCTTACACCTAGGAAAGATATTCATAGCAAAAGGTGACCCAAAACCATTCGACATACACCTAGTAGACCTGAAGAAAAGACCAGGCGTTCACTCTAAGTTTGAACTCCCAACAAACCAACTTAACAAACCAATCGACTCAAAACTGGAAGAAAAATTAATACCTACAACAAAACTAGAAATTATGAACCTAGTCAAGGGCATCCCAGCCCTCAAGGATGAAGCTAACGTTGTAGAAATAGTGTCATTAGGAACTACTGTAAAAATTGTTGAATTACTGGAACAAGATCTACCAATTTTCCTACCATTTGATTCCACAGGTATGGGATGTACCCTAGGAGTTGGTTCTCTTCCAGTAGAGGAACTTTGCATGCTAGAAGTAACCAAAAATGAGAAAACAGAGGCGCAAAGAATGTCCCAGTATCCATTTTTCGTAGTAAATATTAGACTCTCCACTTCGATGGAGCTAGATGTCGCTATGGAGTCGGGGCAAGTGTGATCTTCACTTCCCTAAGGGAAAGATCCTACCTTTTTCTTTTAAGTTAAACTTTGAATGTACAAACAATGGCGCTGAGTATGAAGCCCTCCTCCTTGGCCTCATCATAGCCAAAAGGATCAGTGTTAATAACATCAGAGTGTTAGGAGACTCACAATTAGTTGCAAACCAAGCCTCAAGAAGTATATAAGACTAGAGATGAGCACTTACAACTCTATAAAACAGTGGTATTAGATTTAAGCAAAGGATTTGACTTCATATCCATTGAGGCAATCCCACGAGAATAGAACCTTCTCGCAGATTCAATAACAACCTCAGCTTCGCGTTTTACCCCAAGTAATGAGTTGGAAAATACAAGTTTCAAGGTATCACTTCGTACTGAACCATTGGTGAAGAAAATGTCAACAAACCCTCTTCTAACACATACAACTGAGAATGAATCTTCTATCTTACATCATGTTGATAGTGATAAAGTCACTCTCGAATATCTAAACACCTATGCAGAGCTACACCTTGCTCACCCTATAGTTGATCTTTCCCTAATACCACACTCCTCTTCCTACTTTGGAAATCCCATGGTAGAGTCTCCTCCATAGAAGGATCTCGATATCTATGAGATAGAAAATGGAGAAAGCTTGGAACTACCTCCAGCCCCACCTGAATTTGAAGAAGGTAACGCTTCTTTGATAGAAGAAACCATTGACATAAACATTGGAATGGAGGAAGAACCAAGAATTTTGAAGTTGGGATCCTCGTTAACTCTAGAAGAAATAGAAATACACACCCAAATCCTTAAAAAACATCAAAAGGATTTTGCATTTAATTATAAAGAAATGACGGGTATCACACCACAAGTTACGGTACATAATATCATCACTAAGCCAGATGCAAAGCCAATTAAATAGAAGTCAAGACCAATGAAGCCAAAAGTGGCTCTCATGGTAAAAGAGGAAGTAGTAAAACTTCTCCAAGTAGGATTCATCAAGCCCATTGACTATTCACAATGGGTATCTAATATCGTTCCCGTCCTAAAAAAGAATGGGAAGATACACATTTGTATAGATTTTCAGGATATTAACAAAGCTTGTCCCAAGGATGATTTCCCATTACCATCCATTGATGTTATCATTGATGCAACAACAAGATTTAAACTGTCATGTCCCTCATGGATGGGTTCTCGTGGTATAATCGATTAAAATATCTTAACAAGATCAAGCCAAAACCACATTTATAACTCCCCAGGAACTTATTGTTATGTTGTCATGCCATTTGGTCTTAAGAATGTCGACACCATGTATCGGTGGGCAATGACTTATATATTCCATGATATTAGCCATAAAATTGAGGAATCATATTTCGATGACTTGTTGGCCAAGGCCAAGAAATGCTGTGATCATCCGGAAGTGCTCCGTAGCATCCTCTCATGACTAATTGAGTATAGTGTCACATTAAACCCAGAGAAGTGCATGTTTTGTGTAACAGGAGGAAAACTTCTAGGATACATTATATCTTCATGAGGGATTGATGTTGATCCAGCCAAAATACGGGTTGTTCTCGAAATGATCCCACCTTCGGACGAGTCTGGAATTAGGTCATTTCTTGGGAAACTTAGTGCAATCTGAAGGTTCATCCCAAATTTAAGCTTTTCCATTCATCCAATCAACAATCTACTCAAGAAAGATTATAGTGTTGATTGGGTCAAGATTGCAATGAGGCCTTCGAAGCAGATAAACGCTTCTTATTGTCACCACCCACGCTAATGACTCCCAAGCCAAACCGCCCTTTGATCTTATACTCACAAGCCACTCATGTCTCGCTGGCCTACATGTTGGCTCAAGAAGATGATGATAAATGAGAACGCACGATCTATTTCATTAGCCGAACATTACTCGATTATGAAACATGTTACACATAGGCAGAGAGAGAATGCCTTGCCATAATTTTTACAACAAAACGTTTGAGACATTACATGTTAAACCAGGAAACAAGGGTCATTGTAAAGATAGACCATTTACGAACATTTCTCACACAAGGATCTTTATCTAAAAAGGTTGGCCATTTCATAACCCTAATGGGAGAATTTGAGTTAACATTTGTAAACCAAAAATCATTAAAGGACAAATCATTGTAGACTAGTTAGCTGACAATCCACTAGATGGAGGCGAGCTGGTAGATCTAGACTTTCCCAATGAATGTGTATACTTTTTCGAAACCAGACCCCCCATTTCTACATGTCCCTAGTATACTGATATCATCAATTTTATCATGGACCATACATACCTGAAAGTGCCACATCACAACAAAGAAGGTGGTTATGCATTATTACCACTAAATATGTTGTTTTAGACCAAGTACTCTATCATAGAGCTTTCAACGGAATGCTTCTAAGATGTGTCGACATAGAAGAATCCAAGAGGATTCTTCATGAATCCCATAGTGGGATATGTGGGGGCCACTTCGGTGGTCATGCCACTACTCACAAAATACATCGATGGGCTATTTTTGGCCCACTCTTGAACATGACGTAGTGGAATTTGTATGTAAGTGCCACAAATGTCAAGAATTCTCTCACGAGATTCACATGCCAGCACAATCCCTGCAACCAATAGCGACTTCGTGGCCCTTCTCCACTTGGGGTCTAGACTTAATAGGGAAATTATCTCCCTCATCAACCGATGGCCATAATTTTATAATCACAACCACGAAATATTTTACCAAATGGGTGGAGGCCACACCTCTCACCACTATACCAGGTTCAGTGATTACCAAATTCATTTTGAACCAAATTATCTACAGGTATGGTGTCCCACAAGTCATTATCTCAGATAATGGCACATCCTTTAAGAATGACGAGGTTCATGAGTTATGTAGCAAGTTCAAGATAAACCATCACACAACCTCTCTTTACTAACCTCAAGCCAATGGACAGTTTAGCGACAAAAAAATTGAAAGCTATTCTCCTCAAAATAGTAAAGGAGAAAAAAATGAGATTGGCACTTAAAACTATATCCACCTCTGTGGGCCCACCGAACCTCAATAAGGACACCAATAGAGCAAATCCTTTCTCATTGGTATTCGGAGCACAGCTTCTCCCACTTGAGGTTGAAATACCTAGTCTCTGCATCTCATTACAAGGGATTTTGGACAAGGAAGCTTATAGGGAGGCATGCCTCTCTCAACTAGAAAGCCTTGATGAGGCCAGGTTAAATGCCGAACAACGGCATAGAGCCTATGTTAACCGGATGTGCTAGGAGTATAACAAAAAATTCTATGAGTGAGAAATATATGAAGGAGATCTAGTTCTACTACTAGACAGCCGTATCAATAAGAAAACTGGTGAAGGAAGAAAGTTCTGGCCCAAATGGTTGGGCCCATACCGATTCATGAAATACTATGGAAACAAAGTGTGTATCTCTTGTGCACACTAGAAGGTGAGAAATTTGGTGAAACTGCACAATTCCTTGCACCTTAAGTGGTTTTACGCATAAAACATAAAAGTCATTGCTAGTACATTATAGCTACCTACATTGCATTAGTTTTTAGCTGCTTCATTCTCGTCCATTTCGTAAAAATAATAGTCCCGAGCTTACTCTTAAAACAATCATTAAATTTATGAAGATATTGGCAAAAATATTCATATCACATCTCTTCAAACATCATCAAATATTTTTAAATATTCTCATCAATTTTGACAGACAAACATTTACGAAAAACATTCCAAGACCTCGCATACTTGGCTTTGCTCTTTCTTTCTACTAGGTGAAGTCTGTCCTTGCCCATGGTATGTTCCGAAGCTTCTTGGTGTCACATCTATACCTCTTAAAATCTCTTAAAATGAAAGGATATCCCAAAGTCATAGATCAAAAATGTCAAAATCAAATGAAATCAAAAGCACCAAGCAAACAAAATATTTTATTTTACACACTTCTTTGCCCCATCAACCTTTGGTGATAAGCCCACATCTCTTACTGGTGATGTGAGGTTGGGAAAGGAAAGAAGTGCCCTTACTCACATGTATCTTGCCTTTGGTGATAAACCCATGCTTCTTACTATTGGCGTGAGGCAGGGTGTGGGGGGTCCAATCACACAAACTAACAAATCTTGGTATACTAAAAACATAAGTCAAATTCTATTAAGAGAAAGCAAATATCCAAACATCCAAATTCCAAAGAGATCAAATCCTTAAAACCAGATTTTGTCAACCAGGTTGCCATTTATGAATCTAAGTCTAGATAAACTGAAAAGTAAGTGGCCTTCTAAGCTTGGTAGTAGCTCTAAGTAGGGTGGGTGTGTAGGTCCACATTTGTTTCTTGTTCTTGGTTTGTCTGTCTCTCATCGCTCCATTCAATCAAAATCATACAACTTGTGCCCTTCCTAATTCTTGGTGTTGAGCCCTTGTGTCTTACTAGTTGCGTGGATTTAGGATTGGGACAAGTTCATCTCTTTATCACTATACATTCATCACGCTTTACCAATATAAGAAGCAATTACAAACATTTCCCAAAGAGTTCAAAAGTTCAGTACTACCATATGTTAATATCATCTCATATCAACTGCAAAAACATAGAGAGTAAAACATGTTATTTACTATAATTTGTTGTCCATTGCATACATTCTGGAAACATGAAAAGAAAATATTCTAAAAACATATAAAAACACATTTAGAAAATGAGTCACAAAATTCAAGATAAAAAGAGATCTAGATCCAAAAAGAGATGTGTGTGTATATATATATATATATATATATATAATCAAGTTTCATGTATAATGCCATCATGCACTAGGCATGGTCAAAATGCTCAATGAGCTCAAAAAGTACAAAAATACTCGTATAAATAACCTAACAAGGTCACTACAAAAAAGAGTCAAGTGGCCTCTCAATCCCTATGGGATCCCTCAGAAGGCACACAATCACGTCTAGGACTTCGGCTATGCTGACACTCGAGTGCACTAAGGGCTCACGGTCTCGAGCAAAGAGTTGTAGTCTCACCATGAGAATGGCTCCTCCTCATCAGGCGCTCTGTAGTCCTATACCCGCTACCTCAACATGGAAGGAAGTCATGATCTTGGCCGCATGCCAGACAGGGGAAAAACATCGGTATGCCTACTAGCTGCTGAAGGCTCCCCTGCATCCACGGATAGCTCAACACGAGTCTTCTCCGTGGGGAGCAACAGGGTGTCAGTACATACCCGGTGAATCAAGTCTCGCCACTCATCAACAGTCTCTGTAAGAAAAGGAGAAAACAAATTAGAAAATAATCAAAAGGTGAAACCAAGGATGAACAAAAAGAGAGATAGCAACTAAGGCAATTCTAGCTAAAACAAATATCAAAAGAAGAGTGATAACTCACTCGGATCTTTGGGCCTCCAAGAAGGATCTCTAGGATCTGCGCTACCACAGACGCCGCCGCTGACTGGTGTCCCCCTCCTACGTCTGGGGCAACATGGTGTCCTGCCATGGATTCATCCTCTTTGCCTAGGTCATGAGAAAGTAACTCCTCTGAGACTAGAGTCACCCTCTCTGCACTCTGCTCTACCCTCTCGGCCTGTAGGATCTCCTGAGTGTCATGCCACTCGAGATCGCTATCCTCTCCCCACCCAACTCACTGACCTCCATGTCCTTGGTCTCCTCCTTCATCTCTCCCTCTGTGAACTCCTCAGACTCAGAGTCTATATCAATGGGATCATCACTGGTATGGGCAGGACTGGTGGCAATCCGAAGTAAAAGTGCTTGAGAAGCACTGGCTCTCTCTCGAGCATACACCACCTTCCCTCGGCTGTAATAGGGATGCCAGGAGTAACAACAGTCCAACCCTCGGCCTCTAGGACCTCCCCTAGCCTCCCGAATTGATTTGAACACTGGAACCACTAGGGGAAGCATATCAATATAAGCAAGGCCAAACTACTGAGGCACTCGATCGAAGGGGTGTATCTCTACCTTCCCCATCCTATCCATAAGTTGCCCTATAATAGAGCAGGAAACCAGGTGCGTACCTCCTCACCCCATAACCCTGCCATGGCCTAATAAGGTGTGGCCTCCATATCCACAGTGGTCAATGAAGCCACCGGCTGATGTGGTGCCCTAAGCACCATCATCTCTAGTCCATCTAGCTACCCTCATGGCCCCAAGATCCTCCACCTCTATGCCTCTCCCATAAGGGATAATGCACTCATAGACCCAGCTCATAACTAAGTTCGGATGGCTCAGCGTCCTCCTCGTAATCAAAACACTCTGTATAAATCATGATATGTGGTCCCAAGTATACAAGCTCCCCGAGCATAAATCGACCATGTGCCTCAATCATGCGATGATGGGGCCCAACAGAGAGCAAAGTATCCCCTCCCTTGTCCCCCGATCAATCTCGAAGCAATGATGCCCATAATGGCCTAGCGGCTCAGAGGGATGGGCAAGCCAGGAATAGAATGGAACATCACCCCCTTCTTTGAACCAGTGGAGACAATTGCATCTCCCATATAGGTGGCCCGTTGAGTCACCTGAGCTCTGGATAATACTGTATCAAATGAAAGTCTTCTCCCAATAATCAGGACTCCCAAAATGCGGTAGACATCCTCTAGGGTGATAGTGCACTCACCCCTAACACCTAGAAATTGGAAGGTGTTCTGATATGCATCCCAGTAAGAAAATAAGTCACATAGTATGTGACTGGCAGGTGTAACGTGGGGACCCGTGCGATCCTCAATATACTTGCCCTCTGAGAGTATCCTACTCAGCCTGAGAGAGTGCATCTAACACTACTGGAAGCCAATCACACTCCCTCTCTCGGCTCCATCTAATGTACTCTTCCTTATTCTACAAAACACCCAAAAACACACAAAAAGAAGCAAGTTAGTGTCAAGATTGCATTGGAAAAATCATTAAAGCAAGTAGGAATACTAAAAATGCAAAAATAAATTCAAAATAGTGTTGTTTTAACACTCTGTAGAGGACCGCCACCCTGAGTAGGGTGGCGGTTCCATAACCACCGCCTTAAAAGGCGGCAGTCCCGTAACCCCAGCCTCCGCTCAAGGCGGCGGTCCTATCCCGCGACTACAAATGGGTCGCATGCCCTAAAAATGTTTAAAATGTAAAAATTGACCATTTTAGCTAAAACGAAAGCCTACCCATTAGGCGTCCCCCCTAAGAGACACATTTAAAACTGACATTTCTAAAAATAACCCCCCCACAACAAAGATTTCATCATTTTAACATTTTGGGTGCAAAAACATTAAATCAAGAAGAACTAACCTAAGATCTCGCGGGTCAAGGTTCTACTAGCAAAGGCATGATCGTTATCTCGATACGAACGTTTTGACTATACTCTCATCGAAAACCATCACCGTGGGTCCCATATCTCAAAAACTATCAAATCAACACATGCAAATGAATAGGAAAATAAGCTCATCTTATATATATATATATATATATATATTATATATATATATATATATATATGTTTTGACTCATTTTGAATGCCCCTTTTGCAGTTTAGAGCGCGCTGACGAAAATAAGTTCTTATCCCCATGCAAATGGTAAGTCCTCATTTCATACTAATTTAGTATTTATTTTTCGATTTATTTTATCTATCTGCACTTGAGTCCTCTTTCCATTTTGTAGGTAGCGGGAATTTGGATGGCGTGACTTCGACACACTAAGCGTGTCGATTATAATTTCTAGCTTCCCATTTTGGGACCACCATACTGCACCCACCGTTTTACGCCTCTTAATGGTTAAAATGCTTCTTTGAGGGGGCAATATGTACATACCCAAAATTGTAGGGTATTGTACCACTGAACGATGTTACACATGCCCCAATGATGATACAGGTCACCTCGCAAGGTGTTCGGGATCCAGAGAAGCTCACAAAGTATATGTTAGCATCCCAAATACTTTATCCAAGTTCCTTGTGCTTTGTTTTATCCCTCGCCCCCCTTTTTAAACGTGTTTTGACCTTCAGTAACAAAACCGCCACCACCGTGTTAGGGTGGCGGTATCGTGACCGCTGCCCTGACAGGGTGGTGGTCTTGTAACCGCCGCCCTACTCAGGGCAGTGGTCCTTCACGCATTTTCCAGCATGTTCCTTTGATCGTGACTTACGTAATTTTTCAACATTTACCAGCTTTTCTCAACCGCCTTAGCTCATATTAATGTTTTATGTTCCCTAGAATAGTGTTTCTTCATTGTTTAATGGTAAAAGAGTTCTAATAGGAATCACCTTTGGGTGAATGTGAAATCTATAAATAGCCAGCTTGTTTTCAAGCAAATGGCCCCTCAACTTCTCATTTCCATTGTTTAGTCTTTCAATTTCTTGCTTAGAATTCATTTTGTTTTCATGTTTGCATCCATGCTAGTTTTTCCTTTACTATTAGAAGCCATTCGATCTTCTTGCTTCAGTCTTGTTCATTGTTGTTCATACAAATTAGTTTAGAGCAGAGTAGTGTCATTTGTAGATTGAATCCATTAGAGTTGTAGGTTGTGTTCTTCACGTGGTAGATTCCGAATCTCTTAATACACTTGTGTTGTATTCCCGCAATAAATCCTGCTAGGAATTGCATACGCCAAGCTCTGTCACTTGTGATGTCCCTCTCCTACTCGCATTATATTCAGTCTATATCCAAAGCTACCATTGTTCAAATACCTTCTTTTGTTGATGCTAGCATATACATGCTCTTCTGGATTCACGTGAACATGAAGGAACGAGGAGATCATTCTGAGGGGAAAAAGTCATACACTACTGGATTTGCCATTGTTCTACAAATTCCAGGTTTTATCTATCAAAGTTCTAGTTAAAACATATCAAATAGAGTAGTGAATTATTTCATTTCAGTTAAATTCTTTTTTTGATATTGCCAGGGAAGTTGTGGGGATTGATAGTTTATCACAAACTATGATTCATTCCTCACTTCTGAGGTAGGATCGAGAGTCTTTTAATTAATTTAATTAGCTTTTTAGTTATTTAAGATAAACTCACAATCGCACAGTGCAAGTAGCTACACCGTACTACCTTGCTTGTTTTAATTTTGTTATTAGATTAGATGTCATTTTCTGGATATATTAGATTAGTTTATCTTTTAATTCTGTTAAAAATTCTATCAAAAATACAAAAAATAGAGGAATATATGTGTTGTAGATATATCTTGCATAATTAGTTTATTTCATTTAAGTTAGGTTTATATTGATCTTGTATGAAAATCACGGGACGTAGGGAGCCCAGAGAATACGTTTTTGAGCCAATCGTGCCACAACCAAATCTTGTTATAGCATTAATTGACATAGACCAAAATCTCATAATTCAGGTCTTCCGAACAACAACAGAACTACAAGAAATCAGCAAACAAACTAAGAGGATTAAACATAGAAGACGCACAAAGCACACACATTCTCGGTCAAATTAGCCAAATTATAGATCGCCTTAATAGATATCCATATGATCAGTAGAAGGACTCGAAAGAGAGAAAACATTTGGTTGTGATCCACAGTCCCACAACCCAACAAAGCCTACAAATCAATCAAGTGTTGACACCACTTGGAACATTCGGTTGTGATCCACAGTCCCACAACCCAACGGTCCTACAAATCAATCAAGTGTTGACACCACCTTGCAAATGCTGGTGTTTAGGTCCTCTCGACTTCCACCAAATATTATCACACAACTATCATTATTAAATGTAGTAGCTAATCAAGCTAAATATTTCTGGACTAGACCAAAGAATCATCCATAAAACACCAAAAGATCCACTACACATTTAGCCATTCCATTTTCATGACCTTGTCAGGAGATATATACGAATCACCCATAGGTCATCTTCCACGTATCCCACAACCCATAGATCAGATCACGGTAGAGAGCTCGATATTGATTGGAGCCTTCGAGCAGCTATCCTCACCAAACGATCTATCACACCGATTCATGGTTAGGAGGGCCTTCTTTGCCTTAGATTCACAGATCTCATTATTGCGTGTTGAAGACATACGACTACCTAACTAGTTTATCTACACCCCACGTATATTCCATCCCCACCAGTTGTCTCGGCACGACCTCGAGAGGTAGAGTACGAGGAAGAGTTACTTGTAGATTCCCATGCTCATTGGTGACTTTTCCATCGTACAAATCCCACTAGAAATATTGGGATAGTGAAATATATGGGTAAAATAATCACAAAAAAATATTATAGAGGAATCATGCAAGATGAATAAAATTTGAGGTTTCAATAATATTCGCATTCTCTTCAAAACATATATAAATATTTAAAATTAAGGGATTAGAAGACTAACAAGGTTTTTTTAATTTGTGGTTCCTATAGTGTTTTATGGATGTGAATTTTAGGATATAATTACATTGAATTTACAAAGGAAAAATATCAAGAAAAGTTAGCAATAATAAATCACAACAAGATTAAGGTTTTAATCGCAAACAAGATCCTTCTAGGATAAAAAGTACTTTTCTAATATAAAATACATTTATGATTTGTTTTGTAAGTAATATAAATAAAGTAGAGGGAATAACATGGAGGAATAAAATTGGATAAAATAAAACAACATGTGTATGAATATGTGGGGCATCAACCAACATGAGTGCCTATATCTTAGAAAAGACATTAAAAACTACGTGAGATAAATTCAAACTAACCTCATGGAAAAGATAGAGTGAAAAGAAAAGGAAATAACACTACATCAATTAATTTAACCCCACATAAGAACATGATTGAAAATATTATGTAGGGGAAAAATTTAATAGAAAATGAAGATGTTTGAATAGCCCAATTAAGGATTACCTCACACAAACTTAGGTCTAATATGGGTATATGGGATACCTAGTGATAAATTATTGATCGAGAGACAAATGAATTGAAAATGATTACTATTATCCTAAGAATAGCTTCCCCATTTTTAATAACCCCAAAGTATGTTATTCCCACCTGCGTTCATGGCCATTTACAACAAACTTGGAAATTATGTCATTTAACACAAAAATTAGTTGTGAAGCATTTAAAATTGTGTGAAACATTAAATTGAATCAAAATGAGAGAGGGGTGTATAGTATTACTACTCAAAATAAATATTACTATGTATTTTGTAATATTTGAATTACTGGATGCCAACTATAACGAGGAATGTTTTTTATAAAAATGGATTTTTTAATCCTTTCTAAAGGCATACAAGGAATTTAAAAATTCACAAGATTCAAAATTAGAGTCTATCATCCTACAATTTTTTTATTATGGATAAAAACACTTCAAAATAAAACTACATCAATACTTGGAATAATTTATTTGAATTATGACTCCAAAAATCAATTTTAGGCATTTCATCAAATAATCAAGATACTTTTTATAACTCAATTTCTCTTTACAGATTAATACTTATAACAAATAAGATATAATTCCTTTATAAAAGAAAAATACACAAATTGTCAAATAGTCCTAACATTCAAGTGTTCTAGAGGTCCCCTAATTTGTTGTATATTATCCTATTTAAAATTTAAATTACAACGCCACCAATGGAACATAAAATGGGTAATTTGGGAGCTAAGCTATTGTTATTTTAGTGGCTTTATTAATAATGTTATATGTAAACCTAATTTGGTATAAATTTCATTTTCAAAATAAATAGGTTGAATTTATAATTTTATAAATTCATTTGTTCTGAAATGAATTTTAAATTTTGAGAATGTAATATAAAAATTGGGCATTTATTAATAGAAATTATTTAATATGTGACTATGAATCTAGAACTATAAATATAGTAAATACTATAAATAAAATATCATAGAAACATGTACTAACATTATTAGGATTATTCAAACTCTAGAAAGTTGATTGAAGTGAAAGTTAGGGTTTGGAACATACTCACCTCAAAATCAAAAAATAAAAAGTGACAATGATCTACAAATATACACGTGAGCTATGTAGAGTGTCAAGAAGATGCCTTAAAAACTCGGGGCATGGGAGAGATGAAAATGAAGGGATGATGAATTCACTTATGCAATACAAATTCACGCAAGTGGATTTGTCCTCTTGTGGGTTGTTTTGTCCCATGAAGTTCTAATCTAAATTCTCAACTTTACATTATATTTTCTTATTTCTTAGGACCATTCATTTGTATCTAGATATATGTGATCTCTCTTATTTGATTGATTAAGGATTCTTCTTCACCAAAACCTTAGTTTCCTACTTTTCTTAAAAACCTTAAAAGGGGTTAGTTTACAACGACCAAGCTTCCTCAACTCCCCATCAAGTTTAGAGTTACCTTCATATCAATAGTTTAAAGAGGCATAAAATTTATGTAATCCTCTCTCCTAGTAGGCATGTGAGAGTATGCGATGATAAATTCAATTTTTCATTCCATTCCCTAAAACTAAATGGACCAAGAGGTAATGAATGTGATAAGTGTGTTTGATATCTTTAATAAGAGTAAATAGCTTTAATAAAATCATGATTTTCTATAAATAATTTGCATAATATTCTTAGAAACAATAAATATATTAAAAATAATGTGTAGTGAATGTATGAATGAGAGAGAAGAAGCATATATTGGAAAACTCAGAATTCAAATAAATTTTGCATGCCCTTAGAATACATAAGGGCATATTATTTTCTTATTTAATATTATCACATCAAGTAATTTGTTGCATAGTGTAGTGATAAAGGAATCAAGACCAGTGAAAGGAGGAGAAAAAATTAAAGGGAGAAGAATAAATTTTTGGCAAAGTAGAGATTGGTATAGTGGGAGAAGTTAAGGAAGAAGTATCCACCCTCTAGAATTTAGCGTAATCACTATCAATTGTAGGTATGGAAAAATAGAGCTTCAAGAGATGGTTAGTAGAAACCTCTCTCAAAATCTTACCCAAATGGTTGTTCATGATCATATTCTTTAGTAAAGACCAAATACAAACATCTCTCTACCATATAAAATGGTTCTTAGAAGATGTAGGACAAATTCTTCAGCCATGGGTTCTAAACTTCAACACTTTCTCCACTCAAATGGTGTGAATTTAATATGGGTACAAATTCCTATGCTTCAAATTGAATATTATAATCAAGAGATAAAAAAATTAGTAGCATTGGGTAGGTCATTCACATTGAAAAAGGAAATCTAGATGGAACCCTTGCTTCATATGTTTGGCCTTGTGCCTCCTTATATATTTCCAACCTCCTCCCAAAATCCATTAGAATTAAATCTTCAGTAGATTTGTGGCATCAGTGATTGATTTGGAAAAATATAGTTCAAATGCTTTCAATGTCACTAACCTATCCATATCAAGTCAAAATTCCCAACTGTATAGCCATTAGGCATTTGAAATATTTGGAGACTAAAACCTAATGGTGGATCTCAGTAGAATTTAAAAATGAATTATTTTCCAATCATATAATACATCAAATCATATCCTTATATTATCTTGTTAGGTGAATACTATGTTCAATCCCTCTAAAGATTAAAAAAATCTTTAGCCAAATGACTCCTAAAATGTTGCTTAAGGAAACTCAAGACCTTATAAAAGAATCCAAAATCATAGCCTTGGTGCTAATTTTGGGGACTAAACAAGGAATGGTAGAATCCTTTAATTAAATAGATGATTGGTTTATCAATATGGACCTAAATTTTTAGAGAGATGAATATGAATTCAAGTATCCAATAGAAACATCACTTCATCTTTTTGACATGTTTCTCAATGAAGCCAATTATGGATCCTCATGTAAGAGGGGAAGAAATTTAAAATATATTAAAGCCAAAATAGAGGTGGAGGAGGGAAGTCAATATGTCATACAATATTTCCTTATTCCTTATAATCTTGGGTGGAAATAATTCCTCCTTTTAATGAATATTCTCTCTTAGAATGTTAGGGGCACGAATGGTCCTAAACAAAAATGCTTAATAAAGCATTTACTTTCAAACTTTTTTATGAAAAGAGATTTTATATTATATTAATTCAAAGATACATTTTAGGAAAAAAAAGCCGGTGGTATGAGAGCACGCCCCAAAACCACAAACAAGCTAAGTCAAGCCTAGGAGAATGAGAAACAAACTAGGTCGAGCCTAGAAGAAAAAAAAAACTAGGCATAGCATAGAAAATTACAAAGGACCAAATCAGAAAGCAGTAACAAACATTCACGAAGTGGGTGGATCGTGATCATCAGGCCACTGAACCTGGTAAATCTTTGCCAACATCCAATATATCCAAGTCAATGGGATTTTCTTCTTCCTGATCTACCTCTCCTTGAGTGGGGATGGTGAGGCTGAGGTGAGGGAATTGTCAAAATACGAAGATGGCATAGGAAGATTCCATCCATCGACAATGCGTTACGGAGGCTACGGGAGAGGCTAAGTCGTGCTGACGAGCCGCAGACCGCCAACCTAGTTGGTGAGATGGCGATGAACTTTTTGGAATATGAGGGCATGGTGACCCCGACCACACATGTGAGCTGGTGAATAACTCATTTAATGGAGAGGGCCCAGGGAACGCGAGCTTGGCTGAAAGCACGTCGTTGATAATGGCTATACCGACCACCACGGCTAAGTGGTGAGGAGCGCCGAGTTAGCAAAGGTGGCACATAGGAAACATTACATGGGGCTTCCCCCATTGGCAAAGCAAATTATGGAGGTGGTCCACCTCTAGTGTGACTTTGTTTTCCTAGACTTGAATCTACAATAGCACATTCGAGATCACCATATATTTTTATAAAAAAATGTTGATCAACTGTAGAATTAGCAAAGAAAAAGCCTTTCTTTCTTTCCATATCCAAAAATAATTTACCCTCTGAAAACATGCCAAATCTGGGTGAACATAGGAAAAAAGCATGGGATTATCCCCTAAAAGAATATTCTACCAAGTGAAGTAGTGCGGTCTAAGTGAAAAGAAGAATGAATGAATCCAATTCCAGGCAAGTTGAGATTTCAGGAAAAAATAGAAGAGATGCATAATAGTTTCCAAATGGTCGTAAAATGAGAATTTGGGAGATGAGATCCAAATTTGAACAAGGTGAGCCTCGAGAGGGAGACCTTGGTGTAAAATACACTAGAGAAAATGGGAAATTTTGGGATCCACATAGATAAACCAAACGGTTTCAAATCACCTACTCCAGGAGGACATAGTGGAGTGGACTCCCCATCACGTGTTGAGTTTACCCACCATGGGAAGATGAGGTGAGAGCCAACGGTAGCCTTTATCTTGGTGAGTAATTGTGAAATGGAGTATTAACATACCATTTCTAGTCCATCCACTAAGGGCGAGAGGAATGCAAAGCTATTTTTTTGTAACATGTGTGTCGGGACCGATTTAATCACCTCATTATAACTATCCTGATCCTGGTTGGAAAGCCAAAAATGAGTTTTAATTTTAGGCCAAGAGAACCAAGATTGAGTGTTTGCAAAAAAATTGGAATGGTGTGAATTTCACATTTGAATAATTTGAGCGTGGAAATTCCCGGAACTTTTGCAAGACACTTATCCTATGCCTGGAATATCGGTGACCACCAAAGAGATTGATGGTTAATGGAGAGCCCATTACGAAAACCATCATCTTTCCATTGAAGTGTAATGCCTCGTTACTCATTCTTCTTTTTCTTCTTCGTCGACCACATTGCTAAGCATTTAACGTTGTTTTGCTCATGCTGATCCTTGTTGGCTTTGCCTTTTCATTTACCTTGTTAAGGAAAACTTCCTTTTCGAATTCGATGGGTGGTTAAAGGATGACTTGTTGTTGGGGCATGAGCAACTAGAGGGAACATCTACATAATTATAATCATTATTTTGAATTGTCAATTATTTTTCTTATTATGATTTTGGTCAAGCTCGTAAGTGGGTCCTTGTTAATATGATTAATAAAGTATTAATGAGTTGTAATAAAAATAATCTTATTATTATTATTTTAATTATCGATGGACAATAACTTCATCATCGAATCGCCGATTTGTTATCAACTTTATTGTTAATTATCGATAAGTGATTTTATTGTTGGATTGGTCACCTCGGTCCACGCAAGAAGATGGTCTCTTGTTGTGACGCCGTGGTCGGTCCTTGTCTTACGTCCGGTTTCAAATGCCTCTGGGACAAAAGGAGATTCTTGTTTGTCACACTGCGTTGTTGTTGTACACACGCTTATATAGTCTTTTAATCCAATAAAAATATAATTATAATTTAATATAAAATTAAAGAAAACTAAAATGGAGGTTAGGCAAAAAAACTCTAAAATTTGTAGTTAGGGTTTTGTCTCTTTGGCGTTTGGAAATGGGGTGAGTTTTGGGGCGGCGGAAGAGCAAAACCAAGAGCTTTTTGCCTCATCCTCCTCTACCACGCGCCAGGGATGTTTTGTCTCTTCTCTCCCTACCTTCACCAAGGACAAGAGTGGATCAATTTGTTGCTATCCAATGAAGAACCGATGTGGTAGTTGTTAATGCTCTGGTCACAGGTTTTGCACAAATCAATGTGCCTTGGGAGATTTTTTTTTTTTTTCAAAGAAATGCCTGCGTCAAACCCGAGCCTCTGTTCTTGCATGGATAGCTAGCAAGCATAAAAGACAGAGGAATTTTTTTGAGATGTTGTAGTCACAAATGCTTTGAGGGGGCGTTGTTTGCAATGTTTGACCAAATGAAAGAACGAAACAACTTCTCATGGAATGCGACTATTTCAGCATACAAAAGACATGGATTTCCTTATAAGGCAGTCACATTGTTTCACCATGCAACAAACAGGTCTCCAACCTGATGAGTTTTCATTTGCTAGGGTGCTTCCAGCCTGTGCCAAAATGGAAGCTTTGGAGCAAGGTATGGGCCTCATCATTGGCCTTTGTTTTCTCTTGGCAAAGGCTCAGTCAATAGACCTGGTTTTAGCAGTGAATCTGGTTGAGATCCATGATCCAAAGTTAGATACTTTATAATGCAACATAAAGAGGGACAAAAAAAGGTAGATATATTTCAATACCTGAACAATGTTCATTGAACGAGATGAATATCTATGAATTTGGCATGAGAATTTGCACTTTCTTTCAGATATATCAGATTCCTGTGTCACTGTAAATTAGAGACCTTCTAGGTAAGAACTTGGTAGTTCAAGGATGGATGTTGGAGGTGTGATTTCCTTCTATCATTACTGTTTAGATGAGATTCTGATGCCAAGAATTATTGCCTCACCTCTTTCAAGTGCAAGCTTTTGGACTGTTCTGTTAGAACCATTAATTAATGCTTCATGTGCATTGTATTTGAAAGCTATTCCTCAGAGTATTCGTATGCACAAAATGGATTTGTTGAAAAGGCATGTGAACTGTTTGGGAGAATGCCTCAAAGAAATGTTGTCTCATGGAATACCAGGATTGTAGGATATGCACATAATGGATTTATTCAAAAGGTTTTAGAAATGCACAAGCAACTACTTTTTCTGTTGGAAAACTTCAAGTGATCGGGAAGTTGGTGTGATGTGGTGGAGGTTAGATCAAGGCTCGTGAACTGGTTGACGAAGTGCTAAGCGAGATGCTGAACCGAATCCCATAGTTTCGACCGACTTCGTTCTCTAGGCATGGTTCATCTTCCCTTACCTCTCATAATTCTCATGTTTTAGTTCTCTTTTGCAAATTAATAGAATCTTAAAATATTAGGTTTTTAATACAGTTAAATGTTTACATCAACTCGTTGCAAAAACAATGAAAGGTCGTGTTGTAACTCACAAAATCAAAATAACTCTTCTGCATTAAACCACGAACTCCCACCCTCATTCTGAGGTGATGTAGAAAACTTCCTACCCAACTAGATCGCTACAACATTGTCTTATCGACCAGACGAAATTGACTTTCCAGTAATAATGTTGACCTTCTCCCGGTTTAAATAGTTAATTTTTGCATTTTTCGAGACTCATTAAGTACCCTTCGGAACTCTGAAAACGAGATGTTAGGCTTCATTTGTGTACCTTGTTATGTGGGGAGTCACCATGACATCTAGATTGACCTTTAACGAACATATGTGACCTTTTTGATGCTCTTGTAGGAGCCATGTTACACTGGTTTACAGCAATAGAAAGCTGTTAAATCTAGAAAGTTGGCTTTCATTTTGAACCGCCATTTGAAACCTAGATAGAGAAATTATTTCCCATCTTCGCAAACCTCTAGTGTTTATACTAGAAAATTGCATGGAACATTCAATTTAGGGAAAATAACTTTTCTGGATAGTTTGGCAAAGCCATTTTGTAGGCCTCTCAGTCGTAGTTTGACGAGGTCAAACTGGACCAATTTTGACTTGTCGCTCCAGAAAACTTGTCACCGTTTGAAAATGGTTTTCTAGTTCTCAGTCCCATCAACTCTGATGAATTCTCCTTATATAGGGGAACTAGTAGGAAGTGTCTCGTTACGTGCTCATCCATCGAATGTCAGTTTTGGACGTGGTTTTCTGAGCCCTCAAGCTAACTTTTGTCCTTTTACAATTGGGTCAACTACGACCAGTGGCCCTAGAAAACTAGCCACCAAACACAAACCGTTCACTCTTTCCCAATTCCTTCAATTGCTATGAACTCTTAGTTTATCTAGGTACACGTAGAAATTTAATCGTGGTGTGTGTTCTCATCGGAAGATAACTTTTAGAAGCGGTTTCTTAGCCTCCGAGCCCGTTTGAGCATTCTTGTAGCTAGTAAGAAAAGGTAAAAATAGAAAGCTTTGGGACCCTTGTTGGGTTGTCAAACCACCATGGAAACATTTGACACATGTAAATAACTATTTAAAACTCTATAGTGTAACTTGTTGTGTGAAATAGAACTTTTGACAAAATGGTGTTTCTCTCTCTTCCCTTCTCTTTCTCTCTCCTGGGTTACAAAATGAAGTAAAATGAAATGTAATGAATACATGTCTCTAAACCTTTTATTTTGATTACAAATTGAAATTAGTATCATATGTAAATGGCAAATTGAAAAAAATGATAATTATGTTAGATTAGAGTGAATGCCATGCTAGCGAGTTATCGCTGATATCATGCTCACTTGGGTTTTGCAAGATGGAAGAATGACGACGAATAAGGAAATGTGTAATTTAATTATTATCATTGTAATTTATATAGTTCATTGTTAAATGGATAAATGCATAATATAGTATCATGTTACAAAAGGATATATTTGATAATTTGTTGATTTGCGTGAAACGCTAGTTTCAAGGACATCTAGGAAATGTGCATTTAATCATAGGTCAATTAGATAATAGTACACCTGGTAAAAAGGTTTGACATTTATATAAGGTAAATGAATCTGAAGTAATATCTTGTAGTGCATATTTAGTGTTCAATAAATTATTAACAAGTCATCTTGTGCATTCATATTTTGTAAATGTAATAAAGAGATTTAAATGAAACACTCTACCCTTGTTCAATATCGGGACATAACTTGTTTTTCATGTGCGATACTCCTTACCGTAGAAGACATTGAAAACCATAGGATGAACTTAATCTTTACACTCGATGGAACATCCTAATCTAGGAAAATCAGAGATCAAGAATGGGCTCATCATCTTAGTCAGTAGGTTTAGTGACATTGTCTTAAACCCATCTGATAGGAGTGACAGATTCAAACTTTTCTTGGAGTGTGCAGAGATAACTCCTCCTTCGTAGCCTAGCGGACTACCTTGTCATCCAAAGATCGATTTAAAATTAAAGTTCTTCATCGAGTGAAAACCCTGTTGGATCTAGACGACATGGATGGGGGTTATGACTTAGTTATTCTAGGCCTTAAACTCTTGTTATTTAACTTCTTAGCTCCACTCAACTAAATGTGTTACCTTGGTGTCTATCAACATTACACCTTGGTCCCTTCTGGAAGGTGGTTTAGCATAAATTTGTCCTCTCGCTTAAAACTCATATTGAGTTGAGGGGTAGACCCTTAGGTGAAGTTGGGAATTAATCTAAACCTTGATTGATTTGGATGTTGGCTTAGGGTGCTTGTGTAGCTTCAAGTCTCCTTATCATTTTTGTCTTCAAGAGGTTAGACAAATAGTTTGTAACTCCTTTTCAAGACAATGCTAAAAATAAGCCTCTAATGTGACGTAGAAAATAAAGCACATAAGAGTAAAAATGAGAGTGGAGTTTTAGAGTAATGCCACTCTTGAAGACCTTATATATCAATTAAAAATACTCTTTGTTTCAAGAATATGAATTACCTTGGTGTGTTCAGCCTTCGAGAAAACAAAATGCATATATAAGACAAAATGGAATTCCACAAGTCATTAAATTAGAATAACTATGGTAGGGAAATAACTAACGGTGATCGAGGTATGTTTTCGGTAAAAATCTATCTCGCATCTAAATTTCTATTAAAACCTAATAACACTATATGGACACCAAGTCACATACACTTGAGTGGTAAGAGTAGAAAAAAGGCAGACATTAAAGGTATGTTTGAGAAGAAGATTTTTAACATGAGAGTAAGATAATTAAGTACTTTATATGCATTTGAATTATGCCAAATAAGTGTGTAAGTTATGGGAAACTTTGCAAAGAATAAGAAGCTAACTTAAAATGGTCGAACTGTAAATTATATGTGGGATGAAACTTAAAGTTTTTGTAGTTGGAAAAAGGAGGAAGCTATCCTTGCACAATAATGTCCTTGGAATGTTAATCATAACTAAAATACAATTAAAGAAATGATGTGTTATGGGTTCACCATTCCTGAAGTCATGTTTCTTGTGGTTGGGTCATTACTAGTAACCATTCATTGGGAAAAGTGTGGCATCGACATGCCTATGTTGTTTTCATGTGTCTATGTGAGTTGATGACTTATGTGATTGTCATATGCGAGTCAAGTTTCTGTACTTGGAGCCCTTGTTGTGTTGTGTATAGCAAGCATTATAAGTAAAAAAATTATCTTGGTATTTTACTGTTGTATTTGTGTGTGTAAAATGTGGGCACTACATATGGTATCAGAGCAGAGGTTCATGCTCTCGAACCTCTGGGATGGATTGGAGTTGTGATGATTTTGCATGATGGTGGTGGATATTGGAAGAGTAATGTGATATATGTGTGATGTGAACTATGTCGTAATTGTGAAATTGTGAACGCACATGTTGTGCATGTCACTTAGTGCATATTTGTTGTCATGTTGATGTGCTGATGATGAGAGTATTCACTCTCTATTTCATGGATCCAATGAGGAATCTGTGTGTGATGTACCACCTTGTTGTTGTGAATGGAATGTTATTGAGGATTGCAGAGGGTTAAAACATATTGGATTTATGTGATGTGAAGGTGTATTGATGTATTATATGACAAAATTGATGTAAAGTGAATCACATTTTATCGTGATGTCATCACGAAAGATTGTGATTATTTGTGTGCATCGTTGTGATGTATTGCAATTTCTTGTATGTTGTAAGGTTAGACATTGTGTCCCTCATATGTATAATTCATGTAATATGTGATGGTTCATGTCGTGACTTAGGGGCATATGGTGAGCGTATGATCCCCATGGTATAGTGATTGCACTCTAGTTGTAGAATGTGGTAATGTGATGTATTGTAACTTGTGAAAGTAATGATTGTGTTATACCCTATATATATATATATATATATATATACCATGTGCAAGACGTTATGGTTAATGTGCGTGAATCACCATTTTTTTAGTGATGTAGTTATGTGTACATGGTGGACCTTACACTAGACAACCCTAAGGGGATAAACTATCAAGAGTGTATGTGTGGAGAGAGGAGGCGTGGACCGCTTTTCATAATCTTGAGCCGAGTACGAGTGAGGAACTGGAGTCTTATATAGACTGAAAACCCACTTCTATCTATTTAGTATACTTCGAGCTTGCTCAGTATATTTTGGGTGCACACCACCTCGGGTTCAACTTATGTAACTAGAGTTCCTGCTCTTTCCTATTGGATTGTTCATTAAATAATCCTATGTGATTTTGACTTTGTTAATCCTTGTGGGAGTATGGAGGAATGATTCAGCCAGGGATGATGACAGATACATTATTTGATTTACTCATTTCTGGTTACATGTATATCTCTACGAGCTGAGGCTCGATGTCCGAGTTCTAGCAACTCGATGAGTACCCCTTTGGTGGTGATATGAGGCCACATAGTGATTGTAATGTGCTATTTCTCTATACGTATTTTTATTCGTAAATTGATCATTCCTCTTTTAGCTAGAACCACATTTTCTTGATTGACATGTTCTTATATTTTGGGAATTTATTTGATTATTGCATTAACATTTGGATTTTTCACTAACTATGGCTAATTAGCCATTTGTTTTTCTTAGTTTTAAAACTTTCTTTTCATATTTAAAAGTTTTGTAGCCTAGCCCAAGGCTTTTGATTTTGTCACTTGGCATTTGAATGGATTGTTATGCTAGTTCTAATGTCGTGATGTGTTGGAATAGGGTCATGGGATTCACCATGGAGTAGTGGAACCTATGGACTGCTTCATTGTATGGAGGTACGCACCAAGGAGTTACAGATAACTAGTGGGTTGTTGAACCACGAGTTATTATGTCACTTGGTTTGGGGGTGACGGGGCTCTATGTGCCTAGGGCCATAGGGTGACCCGACCTCATTTAAAAGGAGAAAGGAGATGGGCCTCTATGATTGAGAGACCCGATATTATTTATGGCACTCTATGGTTGAGTGACCTAATATTCTTGGTGGGGCTCTATGGTTGAGTGACCCGACTTGGTTCTGGCACTATGTTTCTTCCTCTTGGGAGGTATATGGAGATTATCTGGTGATGCTTTGGGGAGGTATATGGAGTTGTATTTTGTTGCTTTTGGAGATATCTGGAGTTGTTTTGTGATGCCTTGTGATGTGTGGAGTTGGTATAGTGAGTTATGTGTACTCTTGTGAGTCTGGTTAGACTTTGTTATGATTGATGGCTTGACTCTCCCCTTGGTTGGTATGGACTATTGGATATTGTCTTGGCACTATGTTGGTACAGTCATGGATTTCTTTGGGTCTTGTGATACTCATTGTTTATGTATCATGTGATGAGTTGTTTGTCAGTCACATGTGTGTACTAGATCTATGTCTAGGACGTAATTGTTGGAAATTCTTTGCTATGTGGTTTACTTGTGGTCATTCCATGGGGAATTAAAGGTCTTGTGTTTTGATACAAATCGGAAAATACGTAACAAGATGTTTCGTGGGTCATTTGTGTTGTGTTGAGTTTTTTGTGACATCTTGATGTTAGTTCTTGTTAGGCACCCACGAGCTTAAGACAACTAAAAATAAATAAATCTAAACAATGAATATTATAATCTTGAGATAAGAAATACTATAAAATAAAAATGCTAACTAAGTAATAAAGTAAAATGGAACTACCAATCTTCACGTAACCTTGAAAGTGAAAATTTCTACCGATGTTCCTAGGGCCACCTCGTGGTCGTGAAATTATGTCTCGAAATCTTAACCTTAGAGCATGCCTTCGCCATATTCGTTCCTGCGCTGCTACCATTTCTCCTTCTTCATTGTATGTTGCATTAAGGATGATGCATTCTTAAGGGGAGGAGGATGTAATGCCCCGTTCCTCGTTCTTCTTTTTCTTCTTCATCGACCGCATTGCTAAGCATTTAACATTGTTGTGCTCTTGTTGATCCTTATTGGCTTCACCTTTTCGTTTACCCTGTTAAGGAAAACTTCCCTTTTTCAAATTCGATAGGTGGTTAAAGGATGACTTGTTGTTGTTGGGGCATGAGCAACTAGAGGGAACATCTACATAATTATAATAATTATTTTGAATTTTCGATTATTTTTCTTATTATTATTTTGGTCAGGCTCGTAAGTGGGTCCTTGTTAATATGATTAATAAAGTATTAATGAGTTGTAATAAAAATAATAATATTATTATTATTTTAATTATCGATGGATGATAACTTCATCATCGGATCATCGATTTGTTATCAACTTTATTGTTAATTATCGATAAGTGATTTTATTGTTGGATTGGTCGCCTCGGTCTGCGCGAAAGACAGAGTCTCTTGTTGTGACACCGTGGTTGGTCCTTTTCTTGCATCCGGTTTCAAATGCCTCTCGGATGAAATAAGATTCTTGTTCATCATTGCGTTGTTGTTGTATGCATAAGGTTATATAGTCTTTTAATCAAGTAAAAATATAATTATAATTTAATGTAAAATTAAATAAAACTAAAATGGAGGCTAGGTGAAAAAAGCTCTAAAATTTACAGTTAGGGTTTTGTCTCTTTGGCGTTTAGAAATGGGGCGAGTTTGGGGGTAGCGGTAGAGCAAAACCAGGAGCTTTTTGCCTCATCCTCCTCTACCACACGCCGTGGATGTTTTGTCTCTTCACTCCCTACCTTCGCCAGGACAAGAGTGGATCAGTTTGTTGATGTCCAATGAAGAACCAATGTGGTAGTTGCTAATGCTATGGTCGTAGGTTTTGCACAAATCAATGTGCCTTCGGAGATTTTTGCTTGTTTTCAAATAAATTATTGTGTCAAACATGAGCCTCTATTCTTGCGTGGACAACTAGCAAGCATAAAAGATAGAGGAATTTTTGATAGATGTTGTAGTTGTAAATGCTTTGAGGGGGTGTTGTTTGCGGTGTTTGTATGCGAGTCGAGTTTTTGTACTTGGAGCCCTCGTTGTGTTGTGTGTAGTGAGCATTATAAGTAAAAAAATGATCCTAGTTTTTTTGTTGTATTTGTGTGTGTAAAATGTGGGCACTACATGAAGCCAAAATTTTATGCATTCCCATGCCTTCCAAATGATCTCGAGGATAAAGGTGTAAATCACTTTGATAGGCACCGAGGCAATGAGTAGGTTTATAAATCCCAAACCTTTTCAAGAAGGTTTTTCATAAGGTGAACCTTCTTTAATGCCATGTCGTTGGAGCAATTTCTAAGCTTCTTGGCAAGTGATGCATCTAACAATCCATTTCGTGTAGAGTGCTTGTCCTTGGCGTTGAATGTCAATAAGGCCTAGCCCCCCAAAATTGTGGGGAAGGTAACATATCTCCCAAGCCACATGATAAAAATCCCTTCCTATAGAGGCATTAGTGCACAAAAAGGCTTTGAGAAGTTTTTATAGCTTATGAATAGAGGCTTTGGAAGGAATCCAACACAAGGAGTATTAAATGTGTGTGGTTGAAAGAACTTTGGAACAGATTTGGAACTTTCCTACCAAGGTTAAAGGGCTAGTAAGCCAATATTCCAAATTTTTGGTTGCTCTTTGAATGACATATTGCTAGAGCTCAACCGGAAGGATTGAAAATCAAAAGGAATACCAAGGAATTTGAACATTTTTCCATGGTCCAAAACTTCCAGTCAAAAGTGGTGAGTTAAACATGCTCGGAAGGAAATATTTCCAATAGAAATGGGTTTTTCACCATTTAATGGAGGAACCAAATGTTAAACAAAAGATATCTAGGAAGTGAATGTCATTGTGAATTTTAGCTTCATCTTCAATGAGTGTGAGAAAAGAATCATCTACGAAGTGACCATTGAGAAATTGAGAATTAGTCGCAAAAGGTAGCGTGATTCCCCTAACAAGCCCTTGAGATTTGGAATGGGCCAACAAATACCCAAATCCTTCAGAAGCTTAGCACATATAACATAGGGGCCAAAGGGCTTCCTTGGCGAATGGAGTGAAAAATCCCAAAGGGTTTTGAGTTGAGGCCATTAATGGTGATCTGAGAAGAGGCATATGTAAAGAGCATTCTAACAGATTGAATAAAAATGGGGCCAAAGCCAAGGGCTTGGAATATGGCAAGAATAAACGGCCATTCAATCCAATCATATGCTTTCTCAAAATCAATTTTTACTAACATAACAAACTGATTGGTTCTGCAAGCCCATTTTATACCCTCCCAAACAACAATGATGTTGTACATGATATAACATCCCTATATGAATCATTTTTATTCTAGAGAAATAACAACATGGATGATATTACAAATCCACATAGCCAAGGATTTGGAATGATTTTGTAGGAGACATTCAATAGGGTGATAGGCCACCAGCAAGTAATTTTCTCTAGGTCTCCTTGTTTAGGAATGAATTTAATATTCCCCTTATTGATATGTGGCCCTAAGGACTAATTCTGAAATCCCTTGAGATATACTTGAAAAACATCTTGAATGACTTAATCCCAAAGAGATTTTTAAAACTCGTAGGGGAAGCCATCGCAACCCGAAGCTTTATAATTGGTCGTTTACATGGTAGTATCATGAAGGTCTTCAATGGTAAGTATTTGGTCACATATCACCTTCTAAGCCTCGGATAATTTTCATGGAACAACACAATTACATTGATCAAGAGCATCTTGTCGGGCCGAGGAGGGTTGTTGAGCTTGAAACATAAGCTTATAATGTCACACAAAGGCTTAAAACATGAGTTGGGGATCGATAACCCTAGCTCTTCCATCCATGATGACTCAAATTTTATGAGTTGGTTTCTTGGCTCGAGAGAAAGAAAGAATCATTTTGAAAATCGGTCACCAATTTTGATCCAAAGTCTGAACCTACAAATCTGCGCTCCCCAGCATTATAATTGTCGAATTTGAATTTGTTGGTAAAGCTTTGCAACTTGAAGTTGTAGAGTTTCAGAGAAGGGGTTGCCTTGAAGCGCCACCACCGCTCAACTAAGAGCCGAGGTGGTAGTGGAGTATGAGCGACACCTGATTTTGGCCAGCTGTCTATCATAGATTCTAAGGAATCTAGTAGTCCGAGTCATCGCATCCTCCCACCATTGAATCCAACTAGTATACATAGGTGGATGGTAATGCTGGCAATGACTAGGTCGGGGAGTTAAGTTCCACACACACTTGATATGATTGAGTGTGGGCCCATGTTGCATCAAGGAAGTGTTAAGGAAGAATTGTCCTTTATGAAAAAAGTGCGTTTATCATGCCAAGTGATACGAAATCGTATTGGAGAATGATCCAAAAGGAAAAAGTTAGGCATGATCTCCACTGGCATAGAATAAATGTTATCAAACTGAAAATAATTTTGAGATGACAACATAGCTTTGTCAAGCCATTTAAGTACTTGATATGTTCCTCCTTAGAGATTGGACCAAGTAAACCATGCTTCTAATGTGGGAGTGTGAGAGGCGTTAGGGTCATAAAACCCAAACTTATTACGCATAAAAACCACGCCTCCCTTTTACCAGCTTGTCCACCTCATCGAAAGTGGCCACATTTATCAATGGGTGACTCAACCATATTAAAATATCCACTTATGACCTAATATGCGTCAAGAATTGTGTTGGTGATCCACCGCCACAGATCAGCCCTTTCGGTCGCATCGTTAGAGGCATAAATATTAATGAGGCCAAAAGGGCAGCCATCAACATTAAATATGACCCATATGGCATAATTTGTGGGGTTGATGCCATGATCAATTAACAAGGGTCACCATTTGGGAGCAAAAAGGGAAATTAAACCCCACACCCTACTTCATGATTACTATAGAAAGCCAAGTTGTCAGGATATATGGATTTACAAACCATCTGCAACTGAAAAACCAATAATTTTCACCTCTTACAAAAACAAAACATCCAAATTTACAAATATTTTTGAGTTTCATGAACAACATATTTATGACAGGAGTCTATAAGACCCCAAACATTCCAAGATAAACAATTCATGGGAAATGATGGTCAAGAGCCATGTCACCATCCTCCAAGCCATTAAGGGCATCATATTGGTTTTGCAGGAATTGAGCAGTATTATGATGCAAAAACCATGGAATTCAATTTTTTGCTCTCTATTGGGCTAGTATCTCGGCAGATGCGAGAAGCAATCGGGGCCTTTTGGAGGGCCCTTGTGAGCTGTTTGGCAAAAGTAGTGGCAATGATTGCAGCATGGTGGCATTGTAAGCAAAAATTTTGTGCTCCATGAGAACCAAGGCCACTTGGGGTGTGCTAGAATATTTTAGCAATTGGATAGCCAAGATGGTAGTGACAATTGGTTCTTTAGCAGCAGCAATTGGCTCTTTAGCTTGCAAGCTATGGGGTTGTTCCTTAACAAGTGGCTCCCATTGGCCATTGGAGCTAGAGGCCTTAAGTTGTTAGGTTTTGTTCTTGTTTTTCTATCCCCTAGGAAACTTTCCAACCTTCCTCATGTTGGGTTTTGACTGGTTTAGGAGTGCCTTTCACCATGGGGTAGTTGTGAGGGACATAAAGAGGAAAATCTTTGATCTTATTCTCGAAGCTTTGAAACGAAATCAAGTGTTAAGCATGATTGATATACATGACCCATTGGGAGTAGTGTTTTTCTCCAATCTAAATGTCCACAAATTCTTTCGATCCTAGGAAATATCAACTTTAATGCGAGACATTCTTTTTGTGGGTGAGCATGGTAAAACCTATTTACTTTGAGGTAGACTACCCGTCCAATAGAAGTAGCTATCTCGAGGTAGAAAAGGCACACATGAAAAGGGTAAGCCATGGAATTCAACCCATATGAGCACTTTAAGAGTGGTATATTCAGATACTATGAAATACTTGTGTCATGGGGACAAAACAAGTAGAGAGTTGTGACATACCAAGTGGCTTGCTGAGCCAAAATATTGGGGGCATTAGTAGGATCAGAAAAGTGAAAAAGAAAAAAACCTTTGATTTTTTTAGACACTTTCAAGTTTGACCCTATGGGAGTCTAAATTGTATTGACCCAGGATTTGAGCATGCTTTCAGAGGGGATGTCACCCACAAAGTACCCAATGAGATAAAATTTCTCTAACCATTTACGGCAGCATTAAAATTAGGAATGGGTAATACCACATCAGGAGGAGAAACATTACCTTGTGAAACACTTTTGGGATGAACTTCCTGGGTCATTTCATTGGCGGTGCCATTACTCAAATCTCTACTATCTCCACCATGGTTGTAATAACCAGGTTTGAAGATGGCAAGGTCACTATAAAGGGAATGCCTAAAGGGTGAGAAACCCTAGGAGAAACTATAGTAATAAATTCCCACAGAGCCCAAGAAGGCTGTAGTATGATGGTGTAACAAATAAAACCCTAAAAAATCCAACTCCAATTTTGCCAGAGCGCAAAGCATTTTTTTCCCCCGTTTAATACAATTTTTCAAGGGCCCTTTTTAAACTATTTGGTTTATATATTCATGTTAAAAGAAACAAAAATTGTAGCTATAGAAGAAAGGATCCTATGGATTAAAATTTGGTATGGTTGGAATGGACACTTTGTAATGTGAATGGTTCACTTTGTGATGGATTGGACTCATTTAGAAAATTTGTAACGCCACAATCTCAATCATAAAATAACACCCTAATTGGATAATTTAAAATTTTCATCCTTGTAAGTTTGATTTAGATTTTGTCCTTGTAAACATATATGGTCCAAACAACCCCATCTCAAAGAAGAAAAAAATTGGTGGGCCATCTCAAATGAGATTTATAATCTCTACCTCTAAAATTTTTGATTTTGGGAATTTAATGTCATGATCACTCAAATGGAAAAAGATGGGAGTGCCTTTATTAATAAACAATTAAATGGGGACTTAAGGACTTAATTAACACCAAAAAAACTAATGGATATTGAGAAAAAACATGGATGGTGGACTAATATAAGGTTAGGATTCAACAATATTTTAAAATTATTAGAGAATCCAATCTAGTGGCTAGAGAATTAGGAGACGAAAAGTGAAGTTCTCTTGATCTCTAGGTCTGATCACTATCCCATTCTTATATCCATTTCTATTGAATCTACTCCTCCTAAATGTACCTTAAAATTCAATCCCATGTATGTTATGGATATAATTATTCTCATACCTGTGGCATTCTGATGTAATTCTATTGGAATCGAGGCTTTAAAATGTTCATTCTTTCAAACAAGCTCACCTACATAAAAATACACTTAAAGAATGGAACAAATATCATTTTAGGAATATTCTCAAATAATAATATAGGGTGGAGAAATAATTGGAAACCCTTAAAAATAAATTTTCAAGTGGAAATGGATCCATCTACATTCACCAAGGAAAAGGAGTAATTGGATAAATTAGAAGGACTCTTTCTTAAAGCGGAAATTTAGTGGAAATAAAAATAATAGGAAGGATGGTTAAAGAGGGAGATAATAGTTAAAAATTATTTTATAAATCAGTTCAATAATTTTTTAATACGAAAAAAACTTCCTTGATTAAATCGATGTTAGGACATGTCTTAAAATATGAGGAAGAGATAGAGCAAAAGTCGATAGCTTCTTTGAAAATTCACGTGATAAAATTGAAGCTTACAAATTGACTTCCCAAAATGAACTCCTCTATATTATATCCCTACCAATTATTTAGGAACAAAATGATCATCTTCGGTTACCTTTATCAAAATAAGAAGTATGACTGATTCTCTTTTCCATGAATAAATATAAATCTCGTAAACTAGATGAATTCCTAACAACCTTTTTCCAAGACTTCTAACATGTTGTGGGGGATAAGATAACCTTATCCATAAACCTATATAGGAAATAAAAATGTCTCATGAGTGATCAGCTACTCTTTCATATCTCTCCTCGCCCAAAAATATCAATTATAAACCTTTATAAATTTTCATCCAATCTCCCTTTACAACATGTTAAAAACATTTGTCGCAGCTGCGAGATATTGGTTTTCACCAACGGTCATGGGGTTAATCCCCTCCTTTTTAGGTATGGGGAGGCTTTCATTATTGAATGTAAACTAAATAAAGCGTGGATTGGACATTAGGTTAGGGATCACATAAGAATACTCCACTAAACCTATGAAAAGTGCTTGTGTAATGTATAAGGGAGGAATTTTCTTTAAAGAGAGGTAAAGGGGAGTAGGAGAAATAGGGAGAGAGGGTTAATGTTGTGAGTATGAACTATCATATTCTCACCAATAGTAACCAAAGTAGGTCCACATTCAATATAAGAACACAACAATGTAAGCAACAACAAGACTAATAAATCAAAGACACAAAATTCTATAGATCCATTAATCAAGAAAACAAAGTTCCTTCATCATTTTGCAAGATTAAAATTATTGCAAATTTGGAGAGTATAGAGGATAGAGGAACATAAAAAGGAGATATATTAAATGTAGTTTTTCATTTCTTGCAGTAGTAGTGAAATCCAACAACTTACAACAATAAATAATTTCCAACCCTTTGGAATGGAGAATCCATCCCAATTTATATCTTACAAGATTTATCTTCCTCTCCCCCATGTGACCTTTCATCTCACCACCACTTGTGACTTTTCACATTCCCTAGGAATGAAGTTAAGTCATTTTCTTATTTTTGAAAAATTACTTTTGCAATATAAAAAAGTCACGTGAATAAGATGGAAGAGTGAAAAATTACATTCCTAATGAAGAAATAGATTGTTAGAGAGAAAGGGAGGGGGAGAGAGAAGAGAAGATAAAATCAAGAGATGAGGAAGCTTCATTGGTGAAGTACCTTCTTCTAATGGATCCCGAGTGAATGATCCAAGAATAAAGTTGTGTGATTTTGACCTCCTGTTGAGTTGGAACATTTTGATTGTAAATTCCTCCTCCTCCTGATGAGATGAAGACACACTTCAACACATTTAATGAGTGTTTAGAAACACTATTACGATACTCTCACCGATATGGAAACATGATGATCCTTTTTAACATAATGTTGGAGTTATAATATGGAGATCATCACCTGGCTCTTCCCGGATCCAAAATTCACCTCTGTGACATAAATGTTTTCTTTTTTAATGAAATCAGCCCTAGGATTCTCAAACACCTTTTTTCTCATTTATTACTCATTGGAAAATATCTTCTCCTCCAAATAGAAGAATTGGTCCTTCATTTAACTGAAAGTACATTGTCTAAAATCATAAATTTTTCAAGTTACTAAGATGTTTTGCACTATTTCAAACTTATCCAGTGCTCTTTCTTCAACATGAGAGGATCAACATCCTTGTTTCTTGACCAATATCCTAACACTTACTATTTTTATTAGTCTATTTTAATTTCGAGTTGATTAATTTGGCACTTTTGAATTTCCCTGATGTGCAAGGGGAAATGACAACTCTAAGAATGAACTATTTGTAAAACTTACTATTTATAGATAGTGAGGCTTAGGAAGGATTACTATTTTTATAATTGGGTCTTCCTAATGTTGGAATGGAATGAGAGTGGTCTAAAAAAATTTGTTATTTCACAAGGATGCTTTGCTCCAATTTTTGGGGATTTCAATCGTCAAAACTTTGTAGATTGAAAAATGATTTTTTATTTAAGGAAACTTTGTCTTCCTGTTAAAATAATTTATACCACCATTGGATGCAATGTTGGGATCATTTGAAAGGATTTTTTGAGGAGTTGTTGAAATCTCATGGGGATCAGACAAGGGGTTTGGGATATATGAACAACTTTCCATTTTTAGCATATGAGGCCTCTAACATATTTTCAGCAGCATAACAACAAGGAGTGTGAGATTTTGGAGGTAAAATGAAGCTTTAAAAAATAATTATGGATAATTTTTTGAGAATGAAGATTTATGTTCTCTCTTGCACACATTAACTCAAGTTTGAGTCAAGAAGGCTTAACTAAAGTTAAATGAGGGGTGAGTTGGGGTTGCACCCTAAAAAATATGGGACAAGAGGGAAAAATGGGAAAATGGGACACATGGGACACACAAGTGCACTTTGCATCAGATATGGACAAGTGTCACCTTGAGGTCTCATGCGAGTGAGATGTAGGGGGCTAGAAATTAGCACATGAGGTTGTATTGTGGTTCAATTTTTTTGGGGCGAGGCGAGAGAGGAGGAGTGAATTTTCTTTCCCCCATCTTCCCTTTTCACCTTAGGTAAAATCCAAGGGGACACAACATGCTAAAAAATGCACCAAGGAGGTCTTCATCATGAGAAAGTGGTCTATTTTTACATTGTGGTCACCAAACCACTCAAGTCACAAGTTTTAAGTGATAAAAACTCTTGAAATGATGGGGTCACACTTTGGTGTCCTTATTGTCCCCTTTACATCTAAAGGACAATCCAAGGGGACATAAAGGGTGAAAAAGTGTGACCAAGCCATTTTGAAATGTTGATGTCACCCACCAAATTTAAATTTAGACTCAGAGTGTTTTTTTCCCTAAGAGCATGGAAGAGTGTTTTGGGGTCAAAAATTATATTATTTTGAATCTAAATCACCTTTTGAGATCATTCCATCCATTATTAGGAGAAAATTTTGTCTGAAATTTGAATTTTTGAACCATTCACCTATTTTACACAAAGGAGAAGTAGTGGTGACTTGATCTATCACAAGAGATCTTGAAGACTTAGACAAAAATTTAAGTTCTGTCACGTGGAGAATTACAATATATTTCCATTGATTATTTTATGAGATTCCAAATCCTTCCATAACTCTTGGAATCTCCCAAAAAAGTTGACTTTCTACGTTAGATCCTTCATTCCATGTGCCCAAAATGACCTGGTTTTTTTTAACTTGTTCCTAACATCAATTATCTCCATAAATTTTCCCTAAACTACCTTAGATAACTTCATTTCTCTCTTGTACAACTTCCATATGGTTTAAGTCTTCCCTTCCAACTTTTGGAGGATGTTCATATCTTTGTAATATGGCTAAAAATAGTCAATTTAGTGCTTTGGAGAACATTATTCCATCTCAGAGCTTAGTCTTATCATGAAATCAACCAAGATTCATTTCTTTTGTACGTGAAACACACTTAAAAACCATGTTATCACCTTCCTCTAATCCAAAATGAGGTGACACAGACTGAAGGGGCTTCGTAAGCTAATAGGATGTCTGGAGGAAGGTTTCAAAATGACTAAGAGATAGGATTTTAAATGGTGGGCCTAGTTTTCATTGCCAAAAATTTCAATTTTGCATGCTATACATTTTACATGAAAACACAACACTATTTATTAAATTATATATAAATCTATAGCTTCAAGGCTCAAGCCCTTCCTTAGTTTGTTAATTCATCCCGAGAAAGTTAGTTTCATCCCTCTTAGGGAAATGTCATAAGGCATCATTATCACTCATGATATTTTACACTTCCTCTTCATCAATCATAAATAAGGAATTCTTATTAAATTGGACATCAATAAGGCATATGATCATGTAGATTGGATATTTCGATGAAAATGTTGGAACTTTTTGGGTTTTCTTAAAACTTGTGTCAATGTATCTTTATTTATATCTCATGTCCCAAAATTTATGTTCTTGTTCATGGTAGCGTTGTTGACTTCTTCTATCCTAAAAGAGGGATAAGATAATCCCTATCCTCCTTTATATTTATAATCATCGTAAAATTACTTAGGAGATCAATTACATAAGCCAATAATAGTGTAATCATTTAGGGAATTTTAGCTGCTAACAATATGGAACCATTCTCACATTAGTAATTTGTTGATGAATCTATGTTATTTAGACAATCTATTAGAAGAGAATCAAGATCATTTAAAGGTATTATGTAAAATTTTCCCCACTTTATATCATCTAATAAATTATATCAGATATATCCTTCTTTAACACTTTGGATCATCGTTAAGCTCAAATAATATCTCTCCTTAAATTTCATTTGTATTTTTAACTCATAAATATTTGGGGGTCCCTTTGTTTATTGGTGTAGGGAAGGATAATCAATGTACAAGTGTTATCCCTGTCCTTCAAAAATTCTTAAACTCTTGAAAGGTCATTGATTCTCTGTATGTAGGAAAAATTACTCTTATCAAAACAATTATATGTTCTCTCCCCATCTACATAATTTCTGAACTAAGATACCCAATGATTGTACTAATAAATCTCATCAATATCACGAGAACCTTTTTATGGAAAGGAATGAAAGGTGTTAAGAAAACTACCCTAATAAAATGGGGAAAATGTCTTCCCAAGTAAAATGATAGTGAGGGGATGAAATATTTCCATTCAAAATTGGTACCTTGGTGCCAAGTTGGTTTGGAACATGATTAAATACCTATAGGAAAAATTGTGTAAGCTTTTATAATATAAATACATGGGGTCACCCCATCCGAGATAGATCCTCACTTCTACTAGTCCTTTTAGATGTTCTCACCTATAGATTTTTATTCTCAATTGATCATCCAAAATAAAAATATTCCTAAATACAAGTAAATGATGGTACCAGTTTAGACTTACGTTGGATTCACAAAATACCTTTTCTCATTTGGATGATATCTTACAAATTAGGGAATACAAATCATTTATCTCTAATTCCTAGGGATTTAAGGTGGAATATTATTGGGAGATGCATAATCATGAAGGATTCATATGTCCTGGAAAAAACCCAGTAAATATTCCCTTCACCTAGATAGCATTGGATAAATATATGAAGGAGATATCTACAAGAAAAATTCATTTCTCCCTTAAGGGAAAATAAATTAGTTAGGTGGAAATTAAGTTAGGTGAAAGAACAATCAAGATATTTTGTAATGTAATTGTAAAATTTGAATTCCAAGAATATGAAGTCTGGAATGGGTGTTGGGAATGGGAATGCCTTCATAAACTTGAATCCTTCACATGGTTAGAAGCTAGCAAAAAGTTACTCACCAAAAATTTTAGGTAGCTTATGGGATTTATTGGACCTAAAATATACTTTATTTTAATTTCAAATGATGAAGGAATTAATCATATTTTGCTCCATTTTGTTAGGTAAACTAAGGTTAATTATGCATTGTATTACCTTAGGTAATTAATAATTCATTAATGTAATTAGTTATTGATTAATTGTTGAATGGTTATGATTTTATAACCATAATATTTGGATTATTATAATCCCATAGGTTTATTTGTTTCATTAGTTGGAACAGTCATTTGTTTGTATTATTGTCAGATGTATATTTTGTTGCATAGTTGCAACCACATATTTGTTTGTACATGACTATGTAATATCTATAAATATTATAGTCATTCATTTTGTAATTGATTTTCCTAAACATTAATAAATTAATCGGTTCCGTCCTTGTTCATTATTTACATTTGGTACTAGAGCAAATTAAAGCTCCTAGCTAGGTTGGAGAGAGGTTGTAGAAGGTAGAATTGTCTTGGAGAAGCAATTTGCTTTCTAAGAGAGCCCGTGTTTCCTCTAGTAGCTTCCCGGACATGTCTACATCCCCACAACCACTGTTTAGTTTCAAGTGTTTGGAACGCAAAAAAAAATTGTACTAGTGCCCCTACACCAAGAAAAATTTATTGCGGAAAAAAAAATTAAAAAATCCCCAACTAGGGGTTTTGCCTCTAAATTTAGAGGTGACATTTAGTTTTTACTAAAATAGCATGCTTTCAATTTTGGTTGTATCTCACTGCATTGGAGAACCCATTTCATATAGCTCTGTATCAAACTTTTTAAAAGGTTTTACATTGAGTTGGGGATATTGCATCAACCAAGAACCATTGAGCAAGCCCCACCAAGCCCTCTTCCACCAAGCCCCCACCAAGCTAGACATCGAGTTATTTGGGCACATCTACATTTAACCTACACAGAGTTCCATCCGATCCCACATTGGATTGTTGAAAGTGGCCAAGTCACCCCTATTGGAGGCATTCAAAATGGTGAGGTCTTCCATTGAAGGGTCGAGAAAACCAAGTGGTGAGTTGTGTTTAAAACGACCTACATCCACAATCTTCAAATGGCTGAGCTATGCATTTCCTAGATCGAGCCATGTCATTGTTGATCAACAAGCCTACTATATATATCCAAGTCTACTTTTCAAAGAATCTAACCATTTGAAACGCAGCCAACCTTCATGTCGAGGAGATTCATAGGCACTTGTAATGTTCCTACAACTGGCAAGCTAGTCATTTGAAAATCCAATCGAACCTACAAACAAAGAAGAAAATCCATTCAAATGCCAAAGTAGAGGAAAATACCAGTGTACAAATCAATCAAACATAGCGGAGTAACATATGAAGTGGCCAATATCAAAGCAATAGTGGTTTTCAATCAAAACGGCGAAAGCATAAAATAAAGAAAAAATAAATCAACAAGTGGCGTCATATAAAGATAACCAAAAGCCAAAAGAAGAGAAAGATCCATTTTTTATGTATAAATCCCTAAACCATTATCTCCCACAAGCTCGTTACCACTTGGATACCTACTCAACACCATAAGGACCTCTATCATGTTGACACATCTTTTTTCAAAAAGGTTAGTAAATTCCTTGATACATTAAATACATATTGCTTCATTATTTTTATATGCGCATTGGGTGCCTTATTGGCTAGTGGCAAAAGTTTGGGGAGGTTAGGTGTTGGGATTGATCCCCATTAAACATTTTTAATAGCATTGAATTTAGTGGTGAAACTAGTTCTGTCACCAAACATAGAGGAAGAAAAGCCCGCTTAAGCCCTTAACTCTTTGCTAAACCCTACACAAAAATATGACAGAGAAAAACCTAATTTTGGGCCAATTTTTTTTTCTAATCTACATATTTTGCATCGTGAGCAACATTTTCCAAATGAGGGACACATAAAATTGCAATTTCAACAATTTTTTTGCAATTTTTTGCTCAATGAGCCACACAAGTGCTCCAAAGGCCACCAGGGGCCTGCAAAAACAAAAAAAATTGCTTGCCATTCAATTTTTCAGAATTTTGAATGTAATTATATATTTCAGTGTATTGTACTAATTTGCAGGTTTCCATATTCAACCACAAACTATTGTAACTTCTTAAAAATTGGCAGAGATTTGTAATAAAAATAATAAAAATTTGATTATGTATCACTCACGAGATCTTCGGATCTCTTTCGTAGCATTCGGTATAAACAATGCCTCTGGGAAGCACTTACAGGTAAAGTCATCGTGACTACTACTGCACTTAATGCCTAATATAGCTGCAACAATATTATATGGGCATTGACCCTTTAAATCAATGGGGAGTAATAAGGACACAATGCACACACTTTGAGCCCTCCCATCCGTCTATGAATGATTGCATGACATAAATCCAGACACTAAAATTATCCGAGTATATAGCAAAGTTACATATGTGTATGAGGATATTTCTTTGATCCAGTGTCAATAATCACACAAACCCCTTTCAGTATTGTCTTGGTACCACATATCGATTCTTTCACATATGTTAACGCCTCTTTCACATATTGTTGAGTATATAGAAAGGGTGAGCTTCTTCCACATACCAATGGGTATATTAGAAGGGCGCGTATATAGAAAGGTTTGGTATATCATACTAATGGTATATAGATTGGGAGACCGTATACCTGGAGTGATAAGAGCCTTACCCTTTGTCAGTTGATTCTCAAAATGGGCACCAATGTCCCCAAGTTCTTTCTTCCAAATTCTCAACTTCTAAGAGGAAATAACTATGCAGCATGGAAGAAAAAAATCAAAACACAGCTTGAGTTTGAAGAGATTTGGAATGTTGTGAATGGTTCTGTAACTAGATCAACAATTGATACAACTCAACAACAATAGTTTGATAGATCTAATCAGAAGGCCAAGCTAATAATCTTGTTTGCAGTGTCTAACAACGTGCAACCCCATAGTTGAGATTCCAAATCAGCCAAAGAAGCATGGGATAAGTTAAGCACAATGTACGAGGCCAAGAACAAGAATGTAATATTGAATTTGTAGAGTCAGTTACATGTTGAAGTTCAAACAAAATGAGAAAATGAGAGCTTTCTTAAGAAGAGTTACATAATTGAGGGCTTCACTTCTAGCCCTAGGAGAGGAGGTCACTGATACAGACTCTCATTCCCATTGTTCTAAGAGCACTCCCTCCTTCATATCACATTTTGTGACAACACTCAACTTGTCGGATCAGACAGTTAGCTTTGACAAGCTAGTAAATTTACTGCAACAAGAGGAAGAAATGTATAATAAAGATTATGAAGAGGACCAAGCACTATCTTCTCATCAAAAATGGAAAGGAAAAGGAAAAGGCAAACCTAATTCCTCCAAAAATTCCCAAACACAAAGCATCAATAAGGGGACAAGCAATAAAATAAGAAATGTCCTATCTGCAAAAGAGGACATGATTCTTTCTATTAAAGAAATACAAGGGCCTTATAGACAATCTACCCAAAATATGTACCCAATACTCTTTATATTAATAAATGATAATTATTGTTTGTCTTTCATTATTTCTATATCTATGAATGTTTATTCTATATTTAATTTATACATTGTTTTAATATTAAACTTCCTATTGATTTTAATATTATATCACAATAGAACATTTCAGGGTGTCTTGATTATCTCTAAAAATCCCTTATCGCTACGCCTTTGAATATTTGCGAGTGTCGGGAAAGAATGGAGGGACAGAGTGTGAAACCAATGAATAAGGAAATGACCGCAGTGGAAGGGGAGAGGTTTGCAAACCATTGTGGAGGGAAATAATAAGCACGGTTTGACATCGGGGTATCTCGGTGGAGGAGGAGAGAGCACGGTATTAGAGGGTGGGATAAGAAGGTGGAGGAGTTGGGCCCTATTCCTAGGGTTACAAATTCCACCTGGAATTTGGTGGGGAGCGGTGGGAAAAACAAAAATAGTCACAAGAGCATCGGCGGTGGTGCTATAGGTCATCATAGTTGGATCCCCGGAAGGCTTTTTTCTTTTAAAGATATACTAGAAAATAGTGGTGGCGATCCTCAGCAATAAAACAACAAGAAATTTAGCCTATCTCGGTCGATATGGGTGAGGATATTCCCATTGTAACCATCAAGAACCCTAAAGTTCGGGAATATTTAAAAACTTTATCATGGGATCTTTGATTGGTAGGTTTAATGGGTTTTGTCCTTCATCCTCAAAGACCTTTGTGCATCGGTGGGTATTTGAAACTTGGACCAATAAATGTAAAATATCCGTCATGCATTAAGGGTTTTTTTGTTTTCCATTTTAGAGAAGCGGAATATTATCAACGATGTTTGACAGATGGTCCGTGGTTTTGGGGGCATGCGGGTTTATTTATAACTCCATGGTTTCCATATTTCGATCCAAACACCTATTCGGTTGCCAAAACACCTGTTTGGGTCAGGCTCCCTAACCTCCCCTTGCATCTATGGTATGCCCTGGAGGATATTGGTAATGGTTTGGGCAAGTTTATCAAAGAAGACTTGGATAGAATGCATTCGGGCCTTTGTTCATTTTCCGTATATGTGTTGAAATTGATTTGAGCAAGGGATTACCGGATCGGATCAATCTTAAATTTGGTAATTTTCAACATATCCAGATATTAGACTATGAGAATATTGCATTCGATGCAGATTATGCAGAAATATGGGTCATCTACAAGCTACTTGTCCCTTTAATAAAAACTAGAAATCTACAAAAAAGAATGGATCGACTTCTTCTAGTGGTTGGGGCTTTGTTAACCCAGATTTGGTATCCACTTCAAACTTTAAGGATGTTCTAAATAATTTGACCCCCGAGAATAAAATAGTCACAGAGAAGGAGGACACCGAGATGGGAATTCAAGAAAATCACCTAGTAATTGGTGGAATGAAAAGGGGACATACTTCAGAAAGTTCAGAATTAGATAGGGATTCCGCGTCAGATAAAATGATTGC
Organism: Taxus wallichiana var. yunnanensis; assembly: GCA_018340775.1. Classification (NCBI taxonomy): domain Eukaryota; kingdom Viridiplantae; phylum Streptophyta; class Pinopsida; order Cupressales; family Taxaceae; genus Taxus; species Taxus wallichiana. The sequence goes on from CM031234.1 coordinate 833,684,590, forward strand.
TTCGGCAATCCCTAATGACCTTGCATTGGTTATCTCAACTGACCAAGGCAAGTGGTTCAAAGTAAAAAAGTGAAAAAACAAAAAGGGTCGAATGGGCAGCATTGAGGATTATTTTCCATCGCAGGGTGGGAAATAAATTTTGTTTAGGATGTTTTGGTCATTCTAATGCTTTTTGAAGCTGGTGTTTAGTTGTAGGTGTTTTTTCCCTTGTTACTTTTAAAATCTTGTTGTTTTCCAGAGGATTTGGCCTCTATTTTTTTAATAGGGAACGGGTCCCTTCAACCCACTTTATCAATCAAAAAAATATTATATCACAATGCATAATTGATTAAAATGAGTTTGTTAATAAAAGAGGCCCTTGCATTTAGTATCAAATTCATGCACTCAAATTATTTATAATAGTGCCTCAAAAGATGGGGCATTCATCATGGTATATTCTACACCTACATCTCGATATAAACAAATTACATAGTTCACACATTTTTTATAGATTCCATATCCTCATAAATAGTTACAAATACAAAAAAGTGGCGAAATTCATGGTGGTCAAAATTGTACATTCCGAGTAAATAATGTACATGCTTTATACCCTACTAGATGCTCCCAAACTTAGATAATAAAAATTAAAAAACTACAATAGATCCATATTCTTATAGTTATTTCATACTTCTTGTATAAATTTGAACATAGATGAAATATTTCGAGAGAATTATACAAAGGCGTGGATACTTCATTCCTTCTCCATCACACTTCTCAAATACATTTACAAGACCATGGTTTGTATTCATCGGCCTTCTTCTCCTTTGAATTATTCAACATTTCCATATTTAGAATCAATTTTACAACACATATTGGCCCATGGGGCATCCATTATTTTTAATGTTTGGTTTATTTACAAAATTGGGCCTAGATCCATCTATAGAAATGTGTTTCATGGGGTTTGGAATGTATCAAATTGGATAATTTCTTCATATTTTTTCCTTCCTCTCCTCTTTCAAATTTATGTGGGAAGATATCAAGGCTATTAAAAACTTTGTATACTACTCTTTCCTCTTAATGGGGTACTTCAGTACCTCTAATCTTCATTGTTGGGTCATATGCACTCAACTTCATCTCCTATTTCAGCTTCTCCTTTGGCACAATCAGAACTTATAACCCCTAATCCTTCATCATTTCAAAAACCAATCCAAATCTCTAAGTACACAAGAACATGAGCTTCTCCCTCCACAATACAAAAAGGTTTATTCCTTCCATGTTTTTTATCTCTTCACTTTACTTTGTACAAATTCAATTTTTAAAGGTATTATCATTATTTACATTTTAGCTATAGATCAATTCATACAATGGATATTGACCAAAATTTATGTTGTAGGTTTCACCATAGAGCATGCTAACACCAATACTAAAAACAAAAAAATCCAACCAAAGACATGGTGTGTACACATGCGAGTATCTTTTCCTTTAAGCATGTCATTTTCATTTTATACATAAAGGAGGGGGAAATGTAAACACTAAAATTTGGCAACTTATCCTTTTGAAATGACCGGTTTGGCTTCATTCCTATGATAATACAAATGTTCACATTCTAAGCCCAATCAACACATATTTCCCTTACTCTCTTGAATTTCTCATCTCTACACATTGTTATATCATTCACCAAGGAATATTAACTAACCAAAGCGATAATTCAACTCTAGCCTCAATGATCTTTGATATTTTCATCCTTATTTTTGTTTCCAAAGTTATATGTCTATGATCAATAATGTAGTACAATCCTAGACCCTTTGATGCAATGACTCTTTTTCCAATTTCAAATAATTTAATGAGTCAATTCTACTTTTCTACGTCAACCATAATGTAAATATCTACCTTATCAAAACCTATATAAGCAAGTTTATTACACTTTATAACTCACTTAACACTCTCATGAGATCTTATTGTAAATATCTACACTAAATCACCTAAGGCTCTCCTAAATTTTCCTAAAGTAGTTGTACATCAATTAGATCAACCACTACAATAGATTTGAAGAACTCAACCAAGTAAAAGTGTATAGTGTGAGATTGTTCTACTAGGATCAATATGAAAAAGAGGGTACATATGGGAGTGTTGTGTAACTCTCGTGCCTAGAAAATCATTCCCTTTGAGGGAAAGAGGAGTTACAATTCCAAATAGGAATGTAACTCCTATGACACCATTGACGCATATGAAAATGATAGATTCTATGATGAAATCTTCCATGTGTCATATAAATCCTAAGACCTATGATCTCACTAAGTGAGATGACTCACCACGTGATGTGGATGAGACCCCAGTGATGATGAGGAAAGTCACACACACCAACACCCCCTTCATCAAAGATGAGGTAGAGGTCATGGAAAGTCAAACAAAAGAGAACTCCCCTAGAAAAATAAGAAATATGTGTCAATGGGGCCTGAAAACTAAAGGCTTGATAAGGTACCCATGTAAAAACAACATCTCTCTAGAAAATAAGAAGAGGAGAATAAGAATAGAAATCCTGAAGAAGATGGGTAGTTGTAAGTAGACCTCACCCCAAGAAGAGACCACAAGTGAAGAAACTTCACCTCAATGAAGGGCTTGGTGAATATGTCTACAACCTAATCAAATGTCTGACAATACTACAAGTCAATGATGTCTTCATGTATCAGCTCCCATATGAAGTGCATGTGGATCTCAATGTGCTTCATTCACTGATGTTGAACCGGATTTTGAAAAATTGAGATGGTGCTCATGTTATCACAATAGATAATGGTAGGCCACCGAAAAGTGAATACCAAACTTTATCAAGATACCCTATGCAACCAAACAACTTCCATGGCAATGTTAATTGCTCCTCTGTACTCTTCCTCTGTAGATGATATGGAAATCACATTCTTATTCTTTCTAGACCAACTAATAGGACCCAAACCAAGAGAGAAATTGCCTAAGGGTATATTTCTGATGATCTAGATCACCGCCCAATCAATCAAGTCTATATATCCAACCAAGTCAATCTTTTGTCCCTCCTAAGTAGTGAATGTCATTTGTATGAGTGCCACAAACATAGTGAAGGATCCACTTCACTACTTTCCAATGTAACTCATGAGGCTCCTACATAAATCTGGACATGATCCCAAACATATAAAATAGATCGATGAGTGTGAGTCAAGTAAATCAAGCTCCCCACCAATTGTTGATAAAGGGTACCATCAACCAAGGGAGTAGAGAAATCAAAAACCAACTTAACCCTAAAAGGAAAGGAGTAGGAGAAGGCTTACAATTGAGACATGTGAAACTCGAGATAGAAATCAAGGGAGTACTTAGGTTACGAAATTACAATTCTTGAGTTATATTGTGAAATATGATCCAAGAAAGTAATGAAGCAAGCCCAAGTCAGACATGGAGAACTTGTTGGCCAAGGCAATCTTCATATAATCAATGATAGAGGAAGAGCTTCCCATGATCAAAAAGTCATCAACATACAAAATGAGGATGAGCATGGATTCATCCTTACCATAAATGTAAACATTTGGGTCAAAGTGACACTAAGTGAACCTTGATGCAAGTAAAAAGGAGTCCATCTTGGCATACCAAGCCCGAGGGGCTTGTTTAAGGTCATAGAGAGACTTATTTAACTTGTAAATGAGGGAGGGATCATGGACATAACTTAGAGGTTGTTCCATGTAGATATCTTCCTCTAGGTCCCCATGAAGGAAGGCACTCTTAACATCCATCTGGTGGACTTCCCATCTATTTCGCAAGGCAAGTGATGGTGAGGTCAAAATGGAAGTCATCTTTACAACCAGAGAAAAGGTTTTCAAGTAATCAACCCCAGCTACTAGGAGAAACCCTTAGCTACAAGTCACACTTTATACTTCTTGACTTCTCCATCGTGGCACCATACTTTTTCTAGTACACCCACTTACACCAAATGATTTTTCTTCCTTTCGGAAGAGGGGTGAGATCCCAAGTATCATTCTTCATGAGTGAGGAATACTCCTCATCCATGGAAGAATCCCACTCAAGAATCCCATAAGCCTCCAAAAATACTAAGGGTTGAAAGTGGAGGAAAGAAGGAGTGGGGTCCAATGAAACTCCAAGTGAGTATGTCTCTCATCTAAGGATCTCCAATCCACTCTCCAAGCACTCTACAAAGTTTTCCTAGCCCAACGAGGACCAGGAGGATCAGGCTCAGAGTCTATAAGATTCTTCACTCAAGTGAGAAGGGAAAATTCCTCATCATCACTACTATCAAATCAAAAGAATCCAAAGCATGAGGGTTAGAGAGATCAGAAGATCATAAAGAGGAGGAGGACATGCTCAACAACATCATCATCTGAAGAATCAAAATCTAAATCAGAGAGCAAGAAGGACCTCAAGAGGGTGGAGAAGTAGAAGTCAAAGATGACTCATCAAACTTCACACTTCTCTCAATATAAATCTCATGAGTAGTAGGGTTCAACAATCTATACCCCTTCATGCCATCAAGATACCCTACAAAAATACAAGGTTTGGACTATGGTTCCAAATCCTTGCATTTCTTTTTGGGAATCTGGGCCATAACATTGATCCAAAGATGTGAAAGTGTTCTACATCAGGTTTTGTCCAAACCAGGCTTCAAAGGGTGTCATCCCTCTTACTGTCCTTATGTGGAACATGGTTTTGAATGTAGCAAGAATAGTTCAGTTCACTTTTTGCCCAATACTACTGTGAGGAAGGGATTTCAGTGAACCATACAAGTGGCCATCTCCTTAAGCATTTAGTTCTTTCTTTTCAAAACTCCATTTTACAAAGGGTTGTAAGAAATTGTACACTTGCAAAAAAATCCCTTCAGAGGTACAAAATATTTGAACATGTTTCTCACATACTCACCTCCATTTTGGTTCAAGAACCTTGATAGACCTTTCACTTTGTTTCTCAACAAGATCCTTAAAGTCTCAAAAGTGATCAAAAAATTCATACTTTAGCTTAAGAAAATACACCCAAGTGTAACTGTAACAAAAATTCATCAATGAAGGTTAGTATATATAAAGAGCTCTAGTAAATGAAGGAGATGGGAAAGGGCCAAAAAATGTCACTATGAACAAGATCCAAAGGACGAGTAGCTCTCTAGGATTTTCCTTTTCCAAAATTTCTTTAGGGTGCTTCAGAGGGCACAACCCTCACAAATACCCTTAGAAAATTTGATGTGGGTAACCCATTGACCATTTTTTTTGGCTCAATTGTTCAAGGTAATGATAGTTAAGATGGCCAAAATGCTCATGTCATAGCTTTTAACCTCATCTACATGAGTGAGCAAGGAAGTGGGCATCAATCAAGTAAAGTGGGAAAAGGTATACAACCATAAATGATGATCTACCTTTCCCTCAGCCACTATGGAGTCAGAGTGAAGCTCATGATATAATCACCGAGTTAGGACCAAATTCCACTCACATTCCTTCACCAAGGTGAGTGATTTGGTAAACTATAGGATATTGGTAGAGATTGGGAACACTCAACACTTGGTTAAATGTTCCACCATCCATCTCTACCGATCCACTACCGAAACCGACATTGTAGTGTCATCACCCAACGTGATTTGGGACATGCCACATGGTTTGATGTTGAGAACTCAACATGCGAAGAGGCCATGTGGTGCGAGGCACCAAATCATAATCCACATCGATGAAGGAGTTTCTCTAGCTACAAGGGCCTTTCCTTTCTTCTTCTCATATTTAGACTCCTTTTCTTTGAAGACTCACCTTTGGAGCATTCTATTTGATAGACTCAGAACACTTATTTTATTTTCTCAAGTAAATGAGTTAAGTGATCGATTTTTTTCTCATACATTGATGCTCTTCATGGCCAAACTTCTTATAATAGGAACACTTACACTTTTCCTTCTTTTCTTTAGGCTCAAAAGTCAAAGTGTTCATGTTAGGCTTGGTTTGGGCTTGGTTGGTCTTGGTTTCCTTCTTGGGTTGGTCCTTTTTCTCTTTCTTCTTTTCATTTTTCTTTTCCCTTACCCTTACTTGCCACAAGGGCATGTGACTTGGATTTTAGAGTCCCCATTTGAATGAGTTTGTCATGTTCTCGAATGAGTTGGGATGAAAAAACTATCAAATGAGGGAATTTTCCAAGTACTTCCCAAGGCAGATTTTCATGGCATGGAAAGTCAAAATGAAGACAAGTATTCGGGACCTAACTTAGAAAGAATCAACAAGATCAACTGAGAATATTTCTTCTCCACTTTACATTCCTTTAAAAGCAATCTAGTGTGGATGAACTTTGAGAAGAAGGCCTATAGGTTTTCAAAGTCACTAGGATTTAATCCTAGTAGTTTTTTTCCAACTCATGCACTCTCATGTCATCTTGTTGTCCAAACATATCATCAAGAACTTTCCAAGCTCCATCGGTGTTTTAGAGAATCAATGTGGAAGAGAAAGTTAGAGAAATGGACATACAAAGAAGACCCAAGGCTTCATCACATCGGTTTAACCACTTAGATTTTTTGGGCTCATCATCAGGTTTAGTCTCTACCCCCATGGTGATGTGAAAATAACCCTTTACCCCTTAGTTTCATTACCATTTTTATCTCCATTCAAAAAATTTGAAACGTGAGAAAAGGAACTAAAGAGCATCCATCATGAAGAGAGAGAAAGGAATGTAAAAGGAAAGAAAAAGAAACACAACCACCCAAAATAATATTATCACCCCCTATTTGACACTTTATAGTTTAGTGCATTGATTACAATCATGTGAATGTGCATCATGAAACATTCGGTCACTCACCTTGCAATCAACATAATAATGTGCAAAGAGTGGAGACCACAATCAAGTTTCATTGATCACAATAGTTCACACGTAAGCAAGCACAAAATGAGCTAAAAAAAAGAGAAGGGGAGAAAACATATTCCTGTGTGAGAAAAGTGTCTCACATCGCAGCAGAAACCCCTTTTCCACAAGACTGTGGTGGATGCACTGACTCATTCGTAAGTAATAACAAGGGTGATATAATGTAAAAAAAGAGCTCAAAATGAGTCCAGAGGACCTCCAGATGCAACAAGGGCTCCCGGAAGGTAAAAAACCACTAGGAATGATGCTACACACTCCAAAAAAATATCATTAGAAAAATCATCTAATAACGCTAAAAATGTGACTTTTAAAATTTCCCAATTAATCTAATTTTAAAATTAAAAGGGTTAAAAAAATTCCTATTTAAAAAATGTTAATTAAATGATAAATTAACTACTAATTAAATTTAAAAAGAGCTCTAAAAATAATTAGATGCCTAATTAAAAAATCAAAGCTCTAATTAAATTAAACCCCAATTTTTGATTTTTAGATCCTAATTTTAAATTAAGACCTAATAATATTAAGAAACCTACCTTTTAAATTAAACCTTACCTTTATTAAAAATAATCCCCTTTAAATTATTAAAACCCTTATATAAATAATCTAAAGCACTTTAAATATAAAACCCCACTTTAATTAAAAATCAATTTTAATTTTAAAAAACTTTTTAAAAAAAAGAAATATGAAAAAGGGGGAGAAATTTTAAACAAAGGGAAAGGGGTCAGGGTAGGTGGTCATCTCATTCAAGAGCTCGATGAGGTGGGCAAGTTAGATACTCCATGTGGAGATTTGAGGGGGAGGAGGGATGACTAAGGCTGGAGAGGGAAATCCCAAGATGAGATCTCAAGATGCAAGAAAAGCGGATCAATGAGCGAGAGAGGCATGGAGGGTAAAACATATAAGGAACACCTCAACATAAGGAGGAAACACATGTAAATAGGCGAATGGCAAGTAGGAAGAACAACGACATGAGAATGCTTGGAGTTGAGTAGGTCAAAAAGGATCACAGGCCAATAAGCAATCAGAAAGGCGTCCAAAACATGAAAACCATATGACAAGGTAGGTTGAGTCATGAAGTGAATCAAGAGTAAGCAAAAAAAAGAAAAAAAACCTCAAACTAATTCAAACAAAGTAATAGGCAAGTAAGATGGATAGCTAGATCCATAACTCACAAATTAGAAATGTAATGACAAAAATGAAAAAAGTAATGTAAAACTCAAGTATGAAACATAATGTAAATGAATCAAAATCAACTCACAAAGCAAATTCCCGACTCAAGGCTCAAATAGAAACCAACTCGACCATACAAAAACAAAAAGTGTAACTCAAAATAACACAAAGATATCTTGACTCAAAATGCAATAGGGAACCAACTCAAAATGCAATAACCCAACTCGATTGAGGAGCTTCAGCCGAGTTTGGAGAGAAGAGCTTGACAAGAGAGGGAAAAAGGGCAGCATAGTAACCAAAATAAAAACCAGGAAAAAAAGGGAGGAGAGGACCAGAAACAGGTCCAAAAATAGAATTTCCAAAAAAAATTACTTTTAAGACCAAAAATTAAAAAACCAACCTCTAAATCCACTTTCCCACCAAATATATAGCTCAACTAGCTAAATTTAGTGATGAAAGTCCTAAACCTACACATGCACAAACCCCAAAAATGCACAAACTCCAAAAACAAGCTATTAATACCAATTAGCAAGATTCCAAAAATGAATGAAAACTTGCACATGAGAAGCACAAAAAATGAAACCGAAGTAATTAGCAACCAAAAAAAATGAGTGCATGTTTACCAAACAAGAGCTCTGATACCATGCGAGATTATTCTTGAGGATCAATACGAACCCCATGCACATCAAAGAGGTTACACTCCAATGGTGACATGAATGCTCCAAGTAATCAACAAGAATCAAAAAACAATGGAAAATCATGCATAAGGAAAAAAATAGGTCTAGCATTCTCATAGATCAAAAAAGAGGGTACATATGGGAGTGTTGTGTAACTCTTATGCTAGAAAATCATTCCCTTTAAGAGGGAACACACATCAACATTTATCTTACTCCATTATAATACATTCAAAGAGGATATATCCATGTCTTAGCAAGGCCAAAATCACTCCAAGCATTGTCAAATAATCAAGTTGTTAAGATAGTTACATCCATATGGACATCACATGTTATGTAGAGAAATATGTGTTGTTTGAGGCCTCTTCATAGTAGTTTTAATGTAGGTGGTGCTCGATTACACTTCATAAAAAAATTAACCTTTTACGGGGTTTCCCACCCATGGTTAATGTTTGACTTTAGATCACATCATTTACAAATGTGTGACACCTAGGGTTTCAAAGTGAAGGTCATCTCGAGTCACTTGAAGCTATAGAAAAATCTATAAAGTCCCATTATATACACATCCAATACCATACAAAATATTTCAAAATTGTACAGATTGAGTTTAAGACCATATAACAGTTGTATTGTCCTAAACATGAGCAATTTCAAGTTAAAGTTTCAAATATGAAGCATTTCCATATCTATAATAGCCCTTTTTATCCAATATGCACACCCAAATCATCCTTATACCACTCTTTATAGCTAAATACTTATCCCTTTTTGTGTTTCAAGTAATCATTTTATCATTTTAGCATAGTTGTAAGTATTAATGTGTTATTTTTAATTTGTATGGTTAATGTTAATTAATTAATTTAGAATAATCCCCTATAAGAAACCCTTAAAAATAAATACACCATTATATAGTTTTAGGGTGTAAAAGACTTGTGCAATACTATTGCAGAAATAAACCTCGCGAAAAAGGATATGTGCATAGATATATGTGCACATGGAATGGAATTTAATGTGTAACATTGCATTGTGTATAGAAATTTGGGTAGGTAATATTTGATTAGTGAGATTTGTATTATAGTATGTGGTGACATTGCATAATATTAGTGTAACAATGATGCGTTGTTAATAATTATTTGATTGGGTGGTCAAATGGAGGTATAAAGAAATTTGTAAGAGAATATTCTCACTCACTTGTTGGAATAATATTTTATGTTAATCACTCAATGACAGAGAATCATAGGATTCTATACTTGTAAATTCATGGGTAACTTAAAAGCATGTAGATCCCTACATATAAACTAAGGAAGGAACATTTATAAAAGTTATTGCGGTTATTAGTTTTGTTAAGGTAGTTGAGTCTTAGCATGTTATATATATCAACCAAACCTAGGGATGGAAAACGATGATATGGGAAAAGGATGAGAACTAATATTAATGTATTGTAATTTTACTCTATAAGTGCAGGGACTATTATGTTTTAGTTCCATGAAAGTGTTCTTATTGTTTTTATAAGTTGGGTTAAATTTAATGCAATAATAAAAGGATATTATGTTGAATTTTTTACTTGAAATGGTTTTCACATAGTAATCCCATGTCTATATCGTGTGTGCCATTTTATATGCTTTGAGATCATATTCTTAGAGCTCTTCTCTATGTTTCTTATGCATGAGATATCCAAATTCCCAACATAAATATTTCTAATTCACTCATTATATGAGACAATTGTACACTTGCAAACAAAAAAATTGACACATTAGATGCACCTTCCATTGAGCCTTGTTCATCTTCTATCACTAGCTATGTTCTTCTTGATGTATATTTATACTTTAATTCACTGTATCAAGAGTTACCTTTTGTATTTGATACACTTATTATTGAATTTTTTTCAACCCCCACTTCATATCCATATGATGAGGGTCGTCAATCCTCGCCATTAATAATGTCAATCTAGGGCTGGTGTCCTATGGCTATATGCATTAAGAGAATAATATCTTGGAAAGCAACTTATTTAAACACAAACCAAACTTGCATAAAATAAATCACACTTGCAGAAATTGAAAGCCACACTTGCAGAAATAAAGTTTGCATAAAATAAATCACACTTGCATGAAGAAAATCAAACTTTCAAGAATTTAAACACACTTGCATAAATTTAAACACATTTGCATAAATTTAAATTGCTTGAAATTGAAATAAACATGATTAAACGAAACACGTGCAGGTTCACAACAGATTGAATTTTCACAATACAAAAATAAAAACAATACAACAAAATGAATTGCAGACAAAATGAATAAACATAAACATAAATACATATATCCATCTTCCTTGAAATGAGTGGCCAACTCATTTCTTGGAAGAGGATTTAAATCATACTTCCGATTTTAAAACTACAGAATATTTGAGAGGAAAGAACAGATCTTTATTTCTTAGGAGAAAAAAATTACATATCTCAATGTGGAAGGTTGCATTTATAATTCATGCATCTAACCAACTCCTTATTTTAGGAAATACAATCTGATCTTATCTTTATTCCAATCCTAACAACTAAGATCTCCATCTCCACAAAATATGGAGAGAGATATATTATTGAAGTCAAATCTTATCTTGTTTATTTTAGGAAGATTTTCTCCCAAATCTTCTCCTTGCTTTTCGGTAACAAGAATCATAATGATTTTATTATTCTACATTATTGGAAGGAGGATTTTTCTCAAAATATGATTTTTACCAAATACCTTTCTCAGATTTTCCATTTGACTTTGTTGTTTTTGATTGTGGAACTTTTGACGCTTATCTGATACGCTTTTTCCTCGGACTGCAGTTCACTAAAAGTTAGATTTATCTTCATTGGTAAAACCTGTTACAAATATGAATGAGGTTTTTGTTAAAAACATTTCTATGAACAAAAACCTCTCTCATATTTTTGTTTGACTTTTTGTTTCTGTTTATGGAACTTTTAGCGCTCATCTGATACACTTTTCCTCGGACTTGACTCACTAAAAGTTAGATATCTCTTCATTGGTAAAAATTGTTGCAAATATGAATGAGGTTTTTGTTAAACACATTTCTATGAACAAAAACCTCTCTCATATTTTCCATTTTAATTTTCTATTTCTATTTATGGAACTTTTAGTGCTCATCTGATACACTTTTCCTCGATCGACTCTCACTAAAAGTTAGATATCTATTCATTGGTAAAACATATAGCAAATATAAATGAGTTTTTGTTAAAAACATTTCTATGAACAAAATAATCTCTCATATTTTCCATTTGACTTTTCTATTTCTATTTATGGAACTTTTAGTGCTCATCTGATACACTTTTCCTCGACTGCAACTCACTAAAAGTTAGATCTCTCTTCATTGGTAAAACCTAGTAGCAAATCTGAATGAGGTTTTTGTTAAACACATTTTATGAACAAAATATCTCTCAGATTTCCCATTGGATTCTCTGATTTTTGCAATCCCTCAAAAATTGTCATTCCATTGATGCAAGTTCCGAACTAAAGTTGTCATTCCTTTTATGCAAGTTTCGAACTAAATATGCAAGTTCTGGAACTAAATCTGATTTTTCCACAAATTTCAAGTTCCAAAACTAAATTTCATTCAATTGATACAAGTTCTAGAACTAAATATATGAGTTTTGGAACTAAACCTGCAAGTTCCGGAACTCTGTGAGTTCCGGAACTAACTTTGCGAGTTTTGGAGCTAACTTAAAACATCTACAACTTTTGCATGCGACCTCGGATTGAGATGATTTTTTTTTGAACTTTCATAATTTTTCAAGAGGAATATGAATATGAAATCATATTTGAGTTTAAATGTACTATTCATTATCAGTTCCACTTTTTCCCAATACTAGCATTATCTTTCCTTTATGTCCTGCATACACAAGACTTGCATCTTTTCCCAAATAATCAATAGGATTAGTCAAAAAAATAGATAAAAAAATATTTATAAATAATTAACAAGATATATATCCTATATTATATCTTAAGAAAACTATAAGTTCCAAGATTACATTTAAATCCACTTTCAAAGGTAACTTGGAAGGACAAAATAATGGTAATTTATGGTCTTTTATGGCCTCATCACCATATACAAATGTGATTGGCTCATTTGAGAAACATACAAATGGTTTTGGTTCCCACATACTTTATTCCATGGGTCATCTTGGCGGAGGTATTATTGACAAGTAAATAATGCAATGACAACATTGGTTTTTCACCTTAAACATGAATTATATATATATATATATATATATATATATATATATATATATATATATATATATATTATAATACTAGATGACCTATACCTATCCCCTTTGGAAGAATTTCTTACCTACTCACACTCAAATCAATCACTCACATAACCAATCACACCAATCAGCAATATTATAATCTTCACAAGTACTAGTCCTATAAAATTACAAAATCCCATAAGAAATTATTTGGGATAGTTTGGGTGGGACCAAACTATCCCATGCCAAATGGTCTTATCTCCCTCTACCCAATGATCACTTTTCTAATTAATATATTTTTTTGGGCCAATTTAAATCCCATTGGTCAAGGATATAGTTTGAAAATATGCCCTCTCTTCTTGTTACAACAAATGGTTATTTTTATGACTCATGTCGTTAATAGGACTAGTACTTTCATTTAAGGCTTTGATAGTATATCATAATTTGCACGGAACAAGTGGAAGACCAAGAGACATGCATAGTTTGTGTTAATAATAATAGATTAAGATAGAGTTCAATTATAGATTAATCTATTATTAGCCACCATGTAGAAGCATGCAATTTTGGCGCATGGCTATTTTGAGCATGCAAGCCTATTTTGAGAATGCATGGGTGGTGAAGGGAAAGTCCCCACCCCTATAAGTATGTATATTCTTTTCCTTTTTTGAGAGACCATGTGATTGAGTTGTAATTGTAAGAGTTATGTTTGTTGGTATGAATTATGTACATGTGATGATTTTATGAGTATTATTGTGATGTATTCAACTTTTGTTTTTGATGAGTTAATATAATGGATCATTGTGGATGGATATTGGTTGTTGATGTCTCTATTCATGGTACTTGTATGGTAAATCTGATATTAATTCTTATGTGATCATTATGTTTCCTTATTACATGTGTTTCCAATTTGAGCTCATAGATCTGATTACTTATGATGGGATATATGCTTTGATAATGGTTAATTTGGACATGCATGCTAACATCTTGACAAGATATTTCACAAAAGAGGGACTGGTAGGCTTTGTGCTTTGGGTGAGCATCAGATCTCTCTCTGGATGAAGTGTCAGCGCACCTAGGCATTGAGTGGGAAAACAAGACTACATTTTGGTTCCATTATCGGGACCTCTTTTCAAACTGTTTTCCATGATGTTGCATGATGATGGCATATCGATTGACTCTTGTGGCATTTAAAGATTGGGTATATGAAGGACAATAGGATTTTGTGTGAAGATATGGTTTTGGACCTGATTTTAATGTGCGCATGGGTGGAAGAAAATTTATATCATGAGCTCTATGAAATGTTCTTTTTTTACTTTCCAATAGAATTATACGAGTGGTTGTCAGCATATGCATCAAAGAAAATTGGAGTTATAGACCAAGGGTTTGGACACAAGAAGATTACCAGAATTTTTTTGATGTAGATGAACCTTGGACGTGTGTTGTAGATCATTGGTGGGTTGGTGTTGTGCGTAGTTATACTTTGGAATACATTGTTTCTATGTATTCTTGTCCAAAAGTTGTTGAGTTTGAATTTTTGTGTGAGCCCAGAGGATCTTACATACACATTATTCCTTTAGGCAATTAAGATCTTGATGGTGGTGTTGAGTTTAGAGTTACCTATGGCTAGCTAAACCCACCACCACACACAGGGGGTAGAGAGTAGGTGTGGTGAAAGATGGTGGACCTAGAGGAAAAAAAAAAAAGAGAGGAAAGTGGCTTAAGTATATAATGAAGTGTGAGAGAGGGAATTAGTGAAGCAATGCATGATGTTGAGGAGTCTATGGAGTTGTGGAGGATGATGTCTCATGAAGGATTTGAAGCTCACATGGAAGATGTGGAGCAGAGCATCTGGTTCTCCCCCAACCTTAGGAAGTGTGGTAGAGAAATCCCCTTTGGCTTCGATGAGAGCAGTGTCGAGAGGAGGAAAGATTGAGAACCATAGCACACATCTATCCCACCTGCAACCTAGCCTCTTGCACTTGGTGTTCTAGTTCCAAAAGTAATCATTGATCAACATGCAGAGTGTAGGTAATCCAATAGCTACAAGTAGATATCATTTTCCTTTGAATACAAAGTGCATCAAACAACACATACATCTATGGAAACACAACATCATCTTTGTTTGGGGACCGATTGGAGGAATATTTTTTGGCACATCATCAGATAGAGTGTGGGTGCATAGAACATTGGGAATACATCTAGAAGTACTACAAATTCAAAACTATGGGAGTTTAGTTTAGTACTACTATTGGGACTCAAGGAAGTACATCCACTAGTTTTTGCCTACTACAGGAGGAGGATCAGGTGGATCAGGAGGATCGGGAGGCTCGGGATCAAGTGGATCAGGTGGTTCTGTGGTGGAGGAAATATTGGTGGGGGTTCTAGTTCTAGATCTAGTGGACAAGGTCCACACCCTCATCATCCCCCACAACCTCAACAAGTTTATTATGAGATGTCTCTTCACTTACTAGAATATAGAGGTATTGAAGATGTTGTAGAGCATGTGCACAAGTGTGAGTTGTTATGGCATGCTAAAGGAATTACACCTCTTTAGATAGAAAGGTGAGTTAATTTTCTACTACTCTTCAAGGGCACGCATAGTTGGTATAAGAAGTATGACCCACATCAGATTATGGTGGATTATAATGCTTTGCATTGCTCTATGTTTCTAGTAGAGTTCCATATTCCTGAGTTTGAGCAGAAAAGTATCAACACTTAAGGACATTAAGTAGGGCTTATTTGAGAGCATGAGGAATATGACACATGTTTTAAAACTTTGTTGTCAAAATTTGTCTTATGACATACACCCTAGTCAACATGCACAATGGTTTTTTGGTGGGTTGTTGACTCCATTCAGAAGGGCTATCTCATAAGACCTTTGTAGATCCACATGATGCTTTGAAGGCAGCTCTCTGCGTGTTAGGTAGTTGGAGTGTGGACACTGGAGTAAGTCCATTTTTAGAGGCATAGATTACAGCTATGGAAAAACAATTTGGAGAAGCTCTCTGCTAATTCATCTCATGAGACATAATGGGAATATGGTGTATAGATTGTGAGGTTGAAGGACACACTAAGGATAGCTTCCCTCATAAGTCGGTGCATGTGCATGTTGTTGGATTGTGAGATTTTCATTTGGACCATGATGTGAGTAGATGTCCCCTCTTACAGATGTGATCTGGAAGAATGTGTCTATGTATTGTAAGATTTGTAAAACTCATACCCATGAACCTCTGAATGCTATGTGTTAATTGATCATATTCATGAAGCCATTGAGACTAGTGTGTGCTAAACTAGTGTAGTAAGTGGATCTAAGGAACAAGGAGAAAAACATAATGAAGGGCACAATAATGGGGATAACATGAATAGAGGATTTCGTGGAGGATATAGAGGTCGAGGTCATGGCGGTGGAGGAGGATTTCCTAGAGGAACTTGTTATACTTGTGGATCTCTTGATCATTATCAGCAGTGAGTGCCCTCAGAATGTGGTTTTCTCATGGTGTGGAAAACAACACAAGTTTGAAGAATGTCCTGATTTATATGAGCATATGAGCAAGCAACACAAGAAAGACAAGGGTGTGGGAATGATTAAGGTATAATGCACATAGTTGAAGATCAATGGATGCCTAAGGTAGCACCTACTTCTTGAGTTACTTATTTTAGTTACTACACACATTAAGGTTGCACACACACATGAACCTCTAAAGTATAAGCTGACTATAACAAAGAAAGAAGTGATAAATGCCAAGTACCTTGATGTTGCACATCAAAAAGAGGTTTACCAGAGACTATGGATTATCAGGGATCTACAAGGAGAGATTCAAAGCTTGAAGGAGTAGGCATGCGTGATGGAATGAGAAAAAAAGTTGAAACCCACAAAAGATGTAGATGATTTGAAGGAGGTATGTAAATGTTGTGCTAGGAGAATATAATCCCTTTGTTAGGAGAATGGTTGAGAGAAAAGATACCACACACATAGGTAATGAGCATGAGAGGAAGATACTTCATGTAAATCTACCCCCCATAATCATGAGTATGATAAGGAGATTACATTGAATGCAGTCATAGATGGATGGATTTTGAGAAACATTATGATAGATACATGTGAAGTTAATGTACTCACATTGGATGCTTGGAATCAGATGGGAAGACCACCATTGCAGCCTTCTTTGAATGTGTTGTATATGGAAAATAGAACTAGGGCTAATCCTATTGGAGTATTAAAGGATGTGACTATTACAATTCAGGGAGCCAAGTTTACTAGGGACTTTGAAGTATTAGAGCTTGCTGAAGTGGATAGCTTCCCAACATTACTTGGGCCCCTGGTGTTATGCTAATAATGTAGATTTGTGCTTCAACAAAGGGTACATTAGCTTTGAGAACAAGGAAGAGCACATTATTATACCTTTGACAGATGCAAAGGTTTCTCCATATGTTGAGCCTTTGAGTGAAGAGGACTTTGAACAGGATATATGCACGCATGATTAAGAGACCCTGAGGTAACTGAGCCATCTAAGGAAGGAGTGATATAATGGGATGATGCTCATTTAGTTAGTGATACCACAAGTATTTCTTGAAAATTGGGTGCATGGAACATATGAAGTAGTTGGGTGAGAGATTAAGAACACATTTACTCACATGATCGGACACACATGGTTAGGCACTTGAGTTATAACCAAGTACCTAGGTACACTAGTGAAGGAACCTTGATGTATTTTTGTGCCATGGAAGCCTGGAAGAATGAAGGAGATAGAAGAAATATGTTAGTATATACTCTACGCGGGACAACAACATTGGTGGACTACACACAGAGACAACTTATTAGAATGGCGAAGAAGTGAGAATCACCTTTTCTACTAGGTTCTAAGGAGAAATGTACCTTCTCATATATGTGAATTTCATGGGAAGTCCCCTACTTCACATCACATCCGGGAATGTGAGAGACTTTGGATGGAGGGGCAAGAGGCCTTTCCACCATCACTCTGGGTACATAAGTTCTACACCACCCTAGGTGGTTAGTGTGCACATGCACATGGTATGTCCATGCAGAATTGACAAGAGAAATAGTTAATTGGTAGGAGATGACCTCAGGTATGATTCATACTTTTGATTACTTTTCTACTAAGCCTCTAGTCAATGAAGCACTACAGATTATGAAGTGCCTTACTTTGGGAGATAACATGAAAGGCTGAGGAACTTCTAATAGATATGTTTGGAGAGTTGGATTTAGAGGTGCATGCCTTGACCTAGAAGAGACTAAGGAAGAAGAAATGGTCCACGCCTAGGAAGAAAAGGAAAAGGGTAAACTAGGTATGCATGATAAATGATGATGATGATGAGGATAATAACCTAGGATGTTAACCACACTTGAAGGTATGCATGAGGTGATGGACACAATAGATGAAAAGGCACACATATCATGAGCCTATGAAAAAAATAAAGAAGGTTAACATTGGAATAGATGTAGAGCCTAAAGAGGCCATTATTGGTGATTATTGGTGAGCAGGAAGTGATAAAGATTATTGAACTCTTATGCATGACTTTCAGGACTTGTTTCCAGGGGCTATCATGAGTTAAAAGAGTACACCCTTCTTTAGGTGAGATGAGAATCAAACTTAAAGAAGGTGTGTGCCCCGATTAGGAAGAGGCCTTACAGAGATGAATCCTAATCTATGTGTCAAGGTAAAGGAAGAAATTGATAAATGCTCAAGTCTGGTATAATATAATTGAGCCCATTGAGGAATCTGAATGGGTTAGTCCCATGGTCATCAATATTAAAAAGGATGGGAGGATAAGGATTTGTGTGGACTATAGAGAACTAAATGCTTCATGTGTTATTGATCCTTTTCCCACCCCATTCACAAGAGATCCTTGAAGGAGTTGTAGGGCATGAGATCTACTCTTTTACATAATGGGTTTTCAGGATTATCATCAAGTGCACATAGTGAAGGAAGATCAAGAAAAGACAAATTTCACCACTGAGTGGGGAAGTTTTTCATACACATGATGATGCCCTTTGGATTGAAGAATGTGCCAGTTGTGTTCTCGTGCATTGTTGTGTAAAGATTTTCAGACTTCATTCATAAGTTTTTATAGGTATATCTAGATGATTGGACAATTTATGGCTTGTCAAGGATCATTGTGAGAATTTAAGGCTTATGTTTGAGAGGTGTAGGTAGTTGAGCATCTCTCTTAAATATTAAGAAGTGCATCTTTGCAACACCTTTTGGCACTTTACTTGGGCATATTATTTGTAAAGAAGGGTTGTTGGTAGATCCAACCAAGATAGTTGTGATCTTGGGTTTGGAAGAACCTAATAATCAAAGTGAAGTGCATGATTTCTTAGACATACAGGGTATTATAGGAAATTCATTAAAGGATATGCAAAATATTTTCACCCTTGGAGAGGAATTATTGAAAGCTAAAGGAAAATTCTATTGGGGTGATGCACAACAGCAAGTGTTTGAAACATTAAAGGAAAGGTTGACTACTACACCTATTTTTTGTTTTCCTTCTTGGGATAAACCCTTTCATGTTCATGTTGATGCTTCTAGGAATGGAAATTGGTGCATAGTGTTGGCACAACCAAGAGAAGGAATTGTAGACCACCCTATTTTTTTTGCAAGCAGGAAGTTGACTCTATGGAAAAAATTATACAACTACTAGCGTGAGGCTTTTCCATGATCTACGTGCTTTGCACAAGTTTAGACAATACTTATTGGCAACACCATTTATCTTCTTTACATATCATATGGCACTTAAGTATTTGGTCAACAAGCCTGTTTTGCAAGGGCACATTTGTAGGTGGATACTACTATTTCAAGAAATTTGAGTTTACAGTGGTTGTTAAACTAGGAAAAGTAATTCAGGACCTGACCATTTGTCAAGAATTAATTCTAGTGAGGACACGCAGAGCATTGAGGACACAATGCTGATGCACAAATTTTAGATTAAACCACACACCCACATAGATTTAGAGGATATTGTAGTATTCTTGTGCACTAGATAGCACTAAGAGGGAATGAAGACTTTAGAAAAGAAGCAACTTGCAATATGTGTGGCACCTATCAGTTGATAGGTGGAGATTTGTATAAAACTAGGTCATGATGAAGTTTTGTGCTGGTGTGTTCTGAGCATGAGCATGAGGCCATTATGGAAGAAGCTCATGGTGGAATTGTAGGAGGTCATTATGTTGGATGCCACCACGCAAGATTATGATGGTTGGCCTTTTTGGTGAAAAACTTTGTATAAAGGATATTAAAGAATATGTCAAGGTGTGATCATTATCAATGCCTTGGGAAACCTAGAACTAGAGATGAGATGCCTTTGAGGCCTATTGCAAGTGTTGAACCTTTTGAGAAATGGGCTATTGAATTTGTAGGTCCTATTTCCCCACCCACACGTAGGACTGGCACGTGCTATATTATAACTTATACATATTATCTAACAAGGTGGGAAAAGGAAACACCTACTAAAGATTGCATGACATATAGCTTCTACACAATGAGATTTTTGGGGAGAACATTATCAATAGGTATGGATGTCCATTGAGTTTAACAAGTGATAGGGCACTCATTTCTTAAATGAGACCATCAAGAATTTTTTGGCTGAGTTTATGGTGGCACACCATAAGACAACACCCTATCACCCACATGCCAATGGTACTGTTGAAGCTTTCAACAAGATTCTGGGACAAACACTACAAAAATTTGTGATGTTGGAAGGAAAGACTTGGGATGATAAAGTCTTTGTTGTACTTTGGGCATATAGGACTACTTATAAAAGGTTGAATAAGGCCACACCCTTTCAGTTGGTGTTTGGTGCATAGAGGTTGTATTTCCTATGGAATTCATGTTGTCATCCTTGTATTACATGCGTAGAGGAGGATTAGATGATGAACAAGTTGTTGAGGAGCATATAAAAAATGATGCAATTAGATGAGAGGACTGTTATTTTTCCTAGATGGAGCCAGAAGATAGAAAAAAAAAAAGACAAAAGGCCTGACATGATAGGCATATCAGGAAAAAAAATTTGAAGTGGGAAAGATGGTTCTTTATATGATTCAAAGTTTGTGCACCACCCAGGGAAATTGAAATTTCATTGGTTAGGACCTTTTGTAGTAACAAAGATATTGATTCAGGCGCTTGTTAGTTATAGGTGCTTGGATGGCACTTTATTTCCTAGTTACTTCAATGGGAGTAGGTTGAAGCCCTACTATAAATAAGTCTTCTTGGTGTTTGTAATAAGGTAGTATTTCCACTTAGATTAGATTTCCCTTTAATGCATTTCCTTTAATGTGTTTCCTTTCATCGTTGTTATGCTTTGTCAATTTAGTTTAATGTTTTTGTTGTAATAAGCACACTTGTGTGCCAGGAGCTGATTACTATCTATTGGGTTTCATGCACAGAGGACCACACATACTTTTAGTGTGGGGTGGATCAAATACAAGTGGTATTGTACATATATGGGTTGAAACTTGAACCTCCTTTGAAATATTGGTGCACATAGAAAAAAAGATGTTACAAGTGCTTGGATTGAAGGTATTTTAAGGAAATTTTCTCATATTAAGACCACACGTAGAAGGATGAACATGTGCAATGTAGTGTAACATGAGGTAGGCAAACATGGTGGGAAAAACTTGGGATAAGGCATGAGTGGATAGGTACTTCGGCATGGGAAGCAAGCATGCAAAGGAGGTATGTGGCCAAGAAGTAGTGGTGTGCAGAAGGTTATGATGGGTGTGAAAAAGAATGATGAAGTGCGAAGAGTGAAAGAGTGGAATTAATGTCATGTATGGTGGTAGGTGAGGAGAAATTAATGTGGAAAAATTGAGTGAATCTATAAAAAAGGGTGCTTGCGATGTTATTTTTACCTTGCATACTTTGAGTTTTTGAGTGATAAGTGTGATTGAAAGAGTGAGTGAAGTGCAAAGTGAAGAAAGTAATTGAATCAAGCAAAGAAACCGAGTGATATTGGGACATGGCATTAGAGACCGAGCTCCATTGGAAAGAGTGTTTGAGCTAGTGAGGGGGCATGTGTGGAAGGAAATTTGGAGAGTTAGGGTTTGGAGAAGAAAAATTTAGCTAGGGCACTAGGGCACATGTGTTTAGAAGTAATGAAGAGATCAAAAAGGTTTGCAAGGGTAAGAGGTGGTAAGATATTTTAAGTTTTTACAAAGCACATTCTCATTCAAGAAAGAACAATGGCACCAAGGAGAGTCATGGTTGGATAGAGGAAACTATGATGAGAGGAGCACCACAAATGGTTTGTAGAAATGTAGTTTCCAGAGGAGGTAATTGAAGGAAGATCATGGACATATCAGTTGACGAAAAGTGAAAGATAAGTGACATCAATCACCACACTGAGAAAACCCTCAAGGATATCAAGGATGACACCATCTTGAAGACTAATAAAGAGGACTGTGATGGGGGAAAAGGGTATATGATAATATGATTGATTTACAAGCTTTGTTGAGAGTGTTGGGGTGATGTAATTGTATGAGTTTCCCTTTTTTTGAAAGCTAGTGAAATGTACTAATGGCTTATGTCACGAGTCCACGAGGACTAATTCTACTTTGTGGGTAGAAGGATGAGGATTATAAAAAAGTTATTGGAAGGTGACCATATTGCATGACTCTGGATTAGAAATTGAAATTAGTGATCCTTAAAGATGATGATGGAGTAGAGGAAATGACCATCACATTTAAATATCACAAGGGAGGCAAGCCTTTAATTTCAAAACATAGAAGATCACCCTATAAGGGTAGTTGTGCACTTAGTCACTACAAAGTTAGGCACCTCGGAGAGGTGGAAGGAAGTGAACAAAGTGTTGGTTTTATATCACACATAAGATGGCAAAAAAAACCTATTACAACATTATGGGATACATTGGAGAAATCATAGTGCAAGCTACATGCATTCAAGATGAAAAAGGTGAGAAGATTACTTGGGGTGCTATATTACTCCTTATAGTATTTTTGTGAAATTGGTGTGCTCTGATGGGCCAAAGGAGAAGATGTGGGTGTACCCAATGGAGAACAACGTCACTAGGAAGAAATTCATGAAGTTCACTTGTCAAGGCACAATTTATGGCACTTACAAGCAACACGTAGAAAAATGGTATAGAAGGTTGCATGATGCATTTGAAGGAGAGTGGCACATCCCACGGGAGTTTCCCAGTGTCTTGGAGGGACAAGCTAAGTTTTAGCATCCTACCACACTTTTGTTTGGGCAGGTTCTATATGAAGACTGGGAGAAAATCCCTTGTGTAAGTTTCCCTTTTCCTTTACAACACATTATTTTAAGGATTCGGTGAATATGTTTGCATAATGCGCGTAAGTTATAGTTGATGTAGATAAGGTAGATACAAATATTCACATTCTACACAAAACTTATGTCTACCCCAATAAGGAGGCATATGTGGAAACAATGGAGTCTGATAATATTGATATCACTCCTGAAGTTATGGTTGTAGGGAAGATAGAGCCCATGCACGTGTATGTATACCTTGAGGCCAGGTTTAAAGATGGAAATATATTGCTTGATGAGACTTTTCATTTGAGGTCCTCCTAAGGGAAAAAAAACTATGGGTATGAAGAGGAAGGAAGTTTGAAGATATACACCCCTAAAGGAAGAGTAAAGGAGGACTTAGAGAATGTCCTTGAGGGAGAAGAAGAAGAGAAAGAAGATAATACTATGTTGGATCATAGTAGAAGAAAACTATGAAGGAAGTGCAAGGATGCAGATGAGGGTGTTGGGACCTCACATCCTGTGAGGAGTCACACCGCACACGACCTCTAGTGAAGAAGAAGAACTGAAGAAGAAGAAAAAAAAGGCAAAGTAAGTATATGAAGGATAAGAATAGATGATTAAGAATAGATTTCATGATGCGGATGGGCGCATTGATACACATATTTTTGATGTCTCCACACCTAGCATCAAAGTATGAGAAGATGAAGGGATCGATGAAGAAAAGAACATCAACATGAACATAGAGACCCCAACAGTGAGCATGAAGAAGAAATTCAGGTTGGGGGATATATAAAAAGGAGATAGTGTTGAGAAGTCGATCCGTGTGGACTTGAAGATGAAATGGGAAGGAGAATGGAAGAGGGCATAGAAACAAAAGAAAATACAGTGAGCATGCACTTAGCATACAAGAAGGAGGAAGAGATGGTGCAAACACCTAATTTAGGTATATCAATGACCCAATGAAGATATTATGTGCCAGTTCCAAGAACACTTTGACGAAAAAAATTTATGGATGGGAGTTGATGGACCTTGAGTGAAAAAACATAGCACAAGGAAAAATTTCATGGAGTATGCAAGACCCACATGGATGAACCTGAGTTTGATGTGTGTGAGGATTCATGTGCATGCAAGCATAAATGAAGAAGAATCTCCACGTAAGAGACATGTGACAATAAAATACCACAGAGTTCATAATGAGCAGGAAAAGCAATGCATTAACAAAGATAGGTATGCAGAGTTGTCACTCACCAAAATGTTGATAAAGTGGCTACCTTGAGAACTTTTCTTGAGGATAAGAAGATAAGGAAGAAGGAATCCATGACTTGAAGGAAGAAGGAAAAGAAAGAGAGAAGGAAGAAAGAATTTTGGATTTGAGATGGCTAAGGAGATTGGAGAGGAAATTTTAAAGGCATGGCCACATAACGATATAAGAAAAAAGGTAAAATCAAACACCTTCCATCATTAGCTTGCATTATTTATGGACCTTAGTACATTTTTTTTGGAAGAGGGGACCAATGCGCATGGTCTAAGTGTAGAAGAGATAGCTACTCAAAAGGAAAAGGAAGCTACAATCTAAAAGAGAACAAGAAGTAGATTACGTCGATGATAGATGGTATGATTCCATACTCCAAACATTTGAAGGATGAATTAAAAAAGAAAATTTGGTGACTGAGGATATGTGAGATCTTGAGCAGATTATTAAAAAAAGGACATTACAAGAAGAGAATGAAGTCCTTGTGGTGAAGAAGAATGACACTTTAGGATGGGAGGAGAGGTTAGGTATTAGCTAGAGAAGTGTGACGACGTGCTTAAAAGCAGCTCAGGGGACCCTCATGATGATAAAATAAAGGAGTTGGGGAAGTTGATAGCATGTGAATGGATGTAATGGATGGCATGGTGTCAGGGTTAGAAAATTGTAGTATGGGAATTGAAGCACAAGGGTGAGGATATGACCTAGAAGAAATGGATGTAGTGCTTGGAGATATTCCTACATAAAGGTGAAGAAGGGGCTCAATGACTAGAATGAGTTGGAAGGATGACATCAAACATGAGTACCTGAGCTTCTACTACCATATGATGAAGAATAATGCATGTTTGGTTATTCAACTATTCTTTACATTATTCCATTCTTTTATTCTTTAATTCATTCTTTATTCTTTTTTTTTTTGGAGATATAAGTTGAGAAACCCCATTGTTGAGGGTGGAAATGATATTAGTGTGGGGTAATGTTGGGTTGATGAAAAATTGACTAAGTATCGAGGGCATGTGATAGTAGTGGCAGAGCAAATAAAGGGGGCATGAGTATGTAGGTGCGAGTGGTGACAAAATTGTGCCCCATGAATTTTGCCCGAGAAACAAAGTTCAAGACTTAGCCATTTTTTTTGGATTGAGATAAAAATAGGATGGAGTGTAGATCAAAAAAGATGATAAAATCATGAAGACTTCGTGAGAAGCCAAGAAAGATCTATTTTGGGAACAAGTGGAAGATCAAGAGACATGCATAGTTTGTGCTAATAATAGGATTAAGATAGAGTTTAATTATAGATTAATCTATTATTAGCCACCTTGTAAAAGCATGCATTTTTGGCACATGGCTATTTTGAGCATGCAACCTATTTTGAGAATGCATGGGTGGTGAAGGGAAAGTCCCCACCCCTATAAGTATGTATGTATTTCATTATTTTAGATTACACCAGTTGAATAGAGTTATGTTGTTGAGAGTTATGATTTGAGTTTATGTTGTGTATGATTTTTTTATGTATGAACTTGCACATGACTTTATGATTGTATATATCTGATGTTATGTATTCACTATTTTTTTTTGTGATGAGTTAATATAATGGATCATTGTGGATGGATATTAGTTTTTGATGTCTCTTTTCATGGTACTTGTATGGTAAATACTTAGATTCTTGTTGAGAAATCTAAATATGTTCCATCTCCTTCACTACCTTCGTCGGATCTTATGGCTCCTTGTAATTTCCATTTTTGTTATCATAAAGTAGTGAGATGGGAACATCACATATTACTCTAGTAGCGAATGGTGATTCTAAAGAACTTACTTATGAGAGTTCATGTAAACTAATTTTAATCATAATGGTGAGGATGATTCAATGTTTCATTCTCCTTTTTCTTTACTATCCCTCGGCATTACTTGTTTATGTCCATTATAACATATACTAAAGATACCCCTCCTACACATCCGGATATCACTAGCATAATTATTTTTACCTCTAATATGTGTATTCTTACTCATCCTTGAACTTTTATGATGCCTTCTAGTCCATTTTCTAATAATTTTGTTGATGCTAAGATTCCCACTATTGTTATCCTTGGCATTATGCAACATGATGTTATTGAAATGTATAATATACATATTTTTATCTCTATTGTTATTCTTGAACATATATACACACCTCAAGACCTATTATATATATTTCTTTATCATAATTTATTAACATTTCTCATTAGATGGCATCACTCCATTAAAAATATCTCTTAATAGACGAACACACCATTTTTGTACTATCATTGCATATTTAGAAAGTAAATTGAGCATTCCCAAGACTTGTTAACTAAAATCAACCTATTAACATCTAATGGTATAATTAATATACTTCCTAAGGTATCTTTGTGGCTAAACGGGTCATATTTTCTTGATGTGTTAGGATCGAGAAAGTGTCCTAGCTTTAATACTTTTACTAGCACAATTTATATCCATGTCACATATTGGGAACATGTCCCACTTGAATAGCATACAGATAATAGTGTCTAAACCTATGAGGCATTCAATACCCTTGCTCTTACCCCATTAGATATCATGACATTCATCATCATGTCCTATAAATTTTACGATTACATTATGTTCCTTATTACTTTTGGATTATAGGTAATCACAACTAAAGTATGTGTTACTCATGACCGTTAATCCACTCCCCTTTCCTTGGGATGTCCTAGTTGTGATCTTTCAAAGTCACTATTGATGAACACAATCTCGGGATCTCAATATTAGTTTCCGTACTTCACACTTATTTTAGTATTCAGCATGACATCCTTCCTAATTATCAACATAATATGACACATTTGAAACATGATATGGAAAAAAGGGACCACATTTCACTGATGAGTTATTCATTATGATGCTTTATCATCTACATGGAAATAAATATTTAAATTGCCCTTATTTTTGTAAGTTTTATCATATGTTTGATCAAGGACTTGTACGCTTTGACACTTGTGTGGATCATTTTTTGGATACAAAATAGCTCTTTTTTCCCTTGCTTTTCACACAAATATTCTAAAATATAAAAATCATTAAAATAATCATATGAATACCCAAAAATCTAATATTATTAAAATATAAAATTAGGACCTAGATATGACTTGATTTGATAGCTTTTTACTTTATATATGTTGTTTTTCATACAATTATATAGATAGCATATTTTCTATATACTTTATACAAATGTATGTTCACGAGATATTTTGAGCTTGATGTAGGACATGCACAGATTATACATAACTAAATGTGCCAACATAAATTTTCCTAGTGCCCTTATTGATATGGGGGTATATCCTACACTATTCGAGATGATTTTCATATCAATACATTTACTTGTGCTTCCTCATTATGCTCAATTTATTATATTGTGTAATATGATATTTTTCATACTAATATGGCTAACACATGTGTCTTATGTAGCACTAGATTACCACAATTTATGTTCATTTAATGTACTATTTACTATTATATTCACTTAATTTCTTGATTTTATGTTTATTTTCATGTATGTGGCATATAGCCTTCAATATGATTATTTTTGTAACACTTTTGTGTCCCTTGTTTACAACTTATATATCCTATTACTCATGTTTATTGTGTGTGTGTGGAAATTCTCTTATGGCCTCTTGGTATTTATTATGACTAAGATATTTAACATTTTTGTGTACTTATATGCAAGTTTATTTGTATATTTGATTGCCTCTACACTTGTTTAGTTTCTATATGTTTTCTATACACTTGTTTTCTTGTTTGTTATATTATACTATCATGGTTTCTACTATGCATACACTTATATGAACATGATCTCAATGGTATCCACCTACAGTATCCATCCATGTGATTCAACATAGATTATTAGATACGTCCAACATATATACACGTCATTTATTTTAAGTGGGTGTTCTATTTGCACATCTCGCTTGCCCCAAAAAGAAGGGCATTTAGTGGGTTTATCATATGGATATCTATGCACTTATAGAAAATATATAGAATTAAAAACTTGAGATCCTAATGAAACAATGTACATATACTCAAAAATATAATTCGACAAAAAAAATTACACAAGGAAAAAACCTTCCAGAAGAGTTAAAACCACCAAATGTTATGGTATGGGATGGGCATTTTCATCCCGAGGGAAATTTTTGGGTAGATTACAAAATTTTCATATTCTCACATATAGTTACAATTTTTTGATGTAGGTTTAGGAATAGATTACATATTTAGAAGTAGATTCAATTACATTTCGGTACAAAATTTGAGGGGTTTGATAAATTCATTCATTTTTGGCACTACATGAATTAGGTAAAATTTCAATACGAGTATGGGGCATGGGCATTATTCTCTTTTCTCTATATTCAAGATTGTATGTATGTGACTCAAAGTTACATCCCATGGTAGGGACATGAGAATTGTTATTTCCTTTTGAATTTTTGGTGTCTTAAACTTGATCCTCAATCCATCTGCAATGGTGTAGTCTGTGAGATTATAAGATATCAAGGTGACTAGAAAAACTTGTGGCAACCTTCTTATCACTTTTATTGGAATATATTGGGGTGACTAGAGAACCATAGGAAAAAAATTCTTCTCTTAAGGTTCTTGGGAAAAACTCCTATGGAACCTTTCGGTTTTAGGTTAATTGACACTAAACTTCTCTACAACTATGACATCACCTTCACCAAAATTAGTAATTAATCACCCCAAATATTTCAATAGCTCAGTTCTAATCAAAATATCCAAGTGAAACTAATTTGGGAGCTTCTCCCTACATAATTGAAAAATTTTATTCATCCAATGTTTTTACCTCTTTACTTTATTAATTACAAGTTTAATTTTCAATGTTATAAATATATTTCTAAAGTTGAGCTATGGTCAAAATTTTTATGGAAATGGACTACACTTTATGTTACAGGTTTCATCATAGAGTGTACCAACACTCCAAAGGAATCATAAACTCTAAACGAAGATAAAGTGTGTATGTGTATTTACGTATCTTTTCCTTTAAGCATTTTAATTTTCATTTCATACTTAAAGAGGAGGGAAAATAAACACATAATTTTATAAATTTATCATTTAGTAATGGAAAGTTTGGGTTTACAACTAAAGCATGACTTGTGTGTACATTTTAACCCTAGCTAACCCATCCTTATCTCCTTTCAAAGACTTGATTATATACTCATTTTCTTTAGTTTCTCACATATCCAATCACATTAGTCTACAATACTAGAATATCTACAGACACCAATCCTAGGGAGTTGCAAAATCCCATGAGTTGCATTTAGTGGACCATTTAGGGGGAGCCATATCATCCCATGGTTTACTTCCAAGCTTAACTATATTATCTCCCCACCCATTGGTCACCTTCCCAATTTTATATCTTTTCATGGGTTGGTCCATATCCTATATATAAGATTTAATATTATATTGAACTTATGAACACCTATAAGAGTAATTCTACCTCACTTATTTACTTCACCTAGAAATCATATAAGAGAAATCGTTACAAAACACATTCCTAATCCACTCTAAGCTCTCTTAAACTTCTTTAAAACAATAACATAACCTAAGAGTAGCCCATAAGTAAGTATGAATACAACCAAAATAAGATTAAGAGCCATGCTTCTCATTTCATAGACCTTCCAAGTCAAGCTTAAGCACACCAAGCCGTTGTCTCTCATTGTCAAGTGTTAAAGTTGTTAAAACAGTTGCATCCATATAGATCGTCATTATTAGGTAGAGAAATACATGTATTTTTAGGCCTCTTTGGAGTATTTTTGACGTAGGTGGAGAAAGGGCACTTAAAACACTAACTTTTTAAATTAGTCTCCCACCCATAGTTACATGATTTGAAGAAGTTTCACATCGGATAGAGGGTTTCACAAATGTGTGACACCTAGGGTTATAGTGTGAAATTCATCACAAAGTGTCTCAACTAGATAGAAAGTGACACAGTGATAATGAATCCCTATTTGAAACCATATGGCTTAGGACCAAACCAAGCCATGGTCTAGGACATATGGTACAAATCCATACCATCTCGGTTTGTAGTCATAGTTCCATAAACAAAGCATCTATAGGTCATTTCTAGTCTACATAGTCCCTCTTTACTCCTAGATCACATCATTTTATAAACAACTAAGTAGACTTCCATTTTTGTGTTTTGAGAAATTTATCTACTATTATATATTGCAAATTTCTTTAAGAGCTATATTTTTGTTTATACATTAATGTTTTTTAATTAATCGAATATACATCTTATACTATCCTTACACCTTTAACTAAATAAGAACCATGTCGCAACACAAACACTTATTTACTTATGTAGGGTTTAATTAGGTATTACTTATGCACTTGAAAGGAATTGTTTCCACTCGACCTATTTATTAGACTTCTCACCATGGTGGATATAGAACAAGTGTTTTAACTTCATTAGGATCACTTCATGTGATATCACCTATTTTTCTTCACTCCACTCTTTTTAGAATATTGAGAGATCATGATTTATCTTACACATTCACTAGATCATGAGATGCCTAATATTTCTTCTATCATACCTCGAAAGTATTGACACATCTTTAGATGTTTTTTACATAAACATTATATGTACATAACACCATATCACATGTATACATATTTTTCCACCATTAAATCTCATTTGGGATGGATTTTATATATGTTTTGGTGGAATTTTTAGTGATCCTTACGTTGACCATATAGGTGTGTTCCTTAACCTTTATGTCGTATTGTCCACAAAATTTGCATACTACATAGCAGTGTTCCCTTATTTGGAGAAAATCTTGCATTCATATGTTTACACCCTAAAAATATAAATAGGAGTGGGATGTAAGATACATCATAGGTAGAATATTATGAATAATTTAATCCACATTAACTATACAATCTAAAATGTAGCTATAAAAATGTTAGACAATCAAATTTTTTAATTTAACCTTTTGACATTGCTTATTGCAATTGTGTTTCTTGGCTAAGACAAACACCCATATCCTATCCCCACTCATTACATGTTACTATCTCTTTCCTAACTTTTTCATTTTCATACACCTATGTGTCAACAAAATCTAAATATTAATATGTAATACCAATGCTTGAACTCTACTTTCCAAGATGTAACTTTCAAATTTTACTTAGCTCCTCTCTGTCAAAAATTGTATAGTTTGGGTAGGGTGTATGATTTTTTCTTGGCTGACTTGTATGGTCCTACACCAACACATTTTCTAACTCTAATTTTGATGCACTATTATTTTTTAGGTCTTTTCATCTTCCTGGGTCATCCTTATCATGATAATTTACCTTTAAAACCCTATATAAGAAAGTTAACATCACCTCATTTTTAACTTTCACATTATTGGCACCCTCATTGCAAACACATGCAAAATGCACACAATGCTCCTTAAATCTTCCCAAGTTTGATGCACATCTACTATGGTAGCCACAACTATAGTCTAAAGCACTCAACTAGGTCAAGGAGTCTAACTTCCTTCAAATCCAAACACACCAAGTTCCCACTTCCAAGTCTTAGCAAGATCATGATTCTATTAAGTGTAATCAAAGAGGTTCAAGGTTCCAACTAGCTGCATTCATATATATGTTACATGTTATGTGAATAATTGCATGTGGTTTGAGGCCTCTTCAGATTATTTTTAACATAAGTGGTGCATGGATTGCACTTCAACCTAAAAACTAGCCTTCTTGTAGGGTCTTCTACCCATGGTTAGGGTTTCAAAGTGATTGATTGATTATAGATGATACCAAGATTATGCGATAATTAAGGTTTGATAGTGAAGTAAATTTTCATACCACCAAGGACCCAAAGAGTTACAAACTACATTCAAGACCATAGAAAGGGGGAAGTAGTGGATTATACATACCAACCAAGCCATATATTCCTGCACCAAGGAATTTTCAATTCACAGTACCAACATTAGAGCTTCTTTAGGGCTCTACACTCCTAGATTCTCCATTTTTTGTACTCATATATCTTCTATACATATCTTTATAACTAAGTTTCTTGTCCTTTTTAAATATTTTATTTTGTATATATTCATTTTAAGAACTAATACATTATTCTAATTTTGTGCAATTAATGTTGGAAGTTAATTTTTCATAATATCTCTAGTTTTCTAAAATTACATTCCTTTTTTTTTGTTGTGTATTCCATAACAAAACAATCATATTAAAACTTGAAAGGGTGTAAACATTTTGGTAAACCAAACTTCTAATTCAAATCTTTGTCACTCAAACCCCGACTACCCTACTATTCATTATTGTATTTTATTCTCATTCATTATTGGTGTTGTACTTGGCCTTATATCTATCATCATGATTAATCCTCATCTCTTCTACAATATTTTCCTTAAGCCACAAGTTTCTTGATCTTCTGCAACAATGATATATTAGTATCCTTATTTCAATATACATATGGGGTACTATAGTCCCTCCTATTATCTTTTATTATAATGTTGATAACTTTTCTAAAAAATTTAATATCATCATTGACCATGTTTAAGGTGAAGGACCTAACACTAACTCCTGAAATCATCATATGCTCTTCTTAAAGATGAGGCGCAACATATGGAACATTTATTATAAGAGAATTATACTCATATAGATATCCTTCTATATACTTCCCGGGAGAAACTTAAGCATACCTCTTAGTCTAATAAAGAGACATATAATATTCCTCCTTCCACTATGCCTACATTTACGAGCTCACTAGTGCCCTAATACACAATATTTATATTCCTATTCCTACATCAACTTTTATTCCTAATAGAAATCATTGTGCTTCTCACATCTCTTATTCTAGCACACAATCCCTTGTCCTTACTTTACAATCCTAAATCTCACCTTCACAACAAGATGTGTCCACTACTTATCACACTATGGATTCCACTCAATTGCTTCATAATTTTTTTGCCCCAAAAGTGGATTCTTATCCATTGCCTCTTGGTTTGTTTATCCTAATATTCCTATTTATGATGGAAAGAGTGATCCCACATAGCACTTTTAATCATTCCATGTGGCTTGTTTTGAATATGCCTCTCATGAAATCTTACTCACTAATATTTTCCCTATGAGTCTTAAGTAATTTGTGTTACAATGGTTATATGATCTACCAACACATTCCATGTGATTGTTCACAACTTTAGCATATCAATTTCTTACATGATTTTATCTCAACATTGGTGACAAAGTTTCATGTTCTCAAATGTCTTAAGTCTTTCAAGAGTCTAATGAATGCATCGGTGATAATGTTTTGTGTTATAATACTATGCTTGCTAAAATGAATAATACTTTATTCAATAGCAAACTTCAACATCTCTTTACATAAATATTGTCTACTTATTTTCAAGATGTTGTTATCTTTGACAATTCCCCCTCATTTGAGCATATATACCATACCCTAAAGGAATGTGAGGCCAAATTACTACACATGAATAAGTTCAAGTATGTTGCTAGCTCCTCTTCTACATCTAATGTCAAATTCCCAACCAAATCTACATTCAAAGGCAAGGATACGATAATAAGGATAGTAATAAGGAAATTTTTAATGTCATCTCCCAACCTACTAAGCTACAATTACAACCTACACAAAGGTAATTCACATGTTTACCATTTTTCCCCATAGTATGCTAAAGAAATTACTTAAGTGAAATCTAGATCTCTCCCTTCACCACTTCAAGTTGATGTAAGTAAAATTCTTAGTAAGAGTTTTGATCATAATGCTTATTGTGACTATCATAGATGTATTGGTCATCTCACTAATCAATGTATCAAGCTAAAACATGTTATACAATATCTTGCTGATGTTAAAGCCATGAAATGGGATGAGCCCATTAAATATTTTCATCCTACTAATTATAATTCAAAGCTAAAAAACTAAAATGATTAATCACCTGGTCATGACTCTAAAAATATAATTCTAAAGTGCATAATACTTGTCACGTGGTACCACCTTTTCCTTCTTATGATCACCCACTAGATGCAATGATTGGCATTGTTGTCCCTACACCACTTTCTACACCAATTATTACTTTTGATAACTCTATGAGTTAGATGATGCTCTTATTCAGGATACTCTATACATCTACATATTTATCAATCCATAGTGTTTTGTTTTATCCACATAACAAGGATAATATATGCACTTTCAAGATCCTTCATTCCCTTGGTTATTGTAAAAATCACAATGTATGCAATTTTAATTTTTCTTATGGCCATATTATTCTACCCATCATTATTGGTTCAATTACTACACAAGTTCCATTCATAATTTCTTCCACTCTTAGTTCAGGTGACATGTGTTTAGGTATCCCTTGGTTATGCACTCTTAGGTATATCCCATATTTTTATACCAATGTGTCAATATCATTCACCAAAATAAACTCAACATAATTTTAGGTATTCCTTCATAGGCTCCTCTTACCATGTTATCTCATCATGCTTCTATAGTTCCTCCTTCTATCTCTCATGTTTGGCCTTATTGCACACATACTATTCTAGCATCTCTATCCCTCTTAAGTCTCCTTATAATACTTCTAGCACACATGTTTTATCTATTATCTATATCCCTCTTAAGTCTCTTAGCAGGTCCTCCCTCACATATGTTACATCTAATGGCTCTTGCCCTCCCAGATTCCTCCTCGATCTTCTAAAGCACATATCCTATCTCATAACTCTCACTATTAAGTCCTCCCTACATACCTACCCCATCACACATTGTCTCTCATGGATTTAGTCCACCTTTCTCTCCTCCCAATTTTTCTATGGTACATGATACTACTTCTACATCACTCACATATGATTATTCTTCATTATAACATTTGAGGCTCGTGCCTCTTATTTCTCTTAACTCAACTTCACCTCCTCGTGAGGACCTTATTGTGTATCTCTTATGATGTCCCTATCTCTATGCATAGATATATCCAAAAACATGAAAAACCATTCATATATTTACAAAAACATAAAAATATGACCTCTACACATAGTTTTCATTGTTCATGATGTACATTACAAATGTTGCTTGTCACTATGGTTTGATTAATATCCTACTATTTGCAAACATACATTCATAAGGTATATTGAGCTTGATGTAGGAAACACATATCATTATGTTCTAATAAGCGCTACTTTGGTTCATTCAATCTTCTCTTGGAGACTTCCCTCCACACTATACGGGTGTTATTATTTAATTATAGTTCCTTTCTACTTCCTCATTATGTTTGATTACATATATCATGTATATGTTATTTTTTGAACTAATAGGACTAACACATGTGTCTTGTGTAGTGTTGACATATCTTGCTTCATGTGCTTTGTTATTAATTATATTGCTTTTTCATTATTTGGCATTACTTTTTCTATACATACTTTCTAACTACTTGTTTGCTTCATTGTATGCGAGACTAAGTGCCTTATTTATCTTATGAGATCATGGGTGTCCCATGTTTGTTGTGTTATGCCTTTATTATGTGATAATGTTTCTCTTATATATGGCCTAAGTGCCTTAATTATCTTATGACACTATGGGTGTCCCATGTTTATGGTTTTATGCCTTGATATGACTCTTATTTACATGTTATTGCCTCTCTTTTTTATAGTCTTTATTTTACCAATACTTAGTTAGCTATGCACATTGGAACTTCATTCGACAAGGCCTAAATGCTCACCCAAAGCACACATAGCTACCAGGTCACTCATGTGTTTTTTTGCACGCACTCTTGTGTATGGCTTCTAACTCTCACACATGGCTAGTACTTAGCCATTTTCTCCAACCAACATTACCCCATACTAGGGATATTTTCCATCCTTGATAATATGATGACCAAATAATATTCCTCCAAAGAATTACTAAAAATGAAAGAATAAATAATGGGAGGGAATTTACCCAATAAATAAAAGAATAAGAATCTACCATTGCACACAAATTTATCATTAGGCCTTTGGTGGTGGAATAAGTTTGGGGATTCCCTGTTTATCACGTTTTCTAACTCCTTCCATCTTTTGAGCTCAGTGTGACCTTTTTCAGAATTCTTCAACAATACTTGGAACCTAAGCAAGGGTTATCTCGTCAGAATTCTCCTTTAGCTCTTTTACTACCACCTCTAATTTCAAGTCACACCTTCTAGCGCATCCATCTTGAATAACACCTCTAGATGGATCTCCTTGAGACTTTCCTCAAGCATGTTCTTCATGGCCTTGATTGATTCCCTCTTCACCGATACTTCTACCATGAATTTATCCCACTTGATTTTGTTACTCTTCATGGTAGCTTGAATATTTCTTATATCTTCCTCTTCATTTGCAATGTGTGCACTAATAATTGGTTTAAAAAATTGCGTTTTCGAATGGTTGTTCTACCTTCCTAGTAGCCTCCTTGATCTTTGTGATCAATACCTCATATTCTATTATTTTTCCCAACTTCTTCATTATTTTCTTTCTGCAATACGGATATTTCTTCAACTATTGGCACTTTCCCATAATTCCTCTCCATCAGCATCATGTGTACTAGGTCCTATAAATATTCCAAATTTGCGAGAATACACATCCCATGCCTACTCTACTAGTTCGGGGCATCTTCTCGTAATGCATTTTATTATATTCCATTCTTTATCATACGCATCCATTGCAAGATTCTTTTGTTCCCTTATTTCCTACCCGAGATTTTGTATCTCTTCATTTTTTCCTTCTTGTCCTCCATAACTCTTATTTCACCCCCTTTGTCTAGATTCCTATGTGTAACTTTGGCAGCCATTTTATTGATGGCATTGCAAGCTTGTTCATCAAATAGCTCCGTAGTATTAATGGTCATGAGGACTACATTCAAATCCTTCTTCAAGCACATCTTGGAGTAATACTTTCTACTTATCTCAAATTGTGGCTCCTCCATGTGCTTTTGCATGCTTCATGATAGAATATTCCTCGTGTGTAAGTAAGCCCCAACTTATTTAATCAATTCCCATCCGAAGAGGTTCTTATTTGGAATTGTGCTCTAAAATCTTGCTCGTAGCACCTTGGAGGGATCATCCATGTAGCTCATATGGGATGCTGTAGAGGTTCTTATCTCTTTTTCCTCTATTTTTCTTTCCCTTAGGCTTATCCTAAGCAATGTTCTAGTTGTGTGCCACTTCCATCACCTCCTACAGCATTTAAGTCCTCTCTAACTAGTTGTTAACCATCTCCCTCTTCCTCTTCTTCATCCCCATGAGGCTCCTCTTCATTGTGTGCGGTGCACATCTCTTCATCATCTTAGATGGTCTCATCCTCCTCTTTCGGCCCTTCTTTGTGCACTAGTATATCCTTCTATGGTTACTTCTTCTCACACACTACTTCCTCTATTGTATTTTCTTCCAAGTCATCATTTCTTTCTTCAATATGAGCCACCTACAACTTCTTAGTTTTTGGGTTGGGTTTTACTAGACATAACTTAGTTTTGGTGACTGGAGGGGACTTCTTGGGTGCCTTAGAGGGACTTACACCTTTTCTCTCTTCTCTATGTTGTCTCTACATATTCTTCCTCCCCACTTCATCTCCTTCCCTATCATTTTCTTCCTCGTCTTCATCTTACTCTTAAGGAGGAGTCTCCTCGTGCCTTCTCTTGGGAACTCCCATAGTTTTCTTCTTCTATGGAGGCTCTAAGAGATGAAGATATCATTAATTGAGGTACTTCTCATCCTTCAGCTTGGGTCTGAGATAAATGAATACCTTAAATGCATGCTTACCCACTACTATGGTTGTGGGGCTCAAGTCCATGTTTTCAGACTCTATTGTCTCCACATACTCGACTTCAAAGGATAAAAATGTATGGTGTAGTGTATCATAGTTTGAATCAACACTATCCACATCAAAATTTAGTTTGTGCACTTCCTTAATGCATTTTACTATGACTTGGAAATATTTTTCCATGAAGGAAAAAGGAAACTTGCACTATGGGCCCATCTCTCCATTTTTGAGCAGGAACATACCAAGGAATAAATTTTTGTGTACCACGAATTCTGCCTTTCCATCAAATAGTGAGGGTAACTCCTGGTACGTGTCATTCATTTTCATATGCCTTGTGCATTTTCCTATACCATTTATCCATGCACAGCTCTTAAGGGCTTGTTATTGCCCCATCACATGTGAATTCCACAAAAAATTGTGGGGAGACTTGTTCTCAATAGGATATATCCACATCTTATCCTCTGGGCTATCAAGTACCCCTATCTCTCAGAATAAAATCAAAACTAGAATCACACCTCATGTTATATTTTCACCTTTACTTACCTTTACCTTTACCTCCTCTATTATCCCTTGAAATGTACAGGTGTAATATTGTAGAGGGTCTTCTATATCATCATGTGCGTGACATGTAACCACTTCTTTTTCACCTTCATCCAACGTGTAGATGCACCCAACTTAGAACTCACCAAGTGTGTTCCTACCCTTGTACTGGATTAGTGATACTTGTGATAGTAAATACTCACTTCCCTCTCTTATAGTTGAACAGTTGTTACAATGGCTTCTACTTACGCATCATCCTCCAAGTTTATCCTAATTTCAGCTCTAGTAATGTGTATTCCAAAGAACCCTTCCAATCAATTACGTCGTTATACATATCCTTCTACCTGCAAAGTAAAATAATTATTCATGCACTCGTGACATTAAGCACTAGTAAAGGTGCTTTATCTTCCCAAAATAAGGTAGCTTCCATAATTATAATACCCCTACATTCTCTAGGTCCTTCTTGACCTTATCATCAATAACCAATTATCCCTCAGTTTTCCTCTAGGCTAATTCCTTCATCACATCCTTCCTTATCTCTCCTTCATGGGCCTCTATGTGATGATTGTAATCACTTATTTTGCATTTTTTTAAATGAGACACCCATGGCTACCTGAAAACTACTTCTAAGGGGTATTGCATTTTAAAGAACCAGTCTTCTAGTGCATCATCAACAACATTCTTCTTTCCCTTGTTCTTGGGTGATTGTTTGATTAGTAGCCTTATTTGGTGTCATTTTTTCACTTTCCAACTTATTCAAACTTCAACTACAAAAATTTTCATGCCATGGGTGCACAATTTTACTTACCCAATTTATGTGCCCTAGTGCCAAGCATCCAAGTTCCTTAATCAACCCTTTCACTTACTCAAACCCTTGCTCTTGATGTTTTAACTTCGTGCCCTAGCTTGGTCTCCAAGCCTCATGCCCTAGCTCTGTGAATGCAAACTCGTGAACCCCAATCTTTGATCGTTCTTACATCCAAACCTTCTCTTCATGCTTCCACTTCCACCAAAGGAGCTCTCAACTCAAGGCCATGCATACATTGCTCTAGTTTATCTTGATTTAACTTCTTTGTTCTTCACGGTTAATAGCAATTTCAATTGCTCAAATGCACAAGTTCTCAAAGGAAAGGTAAGAATGAATTTACCAACACACTATTTATAGTTTTTCCCAAATTATCAACATTTATTTCTCCTTACCTACCACTACATTTTTTTAAAAGTGATTTTTGCTTTTTCTCACACTTTTCTCTTTTGCACCATCAGTCATAACCTTGAAGCACACTACTACTTCCTAGGTTATAGACCTCCTTAAATTCACCTCCTTACATCGCACTTAATCTTCCTCTATGCCATTTTCCAAGTAGCCTACCTTTTTTTTCCTCCCTCGCATTATCATTGTGTGGCCCTCTGCATGGTTTCTAATCGAGAAATTTCCATTAACATCCTTAAGCACCCTCACATCATATCCATAGCATCAACATTCATGCACCGAACTAATTTTCCATCGCACATCATAATATTTCTTCATTGCAAATATGTTAATTTCTCCAAATTGCACCTCAATCCTTCTTCCACGTTCCTCGACTCATACCCAAGCGCGCTTACCTACCAGCTTCCAAGGAGTACCGGGGTCCCATTTTCTCCCATGCACATTTGTACCTAATTCAACCCATATTAAAAGTATGTGTGGTCCTATGCGCATCATTATAATATAGAGTAATTAGCTCCTCTGTGTGAACATGCTTATTATAATAAAACAAAGAAAAATAAAACATTGGTCGGAGAAAATGGCTAAGTACTAGCCATGTGAAATAGTTGAATGTTACGCATGGGGGTATGCATGTGCAAAGAGGAAGTAGGAACATGACAATGCATGGAGGTGCACACATTATAAAATAATAGGTTGGTACGCAAGGCTTGCATGCATGCATGTGGAATATTGAGGAATTAGCTGATTTTCAAGATATGGCTAAAAATAGAAAAAATCGAAGAAGATGACTTAGTATGCTCACAAAGGTTAAAAAATAGGAAAGTACGTGCAAAATAATATGGAAATTATGCATGAATGTAGTCTAATAATAGGATTAAAGCATGATAAAGCATGGAGCTATTTATAGGTCAATCTTTTGTTAAGACAAGTTGGAAAAGCATACGGGATAAGAATAACACATCTATTACTAGGAAATAAATCATGTAAGCGGTGAAGGGAAAGTCCCCACCATGTATAAATAGGTAGTGCAAGCATGTAAGTGTCTGCGGTGGATAGTGTGATGTTAATTGGAGTATGTGAGTTTGTAGATGAGTCTTGTATGTGCGCATGGACCAATGTTTGGCTATGATTAGATGTAATGTAATCATCATACTTATTATGTAATACATTGGGTTTCAATGGATAATTTTGTTTGGATGGCTAAGGTGACTACATATAAGATATTCAAGTGTTATTGGTGATTGTGTATGATTAACTTCAGTATTATATGTGTTGTTGATCTATGATGCTATATTTTCATTTATGCATATTATGATTGTTGGTATAATTATGATTGCACTAACCACATCTTGAAAATAAAGTAGGGACATGGTGGTTGTGCATTCTTTTGGTGAGAATTTAGAATTTTTAGATGAAGTGTCGGTGCACCTAGCCTAGTTAGTAAATTGTTATTCATAGGACTACATTTTGGTTCTATTGTTGGAACCTCTTTTCTTTTGCTTTCAAGATGTGGCATGCACATGGAATTTTGGCTTTCTTTAGAAATATGGAGCTTTGGGTACATGATGGTCGGGATGTGTTTTCTTACGAGATCTGACATTGGACCTGATTTTAATGCATGTAAGTGGTTGGAAAATAACCTTTATGATTATTTTTATGAGACATTCTTTAGTTTCTTTCCTCTAGAGTTGTATCATTGGTTGGTGGCTTATGTGTAGAAACGAGAGATGTCTAAATGGGAATAAAGTAAGTTTGGAGATAGGATAATTACCAAGCACTTTCTAATTTGGATGATTCATGGATGCACATTATAGACCATTGGTGGGAAGGTGTACTAAATAGTTATACCTTGGAGTATGTGATTTTGACATATGCATGCCCCGAGGAAGAATATTTTTTGTCTTTATACGAGCCAAGAGGATCATATTTACATGCAACACCTTTAGCTATCAAAATCTTGATGATTGAACTTGGGATGGAGAACTTGTCAATGATAGGCTAAAACCCCGGTGTGCGTAGGGACAAGAGATATGTTCACGAAGGATGGCATTGGTCCAAGTGGAAAAAGAAAGCAAAGAGAGACTTCATAGGTATATTGATGTGTGAAAGAGGTCGGTTGAGGTGTTGAGATCGAGAGAAATGATGACTGGAGGAGATGTTGATAACCCTACAGATGATGAGGGACCACAATATTGTGTCCTCCCTTCATTAGTCAAGCATAGTAGGATATCCCCTTTGAAATTTGATGGGAGAAAGTCTAAGGAGAGAATGATAATTTTTGGTGCTCATCTAACCCCACATGGACACACGACCCTTGCGCACAATGCTTGGAATCTAGAAGTTGTTGTAGAAGATCATTATAATGAAGTTTGAGTAGAAAGGTATTAGAGGATCACCACGTTGGGTAGGAGATACACATAGATGCATATTGGTATAGGCGTAAGAAGCATAGTAGATTAAGGATGTGCATATGGTTGTGCAATAGGTTCCTATTTTTGGAAAAAGTTTGTTTGTCACCAATTTGGTAGGTGCATCGTCAAGATAGAGCAAAGGTGGTGTGCCACATATTGGAACTAGTACTATTAATAGAGCTATTGGGAAAAACTTTGGATTTTATTTTAGCACTACCACGGGGATGTAAGGTATTTCATCCATAGGTCCCCGTGTTTTGATGGGAGACTCGGGAGGTTCGGGAAAACCACCACATGGAGGTAACCCTCATGGAGGATCAGTTCAAGATATGGTCCCTTCCCTGGATAAGGGCCACGTGAGATCATGCAATAACCTCGAAACCACAACAATAGACCCCCATATTTTCTATTATATGTCACTTCATTTTTCGAGTATAGAGGAGTGGAATATGCGGTGATAATGTGTAGAAGTGTGATTTATTATGGAGAGCTAAGGGAATAACATCTTCAAATAGGAAGGCTAGTCAATTTTCTACCACACTTCAAGGGCATGCACATAGATGGTACAGGAAATATGACCCACATTAAAAATTATTTGATTATGATGTGTTACATGACCCCTTTTAAGCGAGTTCCATATACATGAGTTTTATAAGTAGATTATCGCGCTTTAAAGGACATCAAGCGGGGTTTTCAGAGAGTGTAATAGAGTATGATGTGTGATTCAATACATTATTTTCTAAACTCTCCTATGATATTCATCATATCCATCATGTGCATTGGTTTGTTAGAGGTTTTTTAATTCCTTTTAGAAGGGAACTTTCACATAAGACATTTTCGACTGCGCAAGGATTTGGAAATAACTTTGTGCACATAATTAGTGGGAAATGTAGATACATGTGTAGGCCCATTCCTTATGGCTCAGATTACAGTAATGGCTTCTTAGCTAGAAAATATCTCTGCTAATTCAGCTCATGAGGCATGAGTGGATTATGGTGCATTGATTGGGAGGTGAAAGTACATACTAA
This sequence comes from Taxus wallichiana var. yunnanensis, assembly GCA_018340775.1. NCBI lineage: Eukaryota > Viridiplantae > Streptophyta > Pinopsida > Cupressales > Taxaceae > Taxus > Taxus wallichiana. Next base: position 833,727,969 of record CM031234.1, read on the forward strand.
GGATAGTTTCCCATGTAAGAGTGTGCACATGTTATTGACTTCTTATCATATTTTCCATAAAAATCATGATGTTTGTAATTGTCTACTTTTACAATGCGTGACACAGAAGAATTTATCTATTTATTATAAGATATGTGATGTGCACACCCATGACACATATGATTTTCATTTGATTGGCCTTATTCATAAGCCATGTGAAACAAGGCTACGCCTGCACCAATGTGGCGAGTGGCTTGCAAGAGCAAGAAGGGAAGAATAATGATGGGCTCAATAATGGAAATGGAGGCTTTAGAGGTGGATTTATAAGTAGAGGTTTTGGAGGTTGCAGAAGGTTTGTGTGAGGGATATGGTATACTTGTGGATCTCTAATCATTATCAACACAAATGACTAAAGAATCAAGTATGCACATATTATGAAATGGTGCATAAAGTGGAAGATTTCCCAGACTTGTATGCACACATGTAAGAACAATAAGAAGGACAAGGGTGAAGGAATAATTAAGCTAGAATGTGCTAAGCATGAGAAGTGGGCACCTAAGAATATGGTTGATCTGAACTTCAACCTATCTTAGTCACTATGTGGATAAACAGAGCACATGCACGCGAAAGGAAGGGTAAAGCAACTCATCATATGAGAAGAGGTTGTACATGTAAAGTATCCATATGTGGTTCAATAGAAGGAGGTGTACCAGAAACTATGGGAATTTTTAGAGAGCTATAAGGAGAAATCCATCTGTGTTCATGTAAAAATAACTATGCTATGTGAATTGAAACTAACACCTAATATCTTCAAAGAAAAATTAATCAAACAAGAACCATCAAGATAAGATCTTATGGGAAACAACTTCTTCAATGCATGAATAAATCAAACTAAATGTTAATCCATTTCCTACTCTTTAATATTTCTAATCAAAACATGAACCTAATTAGATCATTTAGCAATCAAAGTTGATTATTTTTGTCTCAAGAATTGAAGATGGAATCTCACCAAGAAATGGATACAAGGCCATTTTTGGATCTTCCCATGCTTTTCAATTTGAGAGAATGGATGCAAGATGGAGAATCTATTTCCAACAATGGAGAATGGCTCAAGATCAAAATTCCTATAGTTTTCACTATTCAAAGCATGGTGTGTGTTTGAGATGAAGGAGCTTGGTCCTTTATATAGCTTGCATGTTTGAGAGAGCTTTGCATCTTAGTGCATGTGGGATAAGGGTAAAGCAAGATTAGAAATGGATAAACATGCTTTGGAAAAGGTAAGTTTGATTTAGAAGAGTTTAATTTTTCATTAGTAACTCATGGGAATTGAGGGATGTTTTAATTAATCAGGTGTGATTAATTAATAGGTAGATGTAAGCTTATAGAAGCTAATTAGAGGAAAGGTACTGCGATTTGGGGGATGTAAGAGATGAATTTGATTTAATAAACGATAATTATTGATTTAGAGTAGCAAGTGCAATTAATTACTAATAATTAATTAACCAAGTAGAAGTGGACATTTAATTAACAAAATGTCATTAAACAAAGATCCTGAATGATAGGAAGGCTAATTAATTAGTGAAATGTAATTAATTAACAAGAATAGAGAGATAATGGTGGTTTATTGACGAAGTGTCGTCAATTGACCAAATGAGAGTGAAGATGGCATGGTTAATTAGTGAATTGTCTTTAATTGACCCAATGAGAGGAGAAGAGGTATTTATTTGACGAAGTGTTGTCAATTTACGGGAAAGAGGATAATTAGTGCAATTTAAATATTAAAAATGGGTAAGAGGATTTTAGGTGTCTATATTTTCCCCTCTTTAGGGTGGCGTAAACAACGCCACTTCAAAGATAGTAGAAAATTATAGACAATTAAATTTTGAAGGGATAGAAGAAAAATTAATAGAATGAAGGATGCCCCCTCGAGTGTTGTTGGGGTGATGGAACAATTCGATCGACGATCAAAAAGATGAAAGAAATGGATAGAAGAAAAGTGATGGGGGATAAAAGGTGATCCTTATTTCCCCAATTGATTGGGAAGAATATTGTGGATAGAAGAAAATGATAGGGAAGAAAAATGAAGAGGAAGAGAATGGAAATAGATTTCATCTAAGTGATGTAAAAACAACTTTATTTCATCATTTTTCTTGGTGATCTATATCATCGGCCCTTGTTAAACTATACGCATACAACAAAAGTGTCTAATGAAATGAAAATCCATAATACTAACATTTGTTTATTCGCAAAACACTAACTCAATGCAACATACAGAACATAATGCAATACGAGAAAGTACACAAGTTAACCTGATAGGGAAACAAGTACAAACACACATACTCAAAAAAACAACATTCAAGACAGTTGCACAAATGTTTTTGCTATCAAGGTTTAGTTCCTAAATGTTTGAGTTAATGAAAATGGTTAATGATGGTTCCCAATCAAGGATACATGTAAGGGGAATATATGGAAGATACAGGGGTCCCATGAAAAATAAAATGTGTTCTATGAAATAGTACTAAGAACACGTTGTGCAAAGAGTTTAGACATATTAAGCAAACCAGCTTTGTTTATGGAGGTAGATCAAGATGATCCGCGAGTCGTTATGACAAGAACAAGCAAGGACCAAAGAAAGATGTTTTTAGGAAAAAAATTGATGTTTGAGTACAATGTGTTCGATAAATGCTTCATCTACGTGCATGTTTGTTACCAAATTTTTGAAAATGTTTGATTTTTTACAATTTTTAGGATTTTTAAACAATTTTTAGAATTTTTGAATATTTACCATTTTTGGATTTTGAATTTTATGAATGTTTTGGGTTTTTTTAATTTTGTGATTTTTTTTAATTTTTTGAAATTTTTCCAAGCTATGTACGGGAAAACGAAGATACAAGAGATGCCCCCAGCGAGAGGTGAGAATTTACAATGGAAAATCTCAAATGCATATATACAAGAGGAAGATAATCCGGACCAAGGCCAAGACAGATAGGTTCGACGTGATGATGAACTCGAACCAAGGAAGTGCCAAAAAGGAACAAGCATGCCCCCAGTGCAAGCTAGCCAAGAAACATATGATAGAAAAGAAGTAGAAGATTGTTTTATTAAAAGGGGACAAAGGTTCCCGTAAACATGGTAAAAAGGCAATCTTATACACATGGATTTTCTAAACAAATCAAAAGAACAATGTGAATTTTATGGAAGGATATGGAAAATGTAGTTAGAAGCCTTGCAATGAAAAGGTGATTAGCCAAAGGCACAAATCACAAGACAAAATAAGGACTAAATTAAGAGTTTGACCAAGCTCTAAACAACACCTAGTAACATACTAATCATGTTTTCTCATCGAGACCCAGTGTGTGTACGTGGAAATTAATTACTTCTTGAAGGGAAGATTTGATAGATAGTAAGTGAAGACACGCTAGCCAATGTGTAGGAATGATTTATTTTGATAGGTGATTTGTGAGTGAAGGATGGAAAGAGAGTCATGCATTGCTCATTGTCAATTAGGAATCCATAATCCATAGCCCCAGCAGAGATGTATTTGATTCTAGTCGCAACATTGCTCTACTACCAATCAGGCATCCATATCCCTAATAGAGATATTAGAAATACACCAAGAGAGAGTTTTATATTTCTTTTCTTTTTTGATAGATAAACACTTTTGACCAGAGCTATGAAGTGGAGTACATTCATCCAAGATATAGCATTTATGCTTAACAATTAGAGAACCATAACCACCACACTTCAAGTACAAGCATTTTTTCGAACCAAAATCCACCACAGCTTAAATCTTCCGCCATCCGCACCACCTCGGACATTACCACCCTGAATGGGGATCGTGTCTAAGTGGTATTTGAACCTAGGTGGAGCTAGATACAACCATCTGTCTTAACCACTCCACCCATACCCCCATGGCTATATTGTTTTTCTTTTGATTTTTGATGTTTTGATTGATTTTATTTGCTTTCAAAATTATTCCATCTCTCTCTGATTGTTTTGATAAGGGGTTAAGAACCACTTGTGGATTGATGGGAGGATATGGATGTGATTGTGATGAATACATTGAATAGTGTCAACAAATACATTCAAAAGGTCTTCGTAACACTCATTTTAAATGTATTATACTTGATAGGATCACTAAAATGTCATTCATTCTTTAATTTACCAAGGTGATGAAAGACCAATGTTAAACAAATACTATAGAGATAAATGCCACACAATGAGCATGAATAGACTAACCAAAAGATCATTGAAGGGATGAACATGGTGGGAGACTTGCAGAGGAATGGAAAGAAAGGGAAGAAAGAACATCCATGTGTATGCAATACCTAATTACAATGTTTGATCCTTGTACCTTTTCTTTTTTGGTAATTTTTAATGTTTTTTCATTTTTATACTTTTGAATTTTTAATATTTTTTTAATTTTTGGGAATTTGGGACCAACAATGTCACTCTACGTGATAAGATCCAACAACAATGTTTGTGATTTATTTTATAAGGGAGACTAGGAGTTTTTGCTTATCAAGAGTGATATTATCTCCAATCTCGATGACCGTAGTGAGATCATATTCGATAAGTGACTGTGACTTATCTTTCAACATGGATTTTTATGTGGGATCTTAAGTTTCCTATCCATAGGCTTCTACACTTTATGCCATACTTGATGGTTACATTGGTGTGCATTCTTGAATCGCATTTGATTTTAACCTTATGGTTGTTTAACTTATTGGGAGCTTTGGAGCTCTTCAAATTTTTTATCTTAGCTTGATGAAGACATTTTTTTTGCGTTTCATATAAGCTAATGTATGATTTTTCTAATCTTGAGAAATGGGAGAAGAAAGTGGATGTTTAGGATTGATGAGAAGAATGTGAGGAATGATGGTGGGCTTGCCCGGTTTTGATACTGAGGATGATATGATGAACAAAGAGGATATGGTCTAAGGGTTGAAGAGGATGGGCTCTTTGGGAGGTGAGCCACAGATAGAAGATGAAGGGCTAGTAGGATGTGGCCTAAGTATAGAATATAATGAGCTACTAGGATGTGTCCCATAGATGGAAGATGAAGGACTACCTAGAGGTGTCCCATAAATAGAAGATGGATGGATACTATGATGTGGCCCAAGTATAGAAAATGAGGGGCTATTATTACATGGCCTAGGAATTGAGGATAATGGGCTACCCGAAGGTGTCCTAAAAATAGAAGATGAAGGGCTACTAGGAGGTGGCCCACATATAGAATAATATGATGGGCTACTAGGAGGTGACCCAAGGCAAGATTATGATTGAAGAATTGTGGTATGTAAAGAGTCATGGATGATGAGAAGATAGCCAAGGATCAATGACAGACCTAGGCATTTCTCCATATAATGGGGAATGTGAAGATGGAAGAATAAGAGGAGGATCAAATTTGATGATCTTAGGATATTCCTCTATTTTTTGACAAAAGGAATCAACTTATTCCCCATAATACATGAATGCATCGAGGTCAAAAGAGATTTCTTTCTCATGATCTTCGAGAGGAATGTCATCGTGTAGCCCCATGAATTCCCTGATCATTTCTTCATTCTAAAATAAATCGATTGGTATAGGTCATTGTTCTTCGATCATATTAGGTTGATTGGAAGAAATGGGTCCAACAAGTGTGGAAGATTTAGAATATGTTTGATGATGATTGATAAAATAAGATGACTCAAGAGGCAAAGAAGATTCGTATTTATATGTCTCGAGAGTGGAAGAAGATTTGGATTTGGAATAGGTTGGTATAGGTTTTCCTATAAGATGGCATAGTAATAGTAGACAAATAGGATTGTGGAGCCAATCGTAGATTGCGACATAGGGGCCGATGAGGCATTTTGAGTCACACGGATATTCAATGGAGGAAGATTTCATTGAGGTGACTGATAAAGGGGTCTTGTGGAAAAAGAAAGGATCGTGACTTAGGAGTCAAATTAGATGAATGATGGGGAGAATTTTTAGTGACACAAATCCTTAGAGGAGGAAAACATCATTTAGGTGATTGGTTATTCCTTAAAATAAATTTGATTGGATGAGTCTCAAGAGACTAAGGGTAATTTGAATAATAGTTTGGATTAGTATAATCAAGAGATTGAGAGGAATTAGAAGAATATTTTGTATTAGAATCATCAGAAGATCGAGAAGAATTGGAAGAATAGTTTGGATTAGAATTATCAGAATCATACCACCGACTATGAGATGAAGGTGGGGAAAGGGGTAATTGAATAGTTTCTCTAGCATGAAGAACCAATCAAGGTTTAGTCGTGATGGGCATATTTTGACATGAATACCTAAACCTAGGTTCTATATCTTCATAATCATGAGGAACCATGTGATATTTAGTCATTGTTGGCATTGTTGGGTCCAAATTCATAGACCTAGATTGTATGATTGAACTCCTTTAAATGAAAGGAAGTTCTATATCAATTTGGGTAGCATAACGGCAAACAACTAGACACTTTGTGAACAAATAGGGGATGTTTGTGTGATTTTACAAAGGGAATCTAAGGAAAATAGACATCGTAATGACACAATTTATACAATCTAACAAGGTTTGGAAAATAAGTTGCAAGTGTAAATGTCAAAATGGTTTATCAAAGTTTTAGCAACATAAAGGACATAGAGGAAAACCTCTCCAATGTTTAGATCGTCATAAATTTTCTTGATAGGAAATTTTTGTTCTAAGGTTTGAAAAATATGTTCAAAGATGATAATGAACTTAGGATAGTACAAACAATACAACAATTTGCAAAGGTTTCTATGAATTTCAAACAATCAAGGCAAAGAGTCTTAAGAACAAGGCACTAAATAATCAAAGACTCAAAGGATTGTCCAAGGAAACAAATCTACAAGATGAAAGGTCACAAGGAACAATCACGCAAGTTTGACAAACCAATCCAATCTACAAGAAACTACTCCCTATGTAAAATGTATCTCAATGGTAGTTCAACGCAAGATGATCAACACAATGTCAACACTTAAGTCAAGTTTAAGATAAACAAGGCATAGTATTAACAAAGGTTTGAAGTGACTTCCAATGCAAAGCATATTATAACCAATCTAGATACAAACAAGGCCTAAATCCCAAAAAGTGGAAGTTACAAATGCAAGTAACACAACAATACCACTTAGATACATTAATCAAGCTTTGTGGAAAAGCAAGATATTAGTATCAAAATAATATTGATACGATGCGAAAAACGTAACAACAACACTTTTCAAGGTTGAGGCAATGTTTGGAAGGAAACAAGGTCAAAGTATACCAAGGAGTTGTTAAAGTGTGAGTAGTGTAATCAGTACAATCTAGACACTTAAATCAAGTTTACGAGAAACAAGATGTAAGTATCAAAATTGTATCAAGACAATGTGAGAAAAGTAACACCTCAAGGGAAGATTGATGATGAAGCAATCCTAACTATGATGAAATGTCTTGACGTGGGTATCAAGACAAGGCTACTCAATATTTGAAGATATACCAACACACTTTCAACACTTACTATCACAGTCACAATAAGGAAGGATGTAAGCGGGTTCAAAAGTGGTGGACATAATCTTAAGTAATGCTATGTATGTATGCTAACTTTTGTCCCAAAAGGGAAACAATAAAACAAAGGATTAGACCAAGTGGGGATGAAATAAACTAAGTGTAACTTCGGCAGAGTTTCACCTTACCTTAGGGAAAGTGAAAAACTAGGACAAATTAACACATCGTAAGTTTCATAATGAATAACACTAGGCTCAAAAATTAATGGAATCTCCCTTGTTTGACTAACAAGGTTTTGACTCGAAAATGTTCTTGATATGAAAGAGAAAGCACGTGAGAGGGAACACGTGAGGAGCACCGAGCTACCATAGCAATATGTTGATGACCTCGGAGAGGTGTGTAAAATGCTTAGGAGGAGAACATTATATCATTGTTGAGAGAATGGTTGCGTGATAAGGTACTACGCACAAGTTTTGAACAGGAGTTTCATATCTTATATACTAATTTACCTCCTTAAAACCATGAATATGACAAGAAGCTTACATTATATGTAGTGATTAATAATTGGTTGGTGAGTACTATTCTCATTGACATGGAAACAAAATTCAATGTTCTTACTCTTGATGCACTGAACCAAATGGGAAGGACTCCATTACAACCATCTTCTAATGTGTTATATATGGCTAACAAGATAAGGTCCATGCCCATTGGGGTATTGAAAGATGCTACAATCACTATTCAGGAGTTATATTTATAAGTGATTTTGAAGTGTTAAAGCTTTACGAGGTACATAATTTCCCCACATTTCTTGGATGTCCTTCGTGATATGCTAACAAATCGGACTTACGCTTTAACAAGAGGTATATCAGCTTTGAGAACAAGGATGAGGATGTTTTAATTTTGTCGGATGAAACAAATGTTGCACCATATATTGAGCCTATTAGTGAAGAGGAACTCAACAAAATTTATGTGTGTATGATGTGAAACCACGAGAACATGAAGCCATCAAAGGAAGGCATACTTTATTGGGAAGACGTGCATTCAATCGGTGATACTACCGGTGTTCCATGTGATAATTGGTCCCATGGTAATTACGATATGGGTAAGTCATGAGGTAAAAGGATGAGTTGCGAAGGATGATAAGGCCACACATAGTGAAGGCTTGGAAAGACTAGTTTTCCAAAGCATATAAGAGAAGAAAATGTTGAGTCCTTCTTATGTGTAATGGAAGATAAGTGGTGAAATTAAGGAGATATGAGAAACTAGTTAGTATATACCTTACGTGGGATAGCATTGTATTGGTGCGATACACACAGAGACAATTTTATAGGATAGCGCGAGGTCGGGTAGCCTTCTTGATAAGGTTTATTTAGAATAATCTTCCTTCTTTGATATAGGAGTATGGTGGGAAAACTTCTCCTTGTTACATGTCCAAAGTTGTGAGAGAAATTGGGCATGAGGGCAAGAATATTTACCACCATCCCTTTGTGTACACAAGTTCTATTCTAATTTGTGTGGATGCATTTGTGCTTAGCATGTGCATACTTGAGTTGAAATAGGATACAATGAGTTGGCGTGACTGACTAAAGGTATGGTTCACACTTTTTATTATTTTTCTACTAAACCACTAATTCATGAATCCTTACATATTATGAGGTACATCGTGTTAGGGGATAGCACGAAAGGTGAAGAGCACATGATCTAGTTATTTGGTGAATCTAATACTTAGGCATGTGAGTAATTGGTAGAAACCGAAGAGATACGAGTTAAGGAATATGTGGAAGTAAAAGAAAAGGGAAAACTTGTCTACCTTATAGATGATGAGGAAGTAGAAAATTTTCATTTTAAACACACAAAGGGTACATGCGAAGTGATGGACTGAGTGGATGAATACGTGCTCACATATCATGTACCATTGAATACTAAGAAAGTAAATATTGGGACCGAGGATGAGCATAAGGAGGATATTATTGGAGATTCTTGGTCTAAAACGAGGTTGTAAGGATTATTGAGTTATTGAGTGACTTTCAAGATATGTTTCCCGAGAGGGTATCACGAGTTGAAGGGTGTACATCCATCATTGGGGAAATTAGTATTAATCGAAATAAGGTACACGTCCGGTTTGGAAGAGGCCTTACAGGATGAATCGGAACACAGGTGTGAAGGTAAAAGAAGAGATTGATAATATTCTTAAGTCAAACATCATTGAGCCTATTGAATAATATAAATGGATAAGCTCCATGGTGATTGGTATCAAGAAGGATGGTTGGATAAGGATATGTGTGGACTACGAGTGTTAAATGCTTCATATGTCATTGATCCTTTTCCTACACCATTCACTAAGAGATCTTGGAAGGTTTTGCGGGACGTGAAATTTATTCCTTCACGAGATGCATTTTTCGGGCTACCATCGAGTTAGGATTGTGCATAAAGATCGAGATAATATCACCTATACAACTGAGTGGCGAATATTTGCATACACCGTCATTCCTTTGGATTGAAAAATACACCACCGTGTTCTTGTGCATAGTTGTTCAAGCATTCCAAGATTTTATCCATAAGTTCCTACAAGTTTACTTGGATGATTGGACCATTTATGGGCTAGTGAAAGATCATTATAACAACTTGAGATTGATGTTTGAAAGTGTAGGAAGTAATTATCTCATTAAATATTAAGATGTCCATCTTTGCAACTCCTTTTGGCACCTTACTTGGACACATCATTTGTAAAGAGGTATTGTTAGTAGACCCAACTAAGGCTGAAGTTATTTTGGCGCTTAAGGAACATACCAACCAAAGTGAAGTGTGCAGGTTCTTAGGACACTGCTTGGTTATTAGAGAAAGTTAATTAAGGGAAATTCCAAGATTTTTCGTTTCATTGGAAGAGTTGTTAAAATCAAAACAAAATTTTTATTAGGGCAACGCGTAACAACAATCTTTTAATACTTTGAAGGAGAAGCTAACTACCGCACCTATTATACATTTTCCTTCTTGGGATAAGCCTTTTCATGTACGTGGGGATGCTTCTAGCATGGTCATTACAGAAATTTTTTCACAATCAAGTGAACATAATGTGGATCATCCCATATGCTTTACAAGTAGGAAGATGATGTCGACTAAACAAAAATATACAACTACGAAGTGTGAAGCTTTGTCAATGATATATGCACTTCAAAAATTTAGGAAGTAACTTTTGGCCACATATTTTATTTTCTATAATGACCATATGGCATTGAAATACTTGGTCAATAAGTCAGATTTGTAGGGGTGCATTTATCGATGGATCCTTCTCTTTCATGAATTTGAATTCATAGTCATAGTGAAAACTGGAAAGAGCAACTTGGGACTGATCACTTGTCCGGATCAACTCTTGAAAGGACACGCAAAGCATAAAATATACTATGTTAGATGCATAGATGTTTAGATTAAACCATGTGCTAACATATTTGGATGACATTACACTATTTTTACATACTTTGGAGTTGTGCTCGAGGGTATGAAAACTTTGGAAAAGAATCAGCTTGTTATTCAAGCAAATCATACTAGTTGATTCGTGGATACTTGTATAATATGGGGAGATATGAGGTCTTGTGCGGATGTGTTACGGGAATGAGTGTGAAGCTATTATAGAGGAATCTCATGGAAGAATATTTCAAGGACATTATGCAAGAGACACTACGGTGTGCAAGATCTTATTGGATGGTTTATGGTGGGAAACACTAAATAAGAAAACTAAGGCTTTTCTCAAGGCATGTGACCATTCTTAGAGAGTATGAAAGCCAAGAAATAGGGATGAGATGCCATTGCACCCCATAATAGGTGAAGATCCATTTGAAAAGTGGGTAATTGATTTTGTAGGACCAATTGCACCATCTACATGTAGAGACGAGAGTGCGCTATATAGTCACATGTACAGATTACTTGACAAGGTGGACAGAGGTTGCACCTACAAAGGATTGCACTACAACAAAAAATGTTATGTTTCTTTGGGAGAACATCATAAGCAGGTATGGATGTCCATTGAGCCTTATAAGTGATAGAGGGACTCATTTTACGAATCGAGACCATAAGAATATGATTGGTATCATTCATGGTGGCACACCATAAGACTACACCTTATCACCCATAGGTAAATGGAAGTGCAAAGGCCTTCAACAAGATATTTTGGAAAACGTTGACAAAAAAATTGATGTTGGAAGGAAACATTGGTATGATAAATTCTCAAAGAATACTTTGGGCATATAGAACAACTTACAAAATGTTGAATTGTTAAACCATGTTACATTAGTTGGTATTATCATTGATGTCATATGTCATTTATGGAAAAGGAGGAGTGAAATTTCATGTAGATAGGTGTCTTTCAATGGTGTGCAAGGGTCTCAAGATGGTTATTTGAGCTTTCAGGATGGTTTCAAGGTGGTCTCAGAGTGTTACAGGCTTGATAAGTGAGGTTGATACCCACTTTGAAGGTATGGTGTCTATTATTATGCTTGTCTTATATTCTTCACATGTCAAATATGATGGTTCTATCATATGCAAGAATGTTTAGAGTTAGATTCAGGTCAAATTTTGGAAGTCTCAATTGTAATTGGCTCATTTAGGCCTAGTTCTAGAGCCTAATGAGGTGTAAGAGTTCAATGCAAGTGATGAGAAGACTAAGTAAGAATATGAGGATCCTAATAACATTATTAGGGTGTGTATGAGTAATAGAAAGACTTATGTTATCTCTTGGAGGTAAATCTCAAAAGTTCACCAAAACTACCTTTGAGGACTAGTAATGAATGTTGAGGTAAATGATATATGTTTGAGTTGTGCAGGGAAAATTTATGGATAACCAACATATGTAGTGTGTATAGTCATGTATTTTAGTACTCGTGTCAAATTTCATCAAGTTTTGAAGAGGTTTGTGAAAGTTATGCAAGTTTTTCTAAAACTAGCTTCTTAAGGAATGTAAATTGAACACCTTGTCTTCTTAGCATCCAACCAAAAATATGGATCCTTCTTCAGATAAATCATAGAAATATTTTTTACGATCATTCCAATCCTGATTTTTGTAAAAATTTTGAGGGAATTTGGACAAGAAAGCAGAGAAGTTGTGATCATTTATCTAGCTTTGTTTTTCTCTCCTAAGCACCTTCTTGAATCGATGGAAGAAAAAGTATTTTGTTTATCTTCAAATATCTTGGTTGATAAAATTTAAATATTTTTATGGTTTATTAATGATGTCTCCAAGTCCTTTGTTTCATCAATGCTTTCAAGCATGCACAAGTTGATCTGAGGTCTTCTCGGGGTGTGCAAGTTGGGTGTCTACAGGTGTGATGTGAGAGAAGACAGTCTTGAAGCATGTTCTTGAATCAAATATTGATAATAAAAGGGTGAATAATATTTCTCCATGTTCCTAGTGCATGATCTTAGCCTAAAAATTGTCTAATACTATGAAATTGTGCAAAATATATTCATAGTTCACAAACTACCTACTTGGTCTACTCGAGCATGGTTGAAGCCGAACTACTAAGTCTGGTCTCAAAAGCTTGTGAAAATAGAATGCTTGAGTTCAGAGAAATTTGAATGGTGTAGTGGATCTCAATTTTTCATTCATGCTTTCAATAATCCTAGAATGGGGCGAGGTACTATTGAATTTGGTGAAACTCATTGTTGACCATAGTGTGGACCGAGTTCCACTTGTGTAAGGAGAAATATTCAAGAAAAGGTGAATTTTTGGTCTTTAGGGTTGTTTGTGATGTGAATATGAGGTTTACAATACTCCATTGATTCTTCATGCTAAGTAAAACCATATTCTAAACTTTAAATCTTTTTTTGAGTTTGACAAGTAAAGCACTATCAACATTTGTTCTATTATACACGATTTATGAGTTGTTGGGAGTGTTCTAAAGTGTTGCAAAGGGATTGAAAACAAGGAGAAGATTCACAATGCCTTCATAGGCCTTGTGAAGTTAGAATTTTTATTTTCATCCAATAATGTGTGATAACTTCATTTCTCATCCATTTCGTGAATGCATAGTCCAGAAACCCTCTATTTAGGGTTTAGAATTGAAAAATCATCGAAACTCAAATTTTAACCAAAGTGAAAATGCTCAATTTTTTATCTTATCTCTATCTTGGACTTTTCATTTGAATTTTTCAAGTCTTAATCCATTCCATCAAGGATTTGATGAGAGTTTTATAATGATCTCCTCGAGACAGTTCTTATCCCCGCTATAGTGTTGACAATCATATTTAATGTTCTTCCTTCAAAGTTAAAGACATGGGACTTCATACATAGCTTCACAAAGCTAAGGGATGGCTCAATAAAACCTTTTTTAATCTTGAATGGAATCGAATTTATCAAAAGAATGTAACAGATGATGTTTCATAGCTTCTTTAAATGTTATTTCAGTCCTCCCTCACACTCGAGCTTATGAACTAAATTTTTTCAAGTTCCCAAATGCATCTATCAGTCTAACTTCAAAAATGGAGCATAGACATAAAATGATTAAAGTGTCATTGAAGGGAATAAATGCTTATGTAACTTCTCTACACTTTATCAAAACTCCTCATGCAATTGACCTAAGCATGCAAAATTCCAAAAGGATGGTCTTCATACATTGAAATGATTAGTTTGTGTAGTCACAAAATCACGCACTTACTATTACATTTATAATGTCTGGTGTGTTAATTTATATATGGCTCTTACATAATAAAAGTATTCACTAGTGACCCATTGCTAGGTCTTGTTGTCAGTTGGTTATTCGTCATGGTGTTTTTTTTTGGTTCAATCGTCAGTTGTCTCTATAGTTTTAGCCATCTTTCAGGGTGTCTCAGATGTTGTAATTTGTTCGGTTATCATCTTTAGGTCTACACTAGGGCGCCTAGGGTTGCACTAAGATGCCTGGGGTGCCCTAGTCTATGATTTTAGGTGCTCATGTCATTATAATTTGTGGTCTTAATTTCTTTATTTGAGGTCAATCCTAACAGTTACCCCGTGTATTCCCCTAGGTTGTAGTCAGCAGTTTTGGGTCACTAGTGTCGAAATTTGAACAAGAGATCCCTATATAAACAAAGCATACTCACTACATTATGGGTGAACATCTTACTCATCAAGGAAGCTATATACTAAGGAAAGGGACTACATTTGGGCTTCTTCTACATCTGCATCACATAAGCATAGGGGGAAAGGGTTGTAGATCTTCATACAATAGTTGTAGCGACATAGAAAACATTATTGCAACACCCGTGCGACATGAGTGAAGATAACACAAAGATATTACGACACTACCAATTTCATTTTTTGAGCATTTTAACAATTTGCAACACCCATAACACAAACTAGGGCACCCCAAGACCACTCAAAATGCCTTAAATGCAGTCAAACAATCAACTTTTTCCCTTCCTGAGGTCATTCTGTCATAGCCTACCTAGTCCACACACCAGTCTACTACAATCCAACACACAATGAGGTAAGTTATTTACAGGTTAGTAACATATCCTTCTATTTCCTTTTTACTTTGATATATATTTCAAATATAAAAACCAAATTCTTGCATTCCAATATAGCATTTAGTTTCTATTTAGATTAACTATTCATAGCTAGCTACATTTTACCTATTTTTAGTTAATCATTTTGGTGAACCCCACATTTCAAACATTGTTGCTTTTGGATCCTCTTTCATACCCTAGTAATTATCATAGCTCTTCTTTTCTCATCATGTCTCATTTTAGTGTCAATCCTATTTATGATGAGGCTACCATCATTGAACTTACAACTTTATATAGTGCTCCTATGACCTTACCCAACGCCACTCAACAACTCCTCTTAGAAGGTCAAAAACATGTGCCAACTAATCCTATTAATTCTCCTATAGGCATATGCCTTGTTGATGACCCTTTTTACTTTTACTCGTTATACGTCATGTCATCCGGTGGCATGTGATACTTTTATTATTCTTCTGATATGCCACCTAATTTTTTAGATCTTTCTATCATTGATTATCTATTAGGCATTGATTCACAATTTGAGTCTGCCTCCTACCTCTCCTCCAGCCACTCCTATCGCTACTCCTATGTCTCATACCACTTCTCATTGTGTTTCTCTAACCTCTCATTCTAGTTCATCAACACATTCTTATTACCTTGATGATCCTATTGATAGTATTGTTTTGGCTGACATTGACCATACTACTCTGTCTCTCGTTCCTAAGGAGTCTCCTTCTTTCTACACTACTGAGAGTGCTTCACCTCTTCCATCTTCCTCTTCTCTTGAAATTTATTCTACCATAGTGCATGAGTCTCTACCTTCTATTGTTTCTTCTCATTCTACTCCTAATTTATCTACACTTCTTTCTTCCACTTCACCCATACCACATGTTCCATTTAATACATGTTAGTGCAACTTCCCCTTCATCATCCCAAAGCCTCTAGACACAACCAACACTACTCGACCATTTCCCAATGACACACTCTTATTTATGGATAATTCTTTACTATTAAGGGGAAAACAAAATGAACCTCATTGCATGCACTTTCATTCACTTAGGGGGCTCATTTCTTCTATCATTCCATCTTGCATTCCATTCCATCCATACACAGCATACAACATTGTCTTGGTAGCATTTACTCTTGCTTACTAGTGTTTTGCATGCTCACTTTATTAGAAGTGTTAGCCTACTTTCTAATATGTCATTATCATATACACATGTGTGTTCACAAATTTTTCTAGTGTTATCATAGATACATGAATCTACACACGGCATGGATGCTTGCCTTCTACCCTTCCTATATTGGTCGCTGGGGGCATCCACATTTATCATATTCAGGTGTTATTGTTTCATTTTGTACTTAACATCTTTTACTACTTAGTTCTACACACTTTGACATATTGGTTATCACTCTAACATGCTAACAGGTGTTCCATGTGCAGCACACTTTTTTGTAGGATTACATGTTTCCATGACAGCCACACTTTGTTTCTACTTGTCTTATTTGTTTTCTATTGTATGTGGGCTTTTTTGTTTGCTTTTGTGCACACTTATCTATTGTTTGCAGCCATGATGGCCTCACATGTCTTCCGACATCATGAGTGATGTCCCATGTTTGTAACCAACTTTGTGTGGTCTTCTTGGTGTTTCCTACGTGTTTAAACTACATGTGCTTGGTAATTTTTACATTGTCTACGTATTTTACACTTGTCTTATTTTGCATGCATGTGTTCAAACTAACACTTTTATTGGCTATCCATACCCTTTTTGTGTGCCTTGGTTTCTACCAAATGTTTCCCTTTCCCTGGAGGGTAGAGTTTCAGGTCGAGTGCATTTGGTCCTCTTTTGGGGCCACATTCTCCTTCCCAAGTCATCGCATGTGCCCCCAAAGAGGGGCATTGATGGTTTCTACTAACATAGTGTATCTACATTGGTTCACACACAATGAGTGAGTACTGAGACAAGTCTACGAACTCCATACACAACATGACCTCAACAGGACATGTTGTAATTCGGTAATTCTGCGGTGTGGTTACAAGCTCAGGGGTTACAATAGGTGTGCCTCTCTACACTTCTTCATCCATTGGCATTGGATCACCCAAAAAACCATGATAGTATAGATATCTCTTCCAAAATTTCATTAGAAGTAGTTAAAGGTTGGAGGATACAAAGCATGGTTCCTCCCTATACTTCTTCACCAGGGTGGTGTGAGATCACCCAAAAAACTCACGACACTACAAGATATCCTTCTACACCCTTTTTCTCGACATGGATCAGGTGCACATGTTCCATTTTTCCATTTACAATTTTCTAGCATATTTTACATTTGCGTACTTCACATTTTTTATATTTCACACAAAAAAATTGCATACATACATATTTGACTACTTGATCGTTTTCTCCTGTAGGTCCACCATATGAGAAACATGCATTCAAATTGGGAGCAATAACTATAGCAACAATGACAACAACAACACACCATTATAGGAATTTTCCTTTACTAACCATGTAGGTACACTACACACAGCAACAACTACACAAGCATTCCACCCTAGGTTGACTCTCATCACTTTTTATACACATTTTTCATCTTTAGAATCCATGTTCCTCCACATTTTCTCTTTCTCATTCCATGCTTAATTCTATTCTATCAACACATATTCTTCTACAATCTACATGGTTATCAAGTACGCATCTCTATCTACTTTATGTTACTAAAATTTCCACTCACCAACATAAAGTGGCAGCAAATGTTGACACAAATATTACACATTAGACAATATTTAGCCCAACCTTATACTACTATTTAGAAGGTTCTCAAGTGTACAAAGTACTAATTAATCCCACCTTTTGCCACCTTTTTCTTATCTTTTATTTCATCTTTCTCACATATTTCTTGATACCTATCAGCCCATTTCATTACCTTCCCGACATTCTAGCCTCAAACCGGGCATCCCAACCTATACAAGGGCACCCCGAGGCATCCCAGTCCCATTCTAGGTGCCTTGTTCTATGCACAACCTCTTCTACTTATTTTTATGTCACTTCTAGTTGTTGGTCATCCTTATCTTCTTCTCATTCATCCTTGTCAAGATTAATTACAAAATTAATCTTGAGATCCCTATAAATATAAAGTTATAAGACCATAATGAGGGTCCTAGGTCATTGCATCTTATCACTATTATCACTCCATCTAGGGTTGCATCCATTACATCACTTGCATCCACATAGTGCCATGCATTCAAGCTAGGAGATCTGCATCACACACACTTCATAGGGGGAGGGATTCCATTCTATTCCATACACACATGCTACTTACATTTCTATATCTATTATTGATCGTTACTTCACAAAGTGCAACTAGCACAAGAGCATATAGGGCATGACATACACACACATACACCAAAACAATATCCGGGTCCAAAATATAGTGCAACGCTCAATGATAAGTCCACTAGCTTGGTGGCTGAGGTTAGTCCGACCCATTCATATACATATTTCATTTTTCTAGGGTTGGATACTTCTCCTTGCATTATGGGTCATTCTCCAATCCATCCAATGAATTCAGCGCAATAGATAGGAAGCACTCGAAGATACTTAATGACCATACCAAATTCAAATTTTGAGGATTTTTAATGTTCTAAGCACCCAGATTACAGACCAAGGCACCCTGGTACACTCTCAAGTGCTTGTGTAATCTCGTATAGTCCATATCTACCTGCCGCGCAGGTATTGAGGGTTCGTATGCACTCCCGCATTTAATTTCCAAATCTGCAACACTGTGAATAGTCTTATGTTATCAACTAAGTCCTTTTCTTACTCTTCTCTTGCACATTAGTGTTTCATTTCACCTAGAATAGTTTATTTACATTTATTTCATACTACTCTAGTTCATTTACAGCATTTTAGTCCTCCTAACTATATTAACATTAATACCATATACCCCATTTAGGTTTTATTTTTTTAATCGGTTTTGGAGTGGGAGACTAAAACTCAAAGGTACAAATGAATCACAAGAGGTGTCATTTGTCAAACAAAAAACTCCCTGTCTCATGAAAGAATCCAAAAAGTTTTGTAGGGAGACAAAAAGGAAAATATGTACATATTGACAAAATTGATAGTAGTTACAATGTGTGAGAGGGTATTCTAGCTTTCTCGGAAAAAATAGAGTAGGAAATGAAGAGTTTAAGTTTTTTTGTGTGAAAATGAAATTGTTTTTGGAGTATGAGAGGTTTGTATATGAAAATAAGATTGTTGTGAAAATGTTTTTATTCTTGAGAGCGTAATGAAGAAGTGTATATGACAAGGGTTACAAGAAGGTGTGAGATTTAGATACATTAGTTATTAACATATTATTTTTGTGATGAAGAACATGAAACTGAAATGAGATATGTTGGGACATGTACATTTGAGATGTTGACAAAGAAAAGAGTGTAGGGTTAGTATAATACTGAGCTAAGAAGATAGGAAAGTATATATATGTTGGGTCATGGAAGTGTAGATAGAGTTACTTATGATAATAGTTAAGACAATGAATAATATTGATAATTTAACTTGTTGACAAGGTGTAGAATGAAAAAATGTTGAGCTGAGAACCTAGAGGAGATTATGAATGCATAGATAATTCAAAGAGCATTGAGAGAATGAATGATGAATTCAAATAAATAGTTTATTTTCAGATGAATTGAGTGAGTTGGTGAGAAAATTAAGGGTCACAATCTATTGTCTAGCAATAAAATTGAAGTGTGTGATCAAATTTTATGTAATCATTGAGTTTTAGCTCAACACAATTAGAAATTTATAGCTTTCTTGCAAGTGGTAGCTTGTATATCATCAAGTTTTAGCTTGATATGAATTTGTAGCTTCATTGGTTGAGTTGTAGCTCAAAAATATTGTAACCATTGTGAAAATAGTCCTTTGGTTCATTGAGTTTTCCCAAATTGGGTTTCCCACTTAAAAATCATGTCTCTCTCTTATGTGTGTTCATTTTTGCATCTAATTTGTGTTGTTGCAATCTAATACAAGGATAAAACATCTGATTGAAGGTTGAATTTTCAAACAAAAGTTAATTGAACATTGATTCACCCCCTCTCAATGTTCTAGTTTCTAACAATTGGTATTATATCCCGTCAAAACCAAAAAAATTCAATCATGGCAAGCAATCAATCACAAAGTGGTTTTTCCACTTCCAAAGATCCTTTATTCAATGGATCGAATTATGCCTTATGTAATGTTAGAATGAATACTTACCTCATGTCACTTTTGTTTGACATATGGTAATCAATTACCAGTGGTTATATTATTCCAGCTACACCTCCTACTGATGCAATGGGAAAGAGAGAAAGTGAAAACAATTCTAAAGCCATGAATGCAATTCTCTATAGGATAGATGAGGAGGATTTTATAAAGGTCATACAATGTACCAAAGCTAAGAAAATGTGGGACAAATTGAAGACTATATATGAAGGATACAGTAAGGTAAAATTGGCCAAGTTACAAACTTACATGCTCAGTTTGAAAGCATGAAAATGAAGGAAGGTGAAAATGTTGCTTCATACTTGCAAAGAATGGATGAAGTTATAAATATGATCAGAGGCTTAGGAGAGAAAATAGAAGAGAGTGTGGTTTTTAAAAAGTGTTGATATCTTTATCCTCAAAATTTTATTCCAAGGTGTCAGCAGTAGAGGAAGCCAAGGACTTAACCACCTTGACAATGGATGATATTCATGGAATTTTAACTGCATATGAGATGAGAATCAATGACTCAAAGTCAATCAAGAAAGAGGTATCCTTCAAGGTTGATAAGGAATCACAAGTTAAGAAGAATAAAGTTGATTCGACATGGAGATAGATGATGAGAAGGTGGAAGGCAGGTTTTTGAGAAAGATTAAAAGAAGATCAAGTAATTACAAGGGAAAAATTTCATTCAAATGCTTCATTTGTAGCCAAGTTGGTCATTTCACTTATGTGTGCATGTGTTTCATCAATTTAGCTAAATTTAAAGCAAGAAACTACCACCTAGAAATAGCTTCCTAACCTAGCTAGAATTGAGAAATGTGCACCATCATGATGAAGAAATGAGCGAGTCCCACCCTTAACATTAATAACTTTGAAATGATCCAAAACATAATGTAACTTAATGAACTCTATTCTCCTTAATTTCCTAATTCAACATTAAAATGAACCTAAGTAGTTCAATGGCAATCAAATTATATTTGCTTGCTTTGATCCTTCAATGGATGCTTGGGTGTGAGGCTTAGCTCTTCAAGAATGGAGGATGGAGGGCTCAAGAATGACAAAAGGCTATTAGTATGAAACTATGTGCTTTCTTTTGACTCTTGAGAGATTTAGATGTGGGTGTAGAAGTAGAGGGAGGGTTGTTTATATAGCCCAAAGGATAAAGGATTCAACACATCCTCATGAATGTGGAATTAATGGAGATGTAGAGTTAATTATGGATAAGGGGGGTTTAGATGGGGTGTAGTTAACTTTAGGAGGGTTTAGTTTGTCCTTTAGTGGCTCATGTTGATAAAGGGGGTGTATTAATTAATCAAGATAATTAATTAATACATGTGCAAGCTTTTATAAGCTTTAAGATGGATACTAGTGTGATTTGGACCATTAGGAGGGAATTAAACCAATTAAATAGTGATTTATTGATTTAATGAGAAGGAGACTAATTAATTAATAATTATTAATTAGACTAGACATAAGGTGTTGATTAACGAAGGGTTGTAAATTAGGGTACGCATTGGATAGGTGACTTAATTAATTAGCGTAATGTAATCAATTAACGACAATGGAAGGAAGATGGGTTAATGTAAATTAGAAATTAATTGGATAGGTGAATTAATTAGCGAATGTAATCGATTAGATGGAAGGGAAGATGAGCACTATTGACAATATGTCATCAATTTGCGGGAAAGGATATAATTAATGCAATTTAAGTATTTAAATTGCTCGGCGTAATTATAGGTGTCTACTAATTCAAAATGTCCTAATAAACACAAAGGGGATCAAAATGATAAAGAATATTCTCAAAGGAAAAAGCATAAGTTTAAGAAACAAGGAGGAAATAAGAAATACTTCAAAAACAAGAATAATTTCTACACATAATAAGGTTCAATATCTTCTCAGTCAAGTGACTCCAATAGATCTGAGAGTGATGATGAAGGGACACAAGCTGAAAAATTGTTAATAGTTGTGGAATTATCTATTGCAAGCAATTCAAAAGGTAAAATTCATATTGAATATGACAGTTCAGATGAAGAAGAGAAAGAAGTCAACCTTAAGGTTGAATTAATCAGTGCTTTAGAAGCGTTGAAACATCAAAGAAATAAGAATCAAAAACTAAAATTGATGGTGAAAGTGTATGAAGGAAAAATTAGTCTTCTTGAGTAAAAACAAAACAAAGAAACTCAAGAACATGAATATATGGTCAAGGAATTTGAGGCACAAATCAAGTTGATTGAAGAATCCTTCAAAATTAAGGAAGAAGAGCATCTAAAGCTCAAATCTAAATTGGAGCTGTTGCAGACTCAATTGGATCATACCTCCACCAAATTAAATATTTATCACAAGTTTAAGAAGAGAAAAAATGATCTAGGTGACCTTCTAGGTAAGAAAAGTGATGTTAATTACAAATCTAGTCTAGGATTTGAGGAGAAGAATGAGGATGACAAATCAGCAAGCAAGAAGATAACCAAGACAACTCAAGAACCTCCTAAAGCTAAGAGAGTTGATTTCAGAAGAGATATCATTCAAGCAAAAAAATCATGCTATGAGGTATGCTCATTCATTTTATGGATATTGTTTTTCATGTAATGAATTTTCATAAAATCCTCAAAATGTAGAAATCATGTTAAAGGTCATGGTAGACATCTTGATTTTTATCATTTGAGAAGAAAGGATGAGCTGATTTGCTACAATTGTCAAAAGTATGGGCATATAGCTAAGTTTTGTTATCAAATACCTCCAAAGCAAAGCAAGAAGGTTTACATGGTCAAATCAGATCCTACAAATGCAAAGGAACAAGGGTTGATAGCCCAAACTTCCTTCCATTCTCAAAGTGAAGACATGGAGTGGTATATTGACAGTGGGTGCTCAAGCCACATGACAAGAAACAAGAATAATTTCATCTCTCTGAATAAAATGCTTTATGTATAGTGAAGTTTGGAGACAATACATCAACTAATATTGTGGGAAAAGGTAAGCTAAGTCTTGACAATGGAAAAACCATCACTTGAAAATGTGTTGTATGTTGAGGGATTGAAGCACAATATTTTGAGTGTCATTCAAATGTGTAAACAGGGATATACAATATTGTTTCATGACAAGGGATGTGACATAAAGAAGGAAAAATCAGGTAAGGTGGTTGGAAAGGAAAAGAGAACCAAAAATAATATGTATGTTTTAAAGGAGGTAAACAAAGAAAAATGCTTCACTAGTAAAGTGGATGAAAGTTGGCTTTGGCACAAAAGACTAGGACACCTCAATTTTGATAACCTTATCTAGAATTAGCTCCATGGGATGTGTAAGGAACATTCCTAAGATTAGAAAACCAGTTGATAAGCTTTGTAAAGCATTCCTTCATGGGAAACAACTAAAATAAGTTTCAAATCAAAAGAATACTCCACTACAGAGCCTCTAGAGTTGATACACACTGATCTTGTAGGACTAACCAAAACTAAAAGAATTCAAGGAGATAGCTATTTCATGTTGCTAATTGATGATTTCACAAGGATGACATGGTTTCCTTCCTCAAAAGAAAATTTAGAAGCACTAGAAATATTTAAAGCATTCAAAGCACTAGTGGAAAATGAAAAGAATGTAAAAATAAAGAGTTTAAGGTCTGATAGAGGAGGAGAGTTTTGGTCAGATGAATTTGATGAATTTTGTGAGACTCATGGAATAAGAAGACAATTCTCAACTACAAGGACACCTCAACAAAATGGGGTAGTAGAAAGAAATAACAAAACAATACAAGAAATGGCTAGAACTATGCTTAATGAATCAAAATTGCTTGATGGATATTGGAGAGAAGCAGTTGGTACAAATAATATATATTTTAAATAGATATCAAATCATAATTAACCACAAGAAGACACCATATGATCTTTGGAAAGGAATACCTGCAAGTGTGAAGCACCTAAGAGTCTTTGGAAGCAAGTGCTACATCAAGAGAGATGATGACAATCTGGTAAATTTGATTCAAGGTGTGATGAAGGTATTTTTTTAGGCTACTCAACTTGTTAGTTCAACATATAGATGCTACAATAAGAGCCAAAAAAATATAGTTGAGAGTACTAATGTCATAATTGATGAATCCTATCCAAAGAAGGTCATAACTCAGCCCAAAGAGACTCCACAAACTGCTGCAAATTAGGATGATGAAGAAATTTCAGAAGTTGAACATGAAGAAGAAGAGAGAAGAAGAGAGACTGATACTAAAGCACCTTCAAGGCAGGTTAAAAGAGACCATCCTCTAAGTCAAATCATAGGAAACAAAGAAGTAGGCATCCAAACAAGAAGAAGGCTGAAAATTTCTCAAAATCAAGAAAATATTTCTCTCTTGTCCAAAATAGAACCAAAGAATGTCATGGAGGCTAGTAAGGATCAGAATTGGGTGAATGCAATGAATGAAGAGCTGGACCAAATTGAAAAGAATGAAACATGGGAGCTTGTACCTAGGCCAAAGGACAAAAACATTATTGGAACCAAGTGGGTGTTTAGAAACAAATTGAATGAAAAAGGTGAAGTTACTAGAAATAAGGAAAGGTTGGTTTGTAAAGGATATGCTCAGGTGGAAGGAGTAGATTTTGATGAGACATTTTCTCATGTGGCTAGGATGGAATCCATTAGGATTTTCTTAGCATATGCAGCACACAAAGGTTTCAAAGTATATCAAATGGATGTGAAATCAACATTTCCTAAATGGGCACTTGAATGAGGAGGTTTACATTGAACAACCAGATGGTTTTTCTCTTACTGAGGACATGGATTATGTGTGCAGGATGAAGAAGGAACTTTATGGGCTCAAACAAGCACCTAGGGCCTAGTATAACAGGTTAGACAAGTACTTGATTGAGAAAGGATTCAGAAAAGGTGTAGTTGATAGAAACTTGTACATAAAAGAAGAAGAAGAACACATGTTGATTGTTGTTGTCTATGTAGATGACATCATTTTTGGGAGCAAATAATGAGAGTATGTCACATGGTTTTTCAGAGGTAATGAAAAAGGAGTTTGAAATGTCAATGTTAGGTGAACTCTCATTCTTCTTAGGGCTGAAATTCTTCAAGGAAAATAAGGAATATTTATCTCACAAATAAAGTACATCAAAGAAATGCTCAAAATATTTCAGATGCAAGATTATAAGCCAAGTAAGCACTCTATGAGTGTAGGAGTGTAAACTCAGCAAGGAAGATAGCTCACCAAAGGTAAATTAGACCCTATATAGATCCATGATAGGAATCCTTTTGTATTCAACAACATCTAGACCTGATATCATGCAGGCAAGTTGGTTTGGTTGGAATATTTCAAGAAGACCCAAGGGAATTTCATCTCCAAGATAGTCAAAAGAATCTTTAGGTATCTCATGGGGACATTGGACTATGGTCTTTGGTATCCAAAATGCAATGAATTTCAGATCAAAGATTTCATAGATGTAGATTGGGTAGGCAAACATTGATGATAGGAAAATCACAACTGGTGGATCCTTCTTTGTAGGTAAGTTCCTTATATCATGGTTGAGTAAAAATAAATCTCTTATATCTCTTTCTACTTTTGAGGATGAGTATGTTGTAGTAGCCATTTTTGTACACAAGTGATGTGGATGAAGCAAAACTCTTGAAGACTACAAAATTGAAAATGAAGGTCATATTCCTCTATATTATGATAGCACAAGTGTTATAAGTGTTTCAAATAATCCAATGTTGCATTCTAAGACAAAACACATACCCATCAAGTATCATTTTCTAAGGGAACAAGTCAATGAGAAAATAATAAGGCTTGAACATGTGTCTACAAAGGAAGAAGTAGCTGATATAATGACTAAACCTCTACCAAGAGATGGATTTTGAATAGTTAAGGCATAAATTGGGGGTAAGATCAGCCCTAATAAATCACTAAAGATCTCGAATGATAGGGGAGAAACTTAAGTGCCAAAGTTTCTCCAAGAAGGCTCAAGTTGAGTCTAGATAGGGGGAGTTAGTTCTCTAACCAAGAAGGCTCAAGTCAAGAAGTTATAAAAGAACTTGTATAAAGTGAAAAGGATGAATATTCAAAGGATTAAGCTCAAAGGAAGATTATTGTAGGTATTTGGTGAAGAAAGACTTGTAGTTGATTAAGTTTTATCAAGAAAAAGAGCAGCATATTTCAAGGGGGATAATACTAAAGTAAAAACATGCTTTATCATGTTTTTATTTTATGCTACTCATATTTGTATATGTGTGTACACCTTTTTCATAGATGTCAAAGGGGGAGACTTGGTGTCACAAATAAGATTTCATTGGCTTGCATATCTGAAATGTCGATGCATTGACTTGTCATCAAAGTTTTGAGCTTGTTGTCATTAATGAAAAAGGGGAGATTGTTGAACCCTGTTGCATTGATTGGTGTTTTCATTGATGTCACATGGCATTGATGGAAAAGGATGGTTGAAATTTCATGTAGATAGGTGTCGGTTAGTGGTGTGCAGTGGTCTCAAGCTAGTTATTTGAGCTTTTAGGGTGGTCTCGTGGTGGTCTCATAGTGATTGAAAAGTGGGGTTGATGCCCACTTTGAAGGTATGGTACTAGTTATTATGCTTGGATTATATTTTCTACAGGTCATAGATGATGGTTCCAACATGTGTAAGAACATTTTGAGTGAGCTTCAAGTCAAATTTTGGAAGTCTCAGTTGAAACTGACTCATTTAGGCCTAGTTTTAGAGCCTAATGAGTTATAAGAGTTTCAATGCAGCTCATGAAAAGACTAAGTAAGCTTATGGATGAGTCTAGTAAACATTTCCTATGGCATGTATGACAAATAGTAAAACTTCTTTTATCTCCTGGAGGCAAATCTCAAAAGTTCACCAAAACTGCCTTTGAGGACTAGTAATGAATGTTGAGGTAAATGAGATAGGTTTGAGTTGTACATGAAAATTATGGCTAAAAAACCTATGAGTGTGTATAGGGGTGTCTTTTAGTGCTTCATGTCAAATTTCATCAAGTTTTTGAAGAGGTTTGTGAAAGTTATGCAAGTTTTTCTAAAACTAGTTTCTTAAGGAATGCAAATTGAGCACCATGTCTTCTTAGCATCCAAGAAAAAATATGGATCCTTATTC
Organism: Taxus wallichiana var. yunnanensis; assembly: GCA_018340775.1. Taxonomy (NCBI): domain Eukaryota; kingdom Viridiplantae; phylum Streptophyta; class Pinopsida; order Cupressales; family Taxaceae; genus Taxus; species Taxus wallichiana. Next base: position 833,755,244 of record CM031234.1, read on the forward strand.
AGATAAATCATAGAAGTAAATTTTTAATAACATTCCAATCCTTGAGTGTTTGCAAAAAAATTGAGGTAATTTGGACAAGAAACAAATAAGTTATGATCATTTTTCTAGCTTTGTTTTTCTCTCTCCCAAGCACCTTCTTGAATCGATGGAAGAAAAAAATTATCTTCAAATATCTTGGTTAAGAAATTTTAACAATTTTCATGGTTTATTAATGATCTCTCCAAGTCATTTTTATCATCAATGCTTTCCAACCATGTCTGGTTTAGTGCAAGGTCTTCTCAGGGTGTGCAAGTTAGGGGTCTACATGTGTGTTGTGAGAGAGGATAGTCATGAAGTGTGTTCTTCAATAAAATGTTGATAGTAAAAAGTGTGAAAATTATTTATCAATGTTCTTATTACATACTCTAAGCTTAAAAATTCTCCAATACTATGAAATTGTGTCATAGATCTTCATAGTTCACTTTGAACTACCTACTTGGTCTACTCAAGCATGGTTGAAGCCCGAACAGCTAAGTCTAGTCTCAAAATATTGTGACAACATAATGCTTGGGTTCAGAAAATTTGAATGGTATAGTGGCTCTAAATATTTTGTTCATGCTTTCAATAATCTTAGAACAAAGTAGAGGTACTATTGAAGTTGGTGAAGCTCATTGGTGACCATAGTTTGGACTCGGTTCCATTGTCAAGAGGAGAAATATTCAACCAAAGGTGAATTTTTGGTCTTTAGGGTGGTTTGTGATGAAATGAAGTCTAGAATACTCTAATGATTCTTTATGCTAATAAAATCCTTAGTCTAAACCTTAAATCATTTTTTGAGCTTGACAAGTAAAGCATTGTCAACATTTTTAACTATTGTACAATACGATTTTTGAGTTGTTGGGAGTGTTTTGAAGTGTTGCAAATGAAATGGATCAAAACATGGTGAATATTCCCAATGCCTTCATATGCCTCAAAAAGTTATAATTTTTTATTTTCATCCACTAGTGAGTGATAATTTCATTTATTATCCCTTTCAGGCATGCGCAGTCCAAGAAACCCTCTATCTAGGGTTTAGAATTGAAAAATAATCGAAACTCAAATTTTCACCGGTGAAAATGCTCAATTTTAATCTTATCTATGTCTTGGGCTCATCATTTTAAATTTTCAAGTCTTAATCCATTCCATCAAGGATTCGATGAGTGTTTTTAACAAAGTATCCTTAAGATAGTTCTCCCTCAATTTACACCATGTTAAGCAAGCAATGATTTAATGCTCTTTCTTCAAAGTTGAAGACCTAAGACTTCATGCACAACTTCACAAAGCTAAGGGATGGTTCAATAAACCTTTGTTTGATCTTGAATGGGATTGAAATTATAAAAATAATGTAATAGTGATGTTGTATAGCTTCTTCAAATGTTATATCAATCCTTGCTCACACTTTGAGCTTATGAATTGAATTTTTCAAGTTCCCAAATGCATATATTGGTATGAATTCAAAAAAGGAGCATAGACATCAAATTATTGAATTGTCAATAAATGGAATCAAGGGTTTTTGGATTATTTTCTTATGTAACTTCTCTACACTTTTTCAAAACTCCTTATGTAATCGACCTAAGCACGTAGAATTCCAAAAGGATAGTCTTACGTTGAAAGGATTAGTTTTGGAGTGGGAAATTAAAATTAAAAGGTAAAAATGAAGTACAAGAGGTGTCATTTGTCAAACAAAAAACTCCCGAGTCTCATGAAAAAGAATCCAAAAGGTCTACAGGAGACAAAAAGGCAAATATGCACATATTGACAAAATCGATAGCAAATTCTGAATGTGTGAGAGGGTATTCTAGATTTCTCGAGCAAAAAACAAAGTAGGAAATGAAGAGTTTAAGTTTTTTTGTGTGAAAATCAAAATATTTTTGAACATGAAAGGTTTGTATATGAAAATAAGAGTGTTGTGAAAAAAAAATATTACGGAGAGTGTAAGGAAGAAGTGTATATGACAAAGGGTTACAAGTGAAGGTGTGAGATTTAGATACATTAGTTATTAACAGAGTCTTTTTATGATGAAGAACATGAAACTGAAATGAGATCTATTTGGACATGTACATTTGAGATGTTGACAAAGAAAAGAGTGCGGGGTTAGTATAAGACTAAGCTAAAGAAGATACGAAAGTGTATACATGTTGGACCATGGAAGTGTAGACAGAGTTACTTATGAGAACACCCGAGACCGTGAATAGTATTGATAATTTAACTTGTTGACAAGGTGCCGAAGCAAAAATATTGAGCTGAGAACCTAGAGGATATTGTGAATGAATAGAGAATTCAAAGATATTTGAGAGAATGAATGATGAATTGAATAAATTGTTTATTTTCAGATGAATTGAGTGAGTTGGTGAGAAAATTTAGGGTCATAATCTGTTGTCTAGCAACAAAATTGAAGTGTGTGATCAAATTTTATGTAATCACTGAGTTGTAGCTCAACACAATCAGAAAGTTATAGCTTTCTTGCAAGTGGTAGCTTTTATATCATCAATTTTTAGCTTGATATGAAGTTGTAGCTTCATTGGTTGAGTTGTAGCTCAACAATATTGTAACCATTGTGAAAATAGTCCTTTGGTTTAGTGGGTTTTTTCCCAAATTGGGTTTCCCACTTAAAAATCATGTCTCTCTCTTGTGTGTGTTCATTTTTGCATCTAATTTGTATTGTTGTAATTTGATACAAGGATCAAACATCTTATTTAAGGTTGAAATTTTGTACAAGTTAAATTGAACACTGATTCACCTCCCTCTTAGTGTTCTAGTTTCTAACATGAACAAGGCCACACCCTTTCGGTTGGTTTCTAGCACGGAGGTAGTTTTTCCTATGGAGTTTATGTTTCCATCCTGCATATTATGCACACCCGAGGTTTAGATGATGAATAAGTAGTTGATGAGTGCATTTATAAATTGATGCATCTAGATGAGTGACACATTATTGCACGCTAGATTCAAAAGATGGAAAATAAAAGATAGAACACCGACATGATAGGAATATCTATAACAAGTCTTTTATAATTGGAATGATGGTGTTTTTCTATGATTCAAATTTTATGCGCTATCTGTAAAATTAAGAGTACATTGGTTGGAACCTTTTGTAGTTACTAAGATATTGGAATTAGGCGCGTGTCAATTACAAGCGTTGGATGGCACCATGTTTCCCAATTACTTCAATGGGAGTAGGTTAAATACCTACTATAAATAATCTTCCTTTCTGTTTGTAATAAGGAAGTATTTCTACTTAGATTAGTTTATATTTTTATTATGTATTACTTGTTTAGTTGTAATAAACATGTTTTCATGCAATAGCTAATTACTATCTTATGAGTTAATGTGCAGAGGACCGCGCATACTTTTAGTGTGGGGTGATGTAGCTGCAAGTGCATGTAAGAGATTATACGATGTTGCTACACCGAGCTTAATAGTGCGCGGTAGTATGAGATAAGTGCATGAAAGAAAACTTTGGTGTTTGCAACAAAGGTGAAAGGATAATGTGTAATGGTGTGCAAGTACTCAATATGATGGATATTTATCGATTGAAAATTAGGAGACAGAGATGGCCGCATAGTGTAACATGAGGGAGGCAAGCGGTGCAGGGTGAAGTACTTGGTAGATGGTGTAAAGGAAGAATGGGTGCGGTGACAGGGAGGTGCACTCAAGGAGGACTACGGCCTAAGAAGTAATGGTATGCCTAAAGGTTACAATTGTTGTGCATGGAAGAGAAAATCAAAAGGCACCTTTAAAGAAAAAATTGGTGGTAGGTGAGGAGTAATAAATGTGGAAATTCTTGGGAAAACTATAAATATTGCATGGGTGAAGTTCATTCTTACCTTGCCTTTGATAATTTGTGTGATTGAAGAACGACTAATTATGAAGAGTATAACAAACCGAAGCCAAGACAACCCATAGCAGAGTGTACACGGCCTTGAGTGTGAGAGCTCCTTCCGTAGAAGTGGAATCATGGAGGAAAGGCATGAGACATAAGTGATCAAGGGTTAGGGTTCAAAAAATGGTTTGAAGAGTGTGAGTTTGTAGAGTTTGAATTTTAAAATCTAGGGCATATTAATTTGAAGATTAAAACTAGGGCACATAGTTAAGCAAGACAAGAGCAAGGATTTGAGTAAGTGAATAGGTTGATTGAATAGTTAGACATTTAGTGCTAAAGCATAGAACTTGAGTAGGTGAATCTAAGCACCGAAGACATGTAATTTGTTGAAGTTGAAGTTGGAATTGTTGATTATTTGAAAAATTGAAATGATGGCACCAAAAATGGTAACCTTAGTCAAGAAATCAGCCAAAAACAAGGGCAAAAACAAGAATATTTTTGCTAATGATGCATTAGAGGGATGGTTTTATAACATACAATACCCTCCATATGTGGTAGTAGGGAAACCTTGGGTTCTAAATTTGACAAAGTGCAAAATCAACAATTAAAATTATCATAGAAAAGCCCATGAAGGAGAGATAAGGATGTCATGAAAGAGTTGGCTCAGATGACAACTAAGGGATAGTTGGTCATCGAAGATACATTGGAAAAGGACCTAGAGAGCACAAGAGTATTGTATTTATATGATCTACCATACTTTGGAAATCCATAGTGCCTTTACCAATGGCTGATGTTTAGGGTACATGAAGATTTATTTTACTTTACATGGAGGTGAATGCATATCACCGCTTAGTTGATTGGAAGAGTAACTAGTTTTTGTAGTTCGGGAGCTGAAATTGAGCCGGACTAGGATGGTAATGAGGCGAGAGGCCACGACCACAAATTTCAACAATCAATGGGGGAATTGTGCATTTATCATCACAAGCATCACTAATTCTCGCACGAGGGTTACAACATGTTTGGTAAGTTGTAAATTGGGTGCGTTTGAATGATAGTTATAGGTAAATAGGAAATGGTTTCATATAGTGCACAACATGGTGCGAGAAGAAATTTTATAACATTTCTGCTTTCATTGTTGAAGGGATAGTTGAAGAAGTGAGGGTCCAGGGTTAGAAAAGGTGAGAAACTAACTTGAGGCGCAATCTTGTTTTTATAGTCTTTTGGGAGATAGGGTACTAGATGGACTAGAAGATAAAATGTAGATCTACCTAGTGGATAACGGGTCCCCACACGTAAGTTTGTAGAGTTCACATGTGACAGGGAAATAACAAACCCATACAAACTCTAGGTGGATGAATGGTATAAGTGAAGGTGCAAAGCATTTGAAAATGAATGGTGCTTGCCCAAGAGAATCACCCTCGGTACTTAATGGAAAAGCAAAGTGTGTGGTACATTAGCACTTCTACCTTGGGAGGTTGTACTTAGCAATGGGGAAATGGGGCCATGGTGTAAATTTCCATTTTCCTTCACAACTAATTACTTTTAGGCCTTTTATGAACAGGGATTAAGGATGCATGCAAGTTGATCTTCAATTTGGATAGTTTTGACTCTAACTATCATACCTTGTGCACAACCTATGTTTATACAACCAAGTTGGCATATGTGGAAATAATGGAGTCGAGATAACATGGACATAACTCTTTCGACTGTCGTAGTGGGTTAGGGTGCGTATAGGGTATATATATCTGAGACCTAAAATGAAGAATGGAAAATATATCAACACCGCATAATCTTCACTCTCAAAACCCGTAAAGAGAAAGCGAGACAGTGGGGATAAAAAGAGAAGGCATGAGAATACCCCTCCTCAACAAGAAGAAGAAGATGAAGAAGAGGTGAAGGATGATGAGGAGGAAGATGAGGAAGAATAAGAAGAATTCAAGAACACCCTTGATTAGAGCTAGAGGAAAAGGATGCAGTGGCGGTGCGATAGGAAAGAAAGGGTGCAAGTACATCAAAGACATCGAACCTAAGTCCTTTGAAGAATAATTTAACTCGACAAGGAAGAAGAATCTGCAATTTGTTCATATTGAGGAGAGTGATGATGAAGAGAAGGTGGCTTAGGATATGGCACATGAGAGGGATAAATTGCATGAAAATATACCAGTGCATGAGGAGGAGACAACCCGGGAGGACCATCTGGTATAATATGAGGAAGAGATGTGTGGTGTGCATAAGGAAGATGAAGAAAAGGAAAAGGGTAATGATGAGCATCCGGGGAAGGGAATACTTAGATGTTGTAGGAGAAGAGGGAAGTGGATTGCAATATATTATGCAAGAGATGCTAAAAAAAAAAGAGGAAATAGGAGAAAGAGGTAAGAACCTCTGCAGGAATCTAAGATGAGTTATATAGATGATCTATCTAAAGTAATAAGAGTTTGATTCTATAGAACAATACATAATAAGGACCTTTTTGGTTGGGAATTGATTGATCAAAGTGGATCCTTCTAGAACAAATAAGATTTTATCTTGGAGCATGTAAACACACATGGAGGAACCACATTTTGAAATCAACAGAGAATCATACTCCAAGATTCGGCTCAAAAGGGACCAAAGTGTAGTCCTCACAACCATTGACCCCAGAACTAACAGGATGAGAAAGTGTGCAATGTGCTAAACAAGATGGAAGAAGAAGTTATGCACTAGAATTTATACAAAAGGGCCACAATAAGGGTTTTTCTTGATGATAAGAAGGACAAGGAGAAAGAGATTCAATAGTTTTCGAGATGAGTTAAGAGAAGAGAAGAAGTGTACAATAGATGCTTATGACAAGGCCACAAAGATAGTGAAGAGGATAACGAGCATGCACCCAAAGTTATTTGATCTCACCCAAGAATTATATACTATAGAGCTTCACTACTTAGAGGATTTGGTGGGAATGCTCCTAGAGAGGAAGGATGGGTTAGGGTTGTTAGAAGAATAATTGGTCACACATAGGGAGAAGAATAAGGAGGTCCTTGCATAGAAGATAACAAAGTATGATGCTTTTATTGCAAAGTTGAAGATGGCCATGAAGAAGGTTGAGTGTGCATTTGATAATTTTCAATTTTGACCCCATCCTTAGAGCACATACCACCAAGGAGGAGGCATATCTAAAGCAATTACATGCCACTATAAAGGATAATAAGTTTGAATGGGAGAAAATCATGGACAAGTTCGTAGATAAGAAAGAACTATAAATTCCTTGAAGCACATGCTTGAGGAAAGGCTCAAAGAAATACTACCCATGGTACTATGCATAATGGATGCACTTTGGAAGGGGTAAACGTCGAATTTGATGTAGTGGTGAAGGAGCTGAAGGAGAATGTTGAAGAGTTGGTCCCTAAGAAAGTTCCAAATATTGTTGATTCGGTGCGAAAAAATCCACTAAGGAGCTTATAGATTGGAAAGAGATGGAAAATATTTTAAACAGGTAGTTTCCAAAGCTTCTCTAGCCACCGCGTGCCTAAGTTTAAATGTATGCATATGGCATACTTGATATTCTTTAATTCATTGGGTAAATTCCCTCCCATTCCTTCATTCTTTATTCTTCATTCTTCAATCATTCTTTGGTACAAATGTTTCTGAGGATGGAAAATATCCCTAGTATGGGGTAATGTTAGTCATAGAAAATGGTTAAGTACTAACCATGAGCAACGTTTGAAGGTTACGCACGGGGGTATGTGTGTGCGAAGAGGAAGAAGAAATAGGGAAATGCACAAAAGGGTGTGCATTAGCAAAGAACAAGTTAGCATGTAAGGCTTGCGAGCATGCATGCGAATATTGAGGACTTAGCCAATTTTCGAATACGAATAAAAATAGATAAAAGTGGAAGATGACTTGGTACACACGCAAAAGTTAAAATAGGGAAGAACATACAAAATAAGATGGAAACGATACATGAAGGAAATCTAATAATAGGATTAAATCATAATAAAGCATGGAGGTATTTATAGGTTAATATATTGTTTAGACAACTTGGAAAAGCATGTAGGATAAGAATAACACATCTATTATTAGGAAATAAAACATGTAAGCGGTGAAGGGCATGTCCCCACCATGTATAAATAGGCAATGCGGTCTTATATGAGTCTATAGTTGAGTCTTATATGTGTGCATGGACCAGTAACTTGGTTGTAAGCGAGATGTAATGTAATTATTATATTTATTATGTAATACATTGGGTTTTACAATTGATAATTGTGTTTATGTAGAAATAAAATCACGCACTTTAGGCATTATTTAGTCTTGGTCTCATACTACTATCAATGTTACTTTAATTTATGTCATCACTACTCGACCTTTGCACATACTTGCCCGAGTCTATTTTTGTTTTTAGCATCATTCTACCTCCTGACGGGGCACTCGGCCCCATTCTAGGGCATCCTAGGTACCACTAGTCCCATTTTGGGTGCCACAACCTTTTACACTTTCCCTGCCACTTTGGGGCATTTTCTAGCCGTTTGACCTTATTATCTTTTTAGTGGTTATCCTTTTCGAGGTTAATTACGAAATTAGAACAAGAGAACCATATAAATATAAAGTTATGAGATCATAATGAGGTACAGGCACTAGGCACTACTATCGTCACCTAAGGTTATATCCATCAAAGGCTCCATTTGCATCCATCTAGCTTCATCACAAGGCACAAGGTTGGTTTTACATCACACTACATAGGAGGGAAGTTTATTCTATTCCATCCACCATTTTATTAAATTTCTACACATAGTTATTGCTCACTACTTTCATAAAGTGTGACTGGCACAAGAGCACCTAGGGCATGATTACACACACACATACATAGAACTACATCGGTTTTGAGATGTAGTACAATGCTCAATTAGTAATTCCACCATTGTGGCCATTGAGGACAGTCCAACCCCTTCATATGCATCTTTCTTTTTAGGGATTTGATGTTCATATTGGGGTTTTGCAGGTGATTCCTTATTGCAGGTATTGCAATAACATATGACTTCGATTTAATGAAGTTAGTACGAAAAAGAGAGAACACGGGAACATCCAGTAACACCTTAGAGGAGGGTTTCAAGATATTTCCACATACTAGGGCACCCATATCTTAGACTAGGGCTCCCACGGGTGCCCCGTACCTCTCCGGCACCCCAGGTTTAGCCATAGAGCTTGATTATGTGCTTTCTCGGGATTTTGTGTGATCGTTTCCTCCTCTTGTTTTCCTAGTTCACACTATGACACAATCCCATAACCTTTGTCAAATCAGCTAAGCTCTATCTAACCCTTCTTGCACTTTAGGATTTTACATTTCTACTTTCTTAGTTGCTTGGGTCACTTTCCTTATTTAGTTTAGACATTTATTTCATTGTTGTACTTCTTAGATTAACTCTTAAAATTCATATTTTAGTTAATTAGTTTGGATGGCTAAGGTGACTACATCTAAGTATGGTATTTTGGATATTCAAGTGTTATTGGTGAATGTGTACGATTAACTTCCTTATTATATTTATTGTTAATCTATGATGTTATATTTCCATTTATGAATATTATGATGGTTGTTATGATTACTATTTCACTAACCACATCTTGCAAGAAAACAAATGAGGGATGTGGTGGTTGTACACACTTCGGGTGAGTATTCAAACTTGTCTTGATGAAGTTCCAGTGCACCTAGCCTAGTTAGTAAATTGTTAACCACGGTGATACACAAAACGAAAGGGAAATCTAATTTAAATGGAAACAGTGTCTTATTACAAACACAAAAGAAGCTTAGTTATAGTATGGATTTAGACTACTCCCATTGAATTAATTGGGTAACATGGTGTCATCCATCACCTACAATTGACATGCACCCGATTCCAATATCTCGATTCTATAAAAGGCCCCAACTAATGCACTTTAATTTTTCTAGGATGGCATGTAAACTTGGAGTTATATAGGAGCACCATCTTTCCTACTAAAAAGACTTGTTCTTAATGTGTTTTTCATCTCAAACCTTCTCTCTTCGACTCCATCTTGTAATGGTGTTCCACTCATCTAGTTGCATCAACTCATCAAGATGCTCCTCTATTACTTTCTCACCATCCAATTTTCTGTTGCGCTTGCAATACACATGGAGGGTAATATGAACTCAACATGAAAATTTGTCTCGTGTCAAACACCAACTGAAATGGTGTGGCCATATTCAACCTCTTTTAAGTTGTTCTATACACCCATAACATTGCTTTGAAACCTTGTCATCATAATATTTCCTTCCAACATCATGTATATTTGTTAAAGTTTTTAATTCTTGACAAGTGATCAAGTCCCAAATTGCTCTTTCCAAGCTTCATTATAACTGAAAAATTAAATTCCTAGAAGAGAAGGATCCGATGTGCAGATGCACCCCTACTAAACTAGCTTATTGACCAATTAATTGTATGCCATATGATTAGTATAAAATATAGCTAGTGTGGACAACAAGTACTTCCTAAACTTATGAAGTGCATAAATCATTGACAAGGCCTCACACTCCGTAGTTGTATAGTTTTTATCAGCCGATGTCGACTTCACCTTCTGAAAACATATGGGATGGTGAACATTACCCTCACTGGATGCACTAAGACTATGCCAATTATTGTACCAGAAGCATCTACATATACCTAAAAAGGATTTTTCCAAAAATGGAAGCATAGGATAGGTGTGGTGTTTAACTTCTCCTTGAGGTCTCAAGATAATGTTGTTGTGCATCTCCATAGTAAAACTTCCCTTTTACTTTCAAAAATTCTTCAAGGTGCATAGAAATCTTGGCATGTCCTTTAATAAACTTCCTATAATAGCCAGTATGCACCAAGAACCTGCACACTTCTCTCTAGTTGGTAGGTTCCTCTAGACCCAAAATAACTACAACCTTAGTTGGGTCTACCAACAAGCCTTCTTTACAAATGATATGCCCAAGTAAAGTACCAAAAGGAGTTACAAAGATGAAAATTTTATTATTCAAAGAAATACTTAATTGCCTCCATCTTTCAAACATTAATCTCAAGAAATCACAATGATCTTTCACTAACCCATAAACAGTCCAATCATCTAATTATACCTACAAAAACTTGTGAATAAAATCTTGGAAAGCTTGAAAAACTATGTGTGAGAACACTTGTTGGCACATTCTTTAGTCTAAAGGGCATGACAGTGTATGCAAAATTCCCCTTTCATTTGTAAAGATGGTCTTCACCGATCTTCACGTGCAATCATCATTTGATGGTATCTAGAGAATCCATATATGAATGAATATATTTTGTGTCTTGTCACTCCTTCCAAAATATATTCATTGAATGGCGTAGGAAAAGGATCTATGACACATGATGCATTGAGAACCCTATAGTCCACACAGATTCTTATCTGGTCATCCTTCTTAATGTTAATCATCATGGGGCTTATCCATTTAGATTCCTCAATAGGCTCAATAATGTTTGACTTGAGCATCTTATCAATTTCCTCTTTCACTTTGACACGTAAATTGGGGTTCATCGGGTAAGGCCTCTTCTTAACTGGTCGCATACCCTCCTTAAGCTTGATTCTCATCTCTCCCAATGATGGATGTACACCTTTTACTTCATGATATCCTCTAGGAAATAGAACATCAAAATCCCGCAACAACTCAATAATCTTTGCAACTTCAGGTTCAGACCAATAATCACTAATTATCACCTCCTTTGGCACATCTTCAATCCCAATGTTCACTTTCTTAGTCTTCAAAGGCACATGGTATACATGTGCCTACTCATCTATAGAATCCATTACCTCTCACGCACCCTCTATGAGCTTTATATCTAAGTCCTCAACCTCCTCATCATCTATGAGGTAAACAAGTTTCCCCTTCTCTTTTTCCTTCCAAGCACGCCCCAATGGTGTTTCTTCTATTTCTACCAAGTCCTCACACACCTCGGTGTAAGATTCACCAAACAACTAGATCATGAGCTCCTCACCTTAGCGCTATCCCCAAATATGATGTTCCTCATAATTTGCAAGGCTTCATGAACTGGAAGATTTGTAGAAAAATAGCCAAATGTATGAACAATACCTTCTTGGTCGAGTCACACCAACTTGTTGTCTCCTACTTGAACTCAAAGATGCACATACTGGGCATGTGCGCATCTACACAAAGTAGATTAAAATTTTTTACCCATAGCGATGGTGGAAAGGCATCTTGTGCTTCCATCTAATTCCACTCACAACTATCAACATGTACCGAGGATGGGTTTTTCCATCATGATCTTGTACTTAAGGAAGGGAGATTATTCCTTGCAAACCTTGTCAAAAAGGTTATCCCGATCTTGTGCCACCCAATAAACTATCTATGTGCACAACCCACTAACAAGTTATTATCCCTCATAAGGTATATACCAACATGTTTCTTCTATCACCCTCATTACTCCATTGTTCTTCCATTACATGCAAGAACATCTCAAGATTATCCTCTCTGGTATACTTTGGAAAACCGACCTAACCCATCTTCCCGATTTTGTGTGGCCTAATAATCTTGGTAACTCTTCCTCATACCTCATAACCCACCATCTTGTAATTACCATAGGCCCAGTTATCACATGCCACACTAGTAGTATCATTGATTGAATGTGTGTTTTCCTAATGAAGCGTGACCTCATTAGATGGCTCTAGATTCTCGGGGTCACGCACCGTATACACATAGATTCAATTAAGTTCATCTTCACTAATATGCTCAATATACGCAACCTTTGTCTCATCTAAAGGAATTACAATGAGTTCATCCTTGTTTTTAAAGCTGATATACCTCTTATTGAAGCGTAAATCCATATTGTTATCATAGCACTAAGGACATCCAAGCAGGAGGAGGAAATTATCTACCTCGGCAAGCTCTAAGATGTCAAAATTAGCTATAAATTTAGCTCCCTGAATAGTGATGGAAGCATCCTTTAATACCCCAATAGGAATGGCTCTTGTCTTGTTATCCATATATAACACATTTGAGGATGATTGCAATGGTGGCCTTCCCATTTGGTTCCAAGCATCCAAGGTGAGAACATTAACTTCGCCCTATATCAATAAGAATATTACTCACTAATCAATGATTTATCATTGCATTAAGCATGATTTATTTGTCATATTCATGGTCTGTGGTGAAAAATTAGCATGCAAGATCTAGTGCACTCTTTCCACACTTGCGTGTGGTACCTTTTCTCGCAACCATTCTCCCAAAAATGGATGATGTTCTCTTACCTCAACATCTTACACACTTTCTTAAGGTCATCAATATTCTTCTGAGAGATTTCAGTTCCCCTTACATGTTCCCTCTCATGCGCTATCTCTTTCAAAAATTGTATCTCTCCCTGTAGCTCCCTGATGACACCCATAGTTTCTTGATACACCTCCTTCTATTGGGATGTGTCTAGACACTTTGCATTCCCAACTTCTTCCCTCTTGATGATAGGTCTCGCCCTTCCTTGTTTTGGCCTACGTGTAGTTAATAATATAGGTTAGATTTACTGGATCAACCATCTTCTTAGGTTCACACCACTCATGTTTAGAACATTCCACCTTAATCATTATTATACCCTTATCCTTCTTGTTTTTATTTCACATTTGTGCATATAAGTCTAGACAATCCTCCACCTTGTGCACCTTTCCACAATATGCACAAACCTGATTCTTTAGACACTCATACTAATAATGATCGGAAATCCACATGTATAGCATGTCCCTCACATAAACTTTCCATAGCCACCATGACCTCTACTTTTGAATCCACCTCTGAAACCTCCATTTTCAATGTTGCATGTTTCACTAGTCTATCCTTGCACTGCAAGATGCTTTCCACACCGGGTATGGTGCAACCCTATTTTACATGCTTCATGAATATGATCAATCAAATAGAAATCACTTGTGTCATGGGTGTGCACATCACATGTTTTATAGTACATGGAGACATTATTTTGTTTTGTGCACTGTAAAAAATGGACGATTATAAACATCATGATTCTTATAGTAAATCTCACAAGATGTCAACAACGTGCACACATTCCTACATGAGAAGCTATCCTTTTTATGTCCTGCACCTCACAATGATGCACCATAACCCACCGCGTGTCTCATGAGCTGAATTAGCATAAAACTTCTCCATATATGAGGCCATTGTTGTTATCAAGGCTTCAAGGAATGGACTTACCCGTATGTTTGTACTCCTATTTCTTCTACACATAGTACCACTTCCAGGCCTCATGTGGGTCAGTGAATGTCTTGTGTGAAAGCACTCTCCGGAATGGTTTTAATATCCCTCCAACAAACCACTACGTATGTTGGCTTTGATGAATATCATAGGAGATCTTAGACAATAAGGTCTTAAAATGTACATCATATTCTTAAACATTCTCATTATTCCATGCTTGATATCCTTAAGTGTGTTAATGTTCTCATGCTCAAACTTAATGATATGGAATTCAACTAAAAAGGTAGTGCACAATGCATCATAATCCACCGTAGTTATCGATGTGGATCATATTTCCTATACCAATTGTGTGTGCACCCTTGAAGTTTGGCCAAAATTGACTTACCTTTCGGTCAGGAGATATTATTCCCTTATCTCTCCATAATAACTCACACTTATGCACATGTTCAGCTACATCTTCCACACCTCTATACTCTAGCAAATGAAGAGACATCTCGAAAAAAAATTAAGGTGTCTATTGATGTGATTGTTGAGGTTGTTGTAATGGTTGTTGTGGCCCTTTTCCTAGAGTGGGGCCAAATCTTGAACCTGATCCTCCACTAGGATTACCTTCACGCAGGGCTAACCTAAGCCTCATAAGCCCTTGGGGGCATGTAGAAGAGTTGTTTTGTGTCCTGTTACCATGTTAAACTATATACCAATATTTTGTCCTATAGCTCCACCAATACTACTAATTCCATCGGTGGCATGCCACTTTGCTTTGTCTGAAAAAATGCCTACCAAATGGGTCCCAAAAAAACTCTGTCCAAACATGGGATCTTGTTTCATTTTTATGTGTGTGTCTTTAATCTACTACGCCACTTGAGTGATACCAATTCGTGTCTTCCTATATATCCTACCCAACATGGTGATACCTTATTATCTTCTGCTCACCTTCACTATGATGATCTTCTACAACCACTTCTAGATTCTAAGCACCTTTCGCAAGAGACAAGTGGCTAGGTTAGGTCAGATGCACACCCACGGTTCTCATTCTCTCCTCAGACTCACTCTCATTTGATTTCAAAGGGGTCTCTCTACTACACTTCCCCAATATTGGAAAGACATGATCCTACGGTCCCTCACCTTCTGTAGGGTTCTCATCACTATCACCAGTCATCATTCCCCTCAGTCTTAATGCCTCCACAACTTCCCTCTCTTGTGCATCATTATATATGAGCCATCTTTCTTCTATTTGAGCCAATGTCATCCTTCCCAAACCTACTTCCTACCCATACATGTGGTGAGTTTCTATCGTGTCATCAATAAGTTCTCCATCCCGAGCTCAATCATCAATATCTTGATAGCTAAAGGTGTTGCACACAAATATGATCCCCTTGGATCACATAAAAACCAAAACTATGCTTCCTCTCGGACAAGTATGTTGAAATCGCATGCTCCAAGGTATATTTGTATAGCACACCTTCCCTCCAATGATCTACAACTCTATGTTAGGATAAAATATTAATTATGCATTATATGATTTATTATTTATTTTATTTTATAATCATATTATATGGTTATATTATAAACCATAAAATAATTGTAAGTTGTTATATGGTTTTAAACCATACTTGTCTTTTTGTTTCACAGGGATAATTGTTACATTTATTATAACAATGTATATGCTTCCTAGATGTATTATTGGAAGCAGTTGTAAGTATGGTTTTACCTGTGCAACATATTTGTTTGTCTGCACATTGCTGTCCAATATGTATAAATATTGCAGCACTCCATTGTAATGGTTAATCAATTTCACATTAATAAAATATACAGGCTTCCGTCCCTGTTTGTGAAATTACATTTGGTACCAGAGCAAGAATCTGGACCTGTGAAGGAGTGGAAAGAGAATGCAGCAGAGATAGAGAAGATTGGAGAAGAGTATGCAGCAATAGAGAGCCATGTTCACCTCCCCGCTACCTCCCGGCCTCATCTATGCCTTCCCACATCCCCCAGTTCGTTCCAGGTGTTTGGAACACAAATTTTTTTTGCACTGGTGCACTCAACACCAGGAAAAATTTGTTGCAGGTATAGAAATTTAAACAAAGAAAAATATTCCCCAATAGGGGTTTTGTCTCTAAATTAAAAAAAAGCAATTAGTCTCTGCTAGTTTTAGCGGTGTCATTATATTTGGAGGTCTCGTGCATTTGTTCATCCAGGCCGAGCTTTTCAAATGCATTTGTTGTGATCGTTCCCTATATTGTTGAGCATTGGCGAGTTTATTCAATCAACATTTGCATAGAATTTGCATGCATGCAACAACAGAAATGGAAATACAATCAGAGGCGGCAATAACAGCAACCAACGTCCCCTGTAGACATCTTCACGTCCAAGATGAGTGGCCAAAGCTGCCTGGAAAAATTTGACAGTGGCTCAACCTGCACATAGTTTGCACATAGTTTGGAGACCCCTAGAGACCCATGCGTCCTCACGAGCTGCAAACAAAGGCCAACAATATAAAAGGCGCAACCACGGCCTGCACAAACCAAAACAAGAAAAAAACGATGAAGAAACTCAAAGGAATCCTCAAAAACAAAACAGAGGCAAACAAAATAATAACAAGGAGATAAAGCGGCTGTTTTTTCAAGGTAGAAGATCTGTTTTTGATGCAAAGTAAACCCTAAATCACCTAGACTACGTGGACTCCAACTCAGCTCTTCCAAATCACATTTTTAACAGGTCAGATCGTTTTTTTATTCATTAAATATCATTTGCTTCATTTGTTTACCAAGCGCTCATAAGAGCCAAGTTGGATAGTGAAAGCGGCTTGGGAATGAGAGGTGTGGGGTTCGAATCCTGCCCCAACACACAAAAATCCATTTTTTGAAATTTAGCGGTAGATTTGGCGAGAATTACCAAATTTAGTGGAAAATTTTGAATTTAGTTATAACTAACTAAATTTAGCGGAGGAATCCCTAATTTAGGGTAAAAAAAATTCTCCCATTCAGCCTGGTTTTTCATTTCAAACATTTTTTGCAAAAGGAGACCCATCTAAAAATTGCATTTTCAGCTGTTTTTTTGGCAATTTTTAGCATTTTGGGTAATATTGGGCTCAGGAGGCCACCAGAGCCTGCGAAACAAAATTTTTTACTGCCATTCAAATTTTTGAGTTTTTGAATGTAAATTGTATACTGTTGTATATTGTACTAATTTGTAGGTTTCCATAGTCAACTACAAACTTTGTAACTACTCAAAAACTGGCAGAATTGTAATCAAAAACAATAAAAATTGGTTCTGTAACACTCACGAGATCCTAGATCTCATTCGCAGTGTTCGGTATATACGGTGCCTCTAGGAAGCGCTTACGGGTAAAGCCGTCACGACTACTATTGCACTTAACACCTAATATAGCTGCAACAACGTCGTTTGGGCATCGTCCCTTTAAATCGACGGGGAGTAATAAGGTCACAGTGCACACACTATGAACCATCCCATCCGTCTGTGAACGATTACACGACATAAATCCAGACTGAGAAATTATCCAAGTATATAGCAAAGTTATGCACGCGTATGAGGATATTTCTTTGAGCCGGTGTCAATAATCACACAAACCCCATCAGTACTGTCTTGGTACCACGTATTGAATTCTTTCACGTACGTTAACGCCTCTTTCACGTACCGTCGGGTATATAGAAAGGGTGAGCTTCTTCCACATATCGACGGGTATATCGAAAGGGAACGTATATAGAAAGGTTCGGTATATCAAACTGACGGTATATAGATTAGGAGACCTAATACCTAGAGTGATAAGAGCCAAACCCTGTTAGTGATCTCTACAAAATGGGCACCAATGCCCCCAAATTTTTTCTTCCGGATTCACAATTGCTCAAAGGAAGTAACTATGCTGCATGGAAGACAAAAATAAAGACACAACTTGAGTTTGAAGAGATCTGGTCTGTTGTGAATGGTACTCTAACCAGATCAGCCACTGATACAACACAACAATGACAATTTGATAAAGCAAATCAGAAGGCCAAACTCATCATCTTGTTTGGAGTGTCTGATGATGTGCAACCCCACATTCGAGATGCCAAAATAGAAAAAGATGCATGGGATAAATTGAGTACAGTATATGAGGCCAAGAACAAGAATGTCATACTAAATTTGCAGAGTCAGTTACATACACTAAAATTCAAGCAGAATGAGAAAATTGAAGCTTTCTTAAGAAGAGTTACAGAATTAAGGGCTTCACTTCTAGCCCTGGAAGAACCAGTCCACGAGATGATGATCTTGTTCCCATTGTTCGAGAGCACTCCCTCTTCTTACCACATTTTTCACAACACTAAACGTGATGATATGATAGTTGGTTTTGAAAAGCTGGTAAACCTATTGCAACAAGAGGAAGCAATGCACAATAAGGATGATGAAGAGGAGCAGTAATTTCTTTCACATCAAAATGGAAAGGAAAAGGTAAAGGAAAACCTAATTCCTATCGAAGTCCCAACATCGAAATCGGTATCATAGGGACAATCAACAGAAGAAGTAATGTCCAATTTGCAAAAGAGGACATGACTTAAAAGATTGTTGGTATTACACTTATAAGAAAGGTTCATTAAGCAACTCTAGACCACAACAAAAACAATCTTACAAGGGACATTCTAACAACTATCATGGGTAGAAAAGGGGAACTGGAAAAGAAGACCCCACCAGCAAGGTAATATTGCTGAGCAACAAGAACAGTCAGACAATGAAGACTTCTTGTTCACTGCTCGATCAAGTGAACCATCCACGTCATCTAGTGATGTCTGGTATGTTGATTCGGGAGCCACTCGACACATGACCAGCCACAGAGATTGGTTTATTTCAATGAGGGACACACCATCGAAAAATCATGTTTCGTTGGGAGATGATTCTTCATATACAGTTTAGGGGATTGGGAACATTTCTCTACCCCTTGGTTCACGCAAATGCAGACTATCAGATGTCCTATATGTCCCTGGGTTGACAAAGAATCTTCTTTCAGTTAGTCAACTCCTAGATCACAACCTGAAAATTGACTTTGATAGTCAATCCGGCAAGAAAACTGTGTTTGATTCGAGATAAATCCAGAGGCTCGAAAATAATTGCAAAAGCCTCCAATGTGGGACGCATGTTTCAACTTGATTTCATTCACAAAGACGATCAAGCACTTATGGCTAAAAACTCCACCTCAGCCAGTTGTGGCATCGGAGATTTGGTCATGTAAGTTTCAAATATCTCAAAACACTTCACCGGTGTAATATGGTACATGGGCTACCATCTCTTCAGAAGGATACAGACAAGTGTCCTCATTACTTAGCAGGAAAACAACATAGAGTTTCATTCCAGAGGAGTACATTCTGAGCTCATGGTAAACTTGACCTGGTTCATACCAATCTTTGTGGTCCACTGCAGCCAAGTCATACTGGGTTCCAGTACTTCATGCTTTGTGTTGACGACTATTCACGGAAAATGTGGATTTTTTGTCTTCGCAAGAAAAGTGAAGCATTTGACACCTTCAAAAAGTTCAAAGTAGTAGTTGAAAAAGAAACTAGTCACCACATCGAACTCTCCACTCGGATCGAGGTGGGAATTCACCGATGATGAGTTCGAGACTTCCTACAAAGTCATGGGATTCATCGACAAATGCCTCCTCTGCACACACCGCAGAAAAATGGTGTTGTTGGGAGAAGAAATCGTACCATCATGGAAATGGTGTGATGCATGATCGGTGATTCCTGGACTTGCAAAAACATTTTGGGCAGAAGCAGCAAAGATAGCAGTGTATTTGTTGAACAGAGCGCCCACAACTGCTCTTGATGGAATAACACCACAAGAAGCATGGTCAAAAAGGAAACCATCCATTGCACACCTCAGAGTATTTGGGTGCAAAGCAAGCATGCACATACCCAAACAAAATAGAAATAAATTGGACATGAAGTCACAAAACTCATCTTCATTGGGTACAATGGAGAGACTCTTGGGTATAGATTGATGGATCCTAAGACCATAAAAGTCTACACCAGCAGAGATGTTGAGTTTTTTGAGAAGAAGGAAGCAGAGACTCCTCCTCCAGACTCACATGATGTATATTTTTCACCTGTTGTAAAAATTGAAGCTAATGTTCCCTCAGAAGATGAAAGTGATGATGGGGATGATGGTGTTGATCAGATAGAACCACGACCCATGGGAATAGTTTAGAGTATGCCTAAATGGTGTACAAGTACATTACGAGATGCAAGATTGGATGCTCCACCGATACATCCACCCCTGGACCATGGACTCGTAGTAAAGCAAGAGAAGAAGTTAACTTTTCTTTGATGAGTAGAGTTATTGAATCAGATGAGCCCTCTACAGTCCAGGAAGCCCTACAGTCAAAAGCTTGGAAAGATGCCATGGATTTTGAATATCAATCAGTGATGAAGAATAACACTTGGCAGCTTGTTGATCTTCCACCAGGGAAGAAACCCATTGGATGCAGATGGATATTCAAAACTAAGTACAAATCATATGGGACAGTGGACAAGTACAAAGCAAGACTTGTAGCAAAGGGGTACGCACAAAAAGAAGGCATTGACTATGAGGAGACATTTGCTCCCACATCTAAGATCAAAATGATCAGGATGATCTTTTCTCTAGCTGCTCAGTTTGGATGGAAAGTTCACCAAATGGACGTAAAAGTGCCTTCCTAAACGGAGATTTACAAGAAGAAGTCTACATGACTCAACCTGAGGGATATGTTGTACCTAGTCAAGAAACAAAGGTATGCAGACTCAAGAAATCTTTGTATGGCCTCAAACAGGCACCCCAGGCATGGTACATCAAGATTGATGAGCATCTCGTACAACATGGATTTGTTAGAAATCCATACGATCCCAATCTCTACCTCAAAAAGCAAGGGGGGGAGATGGTGATTTTTGTTGTCTATGTTGACGATCTAGTCATCACTAGTAGTTCAGTGAGGATGATCGATGCAACGAAGAAAGATCTTAATCGATCGTTCGACATGACCAATCTCGGGCTGATGCACTATTGTCTTGGATTAGAAGTGTGGCAGAAAGAGAATCATATTTTTGTTTCTCAGATGAAATATACCAAGACTACACTCGAGAAGTTTAGGATGATGGATTGCACACCAATTGCTACACCCATGGAGAATAGATTACAGTTATCTCGTTCAGATCCATCTCCTGAGGTAAGTGCCACTCTCTATCGGCACTGATTGGGAGTCTCATTTACCTGACCTACACTAGACCATATATCAGCTTTGTAGTAAGCTATCTATCTAGGTTCATGCAGGAACCCAAAGTTTTTCATTGGAAAGCAGAAAAGTGCATTTTGAGATATCTCAAAGGATCAGTGGATCTTGGTCTAGAATACAAGAAGAACGAAAACTTCTTCTTGTCTGGATATTCGATTTAGATCATGCAGGAAACATTGATGATAGAAAATCCACTTCAGGATTTGTGTTCTTTATGGGATCTAGACCAATATCATGGGGAAGTAAGAAACAACACTTTGTTTCTCACTCTTCCACAGAAGCCGAGTATCATTCTACAGGAGAAGCTATCTGTGAAGCGATTTGGCTACGTTGCATACTGGAAGGACTTGGAATACCACAGAGACAAACCGACCACCATGTATGTTGACAATGAAGGTGTTCTCAAACTTGTTCGCAATCTAGTTTTTCACGAGAGAACAAAGCACATTGAGGTTCAAGTTCATTTCATACGCGAACATGTGTTGAAGCACAACATCTAGCTTCAATTTTGTCCAACTGCTGAACAACGAGTAGATATTTTCACAAAGTCACTTGCACGTGACAAGTTTGAGTTGTTCAGAGAGTTCCTCTCCTCTTCTCTTCAGACAATGCACAATTAAGGGGGGGAATGTTAAGATAAAATAGTAATTATGCATTATATGATTTATTATTTATTTTATTTTATAATCATATTATATGGTTATATTATAAACCATAAAATAATTGTAAGTTGTTATATGGTTTTAAACCATAGTTGTCTTTTTGTTTCACAGGGATAATTGTTACATTTATTATAACAATGTATATGCTTCCCGAATGTATTATTGGAAGCGATTGTAAGTATGGTTTTACACATGCTGCAACATATTTGTTTGTCTGCATATTGTTGTCCAATATGTATAAATATTGCAGCACTCCATTGTAATGGTTAATCAATTTCACATTAATAAAATATACAAGCTTCCATCCATGTTTGTGAAATTACACTCTAGTCCATGGCTCATCCAAATCAAAGAGTGTTTGATAGTCCCTTTAACTATTTAAGTCCCTTTTATAATAGCAAGGTGACTTAATTTACATTATGTTTCTAAAGTCACTTTTAAGTGACTTAAAGGTATATCAAAAAGTGCAAACCCCAACGAAGAATTAGAAAATTCTAAAGTGAAGAGAAAGCTGGGGGAAGAGGAGAGAGAAAGAGAGAGAGAAGAAGAAGAGGATATGTCTCCCGATGAATTTCGTTGATCCTCATTGATGGAAAGCTCCAAATGCAGTGAAACTCTTAATCTTCGAACTCCTTGCATACTGTGAAACTCCTCCAAATTAGCTCCCGAATGCTCACCTAGTTGAATGAACTAAGGTGGATCTTGAATTCCCTATGAAAAATGGCTAGGATACACCCAAACAATGATGTCCCCTGAATGATTAGCCTTGTAAATCCCATTGTGCCAAAACTTCTCTTTGAGTGTAACTTACTATTTTTAGTAAGTGTGAAAAAAGTAACTCCCTCGATCCTTAGCTGAGTGTTGTGACCTTGATTCCCCTTTCTCCCTGTGTTCCTCACTTCTTTGGATCAAATTTCTATTTTTAGTAGGTGTTCGAGGGCCCACTTACTATTTTTAGTAAGTGCCAAAAATTTCTGTTTTGGTGAATTCTCAGCTATAGTGCACCTCTGATATCTTCATCTCCTTCGCAGGTTCTTTTGTTAATGACTTTCCCGAAATAGTAGTTCCTATGTAGTAGACTTGCTATTTTTAGAAAGTTGGCCTCTAGGAGTCGATTGATGTGGAATGAAGTTTTTTGATATGGGTTTTTTCCCAATATCATCCCTTTGAAATTTCAGGCCCGCCCGCTTAATAATCCAGGAGATTTTAAAGTTTTAATTTTCGACCTGGCAGTGCTTCTGGGTATAGCAGCCATTAATGGACCTCAAAATTACAGGTCTGGTTTTCTCCTTTGTTTGTGAAGAAAATTATATTTTTGATGTGGTTTTTTTCTTCGGTGCTTCACGTGCAATCTTACTTTGATCCGACAATTTGGTTTGACAGAAATCCCACTTCTTTCTTCATTGAGCCGAAAAGGACATTTCTTCATTGTGGATGCTATGTTGCACATGGGGGACTTTGAATGTGTCTTCTTGATGGCCTTGGATAGAGGAATGAGCAGAAAAAAATATCTTTTTTTGCATGCATCGGTTTGGGAGATTTCTTCAACTTCTCATTTCATGGCTATGGAGTTTTCTCCGTTTTCTCCTTCATCGTGCTCTGTGCTTCTCCTTCGTGTTTAATGAGGATTCCTTCTTAGACCTGAACATTTCGTGTGGGAATGTGTTTCAGTTCTTGGGCTTATCGGGTCCGAGTATTTTCAATGGCAGAGTGATGGAAGAATGTTGCAGAGGAAGTATGGAGGAATGAAGTGCACATATAACTGTTAGAAGTTAGAAGCGGGAAAAAGCAGCACTTGGAAGAATTTCAAAAAGATATGCACAGGTAGGGCTTGGGTTAATTTTTCCATGCTTGATGTCCCTAACCTCAAGGACATGAGGGACATCAATTTCCATAATGAGCAAGACGGTGACACGTGGCACTAGATCCAACGGCAGGGAATGAAGGAGGAAAAAGTTTATTTAAAGCACTGGGAGCTGAAAGGAGGTCACATGGGTGTCCAAATGACTCCCTATGGGGGCTGGAAAAATTTTCAAGGTTTTATGTCCACCACCTCAGGTGCATATGGGACATCAAATTCCACGGTGGTTAAGAGCATGACATGTGGTGCACGATCAACGACGGTAGGAAATGCACTCTCCAAATAAGCACTTGGGGCTGAATTGCGGTCGCGTGAGTGTCGAAAGACTCCCTATGGGGGATGGGTGAATTTTTCAAGTTCTGATGTCCCCCACCTCATGTGCATAAGGGACATCAGTTTCCACGGTGGTCTTGGAGCTGACACGTGGCTCCCGATCCAACAATAGGGAGTACATGCTCCAAATAAGCACCCGGGGCTAAACGTCAAGTCTCGGAGGTCATATGAGGGTCCCGAGAGGTCACATGGGGGCTGGACACATTTTCCAAGGTCTTATGTACCTAACCTTAGGGATGTCGGGGACGTGAAATCCCACCGAGCTCTGGTGTTTACACATGTCCTCTCGAAAAAATGACTAAGTCTGAACTACATTTGAGAGGGTAACTTAGAATGAAGATAACTTGAGATCCTGATGGAATTTATTGGTGAAATTTTTTATGATCTTGACTTGAAATGTAATTTTGAATCCAATTATGGTGGTTTTATGTCTTGATTCTACCATATGATCTCTTAAAAATTGGATTTTTGATCTGTACTCCACTTGTACTGAGAAAAACTACCTATCAATCATATGCGCCAAGGTGTTGTGAAAAATATTATTTCACCATAATGTAGGTATTAGAATTATATTTTTGAATATGTTTTGTTTTACTTCCAACTCCATTTGGAGCTCCTGGAATCTTCTTCTGAAGCCCAGCAACTATTTTAGGCACATGTGTGTTGCACAGGCTTGTGAACCCCATGTTTTAACTCGAGACTACTCCAAGTCTTGAAAAACTTCCCCAAACCTTCCAAATAATTTCCATGATGTTATAAGGTCCTCCATGTTGAATTTTTCCCTTATGTTCTACTTCAGGATTTGATCCATCTGGGAAGGCCAACGATGCCCTTCCTGTGACTCCCCAAAATTTGCTTTTTCAATGAAGTCCTAAAATCACCTAGGGGAATGAATGGAATTTCCTAAATCACATAGGGGGATGATATAAAATTGGTTGGGAGGTAATTTGGATTAACTGGATAGAGCTGGGGTTTCCTAGGAATGATAAAGCATGAAAAATTCAGCATAGGGGTATAGTTGTCATGCTTGGAAATTTCTAATTTCCATGTTGCACATTTTCACGACAACAACTGGCTCTAGCTTGGGGACATGACATGGAATGAGTGCAGCGAAGACATGACATTGGAATCCAGAGAATCTCAATATTACACCATATAGTTCATTGACCAATGCCTTATCTATTTGGCCTGCTGAGTCATGTACAACTTCTAGAAAGGAAGATTACACACACACACACACACACACACAACGAAGGAAAGGAAACACACGACACACAACAGAAGGGAAACACATGCATCGAAAGGGAAACAAACCTATCAATCACCTATGGTACAAGGTGGGGATAACCCACTTTCACTGAAGTAATTTTCATTTCTCAAAAGTTACCCCTGAAGAGGCAACACCGAATGATGATGTTCTGTGAAGCCGTTGACGGGTTCCAAAAAGTAGCCTCCTTTCCTTAATTGTTTATGAAAGCCAGGTGCTTTCAAATTTATCTATTTACTTGGTAGGATTGAGTCCATGTGAGCTTCTTGATGCTCAGGTCCTTGCTTGGAAATTCCACTGCCTTCGTGTTCTTTGAATTCGGTCTCATAGCGCCAGTTACCTTCCATGTTTATCCATATAGCTGATTCTCCATCGAGCATCTCATCGCTGCCCCAATGCTGATTTTTGTTCCAATTCCTTGAACCTTCTGAGTTACTTTCTTTCCCAGGTCTATGCTCATTGACATCTCTTCCATGAGAAACTTCAAACTTATCTATTTCCTTTACTCCACTGCGAGGTGCTTGAGTACTGACAGAGGGATTGGGCACGGCCTCATACTTTTCTTGTATGCCCATGGCACGAGTGAAGAGATCAAGAATCATCTCAGGGTCTTCCACAACTTCTACTATGTCCAATAGTTCTTGCACAGAGATCTCATCATCTTGGGAATCGCTGAACTCTAACGATCCTTCATCAAAAAGAGATTCATCTTCAAATGGGAATGAAAATATCTCCATTTTGTTATTGCATCCATCAATCATTAGCTCTGGAGTGGCATCATATTTTTCATATTTCTTTATCTCAATGTGGCCAACCTTCACACCAGTTAAGGCTTCCAAACCAGCTTCATGCTTGTCTTGCAAATTTGTGGCTTGTATCAAGATCTCGAGACTGAGCTCAGGATCTTCAGTTTCTTCTACAACTTCAAGCATTTCTTGTATAGACATTTCTTTCAAAAATTTGGGCTCATCACAAGCTGAGTTTTTCTCTCCATAGATGGCTTGACTGAGATCATCTTCATCCCCAAATGGGAATGAGAATAAATCATCATCTTGGAAAATTTTATAACTTGATTTATCTTCTTGAAAATCATCAAGAACCATCTCCTCTTCCTCATGGTCTGCATCATCTGGTGATTCGGGGTTGTCCTCTTGTAACTTGAATCTCCTCAATGCTTCTTCAAAATCCAAATCTCTTTGGAAAGGCATGTCTAGGCCTATCAAGATGGGGATATCCTCTTCTTCCTCGGTTTCCACAAAGTGATTCATCTACCTGCTACCTTGATACAAGATGTTAGCTTAGGGCTTCCGAAATTTTGTCTTGTGTACCTCATATTCTTCTCGAGAATTAATTTCTCCATGTCTCCCTTCACTGGTATGATTTCAAAAGACCAATTCATCTAAATTTTCCCTCCTAACTCTCAACAGAAATTTCTACTTAGCAACATTCCAAATGAGGCTAGGACGTCTACTACCAAAATCATCATTGAAACTTTCTTGTCTGGAAATCTGGCGAGAGCCACCTGTGCATCTTTAACCTTCCCTACAAGTGAGACCTTTTTTTATTCCAAAGAGTAACAAGAGCCACTAGGTGGAGTCATTGTAAGTTTAAGAGCCTTGGCGACCTTCAAAGGCATCATGTTGTCTGAGGCACCAGAATCTATTATGCAATTGTTCAGTACATATTCTCCAACAAGAAGGGAGACGTATAAAGGTTCAACTTTATTAGTCTTTGATGCACTCAGAGAAAGCATGTTCTATGAGGGAGGTGTAGGTGAGTTTGGTAGCATGACTTTGGAATGATGAGCTACATCATTGGGTGTTAGACTACCACTCTTGATATATCATATGAACCTCTCGAATTGTTCAAGATGAGTCTGTAAATATTTAGTTTTAGTAATCTGCACTTTGGATTTTTTTGCATATTCTATGAAGGCAAAGGGAGAAGATGTGGACAAGGGGGTGAAGGGACTACTTTTGGATTTAGGACAAGTTTGGAAGCAGTATATTTTTGGGAAATGGAGGGTATTTTGAAAGGCACACTAGGAGCTTTCAAGGAATTAGATTTTGTAGGAGCAGATTTAGATTTAGACTTGAAAGAGACATTAGAAGACTTACTTGGGATTGAGGGAGCCTTCTTACTTGCTACAGGTCAAGGCTCTAACAATGCAGAATTCATGGAAGATGGAAGTGGGGATCCTTGACTAATTATTTTATTTTGCGGAGTCGCCACAAGAGGATCATCAACCTTGTTTTCTTTTGTAGTAGTGGAGGGAGATGCTCTTTTCTCGGACTGAGAACGAGTGAATACTACACATGAGAAACTAGGTGCATCCTCTTCATCTTCTTCATCACATCCAAAATACTCATAGAATCTGATTTGTGTATTGTTCTCAAACTCGTCATTTTCTAAGAAATCACCACCTTCACTTTCTTGTTCAAGCTCTTCTTCATCTTCTTGAAATATGCAATTTATGTTCATGGGTGGGGCCTCCAAGGCGAGCCTTTGGGGTGCTCCCGCAATCTGAATTTATGTTGCTTCTTTGGGAAGAAACATGTTCAAATATTTCCCTCTTCAAATATGCTATCTCATTCGCCAACTTTTGCAACGATGGATTGGTTCTCTCATCTTTAGGACATTGGGCCTTGCCCTTTGATGGATTCTTTATCTTTCCAGAGAGGATGAGATCATCATCTAATTCAATGGCCCTCCTTTGTGCTTCTACAATGTTCCTTGGTTGAACTCTTCGTAGGAGAAATCCTACCTCTGGTGATTGAGCATTTATGAAGAATCTTTTGATATTGTTATGAGAGGGTGAATCTTCTTCGGTATCCTACGAAGCAACCATTCAAAATGAGCCATGAATTCTCTCATCGTTTCACTTTCTCCTTTCCTCATTTGATCCAACTGCACCAAGAGGTCTTGACAATCTTCAATTGATTTAAATCTTTCCTCAAAGGCAGCCTTGATGTCATCCCAACCAGTGATGGATCGGGAAGGTAGGAGGTAGAACCATTCAGCTACTTTTTCTTGGAGAGACTCTACAAACAATCTTATAGCAACATCTTCATGTTGGACACCAAGAATTCCACATGATGTCGTGAAAGCGGTAATGTGTTCTTTTGGATGTTACGCGTTGTCACCTTTGAACTTTGGAAAGTTCTTGTGGGAATCCATTGGTAGATCGTGAAGAGGGGGTTCAAGAGCAAGTGGGCTGTATTCCTTCCCCATGGAACAATGGGTTGAGGTATTTCTTCTTCATCCGCCATTGTTTCTTCTTATTCTACTTCAGCTCTTGCCTCTGCAAATTCTTCTTCAAATTCTTCTTCTTCCGTGAACTCGATGTTCAATGGTTGTTGAAAAATTACAAAATTTGAAGGATTTTGGATAGGATTATCAGGTGAACTTCTTGAAGAGCCAGATGAACAGGAGGCTTGAGAGAAGAAATATGGATTATCTCTAATTCGTTCTTGCAGATTTTACAAAGCTTCGAAATTGAAATCAATAACACCTCTTGACCTTCTCAACCTGGTGTATCTTCCTTCAGCCAACTTTTGGAAACTTTTGCAATCGAAATACTAAAGGACACTGTGGAATGTGAAAATTCACATGCGTAGAAATCAGTAGTGTATCTTTTGGAAATGGACTTTCATGAACTCTCTTTTATGATTTTTTCAATATTTCATTTTTTTGAATCTTTGGGACCTTACGGTCATATTTTGGGTGCAAATGCTACTAAATCTACCCCACAGTGGGCACCAAAACTATTGGCGAGAAAATTTGTCAAGTGGAAAAACTTGTGGATTTCTTGCCAATGCTCTAGGAATCTAATTCCCTCTACTTAACCGGTGCGGTATGTCGTATGTGCATACACGAGAAAGTGTGGATTTCGTGGCGATTTTTGACCGGGATCCAACAGGGCACTCCACCACCCTATGGAAAAGCTAGCAATCTCTTGCTAGGGAATTCTTCATCTGTAGAGTGGGAAAGGGGAGTGAGAAAAGAGGTAGGAGAACTAATGTTGCAGGTAGAAAATTAGATTCCTACACACACACTAGTTAGAAACTTCAACACATGCATTTATCAAAAGAAACAACTCTACGAATAGCAACAAGACCAAATAGAATTCACCGATCACCAAGTATCAAGAAACCCCTTAGTTAAAGAAAGCTAGAAACTCCTTATTCTTGTATTGATTGCTCAAATCAAAGTTGTACATAATGTGGGAATGGAAGAAATTTGAGAGGGAAAGAGAGTAGAAGAAAATGGCTATCTCCTTTGCTTTCTCTAGGTACAATGCACTCTTGAGTCTACAAGATCAATTGCCAACCCTTTGAAATGGGAATGGCTTTACAATTTATAGAATAGAACATGACTCTTCATCTTCCTCATGACCTTTCAAATACCTTAATATGACTTAAGATTGTTCATATTCCACTTTAACTATTTAAGTCCCTTTTATAATAACAAGGTGACTTAATTTACATTATGTTTCTAAAGTCACTTTTAAGTGACTTAAAAGTATATCAAAAAGTGCAAACCCCAATGAAGAATTAGAAAATTTGAAAGTGAGAGAAAGTTGGGGGAAGAGGAGAGAGAAAGAGAGAGAGAAGAAGAAGAGGATATGTCTCCGATGAAGTCCGTTGATCCTCGTTGATGGAAAGCTCCAAATGCAGTGAAACTCTAAATCTTTGAACTCCTTGCACACTATGAAACTCCTCCAAATTAGCTCTCGAATGCTCACCTAGTTGAATGAACTAAGGTGGATCTTGAATTCCCTGTGAAAAATGGCTAGGATGCTCCCGAACAATGATGTCCCCCTGAATGATTAGCCTTGTACATCCCATTGTGCCAAAACTTCTCTTTGAGTGTAACTTACTATTTTTAGTAAGTGTGAAAAAAGTAACTCCCTCGATCCTTAGCTAAGTGTTGTGACCTTGATTCCCCTTTCTCCCTACATTCCTCACTTCTTTGGATCAAATTTCTATTTTTAGCAGGTGTTCGAGGGCCCACTTACTATTTTTAGTAAGTGCCAAAAATTTTGTTCTAGTGACTTCTCAGTTATAGTGCACCTCTGATATCTTCATCTCCTTCGCAGGCTCTTCTGTTAATGACTTTCCTGAAATAGTAGTTCCTATGTAGTAGACCTGCTATTTTTAAAAAGTTGGCCTCTAGGAGTCGGATTGATGTGAAATGAAAATTTTTTTATATGGGTTTTTTCCCAATATCATCCCTCTAAAATTTTGGCCCACCCGCTTAATAATCCAGGAGATTTTAAAGTTTTAATTTTCAGACCTGGCGATGCTTCTAGGTACGGCAGCCATTAATGGACCTCAAAATTGTAGGTCTAGTTTTCTCCTCTGTTTGTGAAAAAAAAAAATTTGATATGGGTTTTTTCTTCGGTGCTTCACATGCAATCTTACTTCGATCCGTGCTTATCGTTTTGACGGGAAATCCCACTTCTTTCTTCGTTGAGCCGGAAAGGAGATTTCTTCATTGTGGATGCTCTGTTGCACATGGGGGGACTTTTAAGGTGTCTTCTTGATGGCCTTAGGTAAAGGAATGAGCAGAAAAAAATATCTTGTTGTTTCATGCATCGGTTTGGGAGATTTCTTCAACTTCTCATTTCATGGCTATGGAGTTTTCTCCGTTTTCTCCTTCTGTGCTCCATGCTTCTCCTTCTGTGTTTGATGAGGATTCCTTCTAAGACCTACACATCACTATGGGGAATGTGTTTCAGTTCTTGTGCTGATCAGGTTTGAGCATTTTCAATGGTGGAGTGATGGAAGAATGTTGCAGAGGAAATATGGAGGAATGAAGTACACATATAAGTGTTAGAAGTTAGAAGTGGGAAAAGCGGCACTAGGAAGAATTTCAAAAAGATATGCACAGGTAGGGCTTGGGTGAATTTTTCCATGTTTGATGTCCCTGACCTCAGGGACATGAGGGACATCAATTTCCACAATGATCAAGATGGCGACAAGTGGCACTAGATCCAATGGCAGGGAATGAAGGAGGAAAAAGCTGATTTAAAGCACTGGGAGCTGAAAGGAGGTCACATGGGTGTCCAAATGACTCCCTATGGGGGTTGGGAACATTTTTAAAGGTCTGATGTCCCCCACCTTAGGTGCATAAGGGACATCAAATTCCACGGTGGTATAGAGCATGACATATGGCGCCGTCTGACGGCGGGGGAATGGACCCTCCAAATAAGCACTTTGGGGTTGAAGCTGCGATCGCCCGAGTGTCCAGAAGACTCCCTATGGGGGATGGGTAAATTTTTCAAGGTTTTATGTCCCCCACCTCAGGTGCATAAGGGACATCAGTTTCCACGGTGGTCTTGGAGCTGACACGTGGCGCCCGATCCAACGGCAAGGAGTGCATGCTCCAAATAAGCACTGGGGATGAACTGTCAAGTCTAGGAGGTCATATGAGGGTCCCAGAGGTCACATGGGGGCTGGGTGCATTTTCCAAGTTCTTATGTACCTGACCTCAGGGAATTTGGGGACATGAAATCCCGCTAGGCTCCTGGTGTTTACACGTGTCCTCTCGAAAAATGACTAAGTCATGAACTGCCTTTGAGAGGGTAACTTAGAACGAAGATAACTTGAGCTCCCGGTGGAATTTTTTGGTGAAATTTTATATTATCCTAACTGGAAATGTAATTTTGAATCCAATTATGGTTGTTTTGTGTCTTATTCGGCCATATGATCTCTGAAAAATCATATTTTGATCTGGTACTCCACTTGTGCCTGAGAAAAACTACCTATCAATCATATGCACCAAGATGTTGTGAAAAATATTATTTTACCATCATGTAGGTATTGGAATACTATTTCTTAATATGTTTTTTTTACTTTCAACTCCATTCGGAGCTCCCGGAATCTTCTTCTGAAGCCCAGCAGATATTTTAGGCCTGTGTGCCGCCTAGGCTTGTGAACCTTGTTTTTAACTCAGACTACTCTAAGTCTTGAAAAACTTCCCCGAACCTTCCAGTATCATTTCCATGATGTTATAAGGTCCTCCAATCACCTCCATGTTGAATTTTTCCCTTATGTTCCACTTCAGGGATTCAATCCAGTCCTGGGAAGGCCAGCGACAGCCCTTCCCGTGACTCCCCAAAATTTGCATTTTCAATGAAGTCCATAAATCACCTAGGGAATGAATGGAATTTCCTAAATCACCTAGGGGGTGATATAACATTGGTTGGGAGGTAATTTGGGTGACCGGACAGACAAGCTGGGGTTGCTGGAGGAATGATAAAGCATGAAAATTTCAGCATAGGGGTATAGTTATCGTGCTTGAAATTTCCAATTTCTCTGTGCACATTTTCACGAAAACAAACACACAAGGCCAAAATTATAAATAAAGTTCAAGGTCGTATGGAAAGTCTTGACCATACCATACATTATTTCCCTATGGAAAAAACACCAAATTTATCTATATTTTTAGGGCATGGATACAAATCTTTGGCATAATCGCATATATAATTGGCATAGTTAAGATCATTTTGGGGTGTGAATATTTCACTCCTTCACTTCAATACTCAATTATAATTATAAAATACATGTGTTTTGGGGGCATGGGTCTCATATCCATTGATATTTTAGTATAATACATGCTCTTACTCAACAAAGATGGCACACAAGAATATTATAGGGGCACTCATTCTCTTTATACCTTATGTTTATATATCCATACATTGGGCCTAGATCCATCTCCAATGGTGTGGTCCACAAGGTTATTGAAAGTATCAAATTATCTAAGTTCTTTATGGGTATTATTTTATCCTCATTATTAAATGGGAAGATATTAGAGTTACTAAAGGATTTGATAAACAATATTATTCACTTACAAGGTGCATTAGTGCCTCTCTCTTCTTCTCTCTCTACCTCCCACTCGGTGTTGGGTTACATGCACCTAATACTCTAGTTTCTCCTTTGGCATAATTGGGGATGACCACCCCCAATCCTTCAAAAACTTAACCAAAAACAATCCAAATCTCTGATTGCAAACAAGGAATGAGAATTTCTTCCCTTCTCAAAACAAATAAGTACAATCTTTCCATGTGTTGCACTCGTTATTTCACTTTATGCAAGTTAAAATTTTATAGTTACTATTAACTTACAATTCAGTTTCTACTATAGATATTGAGTGCACTTTATGTTGCAGGTTTCATCATGGCACATGCCAACACAACACATCTAGACAAAAAAACTATGAGCAAAGAAAAAATGTGTCTACACACTCAGGTATCTTTTCATTTAAGCATGTAATTTTCATTTCATACTTAAAGGGGGCAAATGTAGACGCTCAATTTTGGAAATTTACCCTCCTAACATTGCTTATTTTAATTATGCTTCTTAGCTAAGACAAACATTGATATCTTATCCTTGCTCAGTCGCATTATTATGTCTTTCCTAACTTTCTCATTTTATACACCTATGTGTTGATAAAATCTAAATATTAATACATAAGAATAATGCTCAAACATGTCTTTCCAAGATGTAACTTTCATATGTTACTTAGCTCCTCTGTTCAAAATTGTACTATTTTGTTAGGTTGTATAATCTAGTCCTAGCTGACCTATACGGTCCTACACTGACACATTTTCCAACTCTTATTTCAATGCACTATTATTTATTGGGTCTTTTCATCTTCCTATGTTGGCCTTGTCGTAATAATTTACCTTTGGAACCTTATATAAGCAAGTTAACATCACCTTATTTACTAACTTAGCACACTATTGGCACAGTCATTATAAATACATGCAAAAGGAAGTCAAGGCTCCCTAAATCTTCCCAAAGCTATGTACATCCACTAAGGTAGCCACTATTATAGTTTTGAAGCACTCAACTAGGTCAAGGAGTCTAGCTTCCCTCAAATCCAATCAAACGAAGTTCCCATTTCCAATTTTTAGCAAGAGAAAAATTCTATCAAGCATGATCAAAGAGGTTTAAGTTGTCAACTAGCTACATTCATATATATGTTACATGTTAGGTGGAGAACTATGTGTGGTTTGAGGCCTCTTTAAAGTAGTGCTGACATAAGTAGTGCATGGATTGCACTTCAACCCAAACATTAACCTTATTACAGGGTCTTCTACCCATGGTTATGGTTTTGGAGTGATTTATTTGATTATAGATGATATCAATATTGTGTGACAACTAGGGTTTGACAGTGAAGTACATTTTTAGGCCACCAAATGACCCAAAAATTTATATAACCTTATTAAGAAGGCATCCAAGACCATATACAAGGGGTAGGAGTGGACTATACATCTTGACTACATTGTACAGTCTTAAACTAGTGCATCTTTAGGTCATAGTACCAGTAGTGAAGCTTTTTCAAGCTCTGTACTTATAAATTCTCCAGGTTTGTACACCCAAATCTCTTTAATACAACTCTATATAGTTAAGTTTCTCTTCCTTTTATATATTTGAGTTTGTATAGACTTACTGTAATAACCAATGTGTTATTCTAGTGTTTTACAGTTAATGTTGTACGTTAAATTATCATTATAACTCTTACTTTCCTAACCTTACATTCTTTTTTAGTTGTTGCATATTCCATAACAAAAAAATATATAAAACTTAAAAAATGATGTAAACAAATAAACTAAATGATGATATAGTGATGAAAAAATATCATAAAACGCAACAAGGTATAAATACTTAACTATACAGAGAGATACAAAAGTGATCTAGGTGTGCATGTTGGCTAAAATGAATTATCTAAATGTGAATATGCTTCATTTTTAAGACTATAACTGGAAACTACTCTTGTATAAATTTGTAAAAAGTTGGATAGGGTGTAGTGTGGTGTATTCGTGTTTTATATGGTTTTGAACACATAACGATGGAATTTTATAAAAAAATATCCCATCGCTAGTTTGAAAATGATTTTTTATCTATTATTAGGGCTCACTTATCTTCATCACCACTTATAATGACCTAAAAAATAAAACCTTAACTACTTGTACAAAACTTGATCAAATGGTTAGATAACAAAAGGAAAAATTTGTGTATGGGTGAGGTTGACTGACCCTAGCATTCAATTCTTATTGAATAAATCTAGGGACTACACTACATCCCCTTGAGTGGGAGCAATCCCCATGTATTTCTCTTAGTTTTAGTACAAATAATGTATTCAATCTAAGACAACCCCTATGTTTCTGCGTGTCTCTTGACAAAAGGAATAATGGGCATAGTTATAGGCAGAGTCAAGATGTAACGATGCATTAGTAACATGGTATGATTTGCTTTTAATGATAAAATTGACTCCCTTTTTCTATTAGGATCTTTGGAAATACTTGGAGTGACTTGCTCTTGTTAAGACATAGATCCAAGACTTTTCCATGCTTGGTAATGGTGGAAGCTAAACTCTTGAACCTAATGAGTGCTTCATACCTATATGGTGGTTGTTGTAAAGGATGTGCATATAGTTTAGGAATATTTAGGAGAACATTGAGTGCTTTAGTGTTGATATTTTGTAATTGGAGTGCTTGATAATGTCAGTGAGTTATGAAGTGCATTTGACTTACTTATATGAATTTGTATATGTTAGATGTTACATTAAGATTGAATAGGGAAGTAAAATGATGTACATAATATTTTTTATTTGAGAACAGAATCACTAGATGAGACGGTACATGATTTTACAAGTCAATCTAGATCATGGTATAATCTGATTATGTTTTGTATGGTCCCATACAAATATTTCTTGATAAAATAACTAGAGTCCTGGAATGATGTCTAGGGATAAATTACTACTTTGGATAATTAATATTTCATGAATAAATGACGGAGAAGTGTGTAAAGATTAACAATTTGTGCGATAGAGAAAATGATGTGCAAATGTATCTTATAATGTGAGAATTTGTGTAAACATAGGAATACAACTAATCATCATTACCAAAGGATAAACTACCAAATTTAAGTGTCCACATTCACCTCCTTATAGTGTGGAATTGAAAATTGCATAGTTAAATGAAAATTATACCCAAGTTTTCATACACTTTACCTTTTCTATATAGTTTTTGTCCTTGTGTTAGTTTTGGCATGTTCCATGTGGAAAATTACAACACAAAGTGTATTCAATTCCCATAGAAGAAATTGAATTGTAACTCAAATGTAAAAAGAATATGTAACTTTGAAATTTTGAATTTGTTCATAATAAAGTACAAAGATGCAAAATATGGATGGAGTACACATGATCACTTTATGGAGGGAGGAGCTCATGTTCTTGTTGTACTTGTGAATTCTAATTTGTGTGGATATTTTAAAGTATTAGGGGTGATTAGTCACCAATTTTTCCCAAAGGAGAAGCTGAAGTAGGAGAGAATTCGAGTGTGCATGACCCAACACCAAGAAGAGGTACCACAATAAAATTTTCCCAAATAACCCTGAAAATAGGGAATAGAAGTGTACAGAGTCTCTATAAACTCTAATCTCTTCCCACATAAATAGAGAGAATAATTAAGAAAAACCTAATTAGTATTTATCCATATCAACATCTTCTAACCCCACTAGACACACCATTGTAGATAGATTTAGGCTAATTTGTGTATAATAAAAATTTGAAATGGAGTTGATGGTCCATGCCCTCTCTATGTGTGGTAATAATTGAGTCTAATTATGTAAATGTTTAGTAGTTCAAAGGAAAATAAGGCCCATTCCCTCAAAATTTGTATCTACAATTGTATCGAATGACGTAGAGAAAAAGGAATGAAGTGTTCATGTCATTTGTATCCTACTCTAAACTATGTAATTTGTATTTGAATTTGTACCAAAAGTCTAAAAATATCTATAAGAATGTGATAATGCTGAAATTTTATATGAATTTTCCTTGGGACATGAATTTTCAGTAAGGGTCATAGCATAGTATATTTTCATTTCTTAATGAATAATTTTGTACCAATGTGAAGTTTGTCCCGATATGTACTTGTTCTATTTATAAGGACATGTACCATGTAAAAAACTTATATCTATTTTTTTAATATTTATATACCATTTGTATATGTATATTATACCTCGATTAATGCCCCCTCATTCAAGTCACATGAGATGTAACAAGAGAGAAAACATCTCAAAATAAATGGTGTACCCATGTCGATAAGTTTGATAATATATTGGATCACATAGAAGGATATCATGGCATCCTCTGTTAGGATCTTGTTCTTCTAAGAGGGTTACATATGGTAAATAACATGGTGCACAAAGAAATTAATAAACAATAATAGCAATATCAATTTTATGTTAGAAAATTAAATTACTAGGGCAAATAAGTATAAGTAGACTACTAATAGTATATAAAAGAGTTGTATCGAGGCATACAATTATAAACATGGGACATCGAAGTGTCACAAGACAATCACAATAAAGGCACATAGTCCACATAAGAAGAAGGAAGTGTATATAAATAATAAATTCCACGTGTAATAGAGGCATAAAGCCACAAACATGGGACACAAGTGTCACAAGATAAGCATAGGAGGCACATATGCCGCGTGCAAAAAAAGTAAGTACATAAGCAATATCGCATAGATAAGAGGCATATAAACATATACATTTGACATAAAAGTATCACAATACAAGAATTAGATGTACATACACCACATACAACCAAAAAACTGAATACTCAAGCAATTAATAAATAAGGCAATCTATAAATCATATAAGTGGTTTACACATCAAACAATAGACAAAAATTACATAGAACAAGATAAGTTAACACTTCACAAGATACATGTCTTATTCCTATTAGTCCAAAGGATAACATAAACATGATATAAATAATTGAGCATAATGAACAACTAATATTAATTGTAATGAAATAAAAGCACTTGTAGCGGTGTGGGAGGTACCCCCGAATGATCAAAGTTACTAGGAAGGGTCTAGACCAACACTTATCATGTATCGATTTGTATGTGTGTCTTGCATAAAAATCAACATACCTCATAAATGCATGTGTGTAAATAGTATTTATAAAAATGTGTTATCTATCAACCAATCATGAAAAAATATACGTAAAATAACAAGCTAGCCAATCAAGTCATATTTAAGTAGTGGTTTTAGATTTTTGTAAATATTTGATTGTTTTTATATTATGTGATTATTTGAATGTTTTTTATATTTTTAAATTAGCTATGTATAGCAAATATCAAGACCTTACTCAACATCAAGTAGATAATTTGTACTAGGATTGAATTTGAAGGGCTTTGGGTTGACCCTACTATTAAATTTTCAAAAACAAAGACTATTTAATTGCTTTGTTACATGAAGGTGATATAATGACATGATATATTCTTCATCGGTATAAGGTTACCTTTGTTCATCCATGATATATATCCATTGTGTCATACTAGGTTGGTAATCAAGGAAACCATTATGTCAAATAATAGTTGTAGTGTGAATCATATGGAAATTAATACTAAGATTATGTTCATCCACAATGTTACCTAGGCATCACAACCAAGAGTGACCCAAGCAAAGAGGAGTAATTTTAGGGTAAATTGCAACCCATATTTAAGTTGTGATTACATGTAATCCAAAAAAAGGAACCCGATATAACCTTGAAAGGTGTAAGATGGGGCAAGAAGTGGCATGATATTGGATGGATTGAGACCAAGGGTATGTAAGACCCTAAAGGTATAAATATTCTTGTTTGTGCCTAAATTAAATAGTACATGTTCCCAATATTTATTATGATTGTAAAGTATGCTAGAAAAAATTATCGAAGTGTGGGTGCTTAATTGACTATTCTATATCCAAGGAATGTAAGAGTTTTAACTATAGGGATACCTCAAGGAGGAAAGTGATGGCACCATCTACTTTTAAGGTATTTAATTTATAAATAATATCTTGACACCAATCATCATTATGTCCAGGACATGTGCTAATAGTTGTAATAGGGATTTTCAAGTCATCGGAAAGCTATTTAGCGAGAGCAATGACATGTGGGAAGAAAATAATAAAATTACAATCAAGTAAGATTTATAATATCTCTTGAGGCATGTCTTAATGTGTAAGACTAATAAAAATGTTTATAACAGGTATAAAATCAAGTGCATTGATAGTGTGTTGCATGATATTAGGGCTAGAAATATTAGGTGTCCTATGTGTAGCTATTATAAAATGTACCTCTAATGTTACATCATTTACAAAAATATAAAATTAATATAAAACACAATCATCACTAAAAATCAAATAATCCCACAAAAATAACTAGAAAATATTAAATAAGGTTGATTAAAGACATGTCATCCATTTAATTTCCCTCACCCACTTAGATTAAATCTTTTCATGACACTCCATGCACACATACCCTCAAGATATTTAATCACTCCACCTACCCATTTGCATCTCCGATGCACTTTCCACCCATATGCATCCCAATCTTCTATATACCCAAAATCTATAAAATAAGAATCGCCCTCTCCCTCCATTCTTCTTGAAAATTTACACATTTCTTGTTCTTTCTTACAAGTTTTGTTGAAGGAGAAGGAGTGATCCATAAGCCAAGTGGATATTCCACACTAGACTTCACCAACATAGACCTTGATATTCCCAAAATGGGAGAAAACTATGAATGTGAAAAATATTAAACATGTGTATATGAGAAGTATCTAAAGTTTCAAATACATGTGAACTTCATTTTTCTTAGAGAAACCCAAAATGGGAGAAAACTCTAGTGGGTGAGCCAAATGTACAAATTACTACCATTAATGGCCTCTCTCTCTCTCTCTCTCTCTCTCTCTCTCTCTCTCTCATGAGAATACAAATTCTATAACTCCTCTTACATTATTTCATGGTAACTAATACTTATAAATCCTGCAAAGATGCCCTAACCATGAGAATCTACCAAGAAACTATTTTGGAAAACGAATCATTTTCATATATTACTTGTCGGTGTTTTATATTGTTAAGTGACAGAACATCCACTTTGTGCAGAGACTAGTAGTTTCACAACCACCCCTATGCATACAAGAGGTTATAAAACCACTGTATTATTTGGGTTACTATATTGGTTGTTTAATCATCACTGATAGTTGCACAACCATCGTTCTAGCCTTATGATAGTTGTGCAACCAAAAAAATGTTTATTATCTTTTAGAGGGCATAACTTTTGTATATGAACTCAAAATCAAGTTCCATTTTTTTGAAAGTGTATATTTTTATAGAGTAATCCAAATATATTATCAAAACATATATTTTGTATTGTTATTTTACAAGTGCTTACCATGAAAATTACATGAATTGGGCATATATCATATTGAATTTTGGATCACACCTCCCTAATTCAAAGTTGTAAGTCCCTAAGAAACTCACGAACTCATTAAATGACAAAATTTCCACCCCATATCTATACCCTCTCTTAGAGGTGCATCTTGTGAATTCCAACTTTCACCTCTTTCTCCATATTACATTACCAATTTCCTTCATCAAATAAGGTTGAAGACTATGACTAGATAGAAAACACCCATGTATAAAATTATGCCCCTTGTTAATAGATATGGTATGTAATAGTTTACACTAATAAATCCCCTAGATTTCAAAAGGATTAAATACATCTTTCCTCTAACATTCAAAACTTTTTACCTTGAGCTAAACTTATCAAGAAGATATGATATTTCCTCTTCATATGAATGGATAATATAGTTCTTCCCATCCTTGATTTGAATGATACTAATTTTCCCTCCACATGAAGATAGGATCATGTTCAAACATGTAGGGGATGCCTATGCTACAAACATCCATAGGTACTACATCCATAACAATATTGTCAATGAAATGCTCTTTTATAGAAAACATGACATTACATAGCTCGAAAACCTTAATCTATACTATTCATTTCACCCAATTAATATATAAGGATTAGGATGATTTTCCACTTCCAACCCAATTCTATCTACCAGATCTCTACTAATTAAATTTTCTTGAGAACATGAATCAAAAAGAGCATTTACCTTTATCTTCTTAATTTGAACTTTAATATGGAAAAGCTTAGAAAGATCACCTTTTTATTAAGAAACCTTATCACTTTGGAAGTTCCCAAACATACCTTCCCTTGAAGATAAGTGAAGCACTTTCTCTCTTATTCATCATGGTTGCACCAATCCTCCATTTCTATAATTGAGTAAATAACTTTCTTCTTCATCTTGTACCTAAAAGGATATAATTCTGGATGCAACTCCTAACAAGTCTCCTTTGTATGACCATTCACATCACTAAGCATTTACACATTTTTTACTACAAATAGAATTAACATTCAAGTCACCTTCCTTCTCATTATCTAAAGAGGTAAATGAACCATTTTCCTCATCCATCTCAAGGTAATGAGCTTGAGAATAAGCCTCCTCCTCAAGTGACTATGTAGACCTCCAACATACTTTGTTGAGATGTCATGATATAGGGTGTCTTGGCCCCTTTATAAAACCATCTTCCGAACATGACATTATAGTCATGCACACTTTTCCTTATTCTTTACTAAGTTATTTCCAAATATTAGATCTTTCCTCTTCATAGAAAAATAGGATAGCATTGTTTCTTCATAAAAAAATTAAATTCCTCCCACTTACTAAGGGTGATAGCCTCTTTATAACCAAAGAATGGACATATCTCTCAAACCAATATAACGTTTGTTTAGATAACTTTAACCTTGTAAATTATATGTTTTGGTATTCAATAATTTAATGTAAATCAAAATATACCTCAAGTTGAGCTAACCATTGCTCTAACCTCCCTTATTCACCTCTTAGTCATATGGCTGAATTTCAATCTTTTCCTTAGCCTTGAATGGGGGTGGAGATTTGTTGGAATGGGGTTATTCTTAAATCCTCTCACATTTGGGATTTTCCTCCTCATATTCTTCTAGTGCCTCCATTGAAACACCAAGCTTCTCCAAGAGAGTCTCCATGATGTCCCGCATGACCCATCAAACTTCCTCAATGGAATATAAATGCTTGCAACATCCTCCTCTAATTTCTGGATTCATTCTTTAGTTGTGTGGGTCTCCTCATATTCAAATCATGTCATGATTTTCACTTCTTTCTTCCACTTCTTGATGGATATATCTTCTTTC
Organism: Taxus wallichiana var. yunnanensis; assembly: GCA_018340775.1. Taxonomy (NCBI): domain Eukaryota; kingdom Viridiplantae; phylum Streptophyta; class Pinopsida; order Cupressales; family Taxaceae; genus Taxus; species Taxus wallichiana. The sequence goes on from CM031234.1 coordinate 833,797,734, forward strand.
AAGGGAACCAAGTCACCATTCCCATAAGAACTTTCTTCTTGGGCATACAACTGCCGCAACACAAGTAACCAAACCACAATGGAAAAAAACTAATACAAATTTGTAGAAAGTGTTAGAAAACTTTTTACTGCAAAATGAAAACCAATTCTAATACCAATTAGATTTGTAAGTGAGGAATATATTCCACACTAGACTCCACCAACACATACCTTATGATTCTTAGCTTACAAAGAGATTACAAAATAATCATTTATATATTAAATAGAGTTATGAAGAGATGTAAATGAATGTTCAAAATATTAAACACGTGCATATGATAAGTATAGAAAGTTACAAACACATGTGAACACAATTTTTTTCTTGGAGAAACCCAAAATGAGAGAAAAATCTAGTGTGTGAGGCAATTGCACTCCCCATTAACTATGTAATTCATTCAAATGTACAATTTACTGCCATTAATGGACTTTATGGAGATGAAATTTTAGTATCTCTCTCTCTCTCCAAATATTGCACAAAACATGTTTAACACCTTCCAACACTCCTCTAACAACAAAACCCTCAAGAACAACCTCTCACTGCTAGGAAATTGTTGTGTAACTATAGAGACTTTAAATTAATTATAACAACAATGGGAATCCAAATTCCATAACTCCTCTTACATTATTTCATGATAACTAACACCTAACAGTCCTACAAAGATGTCCCTACCATGAGAAACTATCAAGAAACCATTTTGGAAGATGAATCATTTTCATATTTTACTTACCATTTTTTTACATTATCGCATGACAAAACCGCCACTTTAAGCAAACTGAAATTACATAACTACCACCCTATGCATACTAGTGGTTGTAAAAATACTATGGTAATTATGTAACTACCACCATGTCTTTAGGGGTGGTTGTGTAGCCGAAAAATGTCTGATATTTTCCAAAGGCCATAACTTTTGTATACAAAATCAAAAACGGGTGTCGTGTTTTTGAAAGTGTATTTTTTAGAGAGGAATTTAAATATGTCATCAAACCATATAGGTTTTTATCTCAAGGACTAGGGAAAAGTGTGTTTAAGGCTCGGTTGTTGACTTGTTGTTGATCGTTGTAGTGTTTTTATTTGTTGTTTTCTTTTTTGGTCGGGCTCTATTTGAGTCAATCTCTTTTTGACTCGGGCCGTTTTTTGTCAGGTTTTTATAGATACTTTTTATTTTACTGGATCTTTATTGTAATATCTCTTTTGTAATGGGCCCTTGGAGCCTTTTTTCCAAATATTATCTATAAAAAAATTGTTAATTTATAAGAAACGTATTTTATAAATTATTACATTGCAAATTATATGAATTAGGCATATATCAAATCCAATTCAGATCACAACTCCACAATTTGAGGCTTTTAAGTCCCTAAAAGCTTCAGGAACTAATTAAGTGAGGAATTTTCCTCCCCACATCTCTACCCTCTCTTAGAGGTGTATCTTGTGAATTCCAATGTTCACCTCTTTACTCCATCTTACATGGCCAATTTCCTTCCATAAAAGAAGGTAAAAGACTGCATCAAGATATACAACAACCATGTAGAAACTTCTACCCCTTGTTAGTAGATATGTCATGCAATGGTTTACACCAATAAATCCCCTAGCTTTCAAAAGGAGAAAAGAAATTTCCACTAGTATTCAACAACTTTTTATCTTGAGTTAAACTTACCAAGGATATATGAGATTTCCCTTCATATGAATGGATAATGTAGCTCTTCCATCCTTGACCAAATAATACTTATTTTCCCTCTACATTAAGATTACATCATGATCATACATGTAGGGGTTTTCAAATACTATGCCATAAATAGTCATGTATACTACATTTACAACAACATTGTCATATGAAATTTTCATTTATAGAAAACTTGATAGTACCTTGAAACCTTGATCTCTAATCCTTGTTTCACCCAACCTAATGTATAAGGATTAGGATGAATTTCCACTTCCAACCCAAGTCCTACCATCTCTCTACTTATTAAATTTTCTTGATAACATGAATCAAAAAGATCATCTACCTTTGTCTTCTTAGTCTAAACTTTAGTATGGAAAAGCTTAGAAAGGTCACCTTTTCATTGGAACTACCCAAACATACCTTCCCTTGAAGAGAAGTGAATAAATTTCTCTCTTCTCCATCTTGGTTGTACCCATCCTCTTTTTCTAGAACCAAGGCCATAACTTTCTTCTTCCTCTTGTTTCTAAAATGATGTGATTCTAGATGCAACTTCCAACAAGTCTCCTTTGTATGACCATTCACATCACAATGCCCACAATACTTTTACACATTATTTGTTAGAAATAGAAGTAGCATTCAACTCACCTTCCTTATCATCATCTAAAGAGGTAAATGAACCCTTATCTTCATCCATCTCAAGGTAATGAGCTTGATAAAATTCCTCATCAAGATCATTTCTCTTAAAAAGCAACACAGGCCTCCTCAAGTGACTATGCAGCCCTCTAACATACTTCATCAAGATGTCACAATCAAGGGTGTCTTGACCCATTTGTACAACCATATTCTAGAACACGTCAGTATGGTCATGTGTAGTTTTTCCTTATTCTTGACTAAGATATTTCTAAAAAATATATCTTTCCTCCTTGTAACAAAAAGGGTAAATTTGTTTCTTAATAAAAACTTGAAATTCATACCACATACTAAGGCATGGTAGCCTCATCATAATAAAATAATGAACATAACTCTCAAACCAATATAATGCATGTTTAGATAACTTCAACTTGAAAATGATATTTTTGACATTTATTAACTTGGTGTAAACCAAAGTATACATCAAGTTGAGCTAGCCAATTGTCTAGTCTTTCTGCATTCACCTCTATTGTTAAATTTAAATCTTTTCCTTAGACTTGAATAAAGGTGGATCTTGGTTGGAATGGGGTGGTTCTTGTATCCTCTCACATTTAGGAGTATCCTCCTCATTTTATTCTAATGCCTCCATAAAAACATAAATATTCTCCATGATGGAACCCAACCTATCTAGCTTATTCAATAAAAGAGAAATAAATACTTGCAACATACTCCTCTAATTTTCGAAACCACTCTTCAGTTGTATGGGTCTCCTCATAATCATAGTTTGCAATGCTTCTCAATTTTTTATTCCACTTCTTATTGGATATATCTTCTTGCAAGGGAACCAAGACACCCTTCTCACGAGAACTTGTTTATTGGGCATAAAACTGCAACACAAGTCACCAACCCATAATGGAACAAAAACTAACACAAATTTATGGAAAGTGTTAGAAAAAAATTTACTACAAAAAGGAAAACCAACTCTAATACCAATCATATCTGTAAGTGAGGTGGATATTCCACACTATACTTCACCAACACAAACCTTATGATTCCTAGATTACAAAGAGATTACAAAATAATAATTTATATATTAAACATGAGCTATGAAGAGATGTAAATTAATTTTCACAATAGTAATTACACACATTTGAGAAGTATGGAAAGCTACAAACACATGTGAACACAAATTTTATCTTGGAGAAACCCAAAATGGGAGGAAAATCTAGTGGGTGAGGCAACTACACTCCCATTAACTATGTAATTCACTCAAATGTACAAGTTACTTCCATTAATGGCCTTGAAAGAGATGAAATTTTACTCTCTTTTTCTCTCTAAATCTTAAAAAAACATTCTTAATACCTTCCAAAAATTCTCTAACAACAGAACCCTCAAGAAAAACCTCTCATTATTTGGAAATCACTATGTTACCTTGGCCAAAGACTCCAATTCGCTTAGAACATAAATGGGAATCCAAATTCTATAACTCCTCTACATTATTTCATGATAATTGAAACTTAATATTTATACAAAGATGTCCCTACCATGAGAATCTACCAAGAAACAATTTTGGAAGACAAATCATTCTCATTTGTTACTTACCAATGTTTTACATTGTCACGTGACAAAACCGCCCCCTATGTATATTGGTGATTGAAAAACTACCATTGACAGATTGCACAACCACCACTTTGTCTTTAGGGGTAGTTGTGTAACCAATAAATATTCATTATCTTTCTAGAGGCCATAAATTTTACATACACTCTCAAAATTGGGTGTCATTTTTAATTGTGAATTTTTCAGAGAAGAATCCAAATATGTCATCACAACATATAGGTTATATTGTGATTTTACAAAAAAATGTATTTTTACAACTGCTTACAATGCAAATTACATGAATTGGGCATATATTGAATCAATTTTTTTATAAAGGAGGATCATATTGGACTACCAAAGCTTGTGACATAACCAGATTTAAAATTTTAATGCAGTCGAGTCACAACTCGCAATCGGCTCACAAGTTCTCTATGATTGTAAATGTGAATGATTTTTACTAGAAACAACATCTAATTAATCAAAACACCATCAACAATCAATAATCTACCACCAATAAACCATGCACCACAACTTAGTCCCCTTGAGCCCTAAAATAGCTATATCATTTCATTTCAACATTTATTATATCATTGCATGTCTTACATGTTCTTTTATCAACCTTAAAAGTATATGGATTTTATCGATGTAGGTCCCTAGCCACAAAAATAAACTAACATTTTCCCTAGTGTTGTGATTGCAAATTCATATTTAGATAGTTAACTTTGACACACTTTATTCATGAAAATAACCTCATGATGTCTATCACATATCCAATGGAGAAAATAAGCCCATTTTATTTAGAAACATGATTTGAGTTGATTTCTATGATATCTCTAACACTCTGCAGGGGTGGCTCATATCAAGGCATACATTTTGGCAACCATAGTGGGACAAAATTTGGTTGTGGGTTAAGCCTCTATTTATAAATCTAACATCATTTTTTATTAGTGTTTTACCTATTTTTATATTTCAGATTTTCCAACATTTACTTATTTTAGATCTAACATTTTCCCTTACAGATTTTTCACGAATATTTAAAAAATGAAAAGATTAATTGCAAAATAGTCATGTGTGTGACTGTTGTGTGATTTTTTTGTCATAAAAAACACTTGAAAGTTTTATTTCATTATGTTTATATATTTCTCTCATATTTATTTTTCTATCATTTACCTACCTAAGATTATCATACATGCTCTTCCCTCATGTTGCAAGGTGATATTGGGAATTAGAAAAAAATTGGTCCTTTAGGGAATACTCTAAATTCATCACTAAAATTCCATATATTAGAGTATGTGTTTCGATGGAATTAAAATATTCCTTAGGCAACTATCACTTTTTGGTTAAGAACAAGTTTAGTTTTCATTGGGTCCGGTAAAGTGAGGTGGTGGTGCCACCAATACCCATGCCTTAGATAGCACTCTAATGTCATAGAATTGATCCTCGCGTACCATAAGTTATATTGAGGATGTGTTATATAATCCCATTTTAGAATCCTACAATGGTCGTGTTTTGCTTCATATTACGAGAGAATATAATATTCCCAAGATATTCACCTCATACCTTTGAGGTATATTAATGGGTTGTAAAGTGATGCACACACCCTCTTTGTTAAAATTAAGGTTATGATTTTATTCTTTTTTTGTTAATAATTTGTCTAAAACTCCAAAAAATCTCAAAATCTGAAGAATCAAAAAAAAATTGTCCTAGCCTCAATTATATGCGGGATGAGTTACATTTTCTGGATGACTCCTTAGTTTTTAACTCTACATATTTCAATTATCCTATAGTCACTCACTATTTTGATTATCTTGTGACTCTCTATGACCCATTTTCATTCTTATTAGCCTCTAATTAATCATTTTGTCCTTGAACCCCTCTTTGTAGTCTTTGTTCAATCCATTATATTGCTAGAAAATTCATGGCTACGACTGTCCTAATATTTCCCTGCATCATTTACACTCTTTATTATCCATTTATGTTTGCATTCTCATTTACTTTCATTCATTTCTTGGACCCTCTCTCAATGTTTCTGTTCTCACCATAATTTTGACATGTATACGCTCTATCCCTTGTACTATATACTCCACCCCTTTACACTTTTTTATCAAACCTTGTGTGCTTTGTGTCCCTTGTGCTCTTTGGCCTATCCATACATGTGATCTACCCCTTACATTTTCTAGTCCTCATTTTTATGTACTTTATCCCTTGTAATCTCATGTCCACTCATACACATGGTCCACCCCTTGCACTTTGTAGTTTTTCCCTACAAGTTATGTGCTCCTTATGCTCTTTGGTCTACCCCTAGTGCATTCCACCCCTAAGCACTCTCCAATTTTCCATTATGCATGCTCCACCCACTTCACTCTTTGGTCTTCTCCATACACACTCTACTCAAGTGCGCTCTTTTATTCAACCTATGTGTGCTCCACCCTTTGTGCTAACTATTCCACCCCTACACATGTTTTTCCCTCGCACGCTCTAGTCTTCCCCTTCCACTTTCCGGTCTAGCTCAAGCAAATTATTTTCCTTGCACTCTCTAGTCTTCCCTATGTTTTTTTTTCCCTTACACTTTTTGTATACTCCCACGCACACTTTTCCTCTTAGTTATATCTTTTCACCTTTCCCCTTCCCGATCTACTTGGCACCTATGATTTTTTCCCTTCCACAATCTTTGGCCTTAGTCCAGTCAGTCACACCTACAACTAATCCTTTGGCCCCTTCTATCACCTTCACCCTTATGTGAGATTGAGCCTTGGAGACCCTTCTTCACAATTGTTAACTCACCCCTTTGAGTACTTTAGCCTTATGAATACTCTCATCCACTCGTGTTTATTCCTTGGCACTCGGACCTTTGGCCCCTCCCATTACATTTAGCTTCATACTAATCACACTCGTGATAAGGTCTTAGCCCCTCCAATCCACCCCAAGCCACCATTCTTAAATTCCTTTTCCATGTCATAGCCAAAATCACGACCCATCTTCTCCTCTTGATAAGTATTTCCACTTCATTTTCTCTGTCAATACCAATTTTTCCATCTCTTACATCACATAACTCATTGAGCATTGATCCCTTTCATAACACTATTGATTGGTTTCACCCTTAACACGTTGCCCTCAAACTCATTTTTTGTTTTGATTCATCAAAAATTCAAACAAACTCGTTTGTTTTCATCTCACTACCCACCATTATATTTAATCATTATTACTACCTACAAAGTCACTATAACAACACCTCTACTACCCTATCATTTAACTTATGAAAATTCACCACACTCATGTCCTCACCAAAATCCAACACTTCCATCAATCCATGATGGTATATGAATCACCATAATCCTTTTCAAATTCACTCCTCATAAATTCATTCTATATTGCACTTACAACTCGACATTCCCACTTCACTACCTAATACTAGCACTAAATTTTTATGACTTCCATTATCTCTATCGCATCTACAACTACCCTGCACACTACCACACATAGTGCACTTTCAAACCATTTATTGATCTCGTGTATCTCACATAAAGCCACTCAACTAAGCTTAGTTGCTCTAGTGACTATCATGCATCCCTCCAACTATTATAGGTCACTCTTGCAACTTTCATTTAAACCTTTCAACCAACCGACTACCATTTGATTATATATCACTATGGTGTTTTTTTACCAACCACAAGAGTGACTCAAATCTATTTACACCTAATTAATTTTTATGTAATATAAATACATAACAATAAGAAGGATGTAAGGGTTTGTAATAAGTAGACTATTGTGATCTATTTAACTTCAAACATCAATCATACATAATTAGAATAATTCATTCAAACATGAAATGATTGCGACAATTGATAAATGATAAGTGAAAAAAATTATACATGAGAGGAGAGATAAATTTAGTTCTTTGGGATGATTCATGAATTATCTAAATGTGTAGGAAATGAAATTAGAGGATCTAGAACTGTAAATTCTACACAAGAGGTTTTAGAACTGAAAATTGAGAAAGGGTAGGATTGTATAACTATGGTATGGTCCAAACTAGAAGTGTACTATCTTGACTTGGAGATGTATAGTTTTAAACCCTTTTATAGTCTAGATCTATAACTTTTTGTGTGCTTCATTGTCTAAAAATAATTTTTATTTCTATGATTCTCTTACTCGCATAGTTAAGATGGCATGTAATAACATGCAACAAAGTAGAAACCCTAATAACCTGTAAACCCCGTCATTAGAGAATTATCAAAAAAATGGAGAAAAAATGTGTGTGTTTGAGGCCATAATAACCTTCACGATCATACTCCTAACTATTGAACCAATCCATGTGTTACACTACATGCCCTCATTACGGGATCAATACTCGTGTAGATCTCTTAAGTACTTATGCAAATGTGTAAAGCTAACTAACCCCTATAGGTGCTCTCATGTCCTGTAAACACCAAGACAAAGGGGGGATAACTATGTATTTTAGAATATACCCAGGGTGGTGGTAGTGATCTTTGGTGTGCCTTAGCTATGTGACCTAACCTTTGTTGATTAAAACCCTTGTTCATGCTTGGAGTGAGTTTTTTCTTACTAAGACATAGATCTATAGTCTTTTGATGTTTGGAAATGGATGAATTTATAGACTCCTTGACCTACTTCAATGCTTCAGACTTGTATTATTGACTACATTAGATGGTGTGTAGCTGATTTAGGAAGATTTAGTAACTCTTTGAGTGCTTTTGGAGTGATGTTTGTAATAATAGCTTGTAAGGATGCCAAGAGAGTTATAAAATGATAGTGAATTGCTTATATATCCTTCTCGTATGTGAGATATTATAATAATGTTGACCCTAAGAAGATAAAATGACCCAAATAATAATTTGAAATTGAAATTAGAGGTAGTGATTGTGAAGGGGCAGGAGTGTATAGGTCGGGCAAGACCGCACTCCATACATCCTAACACTTTTGTACATTTTTCAAAATAGAGAGAGAAAGAACAAAACTAAAATTTATGTCATGAGTATCATATGTTCTATGTTTCTTTGATTAAATAATATTCTTAGAATTAACAACAAAGTAAAGTGTAAATATAGGTAAGTTACTGAGAATAGATATAGAGATGAGAAGATTAGATTCTAAATGTGAGCATTTATCTTATTAAGGATACATGGTCTTAAACTTGGCATTGCACAAGGACAAGTTACTAAATTTTAGTTTCTAAATTCACCCCCTTTAAGTGTGTAATTGAAAATTGCATTCTTAAAGGAAAAAAACTTGAGTGTACTCGCACACTTTTCCTTCACTCAAAGGGACTATGTGTTGGTGTTAGCACACTCCATGATGAAACATGCAACATAGAGTGTAGTTGGTTTCTATGATAGAAAATGAACTTTAATTAAAATGTAGATTAATCTTGTAACTTTGAACATTACAAAAAGTATGCAAAGGAGATACAAAACACGAAAGGAATATACCCATTTATTTTGTGGAAGGAGAATATCCCAATGTTTTCATTCCTTGGAATTTTTTTGTGGAGATGCCATAGGATTGGAGGTGATTAGTCCCTAATGTTGTATCATAGGATATAGTAGAGAAGAGGAAGGATTTATACTACAAATAACCCATGTGCTTTGACGCCTTCCCCATTTGAGAATTTGATGAGAAAGGAGGAAATAATAGTCTATGGAGCTCAAAATTTTCTTTGATGTTTTCCATTTTTGGAATCTGTGATTGAAGAGTAAAGAGAAGTCTACAAATCTCATAATGTTGCTTTGACACTTTCCAACAAACCCAAGAACCACAATGTTGCATATGAATCTAGGTTCAATTAGCTCCAACTTGAAAAAAATACCTTTGAAGGAATGGACATTGTCATGCCCCCATAAGGTGTTATTGTGACTAACCGAATATGTATAATTTTGAAGCATTAAAGGGGAGAAGGAGGCCCGTGCCCCCAATCCCAATTTTGTAATTAAATTTGAATAGTATCATAAATAAGGAATGAATTATTCGTGCTCATTGTAACTTTCTCTTATGTATGCCATATACATCTATAGTTGTATATGAATCCTATTAACAACTGATAGAATCTGTAGAAATTGAAATACTAAGTGAATCTTCCCTCTGTTCTGGGAATATATGAAATGGTCAAGACCATATCACGGTCATGAATATATTGTATGATATTGACCTTCTCTAAATTCTACCACATTTAAGTATTTGTGGCCTTTTTTGAGGATCTAAGCCCTCTGAAAATTTGTTATTGTATCATGTAATATGTTTGTATTTATATAAATATCCTTATGAAAATCCCATATTTTAAGGCATGTGTGATAAAAAAATTGAGTGCGTGGCTCAAAAGAATATATGTGTACCCATGTATGATATGTTTGATAATTTATGTAGGATCACATAGAATGATGAAGTGGTGATTGCCTTTAAGAATATGTAACTATAAAAGGATTTACTCGTGGTGGTAACCATGGCAAGGAACAAAACAACATGAAATAATAAATAAGTAAGAATTCATGTGTAAATCAAATAGCACTCATGTCTTACTCCATAGTAAAACAAATGTAAAATAATCATAGTAAAAATGTCATAAACCATAGCAAAAATAGTAGTGTAATCATAAGCTAGATACAATAGAGTAATACAAATAACAATGTAAAAAAATTAAGTAGTAACATGTAGAAACATAGTTATATGTAGGAATGTAGCTACAAACATGGGGCACCGATGTGTCATAAGAAAATCACGGTAGAAGGTACAATGTGTCATAGTCAAAGAAACAAGTACATACATGCAAAGTAGGCATGAAGCCACAAACATGGGACACCCATGGTTTCACAAGACAAACAAGGCCCTTAGGACATATAAATAGAATAGTCATAACATCTTAATTAGAGAAGAAAAGCACGTAATGCCATGTAGTAAGTAATTAAGTAGTGACTACAACATAGAAGTGTACATAGCAACGATAATAGTAACAACAGATATAGAAAGTAAGTTAGCACTACACAAGACACATGTGTTAGTCTTATTGATCCAATAGATAGAAATAAACACTATGTATGTAAACAAGCATGATGAGAAAGGTTTAAAGTAACATATAATGAAACAAAAACACATTTACAACATGGAGGGATTCCCTAAAAATTAGTATAAGGAAACAAGTTGGCTCCTATCATCATGTAACAATTTGTGTGTTTCATGCATCAATCTCAATATATCACATGAATGCATGAGTGTAAAGAATAGATATGTCATCTATTAAATTAATGTGACAATCATCATGTATAAAGGAGCTAGATATCAAAGCAATCTTGAATAAGTGCTAATTTTGTATTTTTCTCATTTTTGAATGTTTTTATTATGTGATTATTTGAATGTTTTTGCAGTGTTTTGTATATATCTATGTATAAGAAAAAGGTGTATCCCTATAGCTACCCAATAAGAATCTGATAAGGGGGAAATACTAACCCAATCGGTGAACAATGCACGGAGCATCAAATATGTCATAATAGAATAAGGATAATCATGTATAAACATTAAATATGTCATAGTATGATAGAAAACATAAAAGTGATAGATCTATTTGAATTAGTATGAGTAGAATACTTTGAATTAGATTTAGATTTGAGTGATATTATTTTTATTTGATTGTGACATCCATTGTGACAATTATGGATAATATTAGCAATATCAAAGCAAACGAATCGGAAGCATCACCCTTACCAAAGTACACAAGGGAATATATAGTTCAAGGAAATCTATTCTTGTAAATGAAGGAAGGAGATCCCCATATGCCTTGGGGTATTAAATAAGGCATTATACATTGGTACACATTGATAGAATATCAAGATGAAACCACTAGATATAAGCATGTGTCATGGAATTATATGTGTACAACCAATAAGGGAAAAATCAAATTTTGGCTACATATCTGGTGATCTTGGGAAAATCCCGATGATATGAGTAGGAATTTTAGATTGATAAATTTGGAAGCTCTATGGCCATTGGGGATGTGGAAAGAATCATCACTAAAGAGGAAAATTAACTTCATGGAAAGGATAACTTGGTGTATCAATTTTTTTCATGGTCACTAACAAACATCGATTCAAATCCCCAAATGAGATTAAAATCTAACATGCGCATATCAAATAGTTCATTATAATTAGGATCATTCATAATTGCATTATACTTGGCATCCCAATTGATATCATCATTCGTATCAAAATATGTCTTTGTTTGTTGATGATTTTCATCATTATCTTTGGTAGTATCAAGAAGGAAAGTGGTAAGATTATCTTTGACCATTTTCTATGACATGCACATGAACTCGAAAAGGTATCATCATGATGCTCAATTGGTATTATTTCCGTTGTTTTTTTCCCAATAATAGGAGGTATCTCAATCTTATTGTCTTTATGAGTAGGTGGTTTTTATAGTTAAAGTTGTATCATTTAGTACCATACGAGGATTTGTATCCTTAGGAACCCATGTAGAGTTAGATACTTTAGGTGATTGCATTGGATATTTGTCATAATTTCATGTATCGAAGGAAATAAAACCCTTACACTCAAGTTATTAGATTTTGTCATTGTAAGCATAACAATCATTGTCAAAATGTCTGTTGATTCCATGAAAATTGAAAAATAAATAACCTTTGATTTTTCAAATTCGATAGGGGGATAGCAATGAATAGGTGAAAATTTGATTAACCACTAATCAAGTAGCTCATATATAATATCATGTTATCTAGAATTTACAAAACCAATTATGTGCTTTCATTGTGGTTGCCTTAATATTTAAGATTGATCTTTTGGAACATATACATTGTTATATCTATGTAATACCTTCAATTCATTTGTATGAGAACATATATCATTCATAACATGTGTATCACATTGCTTCTCGATAGCCTTAAAACTAGATTAATCATGATGGATGTGGGAGGAATCTTGTAGATGTGTTAGTTCATCCTTAAGAGATTTGATCTCAAGGTATGCATAGCTTGCAAGTAGACTTGAAAACCATGGTGTAGTGCTTAAATTTATTGTAGGGTAGATTTATGAATAATATCATTGTTATGATCAATGGTATGTAGCAAATAAAAATTGGTAGCAACATTAGGCATGTCAAGGTCCTTTTGAACATCGTTGATTCCAACATGAGGGGTAATAACATGTTTCAACTTTGTAAGAGACTTAGAAGATATACTTGTATTTCCCACCATGCGAAGGTAACAACTAACTAATATTGCAAGGGGATATCCTTATGGTGAAAGGATATGGTTTTAGTAGCAAGATTTCTAGCAGTGAGCATAGACACACATATTCCCAAGTTGCATTAAGATGCATGTGCTTAGATTGTACGAGTTGTGAAAGAAGTTGTTAACATGCGGGGTGAGCACAAAGACATTATCTAACATATGCGGTAGGACCATACGAGGAACCCATGATAGAGAAAAATAATAGAATATCCTCTAATTAGATAAGAAATAATAATCATCATCAAATGGAAGGCTAACAATTAAGAGACCATAGAGAATAAGACCCAAAGGGGTGTTTAACAAAAAGTGATCATCATCAAATTATTAAAATGAATATTTATGAAAATAAACAGTGAATTGAACAAAAAAGAGGTATTTTTCAATCTGAATATGGGAAATAAGAACCTCTAGGGAATTTTCCAAAAAGTGTATATTTTGTTGATTATGTCCTAAATAATAAAAATAGTAATTTTAAATTTTCAAAAAGTGTGCTAAAAATTATGTGAAACAAAGAGAGTTTTTCATTAAATATATAACAATGAATAAAAACATTTGAATAATTTAAAAATAGATTCATGATGTTCAATATATGTCTCAAAATAAAAGGAGCCCCAAAAGTGATGTGTACAAAAAATGACCATCATTAAATCAATAGAATGGTTATTTATAAAAATAGACAATCAATTTTATGAAACAGAGAGAGTATTTGAGGATATGAACATCGAAACACTAAGCTCCAAAGTTTTTTTAAAAAGTGTATATTTTTTTACTAAGCCCTTTTTTACTAAAAAATGGTAGTTTTGCATTCTCAAGAAATGTACTAAGAATCAAGGTAAAAAAGAGGTTTTCCTTAAATATATAATATTTAATAAAAACCTCAAAGGAATTTAAAAACATCTTTAAATTTTTGAAATATAAAAATAAAGGTGGGTTGGAAATTAGGAATCCCTAGAAAGAGACCCAACAGGAAGGACCAACCATAATACCCTAGGGAAAATGGTGAAAACCTTATTTAGGGCCCATGAAAGATGTAAATGTTCAGCTCTAGTCTCATACACCTCAGAGACTTGGTTTGCTACTAATTGAGAGTCTCCTAACACTCTGATGTCATTAACACCAAGCCTTTTAGCTATGATGAGGCCAAGGAGGAGGGCTTCGTACTCAGCGCCATTGTTTGTACATTCAAAATTTAATTTAAAGGTGAATGGTAGGATCTTTCCCTCGGGAGAAGTAAAGATCACACCTGCCCCAGCCCCATAACGACATCTAGCTCCATCAAAGTGGAGATTCCAATGTTTATTTGGGAAGATGAATGTTGGGACATTCATTACGTCTATTTCTTCTACTTGTTACTTCTACCATGCAGAGTTCCTCTACTGGAAGAGAACCAACTCCTAGGGTACATCCCATACTTGTGGAATCAAACGGTAGGAAAATTGGTAGATCTTGTTCTAGCAACTCAACAATTTTTGCAGTAGTTCCTAATGACATTGTTTCTACAACGTTAGCTTCATCCTTGAGGGCTGGGATGCTCTTGACTAGGTTCATAATCTCTAGTTCTGTTGTAGGTATTAATTTTTCTTCTGGTTTTGAGTTGGTTGGTTTGTTAAGTTGGTTTGTTGGGAGTTCAAACTCAGAGTGAACGCCTGGCCTTTTCTTCAGGTCTGCTAGGTGTATATCGAATGGTTTCGATCACCTTTTGCTATGAATATCTTTCCTAAGTGCAAGAATCTTATTTCTTGAAATAACGTAGAAGGGATTGCCTTCATTCGATGTATCCATGGTCGGCCGAGGATCATATTATAGTTGGTTTCCCAATCTATAATATAAAACTCAGTGAGGATTGTTTTGGGTCCTAAGGTGACCGGTAGTATTATAGTTCCAATCGAAGTGGATTTAAGGCTATCATAGCCTCTTAGTGTATTCCGAGTCGTGGAACAATTTGTCTCTCCATACCCTAGCTTTTGAAGGAAAGAGAAGGGGACTATGTTAACTGCTGCCCCATCGTCAACCATTACACATTTAACATAATTTTTATAAACCCACACTTGTAAATGTAAGGTTGGATCACCTCTACATGCAATCTCAGCGTCTATTGGCATTTTGCTTATGTCGAATATAAACTCGGTATCCCTATCCGGCTGCCCCGGAGGGTGGATATCAAAGTCTATATGGTTTACCTATGTTTCGAGAGGAGGAGTGATGTTAATTAAATGACCTAAACCTAATGCTTCTAAAAGAGCAGCCCTATGGGCAGGAGAGTTCTTCAGCAAGTCCAAAAAGGAGATGTGAGAGAAGGTCTTTGTTAAGTCATTAATTAAATCATAGGCACCTACGGGTTTTACTAATGTTTGTTGAATGTTATCTAGCTCTAGTGGGTAACTTGGATTTGGTTGAGAGGAATACTCTTGTGTCCTTGTTATGGCTTCCATGTGTAGCTCAGTGTCTAATTCCACTAAACCGACTATCTTGGTTTGTGGTTGATTTCCTAATTGCGGTGCGACAGGTGGATTTAGTGAAGTCGAGGCTTCATGATCATTGTTTCCTGTCATTACACCCTTGTTCGTCCCATTTGGATTTAATTTGTTGTTATTGTGATTTGGGAGTGGATCATTGAAGATCTTGAGGGGTGTGTTTTGAGGGGAGACTACCCCTGTGAAAGTACTTGGCACCGTGACGCAGGATCAGCTAAGAACATATCTATGAAAAGTTATCTTTGTTCCTCTAGCAAACGTTGCATGAATTTATTGTAGTCATGGCAAGTCCTAGTGTCATGGCCTCGAATTTTGTGGAAACCACAATATGAGTTGGGATTGTAATTCCTAGGTTGTTGGTTTGGCATGTGTTGTGGTCCAAAACTCTGATTAAATCGTTGACTATTAAGATTAAAGTTTTGTATTTGTTGCCTTTGGTTTTGATATCCAGTTGAGTTTTGACTTGGACCCTGTGTTTAGATCTGTCATTGTTATTGTTGTTGTTGTGGTGATTAAAATCCACCGCATTGATTGTTGGGGTAAAATTGTTGTTTCATTGATTGTTAACCGGCGGTGGAGCATTTACAACATTTGCCTTTTTTTACTCCATTTGTTATGACCCTGCGGGTTTTGTTGAGGATTTTAGGTCCTTGATTGGCATTTGTGGTAGTAGGATAAGTCGTAGTATTTTGGTTGGGGATGATTAACCTCCCATTTGTTCCATATGCCTTGCGACCACTATCTATTGCAGCTTGATCTATTCGGAGGGCACTCTCGAGCACCTCATCATAAGTTCTTAGTGGGAACTTCTGGACTTCTTCCTTTATCTCTCTGCTAAGAGAATGAAGGAATAAATCACATAGTTCCATTTGATCCATGTTTGGAGTGCTTGCTAAAGAATAGAGGACTGTACGCCATATTTGGATGAAATGAGCAACAGATTCATTGTGTTCTTGTTTAATATGTAAGAATTCCCTAATTCCTGTTCTCAACAATTTGTTCATGTCGAACGCCTTGATGAACTCTGAAACGAGTTGTTTAAATGAATGGATGGAGGCTTCAGGTATTCTGTAATACCAATTGAGGGCAATGCCCTCTAAAGTTTTGGGGAATATTTTAGCAACAACTCCATCCCGGGGAGCAGTTCTCGAATGGCTGTGGCATAGGCCTTAATATGTGCATTTGGATCTCCCTCCCCTTTATACTTGGGAAAATCAGGAAGAGGTCTTGGAAGCATGATGCTTCATATAGTGAAGTCTAAGGGCTCTTTCAAATATTCTGAATAAGTCCCTATCACATAGGTTTTGACCATCGATGACGCCTGCTGAGGGGGTGGAGGTGGAATGGGTTGTTGGTATGGCGTAGCGTATGCATTTGCAGGGACATAAGGGAATCCCTGTGGTTGAGGGAACATGCCGGGAGAAGAGAACATATCTCCCTGTGGTGATTTGGAATACATGTTTAAGTATGGAGGAGCATTGCTTAGAAATGGATTGTTTTGTACTAAACTGGGAGGTATCATATTTTCCACTAGAGCGGCGTTAGAGAACGCGGTTCTAGTTGGCGTTTGTTGTGAATACTGAGGAGGCATGCCCAATGTGCCTGTTCCTGTGAGGAGGTCTACTTGGCTAGGATGATGTGGAGGATTGGAATTTTTGCCTGTATGAATTACAAATTTTGACTTGCTTGAGCAAGTTCTAACCCTCTAAATTTCTCAACTAAGGCTGAGATGACCTCGTTTGGTGAAGATACGGTATTTTGCCTTAGTGGTGTTTGTTGAGGTTATATAGGCATATGGTACCTAGCTATAAATTGATCGGTGCCCTGCCAAGTTTCACTTGAGGGCATTTCCTATAGGTGTAGGAATGGAGGTGTTTTCTTGAAAAGAGACCTCAAGTTGTGTTTGCAAACCTCCTATCGGTGGGTACATGTTTTAAGAGTGTTGTTCACTCCTAGCGTAACGTGCTAAATGTTCATCATCTAAAAATAGATATGGATTTGATTGTCTATTGATTTGTGGTCTAAGCAACACCTGAGGAGATGAACCAGATTCCCGCTGAGTGTCATGTTATTCGAGCCTGAAGGCTCTGGTTGTTGCATTTGAGTGAGCTGATCCAACTCCTCTATTTGGAAAGAAGAACTATATCTAGTCCTTTGAGGTGGAGTTTGTGTTGAAAACCGGTTGATTGAATAGTTGTCACCCCATGCTGAGAGCGAGGGTGATGGTTGTCTATTCAGTTGATCGTAGTATGCTTCAAGACCTAGGAGAGGTCTACCATATGCATCGAATCCTGACATATTTGGGGGTATATGAATACCCGCAGAATAATGGGAAGAAGCGAAGATGGATGAAAGAAAATGAAACACTAAAAGGGGAAAGGTGAAAATGAAGCAACTATTCCTTTCACGTCAAGTTCACCAATTTTGTTGGTAAAGTTGATGTGAAAGGCTAATGAGGCAGAAAAGACGAAAAGTACCAATTAGAAGAACAAGTAGAAATGTGACTCCGAACCAGAAAGTAGGAAGTTCACGTTGGGTTCACCAATTTTGTACGATGGAAAAGTGACAAGCGAGCATGGGAATCTACAAGTAACTCTTCCTCACACCCAACCTCCCGAGGTCGTGCCGAGACAGCCGGTGGGGATGGAATATACATGGGGCGCAGAAAAACTAGTTAGGCAATCTTATGTCTTCAATGTGCACTAATGGAATCTATGAATCTAAGGCAAAGAAGGCCCTCCTAACCTGAACTAGCGTGATAGATCATTCGGTGAGGATGACTGCTCGAAGGCTCTAATCAATATCGAGCTCTGGCATGATCCGATCTATAGGTTGTGGGATACGTGGAAGATAACTTGTGGGTGCTTCGTAGATATTCCCCGACAGGGTCATGAAAATGGATGATGGATGTATGGTGGATTCTATGGGTGATTCTTTAGTCTAGTCTAGAAATCCTTAGCTTGATTAGCTGCTACGTCTAGTGAGGATAGTTGTGCGATAATGATTGGTGGAAGTGGAGAGGATCTAAATACTAATGTGCGTAAACCAGCATCAACGTCTGATTGACCTATGGGCCCATTGGGTTGTGGGACCTGTGGATCACAACCATAGGTTCATGGTCATTGTGGGCCTCCTATGGTCATGTGTAGAATCAATCCCTAATCCCTAATATCTAATAGTCGTATGCCTTTTCGGCCTCTATGTTTAGAACTAAAAGTTGTGCAATCTTCTCAGAGTACCTTACAGGCATTCTGGCAACTTGAATTCTTAAGCCAGTGTCTATGTCAATGAGGATGTCTCCTGTCTAGCTATGGGACCAAAGGATCACAACCAAACGTTTGCTCTCTTTCAAGCCCTTCTACAGTCATGTGGATATTTATTAGGGAAATCTATAGTTTGGCTGGTTTGACCAAAACGTATGCACTTTGTCATCTTCTATGTTTAATCCTCTTAACTGTGAACTGATTTCTTGTAGGTCTGTTGTTGTTCGGAAGACCTGAATTTTGAGATTCTGGTCTATGTCAGTTATTACTACAACAAGATTGGGTTGAGGCATGATTGGCTCGAATACGTATTCTCTGGGCTCCCTAGGTCCCGTGATTGTCATACAAAAGAAACAATATAAATCTAACTGAAGCAAAGTAAAACTAATTATGTAAAGTATATCCACAACATATATAACTTCTCTATTTTTGTATTTTTGATAGAGTATTTAACAAAATTATGATAACAACTATTTAATAGAATTGAAAGAGCAATTATTTAATATCTAGAAAATGACAACTAAGCTAATAACAGAATTTAAAACAAACAAGGTAGCCGAGTATAGCTACCTACCTGTGCAGTTGTGAATCTATTCTGAATAACCAAATAACTGATCTAATCTATTTGAAAGACCCCGATCTTACCTCAGAAGTGAGGAATGAATCATAGTTTCTCAGAAACTATCAATCCCCACAGCTTCCCCGCAATATCGAAAGTGAGATTAACTAAAATGAAATGATTCACTACTCTATTTGATATGTTTTAACTAGAACTTTGATAGCTTGAACCTAGATTTTGTAGAACAGTGGCGAATCTGATTGTGTGTGGCTTTGTTCCCTCAGTGGTCTCCTCATTCCTTCGTGTTCACGTGAATCCAAAAAAGCATGCAATGCTAGCATCAACAGAAGTAGGTATTGGAACAATGGCAGCTTCAGATGTAGATTGAATACAATGCGAGTAGGAGAGGGATAGTGCAAGAGAATAGAGCTTGGCTTATGCAATTCCTAACAGATTTATTGTGAGTTATACAACACAAAACATCCAAAACCTGAAACTATCCTTCTTGATGAACAAAACCTGCAACTCTAATGGCTTCAAACTAAAAATGAAACTATCCTATCTCAATTAATTGTATGAAATAGTAATGACACTAGAACAAGAAGATCATGTGGCTTCTAAACAAAGAAAATAAGACTAACTATGCATGCAACAAATGAAAACTATTGAATTCCTAAGCAATAACTGAAAGACTAAACTATTGAAATGAGAGGATGAGAGGTAGTTTTGAGGGGCCATTTGCTTGTAATCAAACCAGCTATTTATAGAATTCCCATTCACCCAAAGGTAACTCCAACTAGGACTCTTTTACTATAAACAATGAAGAAACACTATTCCAGGGAACCAAAATCATAAATACAAGCAAAAACGGATGAGAAAGCTGGTAAAAGTTGAAAAATTATGCAATTCATGTTAACAGAAGCATGTTTCAAAATGCATGAAGGACCTCCGCCCTGAGCAGGAGGGTGGTTACAGACCACCGCCTGCTCGGGACTGGCGGTCATCACTAAAGACAAAATGCAAAGGAAAAGAGGGGAAAAGAGCAAAACAAAGCACGTGGAGGCTAAGCGGGGCATGCGGGATGTTAATGTATACTTGGAGAGCTTTTCCGATCCTAAACACCTTGTGAGGAGACCTGTATCATCATTGGGGCATGTGTAACATCGTTTCTAACAACAGGCAGCGACCCTTACAATTTTGGGTACGTGTGACAGAACCTAAGGAACCCTTCATTAGAGAATTAGTAAACAAAATGAGGAAAGCATATGTGTTAATTTTAGGTTGAACTACCCTTGGTGTTCAAAATCATATAAGTTGAACCCATTTAAGTTTTGTACTACATGCCATCATTGCAGGATCAAGCCTCATGTTGTTTTCATACGTGTTTGTGCAAGTTTGTAAATATAACTAACCCCCAATGAGTTTCCTCATTTTTATTGAAAACAAGATAGAGGGCTAGTTTTGTATTATATAATGTATCATGTGTGGTAGTTGTGAGATGTGGCATGCCTCATTTATGTGACCTAACCCTTTATTGATTGAAACCCTTATAAAATGTTTAGAGTGACTTCTCTCTTCTTAAGACATGGCTCTATCATCTTTGCATGTTTGGAAATGGATGAATCTAGACTCCTTAGCTTGGTTGAGTGCTTCATAATTGTATTAGGGACTACTCTAGAGGATGTGTAACTGATTTAAGACTTAGGAACCCTTCAAGTTTTTTTGTAGTGATGTTTGTAATAGTATCTTGTAAGAATGACATGTGAGTTATAAAGTGATAATGACTTTCTTATATAGCCTTCTGTGGGTGAGACATTCTAGTAAGGTCAACCCTAAGAAGATGAAATGACCAAAATATTGATTTAAAATAGAAATCGAGTTAGTGAATTTGAAGGTACGAGAGTTAAGATAATATTGGTCTATGAAGACCGGACCCTACATCCTAACCCTTCTTTAAGGTTTTGAGGATAGTAACAAAAATAACCACATACTTTCAAATCATTACAATGATGAGATGGTTGGTTGATGGTGAAATAAGATATTTGATGTGACTAATGTCATGACAATCGATTTGTTAATAGTAGAAAGGTCGTTAGTGAAATACATTCGAGGTTCCTTTTTAGGTATACAATCAAGGGAGGTTAGATGATAAGCTCCCGACCAATACTTGTTAGTGATGACATATGGACCGATCCAATTAGGGGTAAATTTTCCACATTTACTCATTTCTAGAGTAGTGACATATGGATTTGATTAAGAGGATAGAGTTGGTGAAGATTCACTAGGGGGTGTAAGGTAAGGCTTAAAAAATTTAGTAGAGAGGAGACCCCCTAGCATGGCGATGCGGCTAGAGATAACATACGCTGAATGGAATGATTCCTTCCAGCTTAGGATGATGAAAGCTTTGATGTTGATTGATTGAGTATATGGTAAAAAAAGGAGGATGTAGAATATCTGACAAAGGATCCAATGAAAATATGGATGAGATATGAGAGGATGATTGATGAGAATGGATAGATGATGAAATTTTAGTTTTTCCTTTTCTTCATGTATGATGATTTATGATTCACGTAGGTGGGTGAACTATAATAACTTGAGATAAGGGACCCTCAAAGGAAGGTCATGCGAGAACATATGAGAAATATTTTCTCGAGATTTGATTGAGGATGACCCCCTTTCCTTGCGATGTCGATGAGGATAATGTCAATGACTTGGGTGTATATTTTGATAAGATTGAGGGACCTTTAATGGAAGGTGTTTCGAGAGATGTCGACGATGGGTTTTCTAATACGATATTGAGGATGTCCCCCTTGTCCTACAGATGTTGTTGTAAACACCGACAAGGGAAGAAGTGTAGATGATATCGATGATGGCTTAGGATGTTCTTCTTCTAGGAGAAGATAATTGATGAGGAAGAGTCATTGGATTCTGGCTTTAAGCTCTTTATAAGTCTCTATGTTGTGACCTAGGCTTATATGGTAGGCACAAGTTTAATCTTGGTCATTTCATGCGGTTTTTTCTAGATATGTGGATTGGGTGTTTTGATTGGTGGTAATGTGATAAGAGAAGCATACATAAGCCTCTCGAGGATGTTAATGTAAGTCCCTTTTGGGGATTTGGATTAATAAATTTTTATTTTTATTTACGAGAACACTTGGTAGGATGCCCCTTAATTTTGGATTTTGGTGGATGTGTGTATTTTGTTGGTGTTGGAGCATCATAGGGATGTTGTGAGGTTGATGAGAGATAGGATGGGCTTTAAGGATGGGATATGATGTGGGATTGATTAAATTAGATGATGGATGAGTTCCAAAATAGATAAGGAGGGGTGGATTGCATGATGAGATAGGGTATGACTATGTGACTGGATTATTGAGATAAAGGATGGGGTCCCAAAATTGATGGTAAAATTGAAACCATGGATGGTGTGCATTTTGATTTTGTAATGTGTTCTTTAAATAGAGGAGAGGGTATCATGACATATGATGAATGTGAGGTCGTGGATACGATGGGATTTCATTGTATAGTGTTTGATTCAGGACGATGTTCTAGATTGGATGGTAAGTAAGGAGCTTAGGAGAGGATTCATTTTGATTCGATGATGGGAAATGTTATCGCTGCATTACACGATGGAGGTAGGTTACATTCATGTGAGCTACCCAAGTCTATGATTGGTTCTAAAGATGGGTGGACGTCGAGATCTTCAATTATAGGTGCCCCATTTGTAATGGTCTCGAGGACAATTCTAAAGGATGCAAGGAGGTAGGAGGTAATTGGAGAGTAGACAAAGGTGACATCGATGTAGGAGGACTATCGAAAAGAAGATCTAGGGATTCTAAACCTTCTAGGGGTAAAGACTCGCGAAAAAGGATTCTTCTTGTGGGGAAATTCCTACTTACTAGTATTGATGATGTGACTCAAAGAATGTGTAGTATCTACATGGACTAACTCTATCGAAGGTGTCTGATCATAAAGATAAGAAATGGAAACATGTGCGGTAGTCTCATTTGGCTCATAGGAAGACCTAGGGGAATCAGATGGGACATGTGTATATTGAGGATTGAGATGGCCTTCTTTAAGAGATTGGATTTCTAAATTTATATCCACATTGAAGGCTTCCTCAAAAGTCTGGAATGTGTGGATCTAGAGGGTAGATGAGATGTGATGGGCACATGATTAAGAAAAAAACTTGATCAGTTTTGATTGAGGTAGTGAGAAAGTCAATTGATTGATAATGCTTCACCATCTAGTGATGAAGTCGACAATGGATTCATTTTCGATTGTTTGATGGTAGAAAGGTCAGATATGGTCATTTTACGAGTAACATTGATAGAAAAGTGCTTAAGAAATAACAGGGCTAGCTATGTGAAAGAGAATAAAGAGTGTTGAGGGAGGGAGTTGTACCAATCCAAGTTAGGTCCTGATTAATGACATAGGAAAGGTTATAAGCATGAGATATTGATCACGGATGATGAGATAACACGAGTGTAAAAAGGTCAATATGTGTTTTCGAGGATCCTCCTAGCCATATAACATGATGAATTCACGTAATTCACAATGTGGAGGATAGGGCTTATATGTTATTGATGGATGGATGGGTTCATTACAAACCTAATCATAAGTGAGGATATGTTTGGGTCCCATGATAGTGGCTTCCAAATTAGCTAATTTTTTTAACAAATCTTACATGAGATCATTTATAGGATTAAGCAAGAGGGAATTAACATGTAAATGTGGATAAGAATGTAGTTGATTTGATTGAAGGTGGTGGAGAGTAAGATGGTTATGTTTTGATGGGTTTAATGTGGAGATTTATAAGGGGTCGCATGAGAAGGTACTGATTGCAAAGTAGGTTGTGATAAATGGATGTGGGGAGACTTGTAGAGATATTAGATATGTTTTTGTTGATGGATGAGAGGGGTTGATTGGGATTGAGTAGGGATGTGTGTATGGGTTTGGGATGTCTGAGGTATTGAGAGAGGTATTGAAGTCGAGATATGTTGATGGGATAAAAGATGGGGATGTTAAGATCCTAATGAGATTGTGATGAAGGAGGGATGTGGCAAGGATAGATTCATGGGACACACTTGCCATGAGATGAGGAGTGATAGTTTAGAAGTAATTTAGTCGTGAAGAATTCTCGTAGGGTTGTTGGATGGAATAAATGTAGGGTTGTAGGATTGGCTAAAAGGTAGAGGTTCCATAGGGGAAAAAGGTGATCTAGATGGATCTAGGAATATGCCAGAGCTAAGTGAAGTTGAGTGGGATGTGATAGGTTGATGAGATTGAGAAGGATTAGATCTTGTGTAGGGGATGTTTTGAGATTGATTGGGGTGAAAGGTTGTAGAGATAGGGGATGAAACAACCAAGGATGGTTGTAATAATGATACATAAGCGATAAGAGGATATGCTTGATGTGGAGGGATGATCCATATTAAACAAAAATTGACTCGAAAATGATAAATCAAAGCCCTAAGAGAGCTATATATGCAATAGGTAAGTCAAGCAATCTGTAAATTTTTATTATCTTGATTAGAATTTAGATGTGGATTAATGGACTCAAAGGGAACCTGATGATATGGTCGTTCTAAGGCTCTTTTCAAGTGATGTTAAAGGTTGGAGTCTTTGATATACTCAAAAGTATGTCAAGCTAGAATATGTGTTGGTGTCAGTATGGGGCATGATATTGGGGCCTACCACCTCACATCATGGTCCCATGATGATAAGGGAGTCAGGTGCTTAGCCAATATACCGCCCACCAATTATTTATACTTATCCATAACACCAAGTCGGCTTATCCTCTTGGTGATAAAATCCAAGTAGGTCCACACCTGGTAGGAATGTTTCAATGAAAATTATATTTAAAGTGATTTAGTTATGTGTGGGGAAGTTAAGTTAATGTAATTTTTTAACCTCCTAAATAGACTATGTGATCACACAGAATGAAACGTTTTTTTAATACCCAAAAAGAAATGTTGATTTTGATGAGGATAGCAAATAAAATGCAATGCTTTGAAAGAAAAAGAAAAGAAGAAAACTTACCTTATAAATACTTCCTTTTTAATTTTTAGCACAATGTAGCAAACAGATGCTCCCAAGACAGAAACCTACAAGGGTTAGAAGAGAAAAAATACAACGAGGCAATGTAATGTTAAAGGTTGATTGACCGAGTAATCGAAATAATCTATAGAGATTGTCGGCGATTTGCGAGAAATAGTAGACGATTCACTAAAATAGTGACAATTTATTTGATCATTAACGATTGCAAAGCAGAGAACCTAAAGGTGAAAATTAATTAATTTTAAATGAAAGAAAGGGGATTGCGTCCCATCGAACATGCCATAATGTACCAGAGAGTTTTTTCTTTCTAATTTTAAATTAATAAAATGAAATTAAAAACCAAATTGACCTCGGAAGACGGACGGGTTTACCGTACCGCGATGATGAATGTTGATATTAATGAGTGATTGACATTGATGGATCCAAGTGTGAGCACAACTTCTTCTCTCCAATGGGATAAGCTACTTGCAATGCACAAACACTTAGAAAAAGATAGGATTAGATAGATATATGGTAGATTTCCGGCAAAGGTGAGTCCCCAGAAGTCAATTGACTTCCTTGCAAGGATGTCAATCCGTGTTCAAGAAATGAATTTGATAATGATGAGATAAAATGATGAATCAGATGATATAACCAATAATGCAAAGGAAAAGGGACCGATGTTGCCCATGGTTATATGATGGTCCGATGATATGGTGATACCTGGTCTAAATGAAGTTTAGGGATTACAACATGACTCAAAGGAACAAAGACAAAGTGATGGTTGTACACTCACAAAGGCAAGCTAAGAAATGAATTTGATTTAGGCATTTACGATAAAGAACAAGATATGGCTCAAAGGAGCTTGATAGGGTTGGACAGCACCGGAAAGGGAGGGTGGTAATAAGTGATGGGATCCAGAGGTATGAAAAGAAAAATTAGGGGTCAAAGGACCTTTTAGACAAGAATTTTCGATGATTCGGGAATCATCAACAATTCGGGAGTTGTCGCAATTATGGGACAATGTATAGGCCAACAATGGATGGAGACAAAGCTCGAAAGGATGTTAAAAAGGTTGATTTAGGCCTAGATATGATGCATAAATACAATGATTAACTAAATGAAGATACGTACCTTATATATGTTGATAAATGAAGGTAGAGATATTATGTTACCAACGGCACGAAGATGTCTGTTGATTCCTAGGCTGAGAGAGACATTTCTAATGATATCTAAAAATCCCAAGCTCTTCGATGGGGATGTTAAATCTTGTGGAAAATATCTACTAAGGAAAGGTTTGAAGAGACAAAGTATCTATTAATTTGGAGAGAGAGAAAAAGGGACTAACTTCGTGAACCAAGATCTAAGCCAACTCGAACTAACCTCCTGAAAGGAGGTCTAAAACTCATTTATATAGAATCGTTAGTGATCTGGGAAAATCACCGACGATCATGGAGTTTGGTAAAACCAACTCCAACCGAGTAATTTTTCTTTGTTATTTTGTGTGAGAGGGGAGATATGTGGGTGAGAGGTTATAAAATGGTTGGGAAGGTGTTTGTTTTATTTTGTCTTTATTTGATTTTGGAATGTGAGTGGTTTGGGTGGTTTAGGAAGGGGTAGAATAGGATTTTACAGGTGTAGGATGATATTTATGGGGAGTAAATATGATGGGGGAGAAATAAGACTTAAGATAAAGGATTATAGATGAAAATATTGATGTGATAGTGTTGAGGGGTTAGTGAACACGAGATACGGGATTAGCAGTGTTAATTTTATGTGTCTAAATGTGCCCCTTTTTGTTGGGTGGTTTAGACAAACCCCAACACAAAAATGAGATGTGATAGATAAGGATGTAAAAGATGCATAATTATATGATGAGGTGCTCGCCCTTAAACTAGGGATTGATGATTGTACGATTGAGAATCCATACATGACCTTAAGTCACACTTTGATCTAAAGAGGTCATGTCGGGATAACCGATGTGGAATATTGTAAGGGTGTTGATGGGAAACTATAGGAGAATCAGGGACTAAGATCGGGTAGTATGAATTCCTAGTAGTTGAATTGGCAAAGGGAAATTAGAGGCTAAGTATGGGTAGTGTCAATTCCCTATGGTTTGATTACTTGATTTTATCTACTTACTTGAAAAGAAACTAATTAAATAAAGGGAATAAATTAATGAAAAAAACTTAACTAATCTAATATAATATTTTTGTATTTTTGGAATAATAGTGCGTACAGAAGAAATGAAGAAATAAATTGTTTCTAATTCTAATTAACAAATCTTATACAAATAAATAGTCGGATGTAGCTATTTATCTATGCAATAGTATACTAAATCTATTCTAATTTAAATGAAGCTTTTTCCAATCAATAATTGTGGATTAAATCCTCAAACACACCTCAGAGTCATGGGAAGAATTAGAAGCTTCTCGAAGCTTTCCTTCCCCTAAAACTTCCCCGGTGGAATTTAAGAGGGATTTAACAAAGACTAATTTGAATCTAATTTTGAATGCTTAAAACTATGCAAAAGCTTCTTCCATAATCACTTCCCTTGCAAATCTATAGAGATAGGAAAGGAAGCTATCTATCCTAAGAAATATTTGCAGAAGAAACTTATTTTAACTATTTGCAATAAATAAAATGATTTCTTCTACTCTATTTGATATGTGTGCATACATTCATAAATAAATAAAGAAATGAAGAAACTCAATAAAAACCCCCAACCTAGAATTACAGTGCAGAGGCAATGTCAATTATGGTATCACTTTGTCCCCTCAGTTGTCTTTACCAATATTTTGTGTCCACTTGAGTCCAGGGAACTGGGAATGTAGAGGAAGCAACAAGAAGAAGGTGTTGGAGAAATGGCAACTTGATGGCAGTCTGGTTGCAATGCAGGTAGAAGAAAGATAATGCAAGAGAATAGAGCTTGGTTGTGCAGTTTCTAGCAATATTGTGGCAGCTCAACTAAGCAAGATACACAAATAATCTCTCGGCCATTTGCTTTAGAAGAAGTGATGGTTTTATAGAATGTTGGTTGAGTAGTGCACTATCACACTATATAGCAATGGGGTGCCACATCAACACTTGAAGGGGCAGTTAAACAGTCAATTAGAAATCACAAGTGAAAGAGGAGATTGCCACAAGTCAATAAAATTTAAAATTAACTAAAATAATTTAGAAACATGTTCTAAAAGTGAATTGAAGTGAAGCAACATGTGTCTAACTCACGCATGAAGAGTTCTAGAAAATTTACACAGATCGCTACCCTGCGCAAGGTGACGGTTCAGACCATCGCTGACAGCTTATAAAACCACCGCCCAAATAGGATGGTGATTCAGACTATCACATGATGGTTATAAAACCACCACCCACGTACAAAAGAAATGAAGAAATGAATTGCTTTTAATTCTAATCAACAAATCCTATACAAATAAATAGCCGGATGTAGCTATATATTTGTGCAACAATATACTAAATCTATTCTAATTTAAATGAAGCTTTTTCTAATCAATAATGCGGTAGAAGAAAGACAACGCAAGAGAATAGAGCTTGGCTATGCAATTTCTAGCAAGATTGTGGCAGCTCAACTAAGCAAGATACACAAATAATCTCCAGCCATTTGCTTCAGAAGAAGTGATGGTTTTATAGAAGGTTGGTTGGGCAATGCACTATCACACTTGGCAGAAAATGGGGTGCCACATCAACACATGAAGGGGCAGTTAAATAGTCAATTAGAAATCACAAGTGAAAGAGGAGATTTCCACAAGTCAGTCAAGCTTAAAATCAAATAAAATGATTGAGAAACATGTTCTAAAAGTGAATTGAAGTGAAGCAACATGCATCTAATTCACACAAGAAGAGTTCTAGTAATTCAAGCATGAACCGCCACCACCGTGCGGGGTGGTGGTTCAGACCATTTCCGACGGATATAAAACCGCTTCCCAAATAGGTTGGTAGTTTAGGACCACCGCCCAAATAGGGTGGCGGTTCAGGACCGCCACCTTACGTAGGGTGGTGGTTCTGTAATTGAAGGAAAAACACTGCGGGAAGCTACAGAAAAGTAGGAAATGGATAATTAGGGTAAACTAGGTTATAAATATATACTAAAAATAGGTTAAGGAGCTCGAACACTTTCAGAAAATACATGAATCATCATTGGGGAATTTGTACCATTTCCTAACAATGTAGCACATGCAAATTTGGGTGTGTATATATTGCCCCCTCAAAAGCGTTTTAGCCATGGAGAGGCGTAAACGTAGATTCTCGAGTATGGCATTAACAAAATAGGGAGTTATAAGTTATACCTGACATTCCCATGTGCCAAAGTGATTCCATCGAAGCTCCCGCTACCTACAAAATGTAAACAAGACTCAAGTGCAGATAGATATGATATCGAAAAATAAATAATAAAATAAAACAACAAGAGGAATTACCATCTGTGTGGGGATACAAGTATACCTACGCGAGCTCCACCCTATAAAGCATATACACTCAAAATAAATTTAAAACAAAGCATATATATAACTCAAACCATTCCTTTTCAATTCATTTTCGCATACCTCTTAGTGATTTCAAGCTCTGACCACCTATCACCATTTTGAGCGAGAAGTATGGTTAAATTGGAAAGGATTTGGAAACAATGGTGTCGGACCCAACGGAAGTGGAAGGGGCTTAGAAAAGGGGTTAGATATGAGAGACTTGGTCTTTTGTGTTAGGCCTTGGATTTTGAATTTTGAGTGTACTTGGAAAGAACTTATGGGAAATTCGTAACTGAAGCGGTTGAAAAGGGGCCTCAAAGAGGCAGATAGGTAGAATATCTTTATTGCTTAGTCTCATTTTTGTGCATTTATTGATTTTTTTTGTATTTTTGGCTCATGGTGAGCATTTTTACCATACTTACTCTATGGTTTTACAACATTGGATACAAGACACCCGACATTATATACATATAGACCCCCATTTTTTTCTTTCGGCATTCCTTATAAGAGTTGACTTCATTTATGGTTTGCTTCGCATGTGTACTCTTAGATGTTTAGAATCTCTGATTTTATATGCTTTTCAGAATGCATACAAAGGGATGATGATATGCTAACATAATGATTTCTTCTTTTTTTGTTTTATATGATGTTAATGCAAACACAATGTAATCTGAAACTTTGGTTTTCAAACAATATTTGATACTTCTTGTTTTGTTGGCAAAATGTGATGAATGATTTGATAATAAAATGAACTCACTCCACTTCTAACCCCATGTAACTAGTAAGATGCGAGGGATCATCACAAAGATCCAGAAGGGACATGAGTTGTATGATTTTGATAGATGGAAATGGTGAGAGAAAGACAAGATTTTGAAAGAAATCCAATCAGACACCTACAACCTAAATCTACACACGGTTTACCACATAGCCTAGAATGTAATTTTCTTGCAAGTTTATCTAGACTTAGATCCGTAGATGGCCACTCGATTGACAAAAATCTAGTTTTAAGGTTTTAACTCTTTTGGAACATACACATCTAATTCACTTTCTTGGGATTTATTATTTCAAAGCACTTTTTATTGAATGAATTGCTTACAACTTACTAACTTATTTGAAGAGACCCCTATACCTTGCCCCATGCTACTAGTAAGAAGCATGGGCTCATCACCGAGGAAAAGGCATAGGTGAGTAAGGGCACTTCCCTCCTTTCCCAATATCACATCACCAATAAGAAACATGGGCTCATCACCAAAGATTGGTGGGGTAAGGAAGTGTGGTTTTATTTGTAAATGAAATATTTTTGCATTTATTTGATTTGACTTATATCATTTTTATTTTATTTTAAACTTTGAGTTGTGCTTTTGGGAGGGAGAACTTGCCCCTAGCCTCAACCCCATGCAACTAGTAAGATGCGAGGGCTCAACACCGAAGGCTAAGATAGGTGAACAAGTAATCTAGGTAAAATGTTTAGAATTATTTTTCTACCAAAGAGGTTTCTCTAGGAGAGATGTGACACCAAGAAGCTTCTAGAACAGACTATGGGAAAAGACACCTAAGCTAGAAGAAAACTACAAGTAGAACCAAGTATGCAAGCCTTGGTAGGATTAGTGTCAAAATTATGTCTTAACTTGTTGAACTAATGAATTGATTTAGAAATGTTGATGATAATATTTTGGAAATGTGACTGAATTTTTTTCCAATGTTTTTAGAATTTTTGAAATTTGTTTGAAAGATAAGTTCTTTAATTACAAATTCACAAAATGAACTAGAAGATGAAATGCAATACAAATGCAATAGTGTACATGTGGAAATGTAGATGACTACATGTTGAAATGTCTAAGGTGAAGAGAGTTGAAGGATGTCAAAATCCTCACCCCCAAGAGTACACAGTGAAGAAACATGATCTTTGAAAAAAAAATCTCTTGACAAGGACTTACTATCTAGGGTTTAAACTTACAACCCCTACCCATGATTGTGTATGTATGTTTATCCAATTTTTTTGTTTGAAGGAGGTATTCGAGAACCTCTCTATCACATTCTTGACATATCATACTTAGGTGAGCATGATTGTGTTGCTCAACTTTGTCTTTTGCATGAAGCATAGTGATTTTGCATGACCTTTGTTGTGTTATGGGATAACATCCCATGGAGATGACATACTTGATTTCTGACATGTTCGTATCTAAACCAAGGTTTGGAATAGAACAAACCCTAGGGATGGATTTGATGGGCACCATATTGATTTCATCACTCTCTCCTTCCTTTGTTAATTCTATCATGTTTATACCTAGGTCAAGACCATCGGTGGGAAGAGAGGTCATACCAAGCCGAGGAGAGATCGTAGCAAGAAATCTACCCATTCCTTGTGGTTTAAATGGGAGGAAGATCAACTCATCACTCTCTAGGAGTTTCATGATCTTTGATGTGGTTTTAGTGGACATTGTTTCCATGGATATTGATTTACCTTTATCAGTTTTGGCCACCTCAAATGTTTTTAGGTCAACAACTTTAGCCTTCGAGTTCTCGAGGTGGTCATGACCAATTATTTTAAAGGAGGCAATTTTTTTAATTGATTCTCAGGGAGATCATATTCTAAATGGACTCCTCTTTTCTTCTTGAGATTCTCTAAGTGTATATCAAAGGGCTTAAGATCCCCTTGAGCGAAGAATATTTTTCCCAAATGGAGGAACCTAACTTCTTGGAACAAGGTAGAAGGAATAGCCTTCATTTGATGAATCCAAGGTCTCCCAAGGATCATGTTGTAACTTTTTTCCCTGTCAATGATGTAGAACTCTATTAAGATCATTTTTGGCCCAAGGGTGATAAGAAGAACTATGGTTCCAATTGAATTTTCCTTTAAATTTTCATACCCTCGTAACATGTTTCTTGTAGAGGAGAAATTAGTCTCCCCATACCCCAAATTCTGTAAGAAAGATAAAGGAACCACATTCACTTTGCAGCCCCATCATCAATCATGGCTCTCTTAATGTAATTGTTATAAACCCATACTTGTAGATATAAAGCAGGATCTCCTCTTCGGGCTATTTCAACATCAATAGGCATCTTGCTTATGTCAAAGACAAACCTGGTATCCTTATCACCCTACCCTAGAGGATGAACATCAAAATCAATATGATTTATTTGAGCTCCAGGAGGAGGTGTGACATGAACTAGATGACCAAGACCCATTGCGTCCAATAACGCAACACAATGTGAAGGAGAATTCTTCAATAAATCTAAAAATTATATGTGCGAGAAGGTCTTGTTCAAATCTGAAATCAAATCATAAGCTCCTACAGGTTTTGAAACTATAGGGGTGTCATCCTGTGAGAGAGAATGAGAGAGAGGATGTTTTGGAACATATTCCCTTGTTTGGGTTGTTGCATTAACTTCTGTTTAACCTCAAACTCAACTAACCCCATAATCTTTGTATTATCATTCGAGCCAAGGTTGGGGGAAACTTCAAAGTTATCAGAAGTTGTGTCTTCATGGTCATTTTTCCCAACAAGAATTCCCTTGTTTACATTCTGAGGATTTACCTTGACATTTTCAAGATGCGTAGGGAATGGATCTTGAAAGATGCTTAGGTTTTCATTCTGAGGAGCTATGCATCTTGTGTAATTTTGTTGTGAATTTTTTTTAGGCTTTACTAAGAATATATCCACAAAGAGTTACATTTGGTTTTTGGGGAATCTTTGTATGAACTTGTTACAATCTCTACAAGTCCTAGGCGTCAGATCATGACCAATGACGTGATGGAAATCGAAATATAATTTAGGATATTAATTTCTTAGTCTTTGGTAAGTGTCTTGTTGTTGATTATAACCTCGATTGTAGTTTTGAAATTGATTGTTATAACCATGATTTGTTGCCCCTTGGTCGAGTTTTGGTATTGGTTTGGGCATTGGGTTTGATTTTACCAAGGAGGGGGCAATTCACCTCAATTGTGCTTGACCGAGGGAATATTGTTAGGGCCTCTTTTATTTTTGGTGTTGTTGTTGTTATTATTATGGTTGTTAGTGTTAATGTCATTTGTAAAACTAGTGTTCTTTTCTTGATCAGGAAAAACATTCATGTGTAGCACTATGATTACGATTTAAAGCCTTAGGTCCTTGGCTATTGGCTCCGTTGTTGTTATGGTTTGCATTATTTTGATGAGGGGACATCAATTTCCCATTAGGACCGTAATTCTTACACCCACTATTAATAGTGGCTTGGTCGATCCAAAGTGCGCCTTTTAACACTTCCTCGTAACTATGGAAAAGAAACCTTTGAACTTCTTCCTTGGTCTCTTGATTGAGCAAGTGAAGAAAAGATCAAAAATTTCCATCTAGTCCATATTAGGTACACTTGCGGAGGATTAAAGAACTTGACGCCATATCTGAATGAAATGGGCAACAGATACATTTTTCTCTTAACTGATATGTAGAAACTCCCTAATCCCTATTCGTAGCAACTTGTTCATGTCAAACACTATGATGAATTCTGAAACAAGTTGTTTAAAGGAATGTATAAAGCCTCGGGAATCCATTAATACTAGTCTAGGAAAATTCCTTAAAGGTTCTTTGGAAATATTTTAGCTACTACAGTGTCTCAAGGAAGCAATTCCCTAATAGTAGTAGCATAGGCCTTGATATGAGCTTTCGTCTCCTTCTCCCTTAAACTTAGCGAGATCAGGCAATGGGCATGGAAGCATGACACCCATATTGTGAAATCAAGGGATTCTTTAGATACTCAAAGATAAGTACCCATTGCATAAGATTCTACCATTTAAGTTTCTTGATTGGGAGGTGGAGGAGGAGGAGTAGGATAAGTTGTATTGTAGGTGTTGGTGACCGAATGTACGAAGCTCCTTGATACAGTGTATAAGGAGCAGGGAAGGTATACGGGTCCATCGGGGAGAAATTGAATACATATACAAGTAGGGTGAGATGATTCTAGGATATGGAAAAGTGGGCATGAAACTAGGGAATGTCACATTGCCTAAAGGAATGACATTCGAGAACACACTTCCGGTCATCCCTTGCGTATAGATAAGCTTGAGAAGGATGAGGAACCATCCCTAGTGTGTTAGATCATGTGAGAAGATCACTCAGACTTAGTTGAACCGAATAACCTTGTTATACAGATGTTGCATTGGTTTTTTATTTGTATGGATATATCCTTTGTTATCAAATGGATATCCCATGTTGTGCCCTACTACATGAGTTGGTTGCGATGGTTCAACACTCTCTAGTTCTCTAATCCTTCCCACTAAGGTAGAAATGACATCATTAGGAGAAGATTGAGTTCCATGTGTAATAATCATGTTATTTTCATTGGGCTGAATGTATCGCATGTTCAAAGGTTGATCAACCTCCTCTATTCTCTCATAACTGATGGGGTTTGAGGCATAGCTAGGGAAGGTTTTCATCTTTGGTGTAGTTGTCAGCCCATCCAAAAAGGGAAGGGGATTGTTGTTGAATGTTGGTGTAATATCTATCATAGCCAAATGGCCCACCAAACTCTTTCTTGCACATATTTTAGGAAGTATAAAATACTTACCAAAATAGGGAAGTAACGGAAATTTGGGATAATATCAATGAAAGAAAAGGAGATAAGAAGGAACTAGTCCTTCACGTTGGGTTCACCAATTTGTAAGACTGAAAAATCCACATGTTACCTTAAGTCGCACTCAACCTCCCAAGGTCATGCCGGGACAGCCAATGTGGAATATTGTAAGGGTGCTAATGGGAAACTATAGGAGAATCAGGGACTAAGATTGGGTAGTATGAATTCCTAGTAGTTGAATTGGTCAAAGGGAAATTAGAGGCTAAGTATGGGTAGTGTAAATTCCCTATGGTTTGATTACTTGATTTTATCTACTTACTTGAAAATAAAGGGAATAAATTAATGAAAGCAAACTTAACTAATCTAATCTAATATTTTTTTATTTTAATAACAGTGCATACAAAAGAAATGAAGAAATAAATTGCTTCTAATTCTAATTAACAAATCCTATACAAATAAATAGCATGGATGTAGCTATTTATTTGTGCAACAATATACTAAATCTATTCTAATTTAAATGAAGCTTTTTCCAATTAATAATTGTGGATTAAATCCTCAAACACACCTCAGAGTCATGGGAAGAATTAGAAGCTTCTCAGAAGCTTTCCTTCCCTGAAACTTCCCCGGTGGAATTTAAGAGGGATTTAATAGAGACTAATTTGAATGCTTAAAACTATGCAAAGCTTCTTCCAAAATCACTTCCTTGTAAATCTACAGAGATAGGCAAGGAAGCTATCTATCCTAAGAAAGCTTTACAGAAGAAACTGATCTAACTATTTACAACAAATTAAATGATTTCTTCTACTCTATTTGATATGTGTACATACATTCAAAAATAAATAAATAAATGAAGAAACTCAATAACAACCCCCAACCTAGAATTACAATGCAGAGGCAATGCTAGTTGTGGTATCACTTTGTCCCCTCAGTTGTCTTTACCAATCTTTTGTGTCCACTTGAGTCCAGGGAGTTGGGAATGCAAAGGAAGCAGCAAGAAGAAGGTGTTGGAGCAATGGCAACTTGATGGCAGTCTAGTTGTAATGCAAGCAAAAGAAAGACAACGTAAGAGAACAGAGCTTGGTTGTGTAATTTCTAATAAGATTGTGCAGCTCAACTAAACAAGATACACAAATAATCTCTGGCCATTTTCTTCAGAAGAAGTGATGGTTTTATAGAAGGTTGGTTGGGCAGTGCACTATCACACTTGGCAGAAATGGGGTGCCACATCAACACATGAAGGGGTAGTTAAACAATCAATTAGAAATCACAAGTGAAAGAGGAGATTGCCACAAGTCATTCAAGCTTAAAATCAGCTAAAATGATTGAAAAATGTGTTCTAAAAGTGAACTAGAAGTGAAGAAACACGCATCCAATTCACACATGAAGAGTTATGGAAAATTTTCACAAGACCTCTACCCTGTGCAGGGTAGCGGTTCAGGACCGTCGCCTGGTGGTTACAAAATCACCACCCAACTAAGGTGGCAGTTCAGGACTACCGAATGACGGTTACAAAATTACACCCTATTAGCATATTGATTTGCACGCATGTAAATGGCATACAACAAAGGTGGTAACGAAGTCTCTCCTCAATGAAGGTGAGGCTACCTTTATTGAAAACCAAAACTATATTTACACCTGTATATTCAAAATTGTATGTGGGGGTGTTTTGGAACATCAATGGAAAGAAAAGTGAATGATGGAGATGGAATGGAATGAAGGAAAGGAATGGAAAGGAATGAATGGAAGGAACATGCAAGAGTTAGGTAAAATCGAGCCTAATATTACATGGAGAAGAACAAATAATAACTAACACAAATAAAATAGAGTTTGCATCAGCTAAACAAGAATGAGTAAAAGGGAACACACATGAGCAAGTAAATAATAGAGCTTGATCACTGTGAATAAGAACAACAACTTAATAACATTGACAATAAGATCAAAGACAATATTTGCATGCAAGATTCAAACATATAACATCTAATGAACATAAGAACATCAAATGTTACAAGAGACAATGAATGAGACACAAAGTTCATATTTCATTAACTCCAAAATGTTTTCACAAAAGAACACAAAGTTTCTTCCTGAAACAAAGCTTGCACACAAAAGTATTTTCTTCTCCTCTCTCAAAGTCACCCTTGTAAATGAGCCCCTAAGTTTATTTTATAACCTAAAAGTTGGTTACAAAGTAGTTAGCGTTTTAAATGCACATTAATTAGGTTTAAGTGACATTGACTTTTTCAACCAACTTTATCAAAAGCAACTAAAAATAGAAACCACTTAAGTTTCTTCAAACGTGAATTCAACAATAATATTATTTAAAATACCACTTTCAAAACATTCACCAAAAACCAGTGCCTTATCCATTGGGCGTGGGGTCCGCCTATCTCAATTGTATGAGAAATGGACTCTCCCACCCACGAGAAAATATAAGAAATCATCCTACTATGTTGTTGGCAAAACAAGGATCCTGATTCTTTGCCAATTCATAAGACTTGAGCTTTTGCAGTGTCTGATGCATCCTCTCTTCTTCTGGAAAACAACTCAGGAGAAGACCATCCTCATAGAGTACCCCATTTCAATAATCTTACCTAGTATGGTATGTAGGTTTTGCAACTTTATATTGGATTCCTTCACAAATATGTTTAATTCTGAAACATTGATCCATAGAAGAAGTGGAAAAAACATCAACAGGAGTATACATTTCATGTATCAATTTTGTAAATTGCTCCCTCGTCTTGAATTCCTTTGGTTGTGTTCGTTGATGAAGGTGCATGAATCTCTTCGATGAAGACCTGAATGGAAGAGAGCATGGTATAGGATTCGTTGCACAAACCGTCAAATTGAATTACCAAATCTTCTAGGATCATTTTCCTA
Source organism: Taxus wallichiana var. yunnanensis (assembly GCA_018340775.1). Taxonomy (NCBI): domain Eukaryota; kingdom Viridiplantae; phylum Streptophyta; class Pinopsida; order Cupressales; family Taxaceae; genus Taxus; species Taxus wallichiana. The sequence continues at coordinate 833,836,152 of CM031234.1, forward strand.
GACTTAGCATGATTTAACCATAGAATTTGTGTCATACGATGATCAAACTCAAGTATTCCCTCTAAAGCCAAGAAAGTAGATTCCATGCGGCAAAATCCTGAAGAGTTGGAAAAATCTGATCTAGTGTGATTAATTTTGTAATGAGGCACTCCTTGAATGGAAACACTGGATCAAGGTAAGCATAAATATTCTCAGATATTTTTATCACTTCAAAAATTGTTTTCAACCCACCACTTTCTATCTTAGAAACCCATGACCTTAGAGTGTGTCCTAGAGTGATCACATCTTTTGATTGATTGAGAATTTCTTGATCTGGGATAGCCATCATTTCTGGAACAGGAAAAGAATACTCAATTGGGTTGATCAAATGTTGAACATATGAAATCAACTGATTCTTTTCTTCCTTGAGTTGGGAAATTTGAGATTTGTATCTCTCCAACCTTTTAAGCACACTATTCATTGAATATTTTTCCATAACAACATCACTTTCAAAAGTGGTCTTACCAAGGGCTATCTTGGATACTTCATAATCGGTGACTGTCATGTCCCCACGATCCTTCTCAGTAGTAGGAACTGCAATTTCTGCAAACTTATCTCCGCTATCATCAATCACTACTCTGGAGAAAACCTTAGGCTTTTTGGGCACAACTTTATTGGAGAGGGAAGAAAGAGATTCCAAATCAATGTTGGCCACTTTGACCAATCTCTTTCTCTTTTTTATTTCAGAGTCAACCCAGGTCGGTGTTTCATTCATTAATTCAACACAAAAATGTCGAGAACTGGAAGAAAAATCCTCTTTTCCTTTTTCATGACTAAAACTAGTAGGCAGTGGTTTTGTGGCTTCAATCCTTGGTGAAGTAGCATCTGCAACACATTCTTGATTATCCTCATGTTCTTGTGGAATATCCTTAACACCTGGATGTTCGGAAGAATTAGATATATGCACTACTGGGATTTTCTTGGATTCTGGTGTATGACATTGATGATTTAGATCTTTGGTAGGTCTATTGGAACTCTCAGTGATGTGAATAGATGAGTTTGGGGTAGAAATACCAGAAACACGTTCTTTTCCTTCCTAAAGATGCACACTCTTTACCGATCCTTGAGACACTGCTTCTTTATTAGGGATAGGTTTGGGTAACCACCACTTTGCCTCTGAGATGCATGTGATGATGTTGGTGGGGACTGGTGTGAAGAATTTTGCACCACCTTTTTCTATGTCACTCCTCCTTTCACTGGCAACCTCTATATTTCTGACATATGTGCCTAAAATGGGAGAGGATTGGCTATCTGATTCTCATACCACTTCATAGTCCTTTTTAACACAGGTTGGTTTATAACATCTAGAGAAGTTTCATCTCCTCTACTCCAATCAATACCAGGGAGCGGAGTGAAAACTATCTGATCATAGGTAGGATCCATAAGATCAATTCCATTATCGGCAAGGGTTAAGGGAGGATCCCTCAATCCATAATTCTCTATCTGAGCCAGTGTGAGATGATAAAATTATCGTTGTCTTACCTCCCTATCATCCACACATTCTCGCCCAATAGTCTTCTATGTTTGCCTTCTGCTTATATCTTGCCCCTAGAGATTTTTCCATGGATCCTTTAATATCGAATTGAGCCCTGCTCGTGAAAAGATGTATAATTATGAGAGAAAAAAATCCATAAGTTCTGCACTATGGGAATTTGGACATTTGTATTCCCCAATCTGAATTGGGAAACGAATGCCTTCTTTGCATTTGTCCACCAATAGACAATGGATTTTGAAAAGCTGACGTGAGAGTTCCATCAATGTTATTTTGTCGCTGACATATTTAGGAAGTTTGTAAGGAGCTCCCACAAATCCATCAACTCGTATATAGGAGTAAGAGGGAAACTAGATAAACCAAGTTCCCCATTGTTTTATCACCGCCTTGGCATCTTCTGAAAATCTTTCCTCCGGGTTTCTTCTTAGTGACCGGATTATATAGAATAAGAAAGCATCGTTTACCCTCCGGAAATGGTGAGAACCGTTCTTGAACTCCAGTTGTGGGTAAAAATGAAAAACACTATTCTTGTCAAGACCCATTGTACCTCTAGTTGTTAACCCTGAAAATATCCTCCTTCTCGCTACAACATAAATCAAATATGAAGTCATGTAAAAATGACCTGTCATCCTTACCTCAATCAATTGCTTATGGAGAGTATTGCTAATGATACTTTCCCAATCAATGAACATCTTTACATCAAGAATGATACAAATGAACTTGTACATCCAAGGATGAATTTTTTTGGCAGAAGGAAGACCAAAAACCCTGCTGAGGAGAGTAATCATATCCCCTATTTCTTCATGAAACTCTACCCGAAACAACTCTTTGGGAATTCTTGAAGTGTGAGTCTTTGGTTTGACCAACCAATTTTTATCGACCATCTCAAGAGGATTTTCATCCCAAAACTGTTGTGTTGATTCTTGTGTGATGTCGCATTTTCTTCATGGAGTGGCACTCTTAACAAATCTTCCATATGATCTGGAGAATTGAGCAAAAAGGTTCATTTCTGTCATTAAAAATTCCTCGACGCTCAGGATCATAATGTTCAACACAAGCTAGGACAAATTCAGGGCATTGTATGGCAACGGAAATGCTACCACTTGAGGTAAACCACAACGATAAAGCCTTTTTGAGAAAATAGTTCCCCCTTCCCGTCTTACCCTGTCACAGAACTGAACCATATCTACGTGACCCATATCGGTATCCAAAATGTTGTCATATGCTGAATTTAAAGACGATGTTAGAACTAATCCTTGGTATGCATATTTTAGTGCCAACTTATTAGAACGTTCACCCATTATGAATTATTTTCTCTTTTTTTTTAACATGGAGAGCAAAAAGAAAACCAAGACACTAGGAAGGTGTCAGGTCTAAGTCTCTGGACCACCGTTGTCACAAGAATAATACAACTCTTTCTATTATATTTTTTAAAATAAAAAGAGATTTAGTGGATGCCGAATTCAAAATGACCATACAACAATATTGAGGCAAAGCTCAAATCACCATCGAAAAATAATACAATTTTAGATCATTTTTACACTTTCAACAACATGTTGAATCTTCGAAGCTCCTTATTATTATTATTATTATTATTATTAAAATATTCACTATGTGCGTGAATATCTCGATTCACCCTTGACATGAGAAAGTTATCGTCTCCTTAGCATGCGTAGCACCATGAATATCCTCTCTTTTTTAAATAAAAAGAGATTTGCGTTGAACTCCAGTCAATTGTGCATGCGTGAAATCTGAACTTAAGCTTGTGACTGCATGGGAAAAATAGAGTTATTCCTCCTCCTCTCAGCATACACAACTTCTAAGTATTTGTTGTCTCTTCTACAGGCTGCGTAGAAGCTTCTGGTGGTCTTCAAACTAATTCTTCCTTCTCCCCAAGCATGTGTGGATTTCTTTTGAGCTGCTACATGGAAACTGACTTCATTTCTTACTTTTCAAAAGATGCGTGGAAACTTCTTTTATTGTCTTTGCTTCTATGTTGTCTCCATTCAGGCATGTATTATTTCTTCCTCCTTCCCATGTGGTGAGAGTCCCTGACTGCTCTGGTTGTGCGTGAGTGTATGATCCCTTTGGTGAATGTGTGGAGATCTAACTTTTGTTGTTGTTTCCCTTTCTACTCAGGCGTGGAGATCCAACTTTTTGTTGCTCCTTCTTTCCTCCTGCGTGGTGAGAATCCCTTGCTCCACTGTTATTTCCCCTTTTTCTCAAGCGTGGAGATCTTCTTTTTTATGCTCCTACGTGGGCACTTCTGCAAAACAAAACAAAATGTCCCTTTTTGGACTGTTATGCTTTGATTTACTTTAGAAATGGATCAAAGAATGCGTTTTTTTTGGCTTTATGTTCCCCAATGCGTGGGATCTTCAAATTGCTCCTCTTTGTCTTCACTTGAGCATGGGAACTTTGTTCTTTGCTGGTATTTGGCTTTGAAATGTGTAAAGACTCCCTTCCCGCTACTGCATGGGCACTACTGCAAAACAACAAACAAAAAAAAATATGCATGGACTGGAACTTTCAAGGTTGCCTGGCTCTAGCTAATGCTCATGCCAGGTTTCCATGTGAAATCCTGATAGCACCTGTAGAATAAGCTTTTCTTCTTCTGGCTCTGGATATCTGCAAGATCTCCTTGTTTTTTTCTTCTTCCCAATTTCCTATGCTTCGCAACCTCATGTAATCGTCTCCTCATCAATTCCCAAATGATAGAAGTGAAATCAAAATCGTCATGAAATTGGAAGTGGAAGAAAGATTACCCCTAGCACTTTTTCACATAGCTATTCTGACAATTAATAAAAAGAAGAAAATTTCTCCCAAGTTTGTCGAACAACTTCCATCAATATTAAATTAATATTTATTAATTAAAAACCCATAAAATTTAATAAATATTAATTTTATTAAATTTCAGGATGAATATTAATTAAATAATTAAAACATGGTTTATGGTGTAACGGAGAATGGCTTATTCAAAATGAATGAAACGAAAGCCAGAATGACCATGAGAATAAGATGATGGCGATGAAGGATAAAAATTACGTGAAAGACCACTTTGAAATTTTTATATTATTATTATTATTTTTAAAAAATCACGCTTATTGATTTTGAGAAGTTAAAATTAGCTAATAACACACCCAAATAGGGTGGTGGTTCAGACCACCGCCATGTGCATGGTAGTGGTTCCGTAACTAAAAGCCAAAATCGAAGGAAAAACAATAAGGGAAGTCAGTAAAAAGTAGGAAACATCTAAGGTAAACTAGGCTACAAATATATATTATAAAGAGGTTAAGGACCTTGAAATCTTTTAGAAAAGACATAAATCATCATTGGGGACTTTGAACTATTTCCCAACCATGTAGCACGTGCAAATTTGGGGTGTGTCAATGACCTAAAAGGGAATTGATCACGAGTTTGAATGAGATATATGGAAAGATGTAAGGATGGAAAGATGAGAGATGATGCCCCAAAACAAGGTATAGAAACAAGATGTGTGATACCATGAGATCAAGTGATAGGGGAACCAAAGGGTTCATTTCCTATAGATTTATGACTTAACGATAACAAGATGATGGTTTGACGAGGTCAAGGGACAAAAATTCATGTTGCCACAAAGGTGGGCTTACGAAGCCAGAAAGTCAAGTGATAGGGGAACCAAAGGGTTTGTGTCCTATAAACATATGACTTAATGGTGAAAAAAAGGTCCTGATATGGGACTAGATATGTTTCTGGCAAAGATGAGAGGCGAAGCACTCAAGGATGCATCCAGTTGACAAATGTCGATTTTACTGAGTAGATGTGATGTTTTGATGTATACGGCCTTTTTTAAGCCTATTTTTTATATGTATTTTGATGTGGTCGAGATTTTGAGACTTTAGATGATGTATAGGGACACTTTGATATGATTGATTTATGATTCATGTGTTGATTTATTTTAATGTGATGTTTTGGATGTGGCAATGTAATATTGAGATGTTAATCATGATTGTATGGATATTGATAGATGTTAATATAAGGTTTTGATGTGATGTGCTATTGATATTTTGATTTTAAAGTGACTTTTACGTATATCAAAATACACTTTAATCTTGAATAAGAATAAAACATGAAATGATTGCTTTATACTGGATTTTATACATATGTGATGGGAAACAATAGAGTGAATGTTCTTGCACTTTTGGCCTTATAACAGATGTTAATGCATGACTAGCAATAATTAGTTACATATAGGATCTCGGATATAGATGGAGGTGAAATATATACCTTCCTAGGACATGGGAAGGGTTGACATGTGTAAGTTGTGTCAGAGAGTAGGTTCTTTTTTCAATGGTTTCATAAAGAGATGTCCCAGCTATACATTTTATTTTAATGCAAACTAATCGATGCGGGAAGTTTGCTTTGACGGGAAAGTTAATTGATGTGGGAAGATTTCCTAGCATGCTTTTGATATTTTGAATTTTTTTAAGGTTGATTGATATAGGAAACCATTTTGCATGGGTAGTCATCCTTTGAGAGAGTGGTCTACGATTTTTGACTTTTTGACTTTTTCTTTTTGGATAGTCATCCTTCAAGGGATCGGTCTATGATTTTGACATGAAGTTGTCCTTCAAAGGATCAGTATGATTTTCGACAATATGATTTAGATATTTGATATTTTTCCTTCGAGGGATTGGTCTATTTATTTTGATAATATGCATCCATATATATTTTTGACTTTATTTTATGTTGAGGGCAAACCTAATAGACCATTTCGAGGAGGGAAAGAGATGTGTGCACAAACTACACATGTGTGCCCTATGACATATCTTCGGTTAATACACAAGGTGGATGGATGTAATGATTGTGGGGTTCTTACTAAGGAGGAACTTGTCCATGTGAAATATGCGATGAAAAAATTTGTGGTGCTCATCTTTAATGTTTTGGGGATAGTAACGGGTAAAGAACCACATACTTTCAAATCATTACGATGATGAGATAGTTGGTTGATGGTGAAATAAGATCTTTGATGTGATGATTATCATGACGGCTGATGAATTAATAGTAGAAAGGATACAAGTGCAAAGCATTCAAAGGTTCATTTTTAGGTGTACCATCAAGGGAGGCTAAATGATAAGCTACTCGACCCATAATTGTGAGTGATGACATATGGATTGATTCAGTTAGGGGAAAACTTTCCACATTTTCTCCTTTCCAAAGTAAAGTGACATATGGATTGGATTGAGAGGATGGTGTCGGTGAAGATTCACTAGGGAGGAGTGTGTAAGGTAAGACTTTCAAAGTCTCAATAGAAAGGAAACCCCTATCATGGAGATGTGGCTAGAGATAACATGCACTGAAAGGAATGATGCCTACCAGGAGTTAAGATGATGAAAGCTTTGATGTTGATTGATTGAGTAGATGGTAACTAAATGATGATGTGGAATATTTGACAAAGGAGACGATGAAAATATAGATGAAATATGAAAGGATGATTGATAATAAGGGGTATATGATGAAGTTTTGGTTTTCTCTTTTCTTCGTGTATGATGATTTTTGATTCACGTAGGTGGGTGAAACGTATTGACTTGAGATGAGGTACCCTTAATAGAAGGTGATGAGAGGACATATGATAAAGATTTTCCAAGATCTGATTGAGGATGACCCCATTGCCCTGCAGATGTCGATCGAGACACTACCAATGACTTGCATGTATATTTTTAAGAGATTGAGGGACCTTCATGGAAGGTATTGCAGAGATGTCCGATAGATGCTAATACGAGATTGAGGATGCTCCCCTTGTCCTATAGTCATCGTTTTAGACACTTATAAGGGTATAGGTGTAGATGATATCGATGATGGATTAGGATGGTATTCTTCTAGGAGAAGATCATTGATGAGGAAGAGTTATTTGATTATGGCTTTAAGTGCTTTACAACTCTTTGTGTTATGACCTGGGCTTCTATGGTAGGCACAGGTTTTATCTTGATCGTACCATGCAAGTTTCTAGATATGTGGATTGGGTGTTTTGATTGGTGGTAATGTGATAAGAGAAGCCTACATAAGCCTCTCGAGGATGTGAAATTGAGTCCCTTTTGGGGATTTGGATTAACAAATTTTGATTTTGATTTACAAGAACGCTTGGTAGGACACACCTTAATTTTGGATGTGGGTGGATGTGTGGATGTCATATGGTGTTGGAGCATCATAGGGACATTGTGAGGTTGATAAGAGAGAGGATGTGATCTAAGGATGGGATAAGATGTGGGATTGATAAAATTGGATGATGGATGAGGTCCCAAAATAGACGAGGAGGGACGGATTATGGATGAGATAGGGTACGACTGTGTGACATGATATTGAGATAAATAATGTAGTCCCAAAATGGATGATGAGGGTGGAATTATAGATGTGATAGTTTTCGATTGTGATTAAGGATGGGGTCCCGAATGGATGGTAAAGTTGAGACCCTAGATGATGTGTATTTTGATTTTGTAATGTTTGTTTTAGATAGAGGAGGGGGTCTTAAGATAGATGGCCATGGATGTGATGGGATTTGATTTTATAGTGTTTTATTTAGGAAAAGGTTCCAAAGTGTATGGTAAGTGAGGATCCAGGGGATAGGATTGGGTCTGATTTGGATGAGGGAGATGTTATCTCCAGACATGATTGAGGTAGGTTACATTCATGTGAGCTACCCAATTCTTTGATTAGCTCCAGAGGTAGTTCGATCTCGAGATCTTCGATTATCAATACCCCATTTGTAATGGTCTCTAAGGTCAAGTCTAAAGGTTATAAGTAGGTAGCAGGAAATCGGAGAGTAGTAAAAGGTGACATCGATGTGGAAAACTATTAAAAATAAGATCTAGGGATTTTGAGCCTTCCAAGGGTAAAGCATTGGAAACAAAGGAGTCTCCTCATGCAAGGAAGATCTTGCTTAATAGTATCGATGATGTGACTAGAAGGATGTATAATATCTGTATGGACTGAATCTATTGAGGGTATTTGATTATAAAGATAAGAAATGGCACCATGTGTGGTAGTCTCATATGGCTTGTATGAATACTTAGAGGAATTAGATGGGACATGTGTAGATTGAGGATTCGAGATGGCCTTCTTCAAGGGCTTGGATTTATAACTTTCTAGCCATGGTGAAGGCTTCGTCAAAAGTTTGGAACGTGTGGATCTAGAGGGTAGATGAGATGTGATGGGCACATGATTGAGAAAACAACTCGATTAGTTATGATTGAGGTAGTGATAAATTCAATTGATTAATAATGCTTCATCATCTAGTGGTGAAGTTGAAAATGGATTCATTTTTAGATTGTTTGATGATAAATAGGTCAGAAATGGTCATTTTACGAGTAACATAGATAGATAAGTTCTTGAGCAATAACAGGGCTAGCTACGTGAAATAGAATAAAGAGTGTTGAGGGAGGGAGTTGTACTAATCCAAGGCAGGTCCTTCCAGTGACATAGGAAAGGTTCTAAGCATGAGATCTTAATTGTGGATCATGAGGTAACATGAGTGTCGAAAGCCAATATGAGTTGTTTAGGATCCTCCTGGCCATGGAACATGGTGAATTCAAGCAATTCCCAATGTGGAGGATAGGGTTTATATGGTATTGATGGATGGATGGGTTCATTACAAACTTGATCATAAGTGAGGACGTGTTTGGGTCCCATGGTAGCAGCTTCCAAATTGGCTAATTTGTTTAATAGATCTTGCATGGGATCATTTGTAGGATTAAGCGTGAGGGAATTAACATGTGAATGTGGATAAGAATGTAGTTGATTTGATTTATGATGGTGGAGAGTAAGATGGTTATGTTGTTGATGGGTTTGATGTGGAGGTTGATAAGGGGTAGCCTGAGAAGGTACCAATTGCAAAGTAGGTTGTGATAAAGGGATGTTGGGATACATGTAGAGATGTTAAATATGATATTATTATTGGATGAGAGGGGTTGATCGCACTTGATTAGGGATGTGTGTATGGGTTTGGGATGTATGAGGTATCGAGAGAGGTATTGAAGTCGAGATAGGTTGATTAGATAAAATATGGGGGATGTTAAGATCCTGATGAGATTGTGATGAAGGAGGGGATGTGGAAAGGATCGATTGATGGGACACACTTGCCATGGGCTAAGGAGTGATATTTTGGAATAAATCTAGACGTGAAGAATTCTCTTAGGGTTTTTGGATGGAATTGATGTAGGGTTTGTAGTGGTTCCATAAGGAACAAAATGTGGTCTAGATGGCTCTGGGAATATGCCATAACTAAGTGAAGTTGAGTGGGATGTGATAGGTTGATGAGATTGAGAAGGATTAGATCCTAGTGTAGGGGATATTTTGAGATTGATTGGGTTGAAAGTCTGCAGAGATAAGGGATGAAATAGCCAAGGATGGTTATAATAATAATGTATAATTAATAAGAGGATATGCTGATGTGGAGGGATGATCCATATTAAACAATAATTGAATGATGATGATATAGCAAAGCCCTAAGAGAGATACAAATACAATAGGCAAGCCAAAAAGCCGTAAATTTTATTATCTTGATTAGAATTTAGATGTGGAGGAAGGGGCTCATAGGGAACCTGATGATATATTTTTCTAAGGCTGGTTTCAGGTGATGTTAAAGGGTGGAGTCCTCAATATATCCGAAGGTACGTGAGGCTTGAATGTTTTTGGGTGTAGGTATGGGGCATGGTATTGGTGCCTATCCCCTCACTTCACGATCCCATCAAGAAAAGGGAGTCGGGTTCTTAGCTAATATACCACCCACCAATTATTTATTCTTGGCTAGAACACCGAGTCGACTTATCCTCTTGGTGATGCAATCCAAGTAGGTTCACCTGGTAGGAATGTTTTAATGCAAATTATGTTTAAAGTGATTTGGTTGTGTGTGGGGGTAAGTTAAAAAAATGTAATCTATTAACCTCCTAATTAGACTATATGATCACACAGAATGAAAGGTTTGTTTTAATACCTAAAAAGAAAGGTTTATTTTGGTGAGGATAAAAACAAAATGCAATGCTTTGAAATAAAAAAATAAGAAAACGTACCTTGTAAATGCTTCCTTTTTTAATTTTTAATTTTTAACGTAACTACAACGTAAGAAACAGATGCTCCCAAGATAGAAACATCCAAGGGTAGAAGAGGATAGAAAACAACAAGGCAAGTAATGTTAAAGGATATTTGACCGAGTAATCGAAATAATCTACAAATATCACCGGTATTTTACAGAATCACAACCGATTCACTAAAATTGTTGGCGATTTAACCAGATTGTTAGCGATTGCAAAATAGAGAACCCAAAGGTGAAATTAATTAATTTAAAATTAAATAAAGGGGATTGTGTCTCATCAAGCATGCTAGAATATACTAGAGATTTTTTTATTTCCAATGTTAAATTATAAAATTAAATAACAAAAACAAATTGACCTCGAAAGATGACGGGGTTTACCGATACTTGCGATGATGAATGTTGATATTGATGAGTGATCAATGTTGATGGATCAAGCATGCATGTAACTTCTTCTCTCAACGAGATAAGCTACCCGCAATGTAGTGACACTCAAAAAAGATAGGATTAGATAGATATATGGCGATTTCTTGACAAAGGACGGTCCCTAGAAGTAAATGGACTTCCTTGCAAGGATGTCAATCCACGCCCGTAAATCAATTTGATAATGATGAGATAAAATGATAAAGTAGAAAATATAACCAACAATGCAAAGGCAAAGGGACCTGATTTATGTCCATGACTAAATGATGGTGCGATGATATGGTGATACCTGATCCAAAGGGAGTCTAGGGATCACACAATGGCTCAAAGGATCAAGGACGGTGATGGTTGTGCGCTCACAAAGGCAAGTTGAGCAATGAATTTGATTTTGATGGCGGGTAAAGAAATAGAGATGGCTTAAAGGAGATTGATGGGGTTAGACAAGCACCTGCAAAGGCAGAGTGGTAATAAGTGATGGGATCCAGAGGTCCTGAAAAGCAAGCTTAGGGGTCAAAGAACCTTTTAGATAGGAATCATCAACGATTATGGGGAATCGTCAAAGATTCTCAGGAAAATGTACGGGGCGACAATGGACGGAGACAGAGCTCAAAAGGATGTTAAAAAGGTTGAATTATGCATATATATGATGCATAAATGAAATTATTAATCGAATGAAGATATGTACCTTATATATGTTTATAAATAAAGGTAAAGAGATTATTTTACTAAGAGCGAGGAGATGTGTTTTGATTCCTAGGCCGAGAGACACGTTGTTGATGATACTCCGAAAAAAGCTCAAGCTCCATGGTGAGGATGCTAAATCTTGTGGCAAATCTCTACTAAGGAAAGGATGAAGAAACAGTATATGTTTTTCTCGGAGAGAGAAAAAGAAGGGACTAACTTCGTGAACCAAGCTCTGGTCTAACCTAAACCAACCTCTTGAAAGCGGTATGAAACTTGTTTAAATAGAATTGTCGATAATCCGGGAAAATCGTCCTCTGCTATCCTGGAAAATCACCGGTGATCCTGGAAAACCGCCGACGATCATGGAGTTTGGTTAAATCAACTCCAACCGAGTCGTTTTCTTTTTTATTTTGTGTGAGAGGGAGATATGCGAGTGAGAGGTTATAAAATGGTTAGGAATGTGTTTATTTTGTTGTCTTTATTTAATTTTAGAATGTGAGTGGTTTGGGTGGTTTTGGAAGGGGTAGAATAGGATTTTACAGATGTAGGATGATATTTACGTGGATTAAATATTATGGGGGAGAAATAAGACTTATGATAGAGGATTATAGATGACAATATTGATGTGATAGTGTTGAGGGGTTAGTGAACATGGATACGGGCATTAAAGGTGTTAATTTTAGATGTCTACACCGAGCTCTAATCTCATGTAATCCCCTCCCCACTATTTTCTCTATAGACATAACCACATTTACTTTTACCAAATCTACCTCCCCATTCACTAATGTGACTCACCATTCATTGTCACTCCCTTTATAATCCCCTCTTCCTTTGGTCACTAGTGTGACTTTGACATTTGTTCACACCATCTATGCCTAAGCCCAACCACAGCCAAAATGATTTGTTATTTTCTAATCTAGCACTCACACCATTCTACCCTTTATCTACACTCATGCATGTTCAATCATAAGTGGAACTAACCTACAATGAGAGATAGTTATTCCTACACATGTTCTCTTCTCATCCTTGTGCACGCTTTAGCTCTCCATTACACATGCTTTTCTACACACTCCAATCACCTATACATGCTCTAGTCTCCTCTGCACATATGATTATCCCTATAAAATTTAGTCCCTCCAACATATGGTCCATTCACCCCTTCTCACTAGTCACTCTCCATGGCTTCTATTCACCCCAATACACACTCCCACAATGAGATGTTCCACCGCTACCTTCTTGATCATATTTCCAAGCTTAAGTCCCAACACTTGGGGATAATTTCACCCAATGTGACTTATTCCCAAGTCATCAATGATCTTATCCACCCCATTTTTCCTCATCACCCATATCCCATGCACTTCAAAATGCCAACTTTTGACAAATTTATCAAACCAAGGATCCCCACCATCACTTGAACCTCTTCTATTGCACACACGCCACCTCATCCAAGATGACGATGTCCTCCTATTGCACATCTTCCCACTTTTTCTCATATGTTAAGCACTTGATGAGTACTTGTGCCTCCTACAACATATAATTCAATCCTTCACACAACTTTTTTATGTATTCCTTGATTAGTTTTATATTTATATTGCTCCCAATGCTGCCTTGGCTAACCTCTATGGGATTTGTCAATCCACCACTAGTTTCATTATCAAATTTTTTTCCATTGGTGTGTGCTTGTCCACAATCTCTCCTTTCACTTCTACAATTATCACACATCTACCTCTTTTAAAAAAATATCCCCATATTTCACATAATTTATGTATATATATATATATATATATATACCCATATACCCATTGCGCACTTTGACGAAGTCACGCACATGGCTCAATGCCTTGAGTACGTTCATCTTAGGTATCCTTTCACCTTGTCACTTGCTTTGGTTCCTCCTTCACTTAGTACACCACCCCACTTGCATGTTCATCATTTCATCGCCGTGGAAGCCTCCTCATGTCTCCTCGTCTCTTCCACCCACACCCTCACATCCATCGTGTTTTACTAAGACTTATTGTTTCTTCCAATACGTTCACAAATTCACTCCATTTTCAGAATCCTTATCTTCCATTATCCCAAATTTTCTCAATTTCATGTTGATTACCTCCTCTTAAGCCACCCCTATCATATTGGTGGCCTCTCATGGTTGGTGTATATCATCGCACTAAAAACATTCCACAAAACCATGTCTCCAACTTCGTAATGTCTTACATAACCTAATTGGTGACATCACTATTGAACCTCTATCTCCTCCCACTCTAAGGATGCTTTATGCTCAAAGGATGCAAGAACTCGACAGATATTCAAAATTATTTTTGTGTGTTTTAGAGAGGGGATGAGGCTCTATTTATACCTGGAAATTGGATAAACTTAGGGGATTTTAAGTAATCACAATTTGAAAATGTGGGCATGATTAGGTGAGTGGGGGCCACAAAGAGTGGGTGAGGATTAAACTTGTATTTTTAATTCACAAGTGGAGAAATATGGAGAATAATGACATGTGGGGAGGATAAGGTTATTTTAAATATTGAAAAGGATAATTAATCAATTCATATTGATTAATTTGGTTTGGATTTTGTGGGAAATGAAATATGGGAATTAATTTATTTAAGAGGGTGTGAAATTGGGGTGTCTACATTTACCCCTCTTTGGAAGGGTATTATGAAAGTATTGTCCTTTCAAAGAAACTAGACGAGATCGATGAATATACCCCAGTGGAAGCATTGAATATTTTGAAGAGATTATTCTTAAGGAATATGTTCCTTCATAAAGAGAAAACATTCTCCAAGCAAGAAGTAGAACAATCTTTTTGCTTGTAAGAATGGAGGAAGAATTCAATCTGCTTTTGCACAAGCAAAAAATAGAGAAAATTTTGTTAGGGAGAGTAGAAGGTGGTAGGTGATGAATATTATGGTATCCTCAAAGACAAAAATGTCATGGGAAGATGTGATTGGGGATAGATATGATTATGCCCCCTCGAGAGGGCTAACAAGAATGGAAGATACAATAGAGCTCTCGAAAAGAGGAGAGGTCAATTTTGTGGAGAGGAGGACGAGAATGGGGTGTAAGAGAATGGAATGACTGCACTATGCAAATGGGGAAAGGATTCAATTGGCCTTGAATGTTAGGTGTGAGGATGTGTTGAAGGACGTAATGAGTAAGAGTGGAAAGAGAAGAAAAAGGAATGGACAGGAGTAGTGGTTGATTATGAGAAGAGCAAGAAAATTCAAAGGTGAAGGAGACAAGGGTATGGAATAGAGTGGATGGAGACAGAGGAGGGAAAAAGGAATGAAAGAGGTAGAAGAGAATAAGAGAGAGGGATGATAGGGGAAGAAGGGAATGATGAAGGAAAAACAAGAAGAAGACAAGAAAATGACAGAGCAGAGGGTGAAATTATGAAAAAGGGAGAGAGAGATTCAAAATGAAGGGAGTGAAGAAGGGTGAAGGAGATGAAGGGAGAGAAATGATGGAAAATGAAAGAGATGATAGAGCTGAGAAAAGAAATAAACTATAGAAGTAGGAGGTGAAGAAGACAAAAATAGGTGGAAGAGAATAATAGAGAAGGATGATAGGAGAAGGGAATGAGGAAAGACAAACAAGAAGACGAGATGAGAGTAGGGGGAAAATCGGGAGGAGAGATATGGCTGGAAAAATTAAGGAGATGAGGATGATGAAGAATTTAAAGAAGACAAAAGAGGTGATATAATGGAGAAAAGAAAGAAACGATGAGGGACCAGGAAGATGTGGAGAAGATTAGAGAAAAGAAGAGAAACTGGTACATAATGATTGAAAAGGTAAGGGGAGGGTAGTAGGAAGGTGAAAATGATGGGGGAAGAAGAGATGAAAAAGTGAATACAGGGAGAATATTGAAGGAACCTAGTCCTTGTGAGGAAGAACAACATAAATATTATGGAATGACCACATGGAAATGCTTGTGGAGGGTGGGATGATAAAAAAGAGGGATAATGTCTTTGAAGAGCTAGGTTATCAATGGGGAAGTAAGAAGGAAACACAAGGTAAAAAGGGGAAGAAGATGATATAGAGGAAGTGAAATAAGATGAGGAGTGGGAAGGAGGGGAGGACAATAGAGAAAATGATGCAAAAGGAAGGAAACCAAGAATGGAGATATTCGGTGAAGAGTGGGCAGCATAAGGAATGTAAAGAGAAGAAAGAAGGGGAGGAATGACATGGATTGGAAAATATGTGGAGATGCATGAAATGAGGATAAGAGGATGATGATAAAATAGACAGAGGGTGTATGATGAAGACAATAAAGATATTGAAGAGGGAGAAGGGAAGATGGAGAGGTGGGGAAGAAGTGACAAGAAAGGGTGGGAGTGGAGAAAAGGGAGGGGAGGGAAGAGAGAATGGGGGATAGAAGAGGAAATGTCAGTGAAGGGATGTTAGGGAAGTCCACCAATAATTATCAATGTGGACAAGGGTGATGGAGAGATGACGAGGAAACGTTAGGAAGTCCACCGATAATGATCGGTGGGGAAGGATGAGAGGAAAAGTGAAGAAAGGGAAAAATTAAATGAGGAATGGAAAAGGCAATGCTAATGAAGGGACATTAGGGGAAGTCCACCGATAATGATCGGTGGGCACAAAGGAAGGAACGAATGAAGAAAAAATGGAGAAGGTCAAATAAAGTGAACAAGGCTGCGCAGATGGGGATGAGTGAGTTTTAGGGGAAGTCCAGCAATAATTATTAGCATGGAAATGGAATATGATGATGAAATAATGTTAGGGGAAGACCAACAATAATGGCGGGTAGGCATGGGGGTGGATATGTGGGAGAATTCCAAAAGATGGAATGAGAAGAGTGAAGAAAAGGTGAGTGATGAGTTGTGACAAGGTGAAGGCGAGGAGAGGATGCAGAGGATGAGGATGAACAAGGTGAGGATGAAGAAACAAGACATGAAAATAATGGGAGGAAAAAATATGAAGGATGATGGATTAAGAAGGGGAAAATGGGGAAAGGAACATGATTACAGGCAAAAGATGGCGACGCACTTTTTATGATGTGATAGAATGAGAAAGGATAATGGTAGGAGGAAAATTTGGTTAGTAGGGGAGACCAGGAGGAAGAAATGATCAATGGAGGGAATTAAAAATGAGGTGAGGGAGAAGTCTAGAATGACGATTTCAACTTAAGGAGGACCCTTAAGTAAGATTGTCATACGGCGGAAGTGGTTAAGTAAGATTTCCAAGTGAGGGATGATGGAGATGAAAAGTGGGAAAGTAGGAGGTGGTGTTTGCGAGAATGAAAGAGGAGGTGAGAGGATGTGATGATGGGGAATGACGAGAAAATGTGGATGGTGAGAATGTGGAGTGATGGGGAGTGCAAGATGACAGATCATCCTTAAGAGGGACTCTTAAGTAAGATTGCCATGCCGCAAGAGTGGTTAAGTAAGATTGTCAAACCAACAATGATGATACAAAAGGTGAAAGACAAGAGTGTATTGGGTACAGGGGTGGAATGGTTGGTTAGAGTAGATGATTACGCTGAGGGGTAGGAGAAATGGGATGGAGGGGATTTGATGGTATGGGGGAGGGCTAGATGGCAAAATAATCTTAAGAGAGACTCTTAAGTAATATTTCCATGTGACGGGAATAGTTAAGTAGGATCGCCAAGTCGAAGATGAAGAATGATGGGAAGAAGTAAGTGATTGACGGAGTTGGTGGGAAGAGGGTATGACAATATGGACTGAAGGGGAACCCTCAAGTGAATTTTTCATATAATGAGAATGTGTAAGTAAGATTACCAAGTAGAAGACGATACCAGAAGAACAAGAAAAGAGTGAATGGTGTAGGTGATAGTTGAACAAGAGGTGAGAGGAGGTGATAACAAGAAAGGAAACAAAGGAGTGTTACATGAATGGACAGAGGAATATATGCGGTACAGGATGAAGAGTGTGAGGGGAATCCTTAATTGGGATGCCCATGTGGTGAGAGTGATGAGGTAAAATGATAAGTGGAAGAGGCGGAGTGAAAAGATGTGTGTGGTGGTGATTGTTGTCTGATGAAAGAGGAGATGGTGGAGAAGTTTCTACAGCGGGAAGATCTTAAGAAGAGGGTATATCTCAACCAAGATTCCCACATGGAAGGGGTGATTAAGTAAGATTGTCAAGCTGAAAGTGGAAGAGTGAAAAGGGAAAATCAGGAAGAAAGGGAAGGAAGATACACATAGTGGTGAAAGGGGACATGAATGGTGATAAGGGTGATGTGGGGATAAGTGGTGGATGAGGAGTGAAGATGAATGGATCAAATTTAGGGTGACCATGGTGGGGGATGAGGATTTGTTGGATAGTAAATGCTACTTGAGAAAGATCCTCAAGTAGGATTCACAATTGTAATGGTGACTAAGTAAGATTCCCAAACTGGAGAATGTATTAGTATGGGTGAATGCATGGGGTGTAAAGTAAGTGTTTGATCATGCATGAAGATATTCACGGCATGAAAGCATCTTAATTTTAATATAACACATAACAGGATGCATCATGATATAGAAGATCAGATGACTAGGGTCAGTAATATGCATAAGAGCATAGATGCAAGGCCATCGAAATGTATGATGCCCCTAGCATTTATATGCAAGTGTAAGAGAGCATAGACATAAGCCATCAAGAAGG
Organism: Taxus wallichiana var. yunnanensis; assembly: GCA_018340775.1. Taxonomy (NCBI): domain Eukaryota; kingdom Viridiplantae; phylum Streptophyta; class Pinopsida; order Cupressales; family Taxaceae; genus Taxus; species Taxus wallichiana. Next base: position 833,854,486 of record CM031234.1, read on the forward strand.
TATGATGCTCCAAGATACTATATGCAATCATAGAACAGTAAGTATAATAGAGGGAACACTAGGATACATAAAATCAAGATGCCCCCGTAATAGATCAAGAGACAAGATAACAAAGAATAAAATTGTAACTAAGAATGCAACACAAGAACTTGCAAAACAATGTCCCTAATTTGTTCCACAATGATGATTGATTGGATGTGCCCCCAAGTAGGGGTACAAGGGCGTAGAATGGATTGGGTCATTGTCCTCAAATAGGGAAACAATGAGAGCCAGATTTTCACCAAGCGAGGATTCACGCGAGGGAAAGTGGTTTGAATTTGATAGTCATAAGGTGGTTGGAACATATTTTTGGGGATAATAGTTTAAAGGACGAATTGTGTTGATTATTAAGTTTTGGGGTTTTTATGGTTTTGCAAATTTTTAGGATTTTGTGATTTTTGAATTTTTTTGGTAATTTTAAGATTTTTGTATGTTTTGGGATTTTGAAGAGTTTTCAAATATTTTTGTATTTTTGATATTTTCTAGTGTTTTTGGATGTTTAAGATTTTCTAATGTTTTTGGATTTTAATACTATTTCGAGGATTTTTTTGGAGTTTTATGGACCAGAATGCAAACTGCTTATAAGAGTTGATAAACCGGGGTATCATCCATATGTATCGTGTTCCTCATAGTAACTCATGATTTAGATAATACAAAAATTCTCACTCCATTGATAAGATATGTTAGTGATGGTAAGATGAAAAGAAGTCTAGCTCCATTCTTGACTATGCGCAACTAGTAAGATGTGAGGGCTCATCACCGAGAATCAAGAAGGACGCAGGATGCAAACAGAGACAAGTGTTAATAACAATCCCTTTCAGAAATTGTGACTCAATTCTTCTTAAGGTTACTAAACCAATTTCAAAATGACTTTCACTTTATAGGTCACCTACTACGCTGAGATAGTTACATGGCCTGTTGATTGGTAACATATGAGGTGAAGGGATGGTTCTCTCTTCACTTAGGCATCTAAATTAATTCTTTGGGAATTTTATAATTGTAAGAATTTTTAGATTTATAAGATTTTGTATTTTTGAAATGACTCCCTATGCCTTGCCCCATGCTATCAGTAAGAAGTAAGGGCTCATCACCAAAGGAAAAACATAGGTGAGTAAAAAAATTGATGTTTTTAATTTTTTATTTTTTTTGTTTTTTGTTTTTGTAACATTTTGATGCTTTGTAATTGATGAATGAACCTATATGCTTTTCCCCATGCCACCAATAAGAGGAAAGGGTTCATCACCGAAGACAAGACATATACGAGTAAGGGCACCTCCTCCATTCCCAGCCTCACACTACTAGTAAGAAGTGTGGGCTCAACACCAAATACTATGAAGGATGAAAGGTGTGACAATGAATTATTCATAAGTTATTTGATTTATTGAATTGTACAATAGTTCTTTTTATTTGGGAAGGAACATCTTCCCTAATCTCACCCCACACAACTAGTAAGATGTGAGGGTTCAACACCGAAGACTGAGATGGGCAATCAAACGAACCAGGTAAAGAAGTTTAGAGATTTGTTGTGAAAGAGAGAATTTCTTTAAAGGGAATATATTACCATCATTAAGCTTCTAGGTATGGCCATAGGAAAAAGTAGCCAAAAATGGGAGACATTATAAGAAGTGTGATACTCACAAAACTTAATAGGATATATATTAACACTTGTCTCATGATGGTGAATATGAAGATGTGATTTTGATAATGAAAATATATGCCAATGGAATGAATAATTTTGAATTATTTGGAGATGAGTAAGACAAGAGGAATGTATAAATGGTTGTCTCCTGGAATAGAGAGCGCCTCAAGAATAGAATTTCTTTAAATGTACTGCATTCATTGGTTCGTCAAGTTCCTAACCATCCTCAATGGCCAATTTATAAGCTCCAGATCTAAATTAAGTTGTAATTACATAAGGTCCTAACCAATTAGGCTCAAATTTTCCCTGTTTTTCTTGCTCTTTAGTGGTATTATTTTGATTTTCTTTGAGAATGAGATCACCAACCTCGAAATCTCTAGTCGTATTTTTTTATGATAACTACGTTGCAATCAATTTTAATAGACTTGAAGATGATTGAGGGTGTTAAGTCATTTTTCATCGAGAAACTCAATCTCATTAAGATGTGACTATCGATATTCATCTTCATTAATTACATCTTTAAGGGATATTCTCAAGGATGGGAGTTCAACCTGAACATGTAAAATAGATTTGCAACCATAAACAAGGGAGAACGGGGTGGCTCCTATAGGTGTGTGGTAAGATGTGCGGTAAGCCCAAATAGCAGGATAAATTTGAGTGTGCCAATTTCATCCATGTGTATCGACAATTTTCTCCATGATGGATTTTAAATTCTTATTGGTTGCTTCTTGTTTGGCCATTACCACTGGGATAGTATGGAGTAGACTAATTAAGTTTGATGTGGAAACATTTGGCGCAGGTATTTTACATCCTGGTTTTTAAATGACTTCCCATTATCTCGTAACAATAAAGGATGGAATGTTGTTGGTCCGAAAATCTGTCGCGTGGACAGATCTATGGATAGACGAGCCAACAGTGTGCAGGGCTTAGCCCCTCTTTGAGTCAGCAAAGCGAAACTGGTTTATTGCTATTTCTACTAGCAGGAACCTATGCAAGTCTCACAGATTCTACCTTCGGGGGTTGGGATCTCATCCCAGTAGAGTGTTTCAGGCTGAGAAAAGAAAGGAATGAAAGAGGGAGGAGAGAAAGAACAGATCCGAAGGAAGAAAAGAAATGAATTCCAAAGCAGAAGGGTCAGAAGATTTACGTTTTTGGTTTGGTAGTAAACAGAGCCAAACCTACTTGCGTAAATAAACAAAGCAATACTGATGAGCAAATGACAGGAAAGTAGATATGAATCCAACAGATTAAACACATACAGATCTAACGTAAGAAAGACCTAATGCATAACACAGATATTGAGCACAAAGTCTTAATAATTGTATTACTGTTTTCTTCTGTTACAAGAAAGCTCAAAGTCTTTCTCTCTTCACTTCTATTTCTATCTAAAAAATGTTCACCCTGAATACAACAAGTATTCCAGTATTTATAGAAGATGAGGGAGAGAGAAGGCAAAATGGAGCCAACCACTTATTTACAAAGATATTTACAAAATATCTAAAAGTCATGTTGACTTTGACAACTTGGTGGATGACATCATCCCATGATGCAACATGGATGATGTCATCATTTGTGTCAACACATTTTAGACATTTCAAAAAGAAAGTCGGAGAAAAGAGAGAAGAAGAAGAAGAAGAAGAAGAAGAAGAAGTTACTCATCATCATCATCCTGCGGCCGAAAAGGGGTCGCTTGTTTCGATCTCAGCTGCAGTGATGATATGTGGAATCGAGCGCGTATTCCAAAAAACTTGCTAATCATCGGCCCAAATTGATCCCGTGATGGATCCTCAGTGCCGTTCACCGATTGCTTCGCAAGTCTCCCGCTCATCTATGAGCTTTTCCGGGAGTTTGGAATAATCTCTCTCGCCTCGATAAGGAACCCGATGAAGTCCCTACAGGCCAGTAGGTTGTTGATAGATTCGGTGTCGAATGTGACCTCTCGGCCCCGTCCCCTTGAGAAGCTATCTCCTCAAGATCCTGGATAGTGTCATCGGTGATCTCAAGGTAAGGGAAGGAGTGAGCAACCCTGGAGTCATGGCGAGAACAACTTTCTCCATTTGATGCATTGCATCCAGGGCCTCTTCCTTTACCTTGTCTATCTTTTCCAGAACGAATTCCAGCTGATCTATCCGATAGTCCAGAGTGGACATGGTTTTATTGAGGCCCTCGGATGGCCGAAGACTCCGAACTTGACCAGATCTTCGACTGAACAGTCGAACATTTGTTGGAAGGTCTCGTGCTGGAGTCTAGCATGTTCTAGCTCTTCTGATATTGGACCTGCTAATGCTTGGAGTTCCTTATTCGCCTTCCCGATGTTCAGATATAGATTGACATATTCGGCGATCACTCTTTCACTGTCCTTGAGGATCTGGCTCCTCCAAGCAGAAACGGCCATACCCTGCTCGCCGATCTTTGAATACTCATTGATCTTCTCTTGAGCACTCAGAGTCTCGCGCGCCATTGTGGGAGGTGCACTTCCCATCTTCTCGTAAGGCCCAAGCGTATATTTGTTCTCGCTCTCCTTCAGTAGCCTTTTCTCCTCTTTTGTTTCCTGAAGCTTTTTGCAGAGTGCATCAACTGCGGAAAGAGCTTCCCCCTGGAGACTTTCAGAAGACGTCCCCATTGTGATTTGAGTCACGGTAAAATCTGTCGGAGACAGATATTTTTTCTCTTTGAGGGGGTCGGGGTAAGCTATTTCCATAACTCTCTCACCTGCAGCACTTTGAGAGAAGCGTGTTACAGGCTTGTGCTTCTTTGCCCCTTTGGCTGGAATTACCGAAAAGTCCATCGGAGCGATGGGAACTTTCCTCTTTTGCTGGCTCAGCTGCTGAGAGATCCAAGCTGGTCCTATAGAAGAAGGACCAGAGACAGAGGGGGAGGCAGCAACGGTAGAAGAGGGGAAAAACGTGGAGACACGCGGCGGCGGCATTGAGAGAATAGCCGAAGAAGTGTCCACGGGAGGAAGGGAAACCGTAACTGCAGAAGACATAGGAAGGGAAGGGAGCTCGGAGATGAGGGAAGAAATAGAGGAAGACAAATCAGCGAGGGAGGAGAAGATAGATGAAGAAGCAGGGGAAAGGGTAGAAGAAGGGGCAGAGGACACGACCAAAGGGGTGGTCGTTTGAGTCACTCGAGGAGGGGAAGGAAGAGAAGAAGAAGGGATAGAAGGGACCTCTGAAGTTGTAGCGACGCCGACATCCTGGGTGGATGGGCGTATAGGACTATCCTCTGTCAATTCTTCCTCCAGAGTTATAACCTGTTCTGGCTCTGAGGGAAGAGGACTTTCAGGGGCTTCTTCCTGAATGGTGCTAGTTTCACCTTCTGCACTTTTGTCCTTCAGCTGCTTCTTGGACCTTGGAGGTGCATTGCCCAACGGGGAAGTTGTGAAATCTACCCCGAGGTAGATCAGCCCGTTCATGCGACACCAGTGCTCTGTTCGCCGCATAGTCTCCTTGACCCTCTCCTCAATTGTTTGAGGAGCCTTGTTCCTGTCAATGGTGGGAAGGGCCAATTGTCCCCATCTGTGTCATTATACACCTTATCTACTTCATCTTCCGTAGTCTGGAAGCCTTCGGGGACAATGGCCACTCCGTATTGGATGATTTCCGCCAATGCCAAGCGAGAGTGATCCTTTCTTCTGAGTTCCGCCTCATGGAGAACGTCAATGTAAATATCCTCAATTTGAGGGACATGGATTGGATCGAGCTTCGCTTTTGGCAGGCAGCTTCTTGGGTCGAAGGTAGGCCTGGCTGGGAAGTCATGCTTCAAGTTGAGTAGCTCCAGCTCTGCGAACATTTCCTTTGCCTTATGGTGGGTGGAGCATGTGTATCGGCCCACTGTGAGGGGGAAAGGAGTTCCACCCTTCTTTCTTTTGAGGCACTTCTCATGGTATGTGACCAGTACCTTGACAGCTTCTAAGTAGAATCGGTTTAGGCCCTGATACCTTGGTAGCTTGGTTGCTCTCCCAAAAAGTTGGCAGCCCTTAGATAGGTGAACGTGGGAAATTGGGTGAACAAGGCCCCCATTTCTCTCGTGGATCGCCACTATGTTTTTGGTCATCCCATTTATGAGTCATGTTTGGCCTCAAGAGTGAGATGACATGATAGAAGAATGCATCGTTAATTTTTGTGAAATGTTGGATGCTATTCTCCACCTCACTCCTGGGTAGTAATCAAATATTTTGGCCCGAGGCCATACTCCACTCGGTTCAGCCGGATAATCCTCACGACGCCGCAGGCGACTACATAGGAGTTCATATGGAACAATCTTGTTGTGGTGAACCTGTCGTAGAAGCTTTCGTAGATGGTGTCGCTTATTATTTCACCCAAAGAAAAGCGCTGATCGGGTAAATTTTATTCATTGTCTCCAAGTACCTCAAGATCCATTTATGGAAGTAGTGGGCGTCTAAAGCCCGAAGACTTTGCTCAGAAAGTGATAGTGTCGTTGAGTTCTTCTCGAGAAATCACCGCTGGTGGATAACCCGGGCCACCGGTTACCACCTTCTTGTTCTTCAAGTATACCTCATTCATCACCGCATGCATTGTTCTTCGTTGTCTTCCCAGGCCTTGATGCATTCCTTTTGGCTGACGGCCACAAATTGCCGGTGATGAGGGATGCCGAGCATTATTTCAAAATGACGGGCAGTGAGGTTTATGACTACCTCGCCCTTGCTGTTTTCGACACATCTTGTGTCTTTGTTGTAACATTGGGCAATCACCATCATGAATTCGTTGTTGACGGCACTGACGGGGATTCCTCCGAAGGAAGCGAAGTGGCACTGCCTATCAATTTGTCCATCCATGGACTTCTTGTAACCTTCTGAGTTCTAACCCAGAATTCATCCATGTCAATGTGACCCAATTCTGAGTCTCTGACATCCATACTGCACTCAGCCTGTGATTCGGGCATCCTGACCCTCTGATATTTGTATTTCATCTCTTCTTCTGTCAGCTTAGCCTTTCCTCTTGGTTTGGTGGGTTTCTTGCTTGACGTAGACATGTGTTCTTTCGAACTCAGTTGCTGATCTGCATGAAGAAGAAGTGAGACCCAATCCAAAAAGGTTGAATTAGTCATTTGATCTTCCATTGGAATGCTAGCAGAAGAAAGAGTTAGGGATTTTAAGGCTCAGGGCGCAGGGCGCATGAAAAATGTAATTTGCAGGCCAAATAGATAAGGCGCACAGAAAAGGAGTGTTGCAGAGGCTAAACTGGCGCCAAAGGCGCATGGCGCATGGATGTTGCAGATTGCATTTTATATAGGGCGCACAGGAAATGCGTGTTACATTGAGATTTGGTGCGCCCTTTGGCGCATGGGTGTATAGTGTAGCAAGGACTTTTTGCATGCGCCAAAGGGATATGGCGCGGCGCACGAAGGGTTAACACAACATAATGTTGTTGTAGTCGGGATGCGCTGCGCCTCTATAGTTTCATACTTGTCTGCAAATATAACTCGTGTAACATGGGAGGGGCGCGACGGTGGCGCATGAAAAAGGGATGCAACATGGATGAACAGCGCCGAAAGGGGCGGGATTGCACTCAGAAGACGCGATGCAGGAGCGCCTGAGGGCGCATGAGTTCATGATGCAAAGGGCGGGAAGGGTGCGCCATTGGCGTGGGTTTTGCTCATGTAACAAAGGCGGGTAGATGCGCCGAGGCGCAACTCGCTTTTAGTGCAACAAGACGCGCTGCAAGGCGCCAATGTGAAAAACAGAGCCTCTTATTGCTCAACACTTTTTCCTTCTTTCCTCCATTTCAAAGATTGCTTGAGATATAAGGTTTCGAAAAGAGATTTTCGCACCAAGTTCTTTCAAAACAACACCCTCTACCAAAGAGATCTCGGAAAGAGGGAGGGAAAGGAGGAGGAAAAGAAGAAAAGACAGGGCAAGACAGGGGGCTAGCTCAACATATTTCTATTTAATCAAAACACCAACCAAAGCTAAGCTAAAACTAGACCATGAAAGCACTAAAAACCGAAAGCACACAACGCATGAGGGAACAAGAAGATCCTCTTACCCGGATATATAGCAAAAAAGTTTCAATGGGTCCACAGGCAATGAAAACGACTTGGCAGGCAGGTCCGATAAGTTCGAGAATGATCACGTGCTCGAAAAAAGAGTGAAAATGACATTGGGCGCGCACTGATATATATAGAAAAACTTGTCATCAATGCGCCAACCACTTTTGAAATGGCGCATGAAAGTTTCTGTCGACAGGGAAAGCGTGCGCCCTTTGGCGCACGAAAGTATTTGACAGCAGAAGATTGAGCGCGCCTTTGGCGCACCAAAAGCATTGTCGACATAAAGTTATGTGCGCCCTTTGGCGCACCAAAACATGGTGTTGCAATGATATTATGTGCGCCCTTTGGCGCACCAAAAGGTGGCGCAACAAGAGTTGTGTCAACACAGGCGCATGCGCCTTGGCGCACGCAAAAGAGTCTCAACATCCTTTGGCGCACTAAAAGATGTGTTAACATAAAAAACCATGCGCCAAAGGCTTTTAAGGGGGCGCACCAAAAGTTAGTGTTGCAAAGCAATTTCATGCGCCCAGCCAAAAAAGGCTCAAAATGACTAAGTTCAAAACTAGATTTCCCAGAAGGGATTTTACAACGTTTGACGATGGATCCCTAACGGGGATCGAAACAAAATTTTCGGTATGGTTATCGGTAAAATTGCCCTTGTCAATTTTACGGGATAACAAATGTCAAATCGACAAAGGATATTGTTAAAAATGAACTTTGATATTTGGCTTTTGGTAACATAGGTGAGAGGCATAACTTCTACCCATTTAGTGAAGTAATCGATAGTGGTAATAATGAACTTATGTCTGTCGAATGACATTGGTCTAATTTTAGCGATGATATCAAGACCCCATTGAGAGAAGGGCCATGGTGTGGTGATCGATTGCAATGTTTGGGAAGGTACGTGGATAAGGTTTCCATGTTTTTGGCAATCTTGACATCATTTGACAAAATGACATGTGTCATTCTCCATGGTGGGCCAATAATACCCAACATGTAGGATTTGCTTGATGAGAGCCATTCGGTTTGTGTGCACTCCACGATATACAAAGTGAACTTTAGTTAAAATGCTAGAGGCCTCCTCCTGATTAAGACATTGAAGTAGGGTGTCATCGTAGCCTCATCTAAAGAGAGTGTCAGCTAAAACGGTGTAACGAGAGGCACGTTGTGCTAAAGCGTGTTTATGACCTAATTTCATGTTGGTAGGAAATGCTTTGTCATGGGTGAAATTATAAATATAATGCTACCAAGGGACAATAGGACCCATGATCTCACATACCATAGTATTTTCGGAGTAGATTATATAGGCAAAGTCTTAAGAGGTGTTCTACAATAAAGTGTGCTTGGGTTGATTGGATGTGATTTCTAACAGATCCAATAGTTTCCATAACATCTATGGCTTTATTCTAAATTCAAGGGATTTTGTCAAAACTAATCAATTGAAAATAGCTTCAAAGGCTATCTACCCGTGTTTATATGTAATATTTTTTCATCCTTGACTTGGTATTCATCAGTAACCTATTTAATGATAAGTAAAGAGTCATCAAATATAACCAACTCTTTAAGGTTCCAAGATATAGCTATTTTTAATCTATTTATGAGAGCTTCATAGTCTATGATATTATTGGTACATGAGAATACTAATCGAAACAACTTAGGGGTAACATGCCCACCAAGTGTGATAAGTAAAATACCAGCTCCTGATCCATGGAGATTACAAGATCCATCAAAGAATAGAGTCCAGGTTAGCGTGATGTCTATGTATGAAATATCCTCGTCAGAAATGTAAAATGAAGTGTTTCTATTCTAGAAGAGGTGCCTCAACAAGTTGGTATGCGAGGGCTTGTTCTTTAATTAATTTATGAGGAATAAACTTGACATCAAATTCACTAAGTAAGGCGACAACTAGACATTCTTCCTGTGAGAATAGGTCAAGACAAGAGATACTTGAGGGGATCAACCTTAGCGATCAATTTAGTTGTGTGATTAAGCAAGTAATGACGTAGCTTATGGAATGTGAAAGTGACTGCCAAGCATACTTTTTTGATTTGGGAATATCGTACCTCATGTTCGATAAGTGTTTGAATAAGGTAATAAACGACATCTTCTTTTTCTTGATCATTGTGTTGTATTAACAAAGCTCCTATGGCATGTTAAGTGGTAGATGTATAAAGTAATATGGGTTTATCTGTGATTGGTGACATAAGGACAGGTGGGCTGGAAAGGTATTCTTTGACTTTGGCAAAAGAATCTTTACAATCTTGATTTCATTGGAACTACGCATCTTTCTTAAGCAATTGGTTAAAATGATGACACTTATTAGCTAATTGTGATATGAAACGTCCTAATGGATTGGATTTTTCCTTGGAGACTACGTAATTGTTTGAGATTTTGGGGAGGAGGCATTTCATGATGGCTTTGACTTTGGTAGGATCAACTTCTATACCTCTTCGTGAGACAATAAATCCTAATAACTTTTCGAAAGTCACCCCGAATACACATTTCTTTGGATTAAGTTGAAATTTATACTCATGTAATCTTTCAAAGATGCATCTCAACATGCTTAGATGTATTACCTATGTTTTAGATTTTGTTAATATGTCATCAACATAATCTTCCATGATATCATGCAACATATCGTGAAAGATGATTGTCATGGCTCGTTGATATGTGGCACCTACATTTTTCAATCCGAAAGGCATGACCTTATAGCAAAAGGTGCCCCATGGTGTAGTAAATGTTATTTTGTGTTGATCCTCTTCAGCGATGCGTATTTGATTATAGCCAAAAAATACATCCATTAGGGAGAGCATTTCATGACTGTCATGGAGTCAAAAATCATGTCTATGTTTGGCAAGGGAAAGTCATCCTTTGGACAAGATTTGTTGATATCACGGAAATATGTGCATATCCTAATGTCAAGAGTTTTCTTGGCTATGAGAACTATGTTGGATATCCATTCATAATAGTCGATAGATCAGATAAATTTGGCTTCTAATAGTTTCTAAAGTTTAGCTTTTACAAGCAACACTACCTTGGGGTGCATTTGCAAAAATGTCTTGAAATTCAATGAGGAGCATTATGAAGTCTACACATTCTTAGTTAGACATACTAATGTCGAGTAGAAATTTTTATTGTTCTAGAGATGCGACTGATGTTGATATATTTGGTTTCATCAATCAACATTTTGGATGTATCCTTTTCAAAAAATGATGCTAGTGGTTAATGCAAGTCATCGGTGTCGGGTGATTCAGGGGAATCGACATAGGGTTTTTGTTTGTAATGTTGGGACCTTTTATTGACATGTTTTTTGGATAAGGTGACAACAAGATTTTGACTATGGGAAATTTTGTGTTTTCACTTTTTATCATAGGTTTCTAAAGGTAGAGGATCCGAATATTCTATTTCTTCACGTATAGTAAGAAAATTCATTAAGGTTAATCTCAAATCCTTTCTTATGGTTGAAAAGGGGAATTTAATTATGAGTTCCAAGGAAATCTTCAATGGCTACATCGTTTTGAAACATGTCCATGGCTACGTGATGTAAATGGTCATGGTTTATGAGGGTTGGATGAAGAAGCTTGAAATAAATGACATTAATGGATAAATGTTCAAATTAGATATTCATTTGAGCAATGTCTTCAAAAATATGTTGTGTAGACCCGACATCACAATCGATCATAATCGGTGTCATTTTCATCACCAAGATTAATACAGAGCTGCATTAAGTATCTTGAAACCAAGGTTATGTTTACGATGATGTCTGGTGTAAGTGATTGGATCTAAACAACATTTTCCATTTGGATCGAGTCCTTTACCCTTCTATCGCATGTTTTTCATTATTCGGTGAGCTTTGGTAAATTGAGGGGACTCATAATAGGAAGTGAATTTGTCATCGTATAACCAAGATCCCAAAGAACTTGAAATATGTTCGTTGTCTAGATAACTGAATTGCTTCCAAACTGACTGACCCAATTTGTAAGTAGGATAGGTTCTAACATGAGGAGTGTTGGGTTTTCCATAATTTTTTGGGGATTGATGTAAAAAGAATTTTTAATGTCTTGAAATTAGTATTCACCACGGCCTTTGTTGATGATTTTGAATGTATGTGTTGAGGACCATAAATACTTCCCACATGGTAGTAGAGACAATTTGGTAGTTTTGAAAGATGGAGAGGATAGGTTATAAGAAGAGGAGGATGGATTAGATGATGAATCTTTATTAACTAAAGGGGATGGTACTTTAATAGAAGAGGTTTTGTTAGATGAGAAGGTTGACTAGACGAAGAAGATTATTGTTTAGTGAAGGGAAGCTGTTGTTAGGACGAAGAGGGTTGAGTAGCGAAAGAGGATGGATTGGGAGACGTTGGTTGTTGAGAAGATGATGGTTGACTAGTAGTTTCATGGGGATGAATCTTGTATTATTTTGGAGTATGTTTTGGAAGTGTATTTGGATTGACATGTGTTCTATTAGAGAATGATATTATGCGTGGCGGAGCGTATTTCTCTATCGATGGACAAGAGTGAGCATTTAGATACCGTCCTTCAAGGAATTTTAATATTCAAAGGGTTGGACATCAACACGTAATGTAAATTCTTTATCCAAGTGGGGGAATTTAATACACTGGTGGAATGTGGATAGAATGACTTTCATGGCATGAATCCATGGTCGACCGAGGAGAACATTGTATGAGACTTCTACATCTACCACATGACATAACGTGTCTAAAGTAATTGGTCCAACCATGAGAGGCAACATGATTGTTCCTTCGGACTTTCTTTCATTACCATCATACCCATGAAAGGTTATGATATCATCTTGTAAATCTTCTTCAGTGTAACCAAGACATCATAGTAGTTTCATGGAATAAATATTCAATGTTGCCCCATTGTCAACTAGTACATGTTTAACCTTGTGATGGGTGATGAAATCTTTGGCGTATAATGACTGATTGTTAGTAAGGTTGGGGTTAAGAAGGTTAGTAGGACCAAATGATAGAATGGGATTGGGTGTTGAAAGATTGGCGATTAAAGCTTGGAATTGTTCTGAGTTGATGTCATGTGGGACACAATCTTCATTCAATGTCTTTGTAAGGATACATTGTAACATGGGAGAAGAGCTTAGTAATTCCATGATGGAAATTTGTATTATGGTCTTTTTCTACTTACTTTATGATGTTGAGATGGCACACCGTAGTTTGTGGAGTGGAAGTGGTGGTGGAGTTAGACGTTGAATTAGGAGGTGGTGTAGGAGATGAAGTAGGGAATTTTTGTAAAGTGAGGACCCACAATTTTTCTATCTAGTGGAGACCACCACACCGGTTTTGATCTTTATGGTAGCCACTAGATCTTGGTCATAGTCTATGGTCAAGATGACTAAGTCATACTCAATGTTGTTTGATGATTGGCCCTTGTCCTTCGAATTATCATCATGGTTAGGGAAGGGGTTTTTGAACATGTTGATTTTTTCATTAGGGGTCTTTGTATCGAGAGTATTTTCAACCTCTATGTCTCCACATTCGATCAAGTCTTGGACATAATGGCGGAGTTGCATGCATCAATCTGTAGAGTGCCCTTTTATGTGATGGTAATCACAATATTCATTGTCTTTATACCAATTCGTTTGGGTTTCCCTTCTTCAAAGGGTTTGATGATGGGGTATGAGATCATGTTTGCATTTGCTAAGTGACGGAAGATGCTAGATAGGCTTTCTCCAAGTGGAGTGAATTGTCTTTGCTTGTCATGAGGAGGAGCCTCCTTTCTAGGGATGACAATCAGGTTGTTTGTTGGATTTAATTGTGTTGGGTGGATTGTTTTGAATTTTTTAAACATGGCAAGAATCAATAACATCGTCGATGATTATGTTTCGGTTCTAATTAAAGAATTTGGATTTTTCCTGGTTCTGAGGGGTGTCCCTAGGAGGTTGGTCCCTAAAGGGTGTTTTAAGTAAGCCCTTAGAAATGAGGGATTTCTTGATCTATGTCCCCTTTTCAATGACTTCTTCAAAATTACTTAAACAATGCATCTGCATGTGGAATGATAATTCTATAATGAGGTTTGGGACAAAGATGCTAACCAATTATCTCTATGGTATCGAATAGAGAAACCTACTTGTAATCCCTCACCAACACTGTAAGAAAGATGCAAAATTCTCATTAGGCCTTTGTTTAGATGTTACGAAAGGTTGAGCATGGTTACTTCAGAGTCTAGGTTAAAGGAAAAATGTTTTACAAAAATTTCCAATACATCTACGAATGTTTTGATTGACCCTTTGGGAAGATGAAGGAACTAGTCTAAGTCCTGTCCTCCTAAACTTATAGGAAATAATGGTAAAATATATAGGTTACAATAAGATACTTCCTAACATTCAATGTAAAATTCCTTGACATGTTCACATGGGTCATCCTTGCTTTTGTATTTATTAAATTTTGGAGTTTCAAGGATGAAAGAAATGGCAAGCATAACATTTCCATATCAAATGGGTAAGGGCATAGTTATTCAAATTTGAACTATTTTGATTGCTTTTACACCCTGAATGGTTTCTTTCATATGTTTCCATTCTTGTGTGAATGGAGAGTCGGGGATGGTTTATCAAGGACTTTGTATCAGGATCATGTAGCTTTTTAGCTTTAGAAGTTGCTTGCTCAAGTTTCTTGGTTAACTCTTGGATTTTGGTTAATAAATCTTCAGTTAAAGAGTTATTCATGTTATTTGGTATTTCATTGTGGTGACTCGATTTAATATTGTCTATAATTTTCTTTAGAATTTCAGTCCCAAAGTCAAGGGGTAGTTTTTCCCCATGGCTAGGAGACGCAATAGGTATTCATTCTTGTTTTGTTCTAATACCTTGACTACTTGTTCCTGTTCTTTGTGAGTGATTTCTGGTTGTGTAACCTTTTCATCATCATTTTCATGGTTGTGACTATGTGTGACTACCATGATGAGATAGGTGTGTTCCTGATTAAGTTGTAAAAGAGGCTTTGAAGTTTGAGAAAACGTGATTAAGCGTAAGCTAGAATGGGGTTGCTTTGGATTTGGCTTGAATAAGCTTGTGATTGCTAATAAGGAGAGTAACTCAAACAAGTTAACTCAATATGATTGTGATATAACTCAAAATGAGCTATTAGGGGATTTGTGTCATGTTTTTATATTTGGCTTGAACAAGCTCTTGATTGTTGATAGGAAGAGTAACTCAAACAAGTTGACTCAACACAATTGTCATATAACTCAAAATAAACTATGAAGGGATTTTTGTAGATAAATCTTTAGAAAAACTCGATGTCTTGATATACAAGATAAGGAGTGAACTCAAACAAGTCACTCAATGTCAGTTTGATATAGCTTGAAACAAGCTATGAAGGATTCGTTGGTGGATGAAGTTTAAACAAGCTTGACGATTGATGAGATAAGGAGTGAACACAAGTCACTCAATATCAGTTTGATATAGCTTGAAACAAGATATGAAGGATTTGTTGTTGGCTAAAGCAAGCTAATGAAATCAATGTAACATTTTGATCTTCGTTGTTTGATTGATTCAGTGTTTTTTTGGTATTGAATCTGTTGAGAAATGGTTTTGTGGAACATGACTAGGATTTGAACTTTACAATGAACACATTGATATCATCCAAGTTTTATGATAAGAATGATGTTAAACTACTTTGTTTACAAACAAATAGTAAGTAGTCATGTGTATCAAATTATTTTGGCTCAAGAGGTAGATCCTTTGGGAATAATCATTGTTTCATGCAATCATATAATATGTTGTGGAATGGCGGATGCAAGCTCTTATCACTCCAAAAAGACTCACCAATTCTTACTTACCTGCTTTGGAGTGAATCACCACAGTCCAAGGTAGGTTTTGGGAAAAGGTGGAAGGTGATGGGGGATGGAAGTGTATATGGTGTCCTTATTACTCCCTAAAGATTTATAGGGACGATGCCCAAGCTTCATTTTTACAGTTGTATTAGGCATTAAGTGCATTAGTAGTTGCGATGGCTTTACCCGTAAACACTTCCCAAAGGCACTTTAAATACCAAACGTTGTGATGAGACTAGGTCTCAAAGTGCAAATGCGAATGTAAATGCTTGGTGGTGTGTGGTGATGAAGTCCACATCACCAAAGGTGTAGCGTAGGTGGTGATGAAATCCACTTCTACTATGTGTAAAAAGAAATGATGTTGTGATTAACAAATGTAGAGCTCTTTCCAATTTGAAATAAAATGACAACGTACTGAGCATGCTAAAAAAAATTGTGTTTCAACAATTTTCTTTTGATTGTGGTAATTTTGTGCACAGGTTTAAAATTTTTTTATGTTTTGTATTTTTGGAAATTCAAGCGATGTGGTCTTGCGGAAAAAAAATTAGTATTTTTCTTATAAATGAAGTTTTAGAAAAATTATCATGGTTGATTTTTATTTTCCTAATCACTCAAAGGCGCAAGAAAAGAGCATACACAACCAATGATAAAAAAAAATTAATAATGCACAAAATCAAAAATCAAAATCAAGACGATAGTTACAAACAAAAAAATAAAGCTATAGGATCCTGCAGACAATGTTAGAAGTCTAAAATGATTAAATTGTAAATGACATTGTCCTGCACAACAAAGGTTAGTAGTTTTTCATGACGAACAAAGAGAGAATGATAAAAGACAACAAGGTCATGTTTCTGATTCTCAAGTTCACTTGTAACAAACGCAAGAGAAGATCATACACACGAAGGGTCATGGATTGATTAGCTTCACAAAACAAAACAAAACAAAAATGACAACAAAAGATAAGATTCAAATTGTTACCTAGCAGTAGTGGGTATCGCAAAAGAGTCGTCGGAGAGATTGTGAGCATACAAAAATATGGTACTACACAATGGATGTCACAATAAGATTTGTCGAGTGTACCCGAGAGCATCCAAGAAACTTGTAAACACAAGTTCCACAATTAAACCATCAGTTATGACAAGGAAACTTAAGTAAAAGTGAATAATGATGAAGATGACAATGAGATAACATGAAGCTAGCAGAAATAAAATATATAAGCAAGATGAACTAGATTAATGAATCAAACAAGACAACAAAGCGAGAGGAAGAAACTATAGATGATAGAGCACGGGTGTGGATGTGGACAAGTGGAATGTAAGGAAAAAAAATTTGTTTTGACGGGGCCCGAGGTGACCACCAATGTGTAAAATATGATGGAGAATGCGAGAGAAATAGCTTCGAGCATGTCGGGAAATCTTGGTGAGAAGTTCCTGCAAGAACACGATTAGAAGTGTACACTGCAGATAATACTATCGAATGATCATGAAAAAACAATCTATGAAAAGCAGTGAAGTGGTAAAAGCCACAAAATTAGGTTGATAAAAATAAAATATGGAGATTGTGAATTAGTACTCAAAAATCACAAAACACTATAAGAATGATTTCAAAAAAGAATCAAAAGTGATAAATATCGCACTATTAGTCGTAAAAGGGGTTGCGAAAAAGTAATTAACTTTGTTTATTTACGATTGTGAATAACCACACAAGAAGGTACAAATTTGATCTCGAAAAATCAAATTGTGAAAAATTGTTAATGATTTGGTACAAAGCGATCAAAAGCAATGAAAAATTAGTAATGATAAAAGACTTAATTAAATAAGAGTTTAATTAAAATCCTAGTAAAGAGAAAATAATAAATAAAAATAACTCGAATCTACAAATTGATGGGAGTGCGAACATGTTTGGTTTGAATAAGCTCTTATACGACTTTTAAGATGAAAATGTGGACTTTAAGGAGGACAAGCCGAAAGGTGATTGGGAAGTGTAGACTTTACGACGAAAATGTGGACTTATATGTTGAAAATGAGGACTTTGAAGGAGGGAAAGGTGAATTGAAAGGAAAATGTTAAGGTAGATATATTTGATGTGATGATGACATGAGTAGAGGACTTTAGGGAAGATGACAAACCAAAAAAATAGGAAATTTTAACCTATATATGATGACGATGTCCTAAGTGTTGGATGGGAAGGAGGAAAAATTAAGTTGAGTGGAAATTACAAATGGAGATAGGATATGTGATATTGACTAAAGCGGTGTACAGAACGGGAAACTAGAGTGGAATGTAGGTGAATGTAGATATTGCTAAGGGAATGGAACTAAGTATTAGACTAAATAACAATATAATGTGAATGGGAAGATTAAACTTATAAAATAGGAACTAATATGTGAGTGTATAGACCAAGTGTCATGTAAGGGTCGACGGTGTAACATGTTGATGGATACGTGCATGCATATCAAATGATGATATCAAAGGAAAGAAAATGTGTGCAATCTCATGAAAAGATAAAAATAATATGACTATCAAGGTTGATTAAACCTAGGTCTATGCAAATCCCATCCTCTAGATTCTTTCCCTTATCACTGGTGAAGAGTGGAATTATCTGCAGGCACGTCAATATAACAACAATCACTACTTTCATTGCTAAAAATACCAACCCCACAATCAATACATAGAAAAATATGGTTTGTGGCAGAGGAAATGTGAATAGTGGCATGGTGGGTTCGCTAGAGGCGATGTGGGAGTTGGGCCATGATCACTGTGTTTGGAAATCTCTCTTTATGCATCTTTGTTAGTGTCGAAGAATGGTTTTGATTTCAAACCATTTAGGCATCCAATCGACGACCCAAGCGGTTGTGCATTTGACTAGGAGAGGAAATTCAAAATAGGAAATGTAAAACCATTTACCATTCAATAATATATACACAAAGAATATATGAGTTTAGCCTATCAAGACATGGTGGAAATACCTCATAGATGCACTCCAAGTTTTGTTGTTTTATTTTTCTTTGTTAGGCATGCGCTGGGTTGGCACTAGATGTGTTGGCTCGAGGAGAAGACCGGTATGGCTTGGCGAAGGAGTGGGAGGGAAGATTGTAGAAGAGGAGTGTTAACGGGAGTGAAGGATGCGGGGGGATGGTAAGGAAGTTGGATGGGAGATGGGTCGGGGAGGCAGGGGAGAAGATGGATGTAGCAGGTGTTGGGTAAGAGGAGGTAGGATACAACCGAGTAGCTCGGTCAAGTGGCCAAGAGCAGTGGGTATGGGTAGCGAGGATCCAAGGTAAGGAGTGAATTTTTGTTTTTGATTTAAATAAATAAATATAGACTTTTATATTTTGAAAAGTAAGATCTATATACAGTTGGAAATTAAGCTATATATATAGTTTGGTTTAAATAAAGATAAAAAAGAATGATTTGTGGAAAAGCAAGATATCTATTATAAAACTAAGATCAAAAATAGAAGCCAAATGATCAGATTATTTTCCGGACTAGTTTCCCATGACAATACAACCCAAAGTATGAGTTTTTGGAAATCAAGATCTATAGCGATTTTAAAACTATGAACTAAAAATTTGTTTGTAAATGGGATCTATATATTTTTGTTTGTTTCTTTTTAGAAAGGAGATCTAAATTTTTGCAAAAGGAAGACCAATTATGTGTTATAAAGGTAATCTAATAATTTGTAGAAATATAGATCTAGATAATTTGTAAATGAAGATCTAAATTTGTTTTGTTTTATTTTGTAGATTGATAGAGAATATTATAAGTGTTGGATAACAATAGAATAGAATCGCATAAACCGGATAATAAAAATAACACCAAATCAAGAGAAATAATGAGATTGTAGCCCATGGAGAATTAAAAACGATGACAAAACAAAAACAAAATTGCCTCTTAAAACAAAAAATAGGAAACTACTCTAAATTTAACCTCTACGAAGATCGTAAGACGAAATACTTCTTTCACGTTCCACGAGTATCCAGATTTGGTAATGGATTTTCTATAAAACACCTGCACCGAGGAGGTCAAATACGTGATGATCATCATAGATTTGTTGTTACTATAACCTGCACATACACCACAAGACACCGCACAACAAAATCACTTCCCACAGCATGAAGGTTAATTGAATGACGCCATAAGGCACAGAAAAGGAGATAATAACAACAAATAATAATAAACAATGAATGGATAAAACCACTAATTGGGAAATCAAAGGAAATAGATCATAGGTAAGTCCCACCAGGCGTGCCATATAATGTGAGCTAGGAAAATACACTAATAACAAGAAAGTAAAGCAACTAGCTAGATACCTTCTCCTTCGCGATTCCTTAACAAACCTCAAAATGGGCAATGAAGTGTGGATGAGCCCTAATTGTGTGAAATGTAGGTGCTTCCCTTGAACCGGAGCAAGGCCTTCTCAAACAAGATCAACTTACTTTGCACCAATGGATAAAGGGGATAATGGATTTGGGATTATCAAAATGGGGCTATTTGGGCATTAGGACGAGGTGGTAAGGATGCTCTATGCTCAAATAATGCAAGAACTCTGACATGATATTCAAGATTTTTTTTTGTGTTTTAGAGAGGGGTAAGGCTCTATTTATAGCTTGGAAATTGGATTAACTTAGAGAATTTTAAGTAACCGCAGTTTGAAAATGTGGGCATGATTAGGTGAGTGGGGGCCACAAAGAGTGGGTGAGGATTAAACTTGTATTTTTAATTCACAAGTGGAGAAATATGGAGAATAATGACATGTGAGGAGGATTAGGTTATTTTAAGGATTGAAAAGGATAATTAATTAATTCATATTGATTAATTCGATGTGGATTTTTTTGGGAAATGAAATGGGAAATTAATTGATTTAAGAGGGGTGTGAAATTGGGGTGTCTACACTATGCACATATGGTTGGAAGTAAATCAATGTTGTGATTAGAATCAAATGCATCTTTTCGGGACTATAGACATTCGGTTGGAAATGGAACAATACATGAATTCCATTTTCCTTCCACATCCCACCATCCCTCAATAAATTATTCTAATCACTCCTAAACACATTAACTATTATGTCTTTGCCTACTATCATATAAGCCTTCACTTCAAGTCATAATTAACTTTCGCACACACGCTGGATCTTGATGAGACACAAGGCTAATATATTTCCAAGCAATGTTTAGACCATGTTCAAACTCCTATTTTAGTCCACTTGTTGTCTCGTGCTACATTCCTGTTGGTTCATCATGGTTCTCACAAATAATCTTGTTCACACCACGTCATAACCATACATACTTCACTTATGTTATTGCATCCATGTCACTTGCATTCCATTTCTCCCACATAGAGCATATATGGGAACTTATTTCCTTCTTAAAAAATAAATTAAAACCACTATTAATTATAACGTGTGATCTCTTAGACTCATCCATATTGGTGCGGGGTAACATCGCTCTCATGCTCTCTAATTCACACCTAATTTTTCCTCTATCACTTATTATATTTTCACCTACACATGGTTGGGAAACACCGTCACTGCTTGAAGCATATTTTCTTTACCAATCAAATCTTTTATCATTTATAAATTTCCAATTTTCATCCCACATTATGTTAGGGAACATTGCGACCCCAAAACTACCAATTGATGGGGGATACTATATTAAACCCTTCTCATCGGTATTAAGACAATCAATATACCAATAAACTAGTTCTACCAAGTAAGTAGTCTCTACCTTATGAAATCAACCTATTGATCCCTTCATAGACCCTAGCTAAAGTGGCCCATGAATTGCATTTCCAAGTTTTTTTCTACCAAGAAAGCTATCTAAGCTTCGTGAACTTGCAAAACATTTCTTGATGTAAGTTTTGACATAAGCTCTAACAAAAGATGAGAATTTTACCTCGAGTCACTTTATAACCACTAATAGAAATAGGATTCAAGGTACATATTAAATGATACATATAACTCAATGTGAACTATGTGGCCTATGTGACATGTAGATGGGTTAATCATTCAAATTGGACAACCAACATTAATCTCTTCAAACCTTAGGGTTTAACTAATATGATTGGGACACAAACTGAATATTCATGATGATTCTAATCTAGGTGGAATAATTTACAAGATTAGTATTTATAATTATTATGAACAATATAAGTTTTAGATCATTAAAAAATCACAAAAGAGAAAGAAGGGTAGGCAATAAATATATTCAAACTTTTTCCCTTTATTGAAATAACATAGATCAAACACAATCAACTTATTATGATGGAAAATAAGACTCAAAGAACCCAGTTCACTACTCAAATCCTCACAATTATTGGGTAAGATTCTAGGGATAGTGAATATTGTTCTTGCATGCATGAGATTAAATTGTGAACACAACCTAGGTTCGTTCTTCACAATTTATGAAACAACAAGAATGATTGAAATGACAATTAGTCCAATTCAACCAAATTCACAACTAATTATAATGAAATCAATTCAAGACTACACTCTAACATTCAATTCATCCAAAGCTACACGATTGCCTAAGCACATCTAATGAATCATGCATAAATTGTTATGAAATGATTTCTTAAAATGTACAAATCAACTTATGTTTAATTTGCATTCATTAATAAACAACAAGATTTAAGAATTTAACTCATAATCAAAATCCAAACACATGAAAAGAATCTAAATAATTGAGAAAAAGATACATAGCCTAAACAAGTGAACACAATGTTTATGGTGAAGCTCCTTGTTGTTGCTTACAAAATTATATCTAAATTAAAAAAGAGCTCAATTACAATATTTAAAATAAATAGAGATGGGTCATTACCACATTTTGATTTCTCATGCATAGTAATAATAGAGCTACTAAACTAAAGCTAAAGCACCTAATAATAGATTGCAAACATATTTTTGGCCCGTGACTAATTTGGAACCTTCATATATTACAATTATTTTAAATCACCTGTACTAACGGCTTTACTGAAAGAAAACTCATGTAATGCATCTTTAAAATAGAACCATGTGCTCTGTTGGGAATTTGGGACTGCGGAATAGTGCTATGATTTAATAACAAAAAAATCATGCACACAGGATCTAAACAATTCCCCAAAATCTACAATAGTGGAAGTATAAACTAGAATAATCCAAATCAAAACAAAGTACACACACATAACACAACATGTACCGTGGTTCACCCAATGTGGGATATGTCCACCAAAGATAGAGATCTCATATATATAATATAACAAGAGTACAAACCAACTCTTCAATACAAGATTATAATGCATCTCTCCAAGAGTATCTCCTATCCTCCATATATCTAAATGATCTCCATGAGTGTACAAGAACCATGCCTCCAAACCACCACCACCATATCTCACATAACTAGGAATTGTTGCATCTCTAAATTGCTACCAAGCTCTCTTTAGATCTGCAACAAGACCTCTCACATGGGTCTACTAATGTGCAACCATGACTGTGCACCAAGAAGTAAGTTTGTCTCTCCATCATTGCATCAACATGTGCAAACATGAAGAGAACCTCCTCTACAACATCTAGATCTACATGGATCATCAATACAACATGATCTCATGGATATATGAACACAATATCTCACAACGACTTGTGGATCTAACAATATAAGACTAGATCTACATGGATCAACAATACATCATGATCTCATGGATCTACAATACAAGATCTCACAACAACCTGTGGATCTACAAGATGAAATACTATGTGCTTTGCATACTATGCAAGCCATTACATTTAGACAAGACAATACAAAGGAAATACGAAGAAGACATAACCACCTTCTCACCATTCAGATGTACCTGTTATTTCCTTTTGTCCAGCTTCTCTCCATTGAAGCTATGTCTTCATGTGTAGCTGTTTCTTTCCTTTCTCTTCTTCTTCATCCTCTCAATCTAGGAGAGTCAAGTATCTAACTCAATCCTTCTCTTCATTCACCTTCTAACCCTATCTTTCATTCTTATATACGCATATACAAACTTAGGGCACTTAGTCATGTAATTACAATCAATAAATATGCTTTAATACTAAATTTAGATCTAATTCTCGTGAGTTAAATAAAACACTCATGCATAGGTAACCGATGTCGGTTATCCCTAAATGATGACAGATCCTACTTGCCTAATCGATGTCACCCCTTCATAACCGATGTCGGTTACTGTGTTTTCCAGCAAGTTGATAAAGCATGTTAACTATGAAGCAATTAAGCTCCACAATCCTAATAATCTCTCACTTGGAGATAAATTTTTGAGCTTGTACCTGTACATGTACATCACCATCCTCTACATACCGTGAAGACCATCTATTCTTTATATCAACAATTCTCTCAAATTAAATCATCTTCTAAAACCAAGAAGATAACAAACTCGTGACTTACCATAGACCTACACGAAGCTACTACTGATTCGTGATAACCGAGCTATCATACATCAAGCTCCCACTGAATCATAACACCAAGCCTCTCATGCAACCAAGCCACCATGACTAACACACCTAAGAGCTCCCACTCAAACTGAAATACTGAGCTTCAACTGCAACCATAGCCATACCTATAAAATCAACCATGTTCTCCAACCATCTATCCATGTCTCCATGCTACTACCAATGCAACTGACCAAAGACAAGTCAAACTGGAATAAGCATAAGAAATAAACAAGATCTTGGGTAAGACAACCCAAATGAGTTCTACATGCAACCAGTGGGTGATCAATCCACAAACACCTGCATAACTCAAAGAATCCAAACATTGTAATCTACAAATCCAACCTTGCATAAACAACTAGCATGTCCAAGAAAACCATCCATAGATAACATATCTATCAAGGAGTAACATAGTAACAAGAGGAAATACAAACATCCCCTACTCATGCTCAAGGCATCTAAACCATGCTCATAGGCATCCATGTGTAAAACAAATATCTACATCATCATAGACTCACAAAATAAAATCTATCCATGTGTATAAACTTACCATATACATCCATCCATATCACCAGGCTCTCCAAAAGCTCCAAGTCTATCACCAACTAACTCCAAAGCCAAATATGAATCATGTGCTCATCAATGTCAATAAAAACATCCATGCTAAACCATGACACTAATACCATGTGCAAATACCAACAAACATGTCATCAACATACTCTGCACAATCAACTAAGATGAAAGAAAAAGAAGGCCACAATCTAAAAATGGTAAATAAGCATTGTTGTCAAACCTATGACCAAACTAACCATGGTTTCCTAACTAACATCGTCACTACCTGACCGACCACGATTACCAAATGACCGACCACGGTTAACCCTAACTGACACCGGTCTCTGTAACTAGCATATTTTCTCCTTTTTCACCCTTCAAACTCTGAAAATTGCTTTATCATCTAAAACCAGTTGAATCAACCATCAAATGACTTCTCATAGGGATATCCACGCACTATAAATAAAACTAGAAGTGATGTCATCATGTAATAAACTCAAAATACTTGCAAAACCGTGATTGTCCTCCAAAACAACTTGTGCCTCATGCCACACAAAAAATGTAGCATACTCCTCTCACTTCGCATGTGCATATATGTCCAACTTGTAATGCCAATAACCATGGCTTGCTCCCACTTAACTTGAAATCCCTTGCACTGCTTCTAATCACCAAGCTCAAAAGCTATATATGTTAGTGAGAAATAAAATAGATGAAAGAAAATATAAATTGATTCCCTTCTTATCAAAGAATACTTCTACATCACAAAAGTTTGGACTTCTTGTGAAGTAGGTGAATCAACTTATTTTCATCCTGTACTCAACATCTTTCGTTACTTGCAACTGTGTCTAAACATGAATTTTCATTGAGGATCCCATCCTTAGACTAGATATCCTTGTCCTCAAGATTCTAACACATCCGGAAATAAAATTCAAGCTCACCAAATACCATGGTGCAACTTTTATTTGTACACACAATCTAAATAAAATATCGGTTTCTTCAAATGAAAGAAACAAAACATGAATCATATAGAGATACCTGACTCAAATTCTCACTGAACTAATCGAGCCAACTCGTTCCTCTTTCTAATCCAAACATTGAAGTGATCTGCACTATTTCTACCTGTACACACTGTGTAAGAAACCTGATCCTCCAAAATAGGACATTGAACCATTCATGCCCTCTTCTACTATAAGAAACCATGTGTAAACTCATTGTCACAAAGACCGACCATGATTTGTTGACTGGTACTGGTTACCCTCTCGTGATGATTCTAGTTCCCTGACCCACGTCAATGCTACTTTGGAACAAACACAATGCCACAAATTGGCATAGGTCACCAAACTAGGTGCCTACTCCGACCAAAGATGATAGTTGTGTTGAGACAGTCATTTTAAGAAGCACCCAAATCTTGCACAAAAACTTAACAACAATAATACATGCAATAAAATTGCACCAAGATGAAATACATCACCTTACCAACACCAAGATACTCAACCACATCTTTAACTAAAGAACATGCTTCTTTGATGGAAACCTCATCTTCATTTTGTGTTACTATATTATGCTTCTCTAACGAAGCCCATGCATCTAACTGCACCAAAGGATGCATAATTGTTCCTCTATCTCATACTCATATCTGCAATCCCAAACATGCATGTGTAACCAAAATAATACAAACACTGCAATACCAAGGTAACAAAACCATACCTCTATAAACCAGATCTGCAATATGATAATCATGTCTATACCTCCAAGAACTAGGGACACCTAAAAAAACAAGATACATTCCATGCATCTCTCAATTTCTTCGATCTGTGATTTTCTGTTTAAAACCAAGTTGCTCAATAACCAACCATGGTCACCCTGTAATTGACCACGGTTACCCTGTAACCAACCACAATTACCCCGCCGACGCTTTTGCCACCTAATCGACGTCAGTCATTGTATTCTCCAGTGACCTCACATTTTTTTCCTCTACTTGAGATTTAAATATCTTCTACAATTTTCACATCAGAAAAAATAAACCCTGCTCTCATACACCTGTTAGTAAACCACTAACAATATACTAAAGAAAAACCTTGCTTTGAAATAACCAAGCTCTAATACCAGTTGTTGGTATCAGATAAGATAACAAACTAGGCTCTGATACTAATTTTTGGGAATTTGAGACTACGAAATAGTGCTATGATTTAATAACAAACAAAATCATGCACACAAGATCTAAACAATTCCCAAAATCTACAGCAGTGGAAGTATAAACTAGAATAATCTAAATCAAAACAAAGTACACACACATAACACAACATGTACCATGGTTCACCCAATGTGGGCTACATCCACCAAAGATAGATATCTCATATATATAATATAACAAGAGTACAAACCAACTCTTCAATACAAGAGTACAATGCATCTCTCCAAGAGTATCTCCTCTCCTCTAGATCTCTAAATAGATCTCCATGAGTGCACTACAACCATGCCTCCAAACCACCACCAACATATCTCACATAACTAGGAACTACTACATCTCTAAACTGCTACCAAGTTCTCTGTGGATCTACAACAAGACCTCTCACATGGGTCTACCAATGTGCAACCATGACTGTGCACCAAGAAGTAAGTCTATCTCTCCATCACTGCATCAACCTGCAAACATGAAGACAACCTCCTCTACAATATCTAGATCTACATGGATCATCAATACAACATGATCTCATGGATCTATGAATACAAGATCTCACAACAACCTGTGGATCTAACAATATAAAACTAGATCTACATGGATCAACAATACATCATGATCTCATGGATCTACAATACGAGATCTCACAACAATCTATGGATCTACAAGATGAAAGACTATGTGCTTTGCATACTATACAAGCCATTACATTTAGACAATATAATATAAAGGAAATACAGAAGAAGACATAACCACCTTCTCACCATTTAGATGTACCTGTTATTTCCTTATGTCTGGCTTCTCTCCATTGAGGTTTTGTCTTCATGTAACATGTTCTTTCTTTCTCTTCTTCTTCATCCTCTCAATCTAGGAGAATCAAGGATCTAACTCAATCCTTCTCTTCATTCATCTTTTAACCCTAGCTTTCATGCTTATATAGGCATATACAAACTTAGGGCACTTATCCATGTAATTACAATCAATAGATCTTGCTTTAATACTAAATTTAGATCTAATTCTCATGAGTTAAATAAAACACTCACACATAGGTAACCGATGCTCAGTTATCCCTAACCGATGACGGTTCCTACTTTCCTAACCAATGTCGGTCATAGGTGACCGATGTCGGTCCCTTCATAACCGATGTCGGTTACTGTGTTTTCCAACAAGTTGATAAAGCATGCTAATTGTGAAGCAATTCACTCTACAATCCTAACAGCTTCCCATACTCAAATCCAATTCATCACGTGGTCTCTAACTTCCTATTCATGCCCTATCCAAATTTAGATCCCACTACAATCTAATTTGGTTATCTGTGATTGCGAAGTGTAATTTGGGACCATACGCATGCCCATTCATACTCAATTCAAACCCAAAAAGGTGCCTTTGATTCCAAATTTGTCACCAACTCGCATTTATAATGGATCGACTATGTGAAAATGACTTCCAAAGTGTTTTGACATGAACTGCTCCTCACACATGCTAAAAAACTATTGGGACCCACACCATATGAAAGTTCTCTCCAAAATATTTCCAACAAGAACGGTCTCACATCATTATGAGATGATTAATGAAAGATATGACCTTCTAGATTTGTTACAATTGTGTTGCTTTGTTTACCATCATTTTTCTCATCAAATCTAACATGCTAGCCTCCTAGGACTCATTCACATATACCAGGAAGACACAAAAACTAGCATGGTCAAGGATAACATGGGACCTAGGTATAGATCAAGAACAAGAAAAAGATGAAGACTCATGAGCAGGAGCTCATGAAAACTTTCAAGTTGGATAGCCTGATGTAGGAGCATCATCATAGTGGTTTGAAGGACAATAAAGGTTTAATAATCCTTTGAAATTCATTGAGCATGTACTAATGGTTGTCAAAGTTTTCCCACCATTGTTCAAATTCAAATTTGTATGTCCATTGTAGTAGTGAAGGTGAAAATCATTGTAATAAGTGGTAAATTGTCAAGTTTGACAAGTAGGAGTGGTTGAATAGGTAGAAATGAGTTTTCATGAGGTAGATAAGGTCATGAAGACCATAAAAAGAGGTTTGTAACGAGTTGTGAGGTGTTTTAGATGAATATTATCCACATTTGCTATGTTTAGAAGCATGGTTGAGCTTTCCTAGGGTAGATTCAGTCAAACTAGGAACTAGTCGAGCTTCTTAAGGGATTAGAATAGGTATACAATCAAGAATAGAGGAAGGAATTTGAGGGAGAAAGCTTGTAGGAGTTGGTTCGATGATTAATGAAGAAGGTATGATGATTAGAATAAAGAATTTACTTGCTTTTCAGGTGAATTTAGCATGTTTCTTATGGACTGTGTTGAGGGAATGTGCCAGACAGTGGGTATGAAACCCTCACTACCATTTATATGTTAAATTTATCTTGATGTTAATATAGAAAGATTCTATAGGTGTTAAGGAATGTAACCACTATTTTTGTAGATCTTGAAAGTGTATGGTGTGGCTTTTATGGCTAATTGTCTTCTCTCGGGCTCGATCTAGGGCTTCTCATAGATTTTAATTGCACTGATGAATTTGGATAATATTTTAAAAATATCTTTGTCTCATGTCGAATTAGAGATCCACCAATTTTTAGAGTGATTGAGCATCTACAGGAGAAGGTATCGATAATAGTAGTTTCGAGCTATAATGGAGGATACACAGGTGTATGTGCATTTCAAGGAAAAGGTGGATTTCATACTAAGGTTTGTTTTTAATGACCCTGGACTAGGTATGGAGGTGGAATTAGGTCTAATTGATGAAGTTCAATGATCCTAGGGAGAATTCTATAAAATAAAATTCCATCATTTTAATAAAGGATTGATTGTACAGGGTTTAAGATTGTACTAAGTCACTAGGAAAGGCTACAAAGAAGGCTGAGATGGGAGAAATGTGCAGATAATTAGTGCATGTAAGGTTGGGATCACTTCAATCATGATGAGAGAGGTATATAGAACATGGAACCTTGCCATTAAAACCTTCCAAATGCATTTAGGGTCTTGAATTGGGTATATATGAACTATGGCAAGCTTGGGCAGAATACCAAGAATTCAATTTGAAGACCATTGCTTAAGCAATCATAGAGGATCATAAATCCTTGGATTTGATGCCTCCAACATGTCTGACCAGGTATGAATGGTCTTGTGACTTTATTAGAAGAATGACTCCATTGTAGGGTAAAGAAGACTAAGAGAGAGCTTAAAAGGCATAAGTGTTAGTAACTACAAGAATTGGATTGAGGAGTATGAAACATTCTTTGTATGAGAATATAGAGGGCTTGAACCCTTATTTGACCTTGAGTTCAGTGATTATAACTTGTCAAGATGATAGTCAGTAACTTAAGCACCTAATGACTACCATGGAATGAGTTTATAGAGCAAAATCTAGACCTAACACAGACGGGGCATTATTGCTATGGTTGGTTGATGATTTTGTACTTCATGTATGTGGACAAAGAACATGAGGCGTATTGAAGGCCATTGGACATCTATTTGGTTGTTATTGGGTAAAATATCTCTTGTTTACTTTAAGATACTAGTCATGTCAGTTTAGGCAAGTTCTTAATATTGCAAGCATGTGAATGGAGAGCTAAATTGCAGGGCGAGAAGAAATTCAAATGAGCTTAGCAAGATTTTATATTTTGAAGTATTTGTATCATTTTGGTGGTGTATCGATAAGGTTTGAAGGGTTACACATGTGGAGTGAGCTAGAACACCATAGTGAAGTGGAAAGGAACAAGATATATGCTTATAGAAGGAAAACTAGCTGAAAGAAATTGTACATAAGGATAAAATGGATTAAAGACAAGGTGAGGTGAGTTTGAATCCTCAAAAGAAGGTTGGAGACTAAAATTAGGGTTAAAGTAAACTGAAAGCAGGGTTGAAGGGACATTGAAGCATCAAATATACAGGAGAGTGGAGCAAAGACATAATACGAAGGTATGTGGAGTAAGTGAACTTGGAGTATGGTAGAAACATATTGTCATGCATGTGTTGGAGCTGAGCAAGATGGCACATCATATTCTCTCCTTGTCATGGTTCCTATGACTACCTTTTCAACAACTCTTTTAACTCTCATCTTTTGTTGGCTCATGATTGGTTAGAAATTGCCCATTTGTGGGTGGGCCACATGGATGTTATGACGATTTTGCATTGTTTTGTACCAATTTACTATTTATTTAAAAATTAACTTTATTTATGCCCGAGTTTCTAAAAACATGTGTCATGTCTCCCAGCAACTGCACAACATAAATAAATAAAGTCAACCTATGAAAACACCTTAAGCTAAATAAAACGTAAAACATTAAATCAAACCAATCTTGAATCACACCAACTGTTAATCATTACATGCTCTTAAGTTCACAAGTTTTTTACCAAGTTTAAACATAAAGGGAAGTGATGTGGAATGTGTCATCAACATATATTTTGTTGGGTTGTACAATGTCAAGTGTATAAAGCAGGTGCTCAAGCTAATATAGACTAAGGTTTTTGTGGTGTTTTGTGATCAAATTAATAGATACAAGAGCCTAATTTTCAAAAATATTTATGCTAAGTTTCTTGGGTATCCAATAGGAACATGATGAACAAGAACATTATATAAATTTGAATATAATCTAAGGATAATTTTTAGACAATGTATAATCAATTTTGAGGTTTTCATTTTAATTTTCTCTTCTCCTTTTATTTTTCTTTTTTATATCCTTTGTTTCATTTGGTTTAACATTTATTCCTCCACAAAATAAAGTATTTAAAATCTCAAGAGGGTCCCCACTTTTTGTGAAGAAAGTAGGGGTGCATTATGCACAACAACCTCGTCATAGGTCGACGAACCCCACATTGTCTTCTATTTTTGCATTGTATATTACTTGTTACAACACACAACCTAAAAATGAGAAAAATGTAGACATTATAAAATGCACATCTAAGGTCAAATCGTTTACAAAAATGCAAGAACAACATAAAACATAATAATCACTAAAAATCAAATAATCCCACAAAAAATATAAAATAAGGTCGATTAAAGACATGCCACTTATTTAATTTCCTCGCCCACTCACATTAAATATTTTTGCAACACTCCATGCACATCCCTCCAAACATTTAATTACTTCAATTACCCATTTACATCTCTAATGCATTTTCCACCCATATCCATCTCAATCTTGTATGCACACAAAATCTATAAAATAAGACTCACCCCTGCCTCCATTCTTATTAACTGTTTACAAAATTTTTTTCTCTTGCTCACAAGTTTTTACGAAGGAGGAGTGATTAAAATAAAATGGGAATAAGTGATCTTTTGTAGTTTAATCTAGATGTTATGCAAAGAAGTAAATAACAACTAAATAAATAAGGTAAATGACCCAAGCAACTAAGTAAATGAAATGTAAAACCCTAATGTGCAAGGAGAGTTAGAAAGAGCTTAGCTAATTTGGTGATGCTTCAGGATTGTATCGCAAAACAAACTAAATAAACAGAAATACAAGAACAACCACACAAGGCTTGGGAAAGGCCGGATCCGAGCAATCTAAATAGACTAGGGTGTCTAGAGAGGGATGGGGGCATCCAGGGTGCCTTTGTCTTAGATCTAGGTGCCTTGTTCTATGCAGAGGTCCGAAAATAGATTTGCAAGGTCGTCAAGTGATGCAAAGTCTTTGTTTCCTATCACGCATATGTCATTAAACTACATTGTATGTCAATGGTAATCAAAAATGAAGAAGAGACCTACAAAACCCCAAGCCAAGCATCAAAACCCTAAAAAAATAAATATGCAAATGAAGGGGTTGGATTGTCCTTAGCGGCCACAATGGTGGACTTATCGAGTGTTGCACTACATTTCAAACCCAAATGTAGTTTTAGGTGAGTGTGTGAAAGTTGTGCCCTAGGTGCTCTTGTGTCATGTCACCACACTTTGTAAAGTAGCAAGCAATAACTAGATTTAGAAATGTAATAAAGGGTGGATGGAATAAAATAAATTTACCTCTTATGCAAAGTGTGATGCGAGATGAACCAGTCTTTGTCCCTTGTGATGGAGATGGATGGATGCAAATGGACCCTTTGATGGATGCAACCTTAGGCGATGATAGTAGTGCCTAGTGTTTGGTCCATCATTATGGTCTCATAATTTTATATGTATATGGCTCTCTTGTTCTAATTTCGTAATTAACCCCAAAAAGGTCGACCACTAAAAATATGGAAAGCTCAAATGGCTAGAAAGTTCCCAAAAGATGTGTGTAAAGTGGAGAAAGGATCAAGGTGCCCCGAATGGGACTAAGGCACAGGGCACCCTAAAGTCTTGCCTCGAGTTCCCAGTCGGGATAAGATGATGCGAAATGAAAAAACTGACTAGGTGAGTACATGCAGGAGGTCAAGTGCGTGACGACAGAAAGCAAAGTAAAATGGCCAAAGGACATGGGTTAATTAGTACTTTCTTTACTCAAAACCATATGAATAGTAGTATGAGACCAGGACTAAATAATACCCAAAGTGCATGATTTAGTGTTTACATTTTCCCCCACTTTATGTTGGTGAGTAGAATGCTCGGTAACATAAAGTAGATAGAGATGCGTACCTAATGATCCATGTAGAGTGATGTAGAAAGTGTGTCAAGGACTAGACAAAGCGTGAAGTGACAAAAAGATGGAGTGTGGAAACTAAAGATGCAAAAGAGTAAAAAGTGATGAGAGTCAACCTAGGGTGGAAACGCGTGTGTAGTTGTTAATGTGTGTATGTTCCTATGAGGTGTGTGGTGCCGCAAAATGTTTTTTTTTTAACGTCATCGTCAGCTTTGTTGTTGATTGCTTGTTTTCTCATATGGATGAACTTGCAAGGAGAAGATGATCAAATAGTCAAATACACATGTATATATATGTGTAAAAATGCATGTATGTAGTAATGAAAATACTTGAAATGGAAATATGAGAAATGTAAAAGGAACATGTGAACCTAATCCATGATGAGAGAAAGGGTGTAGAAAGGATATCATGTACTACGAGTTTTTTGGGCAATCTCATGCCACCCTAGTCGAAGAAGAGAAAGTTGCATTATTCTCCAACCTATAACTGCTTCCTTGATAATGTATGAAGAGATCTCTATATTGCCTAGTTTTTGGGTGATCCGACGCCACTGGCTGAAGTAGTGTAGAGAGGAAATCCGTTGTATCCTCTAACCTATAACTGCTACCCAGAATGCCAAGGACTACCTATCCTGTAAAAGTTGTTGTGTACGGGGTTCGTAGATTGGTCTAAACCCACTCATTGTATAACTCACAATTTCAAGGATAGAAACTAAACTAAATTGTACCATTAGAGAGCATTGAATAATGTGTAAAAACCCAAATGATGTCCCCCTCTTTGGGGGTGTATGCGACATCATAGATAGGAGGATGCGGCCCTAAAATAGGACCAAACACCTAAACTATGCCATGTAAGGGGGAGGGGAATGCACTTTGTAGAAACCATGGCACAAGCAAATAAGTGGCTAACAATAAATGTTAGAATGAACAAACATGCATGTAGAAGATAAGTATAAGCTACGCAGACAATGTATAAGCTAGAAAGCAAGTAAACATGTAAGAAGACAATCATAGACCACAAAAAGTGGGTTGCAAACATGGGATATCACTCACGATGTCGCAAGACACTCAAGGCCATAATGGTCTGCATACATACAAACAAGTGTGCACACCAAATAAAGGGCAATGCTCGCATACAAGAGCAAACAATAGTAGGCAAACAAAAAATAGCCGTTGAAGCAAATAATCCTGCAAAAAAAATGTTACACATGAAGCACTCGTTAGCATGTTAGAAATATAACCCATATTTCAATAGCGTGTATAACCAAGTAATGAAAAGTTCTAAGTACAAAATAAAACAATAACACACGTAGTGTATGAATGTGGATGCCCCCAATAACTGTTGTAGGAGTGGTAGAAGGCGAGCATCCATGTTGCATGTAAGAGACCCGTGTCTGCGATCACAACTAGAAAAAGGAATGAACGCGTATGTGTGTATGGTAAAGATAATGACATATAAGAGATCTATCTAGCATGTGTAATAAAGCTAACATATATGAGAAAATGCAAACAAGAGTAAAAGAAACCAAGATATGCAACATGTTGTGGATGGATGGAGTGGAATGCAAGATGGATTATAGGAGTCATGTGCCCCTTGAGTGAATGGAGTTGTATGCAGCGAGGTTCATTTGTTTTTCCCCCTCAGCAGTTAAGAATGAACTGTAAACGAGAGTGCGTCATCAAGAAATCGTCGAAGTGTGTGTTGTGTCTAACGCGATGTGATCAGTGTGTGTGTTGATGATATGTGACCTAGCGATGAAGTGTGTAGGTGACCCTATAACCAAAGTGTATATCACGACAAGATGATCAAAGGAGTGATGATGTATCCTAAAGCGTATATCACTACAAGATGAATAGAGGGAGTGGTGATGTAGCCTAAAACGTATACCACTACAAGATGAAGGAATAAGTGACCATTTAGCCTATAGTGTATGTCACTAACCTAGTAATGTCGCATGATATAAGGTTGAATGATGAACGTGTGAATATGATAAGGTTCATTTGATTTGTAAACCCTTGGCAATCAAGTATGGATCGAGGAACTAGAGTGTGTCATAGGGTAGTGAGTGTAACGTGTAAAATAAGATGTAGGATGCGTGATGATTAAACGACCATGTGATGAGAAAATGTGTATTATGCAAGATGTGTAGATAGCCTATAGTGTGAAATGCACGCTATGTGAGAGCAAGTAGTATGTAATGCTAGAGTTGTAGACAATAGAAGTGTGACACATGTATGATGAAGACTAGTATGATGTATGATGCATAGATATGTAATGATTGAAATGATGTAGATGAAATGTAGAGTGCATGATGAAATATGTAAGACATATAACGTGAGATGTGTGAAGATTCGCAATGTGTAATATCTAGTGTGTAATGTGTGGGGTTCATGTGTATAGTATGCCCTCAATAGTCAAGTGTGAACTAAAGCACACGAGTGTGTCATCGGGTAATGGTCGATGCTAAAGTGTGGATGAATATGCCTATGTAAGGAGATTGATCTATGATTATGCATGCATGAGAGATGTATTGACGCTAGTATGAGGAGGGGATGTATTGGATGTTATGCCCCCCAAGTATGTAATATGAAGGATGCAATCATGTAATTTCATCTAAAAGATCATCACTTTTAGGGTCATAGTCGAATGGATAAGCATTGGTGACTCGGTAAGCAATATTGTTTTGTTGATCATGTAATGAGCCATTGAGGTGTAATTTGTACATACCCATTACATATTCCTCATCGGTAAATGGAGGAAGTGGACAATCGTGCGCATACCAACGAGTGATATTTTGTGTATAGCTAAGAAAGGAACTATTGCAAATAAAGACATGAACAAAAGACATGGGGAAAGAAATGTTTATATTATTCGGATTAAGAGTGCCCCCAATGTAATCAAGCCATAATTTCCCTAATGTAAGTGGTGTAGATTGAGGATCATGTGTAAGAAAGACCGTAAGGTGAAAGACACGGAGGCCATAAGCGAAAATGATGCGAACAAACCCATAATAAAGATGAGAAGCGTATGATGTGGGATAAAGGTCCTAAAAAACAAATCCTAGGCGATCCAAACCCTCATGTGTACATATAGTGTCATTGCAAGTAGGATCAAATGGAATATGTTCCCAGTAGAAATCATTCATGAAGAGTGTGCAAGTAAATGATGGACGTGTAGGTGGTACATGTGGAAGTGTAGTTGATAGAGTGACATCCACAGGCTGGACATACCCCTGATAAGGAATCATGGCAATAATAGTAGTAGGTTGCGTAGAAGAAATTGTATCTATCACACAAATGACACCCTCAAGTGGTGGCAAGTGAGGTGGTTTGTCCATAGGTTGAGGATCATTTGTAGTATCAATGTGTGGAATAGGAAGACTAGTATTAGGAGCTCAATCACAATATTGGAATGGATCGTGGTCACGGAAAACAATATATTCAATGCCTTCATGGAGGAATTTAACACAATGATGTACAATAGAAGTGATAGCTTGCATGGCATGAATCCATGCAAATAGTTATAGGAGATTGGGAAATCAATGACGAAGAACACAATGTTGATAGTTTTTGGCCCTACAGTGATAGGTAGTGTAATGTGACCAACACATGGACGAACAAAACCATCATAAACATGCAGTGAAAGACAAGATGGACTAACATCACGAGCGAGAAAGACCTAAGATTTCAAGAAATGACATGGGACACAAGTTGAGCTCAAATTCATTGTCAATTAAAGTGCATTTGATACCCAAATTGTTAATGCAACACATGATATGCAAAGGTGGGTCATTATCGAAAGTATGAACATCAGCGGGAGGATTAGACTTGAATGCTATGTGTTGAGAAAATGCATCAACAAATGTTTGATAAACCAAGTCAGGATGCATATCAACACGAATATGAGTAATAGTGAAAGATATTGGACTTTATGCCTTAGATCGGATTTTCAAGCAATTAACCATTAATTTAGATACTCATGATGACTAAGCCCTAGGATGAAAAACAATGAATGAAGATCCTATAAGCGTGAAGATTGAATCGGCTTCACCAAGATGATTAAACTAAAATGGGAATAAGTGATCTATTGTAATTTAATCTAGATGTTATACAAAGCAAGAAATAACATCTAAATAAATATGGTAAATGACCAAAATAATTAAGTAAATGAAATGTAAAACAGTAATGTGTAAGGAGAGTTAGAAAGAGATTAGCTGATTTGGCGATGCTTCGGGATTGTGTCACATAACAAGGTTTGATAATCATAATGCAATAATGACCAAATATGGGCTTGGGAAAGGGTAGATTTGAGAAATCGAGTAGACTGGGGTGCTTGGAGAAGGATGGGGGCATCGGGGCGCCATGGTCTCGAGATCTGGGAACCCGATCGTGTAAAAGGTCCATAAACCAAATTTACAAGGTCATCAGTGATATGAAGCCTTTGATGCACATCACGTAAATTTTGTTGAACTAGGTTATATGTCGCTGGTAATCAAAGATGAAGAAGAGACCTGCAAAAACCCAAGCCAAACATCAAAACCCTAAAAAAGAAAGATGCACGTGAAGGGGTTAGAATGTCCTCAACGGCCATAGTGGTGGACTTACTAAATGAGTGCTACACTACATTTTCATACCCAAATGTTATTCTAGGTGAGTATGTGAAAGTCGTGCTCTAGGTGCTCTTGTGTCGATTGTAATTTATGAAGTAACAAGTAATAACTAGATGTAGAAATGTAATAAATGGTGGATGGAATAGAATAAACTTCCTCCTATGCAATGTGATGTAGATGAACCAACCTTTGTCCCTTGTGATGGAGCTAGATGGATGCAAATGGAGCCTTTGATGGATGCAACCTTAGGTGATGATAGTAGTGCCTAGTGTTTGGTCCCTCATTATGGTCTCATAACTTTATATTTATATGGTTCTCTTGCTCTAATTTCATAATTAACCCCGAAAAAGGTCGATCGCTAAAAATATGGAAAGCTCAAACAACTAAAAAGTGCCCAAAAGATGCGTGTAAAGTGGAAAAAGGATCAGGGCACCCCGAATGGGACTAGGGCACACTGGCGCCCCGTCCAGGATAAGATGACACAAAACAAAAAAAATATTAGGCGAGTACATGCGGGAGGTTGGTGTGACAACACAAAGCAAAGTAAAATGACCAAAGGACATGGGTTAGTTAGTACTTTACTTAAAAACCATATGAATAGTAGTATGGGACCGAGACTAAATAATACCCAAAGTGCGTGATCTAGTGTCTACAAGGAGGATCATCTTGGACAACCAAAGCTCGCAAAACAACCAGATTTCAAATTTTCAACACAGGTCATGGTCATATTTGTGATTGCTTTGTAATTTCTCTATGATCACACATATGACTGAGTTTCAATTTCCCAAGACATCTAATCAATAATCTATCACCAATAAATCCTACACATCAATCCCTTAGATAGGTATACCATTTCATTTATCATTACATGTATTACATGTTCTTTTAACAACTTTAAAAATTCTAGGGATTTGGTAAGGTGGGTCCCCTCACCACAAAAACAAACTAACTTTTTCTCGTAGTGGTGTGTGTAGCTTATTCATATGTTGTATTCCTTGTTAACCCCTCAGGGATCCCATAAAATCTACTTTTGTAAACACTCACATTTGGTAACTTATTCTTTGCAATGACAAATTTTGGTTTTGCTTTTATATTGCGACTTACGCTCACATTCTAAGGTTAATTGACATATCCTTCTCTCACCCACATGACTTGTTAATCTATACACAATGCTCTATCATTTAGTCATGTAATCTCGGTTATCCAAAACAAGTTTTTCCTCCTATCCATCTTTCCTAGAGTTTGGTTCTATTGTCACTAGATCCCTATATGGGACTCGTAGTAAAGTGTGAGGACATGGCTTACTATAGTCTAGGTTAACATGTATGGTCATATCTCCCACCTTGTAATGAATCTTTTAATTATTTGAATATATTTTATGGTCATTTCCTCTTCCCTAGGTCAATTTTAATGTGATACATAACCTACAAAATCTTATATAAGAAAATGTAAATCACTTAAGAACTCACTTGGCATTCTCAAGAGCATACATTTTAATTACTCTCCAAAAGCACTCAAGGCTCTCCTAAATCTTCCAAAAGTAGTTGCACATCCTTAAGAACAATCACCACATAGGTATGAAGCACTCACTAGGTTCAAAAGTCTAGCTTCCTCCATTACCAAGCCTCCAAATGTCTTAGAGTTATGTCTTAACAAGAACAAGTCACACGAAGCATTGTTAATAGTTGTAAATTACAAAGGGAATCAATTTAGCATCTAAAGCATATCACACTATATCATTACCACGCATGGTACATCTCTATTTTATCCATAGTTATGTCTCGATAATCATTGTGTCGAGAGATAAGAGGGCACTATAGGGGGTTGATTTGAATTTGCATACACTATTGCACCTACACTAAGAGAACTATACGAGGCTTACTCTCTCTTAAAGGGATATAGTTCGATGCACGAATTGGTTCACCGAGGGTTAACCATTGGGGTCACCCAATCTCACCATAATGTTTTTTTCCTTTATTATCTAATCGGTATATTAAGTTTGTTACAAGTACGTAGCGTTATCTACTTGTTGTAGGACATTATAGATTGTGTTGTAGATGTGTGAACCTTACCAATAAACAATGAATCCCATTTCTAGGTCGTTGATAGGAACCCAAAGTTATAAAACCCCACCATTTGTAGGTTTGAAACTATATGAAGCAAGACTAGACCATATTACAATTTAAACAGATCTAGGTGGCTCTATATAAGAGCATTTTCCAATTATAGTCTTAGGAATGAATCTCTTTTAGGTTATCATTAGCCCTTTCAAGTAATATGCACACCTATATCACTTATGTCTATATGTATTCAACTAAGTATTCATCCCTTCTTGCATATTACGTTATCGTTTCATCGTTACTATCTTCATTTTCGTATTAATACCGATATTCTAGATTATATGGTTAATGTGAGATTTTATTCAAAATATTCTACCTATAACATTCTTACACCTAGTAACAAGTAAGGAAATAACTCATATCATACCCCTCACTTATTGTTGTTGGGTGTAAACAACTTTAGGAGTTGATTGAATTCAATTTGGTGAACTCTTTTGCACTAACAATCTTCCTTTTAACTTGGCGACTTTCCATCCACCAAACACCTTCAACATTATGTTTGAGTCACGAGTAGTTTTTTTAGAACACCTTACAACATATGTTAGCTCCTCCACTTTTGTTGTTTGAATTATTTTTTTGAGTAACCTTGTAATGGCACATTTTACCCATGGTGACTCATTTTTCCCAATTTTTTTAAATGGGTGTTGATTTGGCCTAGTTTCTTAGACCCATGACCGAGGATCTATCTCCTTGATTTTCTCTTCTCTCTCCCTAATCATGCATTTAAATGAGTGTGTTGGTGTTGTTGGGTTCAAACTAGACTAGTATCGATTTTTCCCTAACTAGCCTAATTGTGTTTAAGTTCACAACTAAAGAGGGTTAAACTTGATTTAGGGAGTTTTTTTATTTGTTATGAGTGAAAAATCATTATTTGCATGAACATCCGGGAGTGCAAGTGCAAGTTGAGACACTTTGATAATAATTTGTTCACAGTAATACTTTTTTATTCTGAAACAAACTTTCCAGGTTACTTAAACCCAAACTCCCTATTGTAAATAACACCGCCAATAATCTATAACTAGACTTTGATCCAAGATTTTGTATGTGGCTTAGTATCAACATTGTGACATGATGGTTTCTTGAAGATATCCCATGGATGAGAAGGATTATCTTCTTTGATATGTTTTAGTTTGTGGGTCCTTTCTCTTTCCATCAACATTAGAGCCATCCTATGACTTTTTACTATTTATAAAATCTTTTTGTATTTTTGACACTTATTTGAAAGATTGATATCCTTCCTTATGTAGAGCTCGTATGACATTACCACCATTTTTAGTTCTTCATGTTTGAGTAGTGGATTTACTAGATCCACTCGTATAGATATTTTCATCCACTTTGCTCATTCGATAGTATGGGGGGTGATGTGTGGTGATATTATTTTCTTTGGTTTTCACGTGTCACTGCATATCCTTGGTTCATTTCAACATCATCTACATGTAGTTCCTTCAATTTGTGGAATTCATCTAGTGAATCCTTTTACACTATGTGATGGTGATAGTTTCCAACCCATTGTGTGCATTTTTAGGAGCCCTTCACCATTTAGCCGTTCAATTGCACTTTGAGTTGTGGTGATTATTTTCAACCCATTCAATGTAATATTCGGTTTGATGGTGATGTTTTTCAACTCATCGAGTGTAACCTTTAGTGGCGATGATGCTTTTCAATCCATTTATTTTACTGACCTTTTAGATTAAACAATATAGGTTTAGTGAGTTAAGTACATTAAAGATGTAAATGGGGGTTATCATGATTATTTAACTTCCAACATTATTCATGCAATATCATAACATCACATTCATGCTTACTATATATGTTATGAGTTAAAAATATAAGATGATGACTCGCACTTAGCTAACTACACATGATCCCGGGAAGTTTTGGGTGTGTATATTTCTAGAATAAGAGGATTTGAACATGATAATACTTCATTCATAGGACTATGACCGAAAACCGACTTGGGACATAGGACAATATAACTTTGTCATGACCATCCATACGGTCTTGACTCTATTGTATAGTTTTGGACTTGCTCATAATATGGTTCTACAACTTTATGGGAGTGTTACCTACTGGAAATGTTTATCGCTATCGAACCCTAGTTATCAGTCATGTTGTGAATCCTTATAAACATTTTGAATAAGATCTCGAACCACGGTCATGGGTGGAGATCCTGCAAACAAACATTAGTTGGGTTGTGGTGCCCCATGCACCACCGACATTGACACTACTCCGAAGAGGCCTCAAACCACATGTTATTCTCCACCTAACATGTGATATTTGAATGAATGCAACTATGGTTTGACAACTTAATTTTTTAAAAATGCTTGAGTTGAGTTTGGCTCTTGCTAAAATACTTGGAGAAGGGATGTTTGAGTGTTTATAAATGAGATGACTTCTTGACTTGGTATGATGCTTTAGACCTATAGTGATTGTTGCCCTAATGAATGTGCATAATCTTTTATGAGATTTAGGGAGCCTTAGGTTCCTTTTTTAAGTGTAGGAAGTGAGTG
Organism: Taxus wallichiana var. yunnanensis; assembly: GCA_018340775.1. Lineage (NCBI taxonomy): Eukaryota > Viridiplantae > Streptophyta > Pinopsida > Cupressales > Taxaceae > Taxus > Taxus wallichiana. Next base: position 833,896,992 of record CM031234.1, read on the forward strand.
TATCAATGTAGTGCCATATGATTTCCAGGTGTGTAAATGAGAGAGTCTATACTTGCTTATATAGGGTTCCAAAGGTAAATTATCGAAGAAAGGCCGACCAAGAGGAGTAAAGGACCCATTGAAGAATGTGAAACTGAAAGCAAAGATGGAGGATATGTCGAAGCAAAACCACACAAATAGGTCAAGACCGGATAAAAAATCCTGACCAAATTGTATGGTTTTGCCTAGGAATGAGAAACATGAAAAATGGAGTTTGCATCTTGTCAATTGGAGTTTGTCTATGGATTTTATGCATTGGACTCTTAGAATATGTTGACATATCAATGTGTATGAATAAGCAAGCTAGACAAGAGACCTCGGGATGTACTAAGCGAGGATAGAAAGAGTGTGTTTATCTTAGCAAGAGTACATTGTCAAAACCAATGACATCAAAGAGTAAATTGCCAAATTTGAGTGTCTATGACATCTACTCTGTACATCATTTCATTGGTGGTGATGGTTCCAACCCATCTAGTGCACATCCTCGTTCAACATTTTATTGTACTACTTAGGTGTTGTATTACTTCTCGGGGCATCTCAACAACATATCTCAACACTTGTAGTCACTTTTGTTATTTTAATGTGTTTTTAAGAGGCCCCTATGACAAGTGTATTTTTTTATTAGTGTTCCTTTTTTGTACATGGGTACCTCGTCGGTCTTTGTGACCCATTTTGAGAGTATTCTTAGCCTTTCTTGTTATCTATGAGCCTTCCTAAGTTGTACCTAAGGGGTGTGTTGGTGTAATATTCTATATGCACTAATATTAAACTAACTTAGGTCAACTTGTCAATAATAAGAGTGTTTTATGTAATCTTTAGGTTTAGATTATGATAAGTGTGCAATTAATGCCACAACCTTTAATTTCCACCACCACTAATAAATGCTACCTCTATATGTGCCATTCACACATGCCTACTATGTGGTTAATAAGGAAAGGAGATTTTGCTTTTGCACAAGCTATTTATACCCAACTATCTCTTTGTACATTGTACAAGATCACACTAATGATGTAATTAATATATATATATATAAAAATCCATTCCTCATACCTTTATAGATTGCTTTCATGACCCATAGAGCGAGTCTATACTTTAAAGGTTTCATTACTAAGATTCTTTGTTTCCTATATGGTATTGAAAGCTATTTCCTACAACTTTTCATGCCCTTTCCACCTAGAGCCCACTAATTAGAGGATGGTGTTTTGGATATTCTTCTTAGTAGCTGACATACATCACCTTTATTAGGAATACATTTGAGCTTTCATTCACTTTCACCTTTGGAAATATAGGAATGTTGTTATTTTTCGAAGAATGAAGTTATGTCTCAACAATTTTATGCTAATTACGTGCTCATCTTTGCCTTCTTTTAGAATCAACAGAACGACAAAAACGTGGCCTTATAGCTTTAACTTTAAGCGTAGGAGTAGCTCAACTATTGGGGGTGTTCCTTGCATTATAACTATGGTCCCTCTGAATATCCCAATCATGTAGGGCTTGCTTCCATAACTACTCATGTAACAACAAAGACGGTCTCACAACCATTTCTCCATCCCTACTCCTTTATGGAGGTCCATGGTATGCCTCGGGAAAATCTATTGATGTTGGGCCATTGTGTCAAACTTCGGTTGCACACGACACCAATGAAACTTTGTTGGGGTGCTTGTTCATCCGCTCTTGGGTGGGAAGTGATTGTTCCATTGGTTGTGCAATATTTTGTTCGAGAATGGCCAAGTGGAAGATGATATGCCATCGGGAGAGCCCTCTTCTTGGGGTGCCCTACCTTCCAAGGATGATTTGTCACCTCTTCCTTCTCGTGGCACTACTTGTACTTGATGTGTCATATTGTTTTGCATATTGATTATCCGATGTTTTAAGGCTCTTGATACTAAGTTGTGTATTATGGTTGATCATTGTTGGTTTTGGCGGTGACTACCAATTAACCAACTTTTTATTGTAAACCATCTTGTATTTTGTCTCTATATTTTTGATTAATAAATATGTCAATGTCTTTCCAATTAAAAATTGGAATGCTTGATCTTATTCTTTGAATAAAGTTGTCGTCACTACCAAAAGGAGTGACACAAAAAAATCTTGATGATATGGTTAGTTGTATAGAAAACTATAACATTAATGCGAGTATATTGGGTTTATATCTTTATATTCTAGGATCTTTGTGCCAATTTTTGTAAAGATTTTAAGGAAAAAAATCCTCATATCTAATATCTATAACTTTTTTTTAATTGATCAATTGTGGGATATTTGTATGGGCCCACATCCACCCGAGACACGAGCACCAACACCATTATTGCTAAAGTCCCCGAATTCTATTGTGGGCCCGCACCCACCTAAGACCTTGAGCACCAATACTATTAGTGTCCCAATTTCTGTTGTAGGTCGCATGACAACCTGGGGATTTGAATTTCGGTTGCTCCAAAATAAATTTATTCACTTAACTGTAGGTCACATGACCATTGACCATTGGTAGGATTTGAACTTAAATTTGTATTTTGTATCCACTTAACCATAAATCGCATGACCATGAGTGAAATTTGAACTTGAGTTCCTTCAATAAGTTGCATGACCATAGGTGAGATTTGAACTTCGGTTCCTTCAATAACAATATGTTAATATATGGTTAACAAATAAATTTTGATAAAGAGGGAAATTGAACAGAGCGAATTCCCTCTGAAAACCCTGCAAATATTGGTTCACATTTACAAAAAGAATAAAAATGAATGTGTTTCCTCGAGAAAGATAAGAATGGCGCTCCTTCAGGGCACTCGAGCGCTTTGTTTTTCCGTTCACGCCAAGTGCCCTTGTTATCTCTCCCTTAAAACCCCGAAACACAGTCTGGTACATGCCGTAAATATATCATTATTCAGGCAAATTAAAAGAGCCGTATTGTCACTCCAATTTTGTCTCACAAATGTCGGGCATCGTCTGCAACTGCGACTGTAAACTCAAGCGAACAACAATCTGCCAGGGTTTCGCAGTGGAAGCCCGATGAAAGGTATTTGAAGTGCTGTGTGCCTGGGAAGGAGAAGCTGAAAGTTGCCGTGCTGGTGAGCGGAGGAGTCGACAGCAGCGTGGCTCTCAGGCTGCTCTGCGCCGCCGGCCATTCTTGCACCGCCTTCTACTTAAAAATATGGTTCCAGGTAGGCGTTATAATTACGCCTTTCTATTTACGAAGACGCTTTGGGGGTAAAGAATTTGTAAAGGTCACAAGTTGTATAATCTGAACAAAGTAGAATATAAATTGCATTTGCTTTTGTCATAGCCGCTGTTTACATCAAACCATGATACCCGGTCAGCCCTATTTGGGCTCTGGACTCGGATTTTGAAAACAACAACAAAGAAATTCGAAGATGAAATACATCTTTCTATTTACAAACCGTTTGGGAACAAAGAAAAAGTAGAACATAAAATATATGTTTCCGTCTACGAAGAGATTTTGGGAATAAAGAATTTGTAAGATGTGTAACTGAAATGAAGAAAAAGTAGAAAAGGAAATAGCTTTTTTTAAGAATTTGTAAGATGTGTAATCTAGACGAAGTCTAAACTACAAGTACATATTTCTAATTTGCTCGAACAAAAAATAGACTACAAGCTGTGTAAATTAAATGAAGTCCTACATGAAGTATGTCTTCAATTCGCAAAGACACTCTGAGAAAAAATAATTTGTAAGATACGAGACTTAATACATTAGAAGATAAAGAATGCGTCTTTCCTTCTTTCTATATTCGAAGATACTTTGGAAGCAAAGACTTTGTAAGATGTGTAACTTAAATAAAATTCAAGATGAAATACATCTTTCTGGTTAAGAAAACATTTTTTTGAAAAGAAATATAAGTTAAATTTGAGAATTCTCTGGGTAAAAACCATGTAATTTTTTTTTTTTTGCTCCACGTTTCGGTCGCATTCTGTGGACCATCATCAAGAGAAATAATTTGTAAGATGTGTAACATAAAACTGGCTATTAACTTAATAAAGTATAAGATGAAACATATCTTCCTATTTAATTGCATTTATTTATTTGTGAATATGTTTTTAAAACAAAGAATCTGGAAGCTGTGCAGCTTAAATGAAGTAGAAGATGAAAATCGGATCTAGATAAATGCTTTACCTGAATTTTTCAATGAATATAATATATATGTATATGTATATATATATATATGTCTTCATATATATGTGTTTATATATATATATATGTATGTATATGTATATATATACTATTCGTCGATGAAGAATCAAAACCCTAGTGACCTGGAGTAGCGCCCAACATGTTGCTGACTCTAAACTAAAGGGCGAGCTCCCCTATAACCTTGGGCGATGTACAAATGCCCTATGCCGCACACCATGCGGAATACACACACTATCAAAGAAATATTACTGATTATTTAAAAAAAAGCAGGTGGCATGAAAGCATGCCTCAAAGGCAAAACTCTAGGCCGTAAGAAGAGCCTAGGAGACAAAAACAACAGCTAGAGACATGCTGAAAGGCTACTACTAAGGCTGGTCATAACATCAAACCCAAACAAAAGTTATTGTTTTTTGAAGAACAGGTTAATCGCATCTCTTCTTCCTTAATCTTCACCTTGGACTACTAATTTTTTTGCAAGGAAGGACTATCATCAAAACCTCAACCTACAAGGCAACCCAGGGTTTTGGGTTTTGAAAGTAACACCCTCAATACTGACTGGAGTAACACACGTCAAGGAAGCCTTTTGACCAATTGCTTACTCATTTTTTGTGGAATTTTATTGCTTATTTTCAACTGTCTTACCTCATTTTACTTCTCTCTCAAACCAACTTCAGCTTGACTTTTTGCATTTATCCTTCCTCCAAAGGGTTTTGCTGTCATACTGTAATGTCCTCATTTTCAATAAAAATAATAGTTAATTTTATTACCTTGAGAGTGATTTTTATCATTTGAAATTAGAGGGTAATATTATTAATTATTATCATAAGAGGAGAAAATAATCATTATTATATTATTTGCCTAAGAGTAATTATTATTACTAAAGCTAAACTTTGACATTTAATTTAATAATAAAGTGGTAATAAATAAGGTCGGCAAGAGGGAAAAAGAAAAGGTACCAAAAAGGTGTTTTAAGTGATTTTTGAATTAAGTTTCCCTCCTAAAGTGATTCGCTCCATTTGGAGAGAGGACTATAAATACAAATTAAGTCCTCCATTATGGGCATGCTGATTTGATAAATTGATATTTCTTCATGCTTGAAGAAAGGGATGTATGCCCAATGGTTCGTTGTTGTCTGAAGACCTTTTGTGTTGCTGTTAGAAGACTTTTCTGTGTTGCTGATTGGAGATATTTGTATTGCTGTTTGAAGACTTCATTTGTTGAAGGATTTCACTTTTGTACTTCGCTATTTTGCCCTCCCTAGGGCAGTGACTGGTTTTGTACTTTGGAGTTGTTTGGGTGGTGATTTGGCCATTCAAAAATTGCAACTCCTTGCTCTTTTGATAGCTGATAATTTATTGATGAAGTTGTGCTTTGGTTCGCTGAAAAATACTGAGTTTTGATAGAGTTATTGAATTTCTAATTTTCAGTTGTCTACATCTAATTAAAAAATCAGATCTGCATGTTTGTGAGTGATAAATATCAGATTTGAGTTATCTTGTGCAAGCGTAAGGGTTTCCAAGTGGAGTGAACTCCCTTGGGGTGTTTTTGCATGCACAATCAACTCTAATTGTGTTGGGCGAAATACTAGGAGGGCCATTTTTGCACTTTTGGTAAAAGTTAGGTTAATTATGATTTTACACTCATAAACTTTTGTAATGTCCCCTTTTTCGGGGCATTACTAATATCTGGGTTCATCTCTTTTATTTACATTGTAACCCCTTGGCATGCCTAGCGCTACAAGTGGGAGTCTCTTTAGTTAGTTTAATGTGCACATAGGTTAGTTACTTTTATTTATTTAATTAGAAAATAAATAAAGTGCACATAGTCTTAGTATTAAATATTTTATTATAATGAGAGTTTATGTTTTCCCTCCAAAAGGGAAAAGGTCGGTCATTGGATATTGCACCCCTTAGTTCTATAAAAGGAGGTCACATTTCCTTTAGAGGGTTATGTTGATTTGATCATTTGATATCACTCCATGCTTGGAGTAATGGGATGTATGCCCTAGTTCTTGCATTGTGCTCTCTCTCATTTGGATCCATTATTGAAGAATATTGAAGACTCCATTGTTCTCTCCATTGTGCTCTCTTGTGTTGAGTGAATTTATGCAATATTTCCTCCATTCTAGCATTGGCGACTTGCTCTAGGGTGTGGCGCAATTATTTGAAGCATAAATCTGCATGTGGGTGAATGTTTTGAGGTACTATTGTGTTCTTATTCACTGCTGCAATTTATTAAGGGCAAATCGACTTGGTTTGGGGTGTGTTCCATCATATTTTGAGGGTATTGATGATAGATCTGTATGCTGCTGCAATTAATTAATTATTTCTGAGCAAGGGCTGATTGTTTGAGGGTTTTGGAAGGGTTTTGTGAGCTGGAAATTATTTAAATATTTTATTCTAACCCTAGCGACTTGGAGGCAGATTTCAGGGGCAGATTTGAGTGGGTTTCAGTGTTCAGAAAATTCAGTTTGTTAGTTCATTTGAAAGCTCATGATTTCTACTTTATTGTGCAATTCGTTTCATGCCAAAACTCCAAGTATTTTGTGAGATATTAATTTTTGAAGTTTCAGCTGTTCTGGGTGATTTATTAATTAACTGTTGCTTAACTGCTATAAAAATCAGATCTAAAAAAGGTTTGAATGGGATCAATTTGACAGGGGTTTTTGATTGTAGAAATTAGGAGGAATAAGGAGAAACTAATTTCATAATTTTTGGAGTTGATTTGATGCCCTAAATGTGCCGGGCGACCTACTTTTTAGGGCAAAATTAGGGTTTTATGTTGGCTGTGCAAAAATTGATTTTGGGATATTATCTTTCATATTTTTGTGGCCCAAAATCCAAAGTTTGAAGATTTTTGCTTGGATGGTTAAGCAGGAAATAATTTTGCAAGATTGCAGTAGTTGGGGTGTAATTATTAATTATATTTCAGCTGTTAAAAATATGATTTGAATGCGTTTAAATTCCAATTGTTTTCTTCCAACCCCATTTGGATTCGAAATAGCCGACATTGTGATATTTTTGGTTGATGCAAAAGGGTTTATCCATTATTTGTTTAATCTTGACATGTACTTCTCCATTTTCTAAATTGTCCTAAGAGGGGACATTACAACTTCACATTTTATAACCCCAATATCCGAAGTTTGAAGTGATATGCATGGTTGATTGAGCGGGAATTAATTTTAAAAGTTTGCAGCAGTCTGGGGTTTGGTTATTTAATTATTTTCAGCTTGTTTATAATCAGATTGGTGCTAATTTTAGTGTGCCCTTGCCATTTCCGATTTATTCCACTTACCTCCGCTAGTTTCTAACCCCACTCTGGGTTAGGAATAGTAGACATTGGAATACTTCAGGATAATTTGCATAAGGGTTTCATTGAATTTGGGTGAATATTGAATTGCCCTAATTTGGGGACATTACAATGGTATCGAGCAACCACCTAAGTTCGAGTCCCGACACGGGTGGCTACGCTGGCATTGCAGTGTTCGCCGGGGCTCGTATAGGGTTGGGCATTGGCCCGCTATACGGCGCAAATCTAGCCTGTGGTTCGGGCTATGGAGCGTGTCGAGATGTTATGATCCTGGAGTGTGAATTCACTAATGCCTTGAGGTTTTGGTGTAATAGTTCGTTACATTTGGTATTGGAGCATCGTTCTTCTGCACCTCTGAGATTTTGTGTTGTAGATGTGGAAGCTAAATGATGAAGTGGACCCAAGTTCCGTTTTTGATGGCACTAATAATATTTCTGCTAGATCTTGGTTGGAGGAATTTAAGACATATTTGCGAGGGAATCCTATGTGTTAGGATGATGCCCTCATGCTCATCTCTATATACTTGAATGGAATGACACATAAGTGGTGGCATCATTTGTTGGAGACCCAAGGGGTCAAATCATTGCCTCCCTTGAAGATTTCAGCCAAAGGTTCCTAGAAAGGTTCGATGTGCAAGATTGCAAGGATGAGCAAGGTGAAAATCCCTCATTAATTGAAAATGTTTCTTTGCCTTCTAATGATTGCATGCATGTTAGTGAAGTGATAGGAGGGGAAATCATGGAGTCTACACCAAAAGAGGAAGAAAATTCAGATCTACAAATTAAGGAAGGGAGTTTGGTGGTTGAAGCACCAATTCTTAATATGGATGTTGATACTCAGTTGTTGTCCTTTCCGGAACAACCATTCAAAAGGAGCATGAAGAGGGTGTCAACCCTATATCAGAACTTTCTGATTCAGCCAATGGGGGTAGATCACATGATGACATTTCAAGGTATGAAGAGGTTGATTTATGGTTGCATACTTTTCCATTTCAGATTTATTTTCCTCATGAGGAACATGTAAGAGACAAAGATAAAATGAGGATTATGGGCTGCAAAATGAGGCAAGAAGACTCTTTGGTTCAAAATCACTTACATGGGCACTCTAAGGTATGGGATCCGGGTAATTTTCCACATTCTACAAAGGTTATCAATTCTGATTTTGTGATCTTTATGACTGATTTCATGAGAATAAGTGAAAGTTCAAAATTATTTGTGGTGAGCATGAGTAGTGGCAAGCATGATTTGACCTTAGGAGATCCGGGTGCAAGAGGCAAAAGTACCTTCCAAGGTACTAATGACAACTTTATGCTTGATGGACTCTCTATGGCAGCCACTAAGGGTAAGCTACTTAGTTTTATTTTCACTCAATTCAGTTTTGATAACATTACTTGGGCTAATGCATGTGAGGAAAAGATTGAGGTTACATGGGTAAAAGGTTGGTGGCTAGACAATGTGCATGATAGGACAGCCATCTTCCACTCTCATATGATTTGTGGGTTAGCAAACAAACATGCATACGGAAAAGGACAACTGAGATATAGGGATGAAGATGTTGTTTGGGCAAAAGAGGGGTGCATGAAAAGGAATTACAAGATGATTGCACAACATGGAGAAGAGAGCTGGCCTACTACTACAGACTTTGGTAAGCAACATGAAGTGCATGATTATTTTTGTTTACTACTTAGTATGGCTTGCTTTGACATGCTCCCGAGATCGTGGTTGAAAGGTTCGGATCAGCTTATCATTCAAGGGACAAAAGGATTCCTTACATGTATGAGTTTGCACTCTCCTACATGCATTGTTGTTTGGACTCGTAGAGGTACGCTTGGTATGGAGAAAGAAGAGGCTAATATGTACTTCAGATTTGCTACCCCTTGTTATATGATTGGCACATACAAAGTTTGGGTTATGTACTTAAGATGTATGAAGACAATTCAGACTAACCATGGCTGTTTGGACCCTGTGCCGGCGGCCACAACAAGCACAATGTTGTTCCTAAGCACATGGTTTCGAAACAACGTATGTACAGCTGTTTCTAAGTCAATTACAGCCCTTACAACTCAATTTCTATGTCCGAAAATCCAGTATAACAGCCTGGGAACTAAGGGAAAGATTTTGCATAATGTTTGGCATGAAAGGATTCATTATGCAAGGACATCGGATGCAAAGTATTCGCTGTCTGGTGAATGTTACAGTCATGATACAGCCCTCTCACAGTCAGTTTTACACTCTTTTCCGAAGAGGACAGCTTGCATGATTTTGGAGAGGACAATGGGGGAAATACGCCATGGTCCCAGGGACTCTATATGGATTGTTTGTCATTACTTGACTGCTGTTTTTTGCATTCTCAGTTTGTATTGTTCACTAGTTGCAGTCACAAGGGAAAAGATTGACAAGGGGAAGTTGCATCTTCCACCTCTTAGCATTTTCATGTTATTTGGGACAAATGCTAGTGAGTTCTCAACCATCATGAACCTCAAAATAAGTACCAAAATAACACACTACAGCCAAGGTATGATTTTGTTACTAATTCCATATGATGACATGAAAGAATTTTGCATGGGGGGGGATAGCATAACTTGGTGGATTGCTGTTCTGCACATTTTCAGTTTGATCCTCTTTTACTTAACACTGTACATTTTCAGTTTGATCCTCCTTTACTTAACACCTCCATGGTTGTATTTTGGCACTTGGGAGATGTTCTTTCCACCCCTTATCAATTGGGAGGTGTTTTGTGCAAGTGAAAGTGGATTTCCAGCCACCATTATCATAAGTTTGCATGAGATCATACATTGCTATAGCCATGACACAATGACACTCTCTATTTCACATGTTGCAATACTAATGTTTCCTTTGGACAGCTGCAATTTGGAAAGTTTGAGGATGTCTCATTGGTCTAAAATGTCACTGGGAGGAATCCTTTGGTGGGGAACACCAAAAACAAAAGTTGGAAGTTTCCTACCATCAAAAGATAGAGGCAAAAGCATGGGGACAACAATAAATTTGGATTTTTATACTGCTGTCATCCCCATTTCCAGCCACCTCATGACTTCGTTTGCTCTCATACAAGTGGGCTCATAGGTACCTTCAATCATGGAAAATAATTCTTTTTGGTTTGGGGTTTGCTAACATGGTATTTTCACTCCTTGCATGGTTGTTTTCATTGGTCAACTTGTTGAATGTTGCAAGGAGATGTTGGGTTGGTACTGGATGTATCACTTTCATGCTGGTTGCCATAAAAATGATATGTTTAAGGCTGCTGTTATCAGTTGTGAACAGCGACAAAGTGACACCAAGTAAAGGGGGAATATTGATGGAAATAGATGGAGGAAGGGTTCAATTGAAAGGTCCCTTCATAGAGGGTTGTATGGTTGTTATGACTTATTTCCAGCCCACCCACAATCTGCTTGGTATCATACGAGGAGTGGGATTCACAATATGATCATATCTTCAAGGCATGATGAAGGAGAGACAAAAGTGTTGCTAAACACTCATGTTTTTTCTAACATGTTTGCTTCATGTGCAGGATCAAAAACAAGAAAGAAGGTTGCAGAAATTTTGATTTGGCCAAAATACAGTAGAAGCCGGAGCTTATGTTGGCAAGAGATCTCTCATTTGACCGGCACCAGATCAAGGCTTTGGAAGCATTACATCATGTCTTCTCTCTTGGATATGGCATTTGGACATATGAGCTTGCATTTGCTTGAGGGCAAACAAATTTGGGAAGGGCGGACTATAATGTCGAAGGGCGGACTATAATGTCCCCTTTTTTAATAAAAATAATAGTTAATTTTATCATTTGAAATTAGAGGGTAATTATATTAGTTATTATAATAAAGAGGAAAATAATTAAATTATTAGATTATTTTCCTTAGAGTAATTATTATTACTAAAGCTAAACTTTGGCAATTAATTTAATAATAAAGTGATCAACAAATAAGGTCGGCAAGAGGGAAAAGAAAAGGTACCAAAAAGGTGTTTTAAGCGATTTTTGAATTAAATTTTGAGAGAACTATAAATACAAATTAAGTCCTTCATTATGGGCATGCTGATTTGATAAATAGATATTTCTTCATGCTTGAAGAAAGGGATGTATGCCCAATGGTTCGTTGTTGTCTGAAGACCTTTTGTGTTGCTGTTAGAAGACTTTTCCATGTTGCTGATTGGAGATATTTGCATTGCTGTTTGAAGACTTCATTTGTTGAAGGATTTCACTTTTGTACTTCGTTGTTTTGCCCTCCCTAGGGCAGCGACTGGTTTTGTACTTTGGAGTGTTTTTTGGGTGGTGATTTGGCCATTCAAAAATTGTAACTCCTTGCTCTTTTGATAACTGATAATTTATTGATGAAGTTGTGCTTTGGTTCATTGGAAAATACTGAGTTTTGATAGAGTTTTTGAATTTCTAATTTTCAGCTGTCTACATCTAATTAAAAAATAAGATTTGCATGTTTGTGAGTGATAAATATCAGATTTGAGTTATCTTGTGCAAGCATAAGGGTTTCCAAGTGGAATGAACTCCCTTGGGGTGTTTTTGCATGCACAATCAGCCCTAATTGTGTTGGGCGAAATACTAGGAGGGCCATTTCTGCACTTTTGGTAAAAGTTGGGTTAATTCTGATTTTACATTCATAAACTTCATATTTTATAACCCCAATATCCGAAGTTTGAAGTGATTTGCATGGTTGGTTCAGTGGGAATTAATTTTAAAAGTTTGAAGCAGATGCAGGGTTTGGTTATTTAATTATTTTCAGCTGTTTATAATCAGATTGGTGTTAATTTTAGTGTACCCTTGCCATTTTCGATTTATTCCACTTACCTCCGCTAGTTTCTAACCCCACTCTGGATTAGGAATAGTAGACATTGGAATACTTCAAGGATAATTTTCATAAGGGTTTCATCGAATTTGGGTGAATATTGAATTTCCCTAATTTGGGGATATTACACGTAATTCCTTGTGCGCTTCTTCAAATGAACTTCAACTTGATTTTGTTTTTCCTTGTAAAGGACCCCGCTTACTTTCTCCTAATATTTCAAAAATGTTTGAAACAATAGATGTTTGACCCGTTTGATACTTGGAGTCCGTTGACCATCCATTTGTTGGACATGCCTCTTTGCTTTGGCTGCCATGAAGGTATGTTGAGTATTTTGAGGTGCTTGAGGCATATTTTGTTCTTGTTTCAAGTCCTTAGCAAAATGGCCATACTCATGGCCTAAGTCATAGGGTTCGTTGAATTTTCAGCACTAGATTTAGAATTTGTTGTATTTAATAGGGATCGTAAGTTCAAGTAAAATTTGTGAATTTCGAGGCAAACAAATATGTGCTTTAGGAAAAACTCGTGTTTGCCGTGTCACACGAATTTCAATGCAAAAATCGGTGCTTTAGGAAAAACCCGTGGTGGTATCATTGAATCTTGCATTTTCTCCTTGCCGATCTTTGACATTGTTTTGAGTATGGTAAATATTGTAGATATGACTCGAAGGTCCGGAGATGAATTATGTATTTAGGTTAAAATATGACTCTCACAAACTTTCAGTGTCTATTCCTAATAAATCTCACCTTGATTGCATTTTACTACGAATTCATCCATGCCCCACAAAATTGCGAGTTACAAAGGAATGCAATCTTAACAAATTGGGGCTATAGAGCATAAAGAAGTAATGTTTGTTTTCAGATTCGGTAGATTCCCCACAAGCTCCCATCAACATTGGCCAAGATGTTTTCGCGAGTTCAAGATTTAGTGTAAAAATGCTTTCTTATTCCAATGTGAAACCTGTTCTTTACAAGGTGAATGAGGGAAATAAAAGAGGACTCTTAGAAGTGGAGTAAGTGTGATATACTCTCATTCTCACACTCATATCTTCCTAATTAAATTTTGATCCCGATAGTGTGTAACTCGAGCCAAGGAATGAGAAGGTAAATTGCCCATGACTCACAACTTCCAAATTCACCCCTCACCCTCATAATTAGCATAGTTAAGCATATTTCAAGAAGGAGAAATATTAGTGGCTTGCGTATGGCTATCGCATTCAATCAAAGACCACTACAACAATCCCACCTTCATGACTCTCCTCTCTTCCACCTACCATTAATGAGTTGTGTGATTTCACAAAGACAATGCTTTCATGCTTGTTGTTACCTCTCATTCATTCAAAACAATATGGTAAGAATTGTGAATATTTATCACATACCAGCTTCTAATTACCGATATCATCTTCCTTAATTAATTAATACTATTCAATGTTGGGGATGAAGCACCTACACATGACGAGTTGAACACGAGAAGCACTTCGCTATAAATGGAATGTCAACGCAAGAAAGACAGATGTAAAAGACACAAGATTTCATCTTGTTTACACCATTTTTAAGTTTTATAGATTGATGTTATGGAAATGCACAACAATAAAAAGGAATGTAAGGTTTCTACAGGGGTTATTTTGATTAATTAACTTCCAACATTAATCATGCAATATTAGAATAACACATTAATACTTGCAACTAGTGATAACAATATGCTACAAGTTCAAATACACAAGAGGAGAGATGCACTTAGCTATATAGAGTGATATAAGAGATTTGGATGCACATACTGGACAAATTAGGAGTAATGAACCCGGAGATGCTTCTTCCTAAGACTCGCAATCGAAATTGTCTTGGTACGGAACCGTCAACTCTGCTTAGGATTTGGGTATGTACGGTCCTTGACTTATCAGTATAGTCTTGCATTCATTTGGAGTGGGATTTTGTAACTTTTTGTGCCCTTCGGTAGTTGGAAAATATGTGCCGTTGTGAAAACCCTAAGTGTCGCACAATCTCAAAACCATCTGAAATCAATTGAATTGAATTCAAATCCTAACCATGGGTGGGAGACCCTGCAAGAAGGTTAGTGTTTGGGTTGAAGTGCAATCTGTGCACTGCCTATGTTAAGCACTACTTCGAAGAGGCTCAAACCACATGTAGTTCTCCACCTAACATGTAATATCTATATGAATACAACTAGTTGGCAATTTGAATCACTTTGACCATGCTTGAGATGATTGTGCTCTTGCTAAGACATTGAGTTGGGATCTTTGAGTGCTTGGAAATGAGGGAAGTGAGCTCGACCTAGTTGAGTTATTTACAACCGTAGTGTGGCTGCCCTAGTGGATGTGCATCAACTTTGGGAAGGTTTAGGGAGCCTTGAGTGCCTTTGGTATTAATATTTGTAATGAGAGTGCCAAGTGATTGCTAGGTAAGTAAATGAGGCGATGTTAACTTGCTTATATAGGGTTTCGAAGGTAAATTGTTATGCAAAGGCGAACCTAGGAGGATAAAAGACCCAATGAAGATAATCAAATTGAAAGCAAAGTTGGAGGATGTGTCGGTTCAAGGCTTTATAGGTCGGCCAAGATAGGGAATTACATCCCGACCCTACCGCCCCCGATCTATCGCCGCGCATATCTCTCTCGCCTGTACGGTCTTGGATAGGCGGCGACAATGGGTGAAATCTAGAAGTTGCATCATGATAAGCAGAGCTAAAATATTGATTCTATGAATTTATATTCAGAATGTGATGACACATCAATGTGTAGGAATAAGCAAGTTGGGAGAGAGACAATAAGATGTACTGAGTGGGGATAGGATGTGGGTATTTGTCTTAGCAAAGGAGCACAATCACAACCAACAGTGTCAAAAGGATAAATTGTCAAATTTGAGTGTTTACACATCTAGGAAAACCCATTCGGGTAAAAAACCCAACAACTAACCTATGTTCAATTATATTAACTAAAACCATTTACAATACAATGATATTCTTCATGGTTTTGCAATACCATGCAACATTGTACTACATCTACAAATATTACAAATACACTTCACCGTATATTAACATGCAATATTAGTATTGTCCTTGTCTAATCACTCCTTAGTAGAAGTGTGTGCCTATTTATCAAAACCTCACTTTGTAATGTCCAAGCACTAGGGGACTCAGCCAAGACTCGCCTAATGCTGAACAAAGTGATTATTACTTAACCACTCCTCAATAACTCCATATTAAAGCACTATCAAGGTGTTGCTTTGCACATTTCTAGTCGACAAATGTCGTTCGAAAAGTGTAGGATGGATAATTACGAGTTTCATACTATGTTGCTTATCGGAGAAGTGCCACGGATCTACTAGTTCAAGAATGCACATGTGAATGATGCGAGACGTGAATTGTTCCAAGACAAAACAATGCAAGCATACAAAATTGCAAATTATGAAAATACAAGAGAGATAATTGCAATAACATAGAAATAACTCCAAATCAATACGATCAAATAGAATAATGCAAGAGATGTACATATAAGAGGTGAATGTGTAACCTCCTAGAATCATGACAATCTCCACCTAGAATAGTGGTAACCAACACCTAGAATGGTGTAGTCAAGTAGTAACCAACACCTAGAATAGTGTAGTCAAGTGGTAACCAACACCTAGAATAGTGTAGTCAAGTGTACACCTAAGCAAACATATCTCATAAGTGTAGGAAACTCCAAGTGAGGTGGAATATCCCGAGTAGGATAATACAAATAAAGTGAGGAAAATAAATCCGACATCGACACCCCCCCATAAGCACAACTTCGGTGGGCAAAGAAAAAGAAAGTCGGTTCCTAAGAACAAGGTCTGATGAGGTACCCACGTACAATGCATCTCTCACAAAGATAGAGTAAAAGGAGAAAACCCAATGGGAAAAAAACTCTCCCCCAAAAGAGAGACAAGAGAAGGTAGGACTAGAAAGCCCCACTCGAAGCTACAACTTCTTCGGTAGCCATCCGGTATCCTACAAAAGCAACCTCTGGAGTGACTGTGGCTCAAAAGTAGATGTAGTGAAGAGTGGATCACCATGGAAAAGTGAAGGTAGCCACCAAGTGTCTGATGGATCTCCAACCAAGGTGTGGTTCATATCCAAGGAACTATGCTCCTCATACATGGTAGAAGTGCCAACTGCTCCATGAAGGAATGATGTATCCGATGCAAAAGCGAAGAAATAATGTGGAGGGTCCTGTAACTGAGTAAAAGACTTGCTTGATGTTTGATGAGTCCTGAATCAAGATGCCTGCTCCTTGAAAAGTCTGAGGTGGACCAAGTAGGTGGATCAAGAAATAACTCCTCTAAAATTGGAAGGTGACAAGGAGATAGTGGAGGTGGGTCCCCATCACTACTTTGTAGTCATCTGTGCCAGAAGAGAAGTTCTCATCAAAAATGTGCTCAAGCTCAAAAGTGTCATCAAGTACAGGTGAATTTGGTGAAGAATCTGAAGGAGGGAAAAAGTGAGAGAAGGAATATAACCAAGTCTGATGATCGACTACACCCACTGCAATGATAATGTCATTGTGTAGCTCTTTGATATAGACTGAATCTGGAGTGAACTCAACCGCATGCCCTGACTAAGGTGAGTAATCTGGTAGACT
Source organism: Taxus wallichiana var. yunnanensis (assembly GCA_018340775.1). Classification (NCBI taxonomy): domain Eukaryota; kingdom Viridiplantae; phylum Streptophyta; class Pinopsida; order Cupressales; family Taxaceae; genus Taxus; species Taxus wallichiana. The sequence goes on from CM031234.1 coordinate 833,913,912, forward strand.
GATAAGAGATTAGTTGATAGTGAGGGAATACTAAAAACATTATTGAATATTCCTCCATTCACTTCAATGACCCTCTTCCAAAACCTCATGCATAATCGTTTGTCACCCAATTGTATAGTAGACATATCACATGGCTCTAATGAAGTGAACTCCACGTGTGAAGAAGCCATATGATGTGAAGCACCAAAATCAATAACCCATGTAGGAGGTGGTGGTACAATTGCAACTAGGGCTCTCCCTTTTTCTCCTTCCCGATTCTTTCTCTTTCCCTTTTCCATTGGTATTTGTATTGGAGGATTCATTGGTTGATGAAGATTGTTTGGAAGACTTGGGGTCACCTATCTTGTTCTTCTCAAGAAGACTTGTGAGGTGGTCAATTTGTTTCTTCAAACATTTGCTTTCATCATGTCTCCTTTGCAATACCCACATTTGATCCTTTCTTTCTTGGACTTAACACTAGAAGAGGAAGTTTCGAGTTTGATGTAGAGGTGGAAGAATGTTGATCCTTCTTGCTTTCTTGATCCTTGTTATTCTGTTTATACTCTTTGTCTAATGAGGCTTTCTGTTTTCCATTCTTAGCAATGAGAGCTTGAGGTTTGGAGGACTTCAAGGTACCCATTTGTATTAACTTGTCTTGCTCCTTAGTCAAATCAGCAATAAAGTCATCTAAAGATGGCATAGACCATGTGGCTCCAAGAGCCCTCTTGGTAGCATAAAAGGTAGAGACAAAGATAGAGTAGTTAGGACCTAGTTTGGCAAACATTGAAAGAACTAGTTGTTCATCCTTCTTTTCTGTTCCACATTCTTTTAACTGCAATCATAAGGACTTGAGCTTGGTAAAGAAATCTTCCAAAGTGTCAAAGTTGCTAGGACTTAAGCTGATAAGTTTTATTTCTAGCTCATGACCCCTCATAGTGTCAACTTTTCCAAACAAGGTTTCTAAGGTTTTCCACACTTGGTTGGGAGATGTGGTTGACTCTATGTGAAAGAGGAGTTCAGGAGACACTGAAAGACACAAAATACCAAAAGCTTCATCACACTTATTAAACCACTTAACTTTGTTTGCGGCTTCACTAGGCTCAGGTTCTAACCCCATTGTGATACGGTACAACCCTTTACTCCTAAGTGTAATGGTCATTTTTGATTTCCATTCATGGTAGTTAAAAGGTGTAAGTGGGTTAATTGAACTTAGATCCATTAGTGCGAAAGGAAAGTAGTGGAGTTTGTTATAGATAACAATGAAATGTGCGGAAAGAAAGAAGTTCCGAACAAGAGAGGAAACACACAATACACACCCCAGGAAACTATATCAAGAAGCCCCCCCACAATTTTGGCACTTTATAACTTAGTGTGTTTTACAAAATAAATAGGTCCAATGCTTTGGGAAATGAAAAATATTTAACTTTTGCAAAAAATGGCACTCAATATTGAGCTACCAATCAAAAGTTTTACAATAATTATTTCCCGTAAATAAGCCCTATTTTAAATGAATTTGCACTAAACTTGAAATGCACTTTTTCACTAAAATATAGTTTTAGCAAAAGGAGGTGGGTTTTCACTTTTTTTGCGTCATACATTGGCTTATGGCTATGGCCATGTTGGATCAAGAAGACATGCACTACGACTCTTAAATTTCCATAGATATGCATGTAGCAAACAACTCTCTGTGGGACTTAAAACAGTAACTCAAGTTGGATCTTCAATGCATGTATGGGCTATTGGAAACTCTGTTGTAGGTCTAAAACGCCTCTTGATCAAGAAAAACCCTTTGCAAGTCTGAACATGCATGCAAAGCACTACCACAGTGAAAACACCCTTCACAGATCTGAAATGCCTAGATCTGGATAAATCTTCCAGGAGCCTGCAACAATGATTTAGGGCATGCAAAAAAATCTCCAAAATTGTATATGCACTATTTGGGGCCTTAAACCTCAGAATCCTGCAAATAGGCTATATACCCACAAACAAGGCAAAACCAACACCAAAAACACCCAAATACTTGCAAATAATGACCTCAAATGAAATTAAACTTGCAGAATAATAACCAGACAAGCAATATCAGCTCGGCTCTGATACCATATCAGAGAAGCGCCACAATTTGCTGATTCTAAAATGCACAGGCAAATGATGCGAGACACGAATTGTTCCAAGACAAAAACAATGCAAGCATACAAGACTAAATTATGAAAATACAAGAGATAATTGTAATAACATAGAAATAACTCCAACTCAATACGATCAAATAAAATAATGCAAGAGATGTACATATATGAGGTGAATGTGTAACCTCCTAGAATCATGACAATCTCCACCTAGAATAGTGGTAACCAACACCTAGAATGGTGTAGTCAAGTAGTAACCAATACCTAAAATAGTGTAGTCAAGTGGTAACCAACACCTAGAATAGTGTAGTCAAGTGTACACCTAAGCAAGCATATCCCATAAGTGTAGGGAAACTCCAAGTGAGGTGGAATATCCCAAGTAGGATAATACAAATAAAGTGAGGAAAATAAATCCTACACTAACATTGCTTAACTCCTTGCGACACCATACTTGGTAGCTAGTCACCGTGCACTAATTTGCAACTCCGCTTTGTGCACAACCTTTCATATCTGAAACATCATGCACAATAACCTCTCATGCAAATTAACTCAACATCCTGTGCACAACCTTCCCTTTCAGCAACAATGTTGCATATGCCTCTATGCGACATCCAACCTACACATAACCGTTTTGCAAGAACATGCAAAGTATTAGGCACATTTCTTGTAATCTCTCACTTGTTGAAACTTTACATAAGGGTGCACAAATTGATACTTTCAATAGTTGTGGGTATTCGCACCCATTAATTTCTTGCACCAAGAGAATTTCTCTGTACTCATTGGCTTTGTCAATCTCCAACATTCTCATCTTTGTCAACCTTCTCCAACATTATCTTCTTCCCTTCCACCATTTTCCTTGAAATGATATTGCACATCAATGTGCTTTGTCGAGAATGATACTTAGGGTTCTTTGCCAAACAAATTGCACTTTGTCTATCACAATTTATCCTTATAACCTTCTTAACAAACCCAACAATTGTGCACAACCTTTGAAGCTATACTACTTCCTTGCTCACTTGAGTAGCTGCCATGTATTCGGCCACAATAGTGGATACCACAACACTTGACCGTCGTTTTCTCATTCAACTTATTGCTTAACCAAACAAGTTGAGCTCGTATGCGTTGGTAGATCTATGTCAATTAAGTCATCTTAGTTAGAGTCCACATAGCCTTATAGATTCATAGTTCTATTTTCTCTAGGATTCCATTGATAAAAAATACCATAATCATTAGTGTCATGTAGATATCGAAGATCTTCTTCAAGGTTCACAATGGTCCAATGCTCCTTTCCTTGATTGGGCATGAATTTGCTCACTACTCCCACTATATGTGCAAAGTGTTAGGTCTCGCACAAACCTTTACATGCATTAGGTTTCCCACCGCACTCACGTATGAAACTTCATCCATGTCCTCGACTCCTCTAGTGTCTTTGGACATTGCACAATGGATAATTTATGACCCACAGAAAGGGGGTGCGCTTAGGTTTATTCTCCTTCATTTCAAACTTCTTAATGTCATCTCAACATACTTATTCTTATTAAGCTAGAGCTTCTGTTTGTACAATTCCTCTTGAATTCCATGCCCAAAATGAATTTTGCAGCACCAAGAGCCTTCATGTCAAATTATGCAAACGATTGAGACCTAACCTACTTGACCATTTCCATGTTAGTGTCGATCAACATGTCATCCACGGAGGACTATGACGACAAAGTTATCACCTTCTTCCTTAAGGTACACACAATGATTAACTTTGTTCATGCAAGCCCAAGTCTGGCCACATAGTTATCGAACTTATGATTCCACATCCTTGGTGATTGTTTCAAGCCACACAAGGACTTCTTTAGTCTACAGATAAAGTCCTCCTTCCTTTTTACCTTCAAAGTTTTCTGCTGCGCCATGTAGATTTCTTCTTCAAACTCTCCATGCAAAAACATTGTTTGTACATCCATCTTATCTATCTCGAGATCAAATGTAGTAATAGCTAAAAGAAATCTGATCGAAGTCAACTTTGCAATAGGAGAAAAGATCTCATCAAAGTCAAATTCCTCTATGCCAGAGAATCCTTTTGATACTAGGCTAGCCTTATACTTTCATTTTCCCTTGCACATTGTACTTCTTCGTGAACACCCATTTGCAACTAATAGGCTCCCTTCCAGGAGGCAATTTTCATTCTTATTTAGGGACTTCGTTTCCTCCTCCATGGCCTTCTTCCATGACTTGTGCTCACCTGAGCCAAGTGCCTCTTTTATTGTCTTGGGATCTTCATAAAAAACAAATAAAATATTGGCAGAATGAAAATCCGATGGACTACACCTCTATGGTCTTCTCCTCACTTGTGTTGACCTTCGCAAGGCTGGAGTATTAGGTTCTTCTTCCTCCCGCTCTTTTTGTTTTTGCGACTCTTCATCAATTGTCTCATACTTGGATACAGGCTCTTCAACTTCAATATCAAGCTACATATTTTCTGTTGCTTGCTTTGCCTCTTTCTTTGGTTATTCTTGCATAGTGTCACTAAATAAACTCTCTCGCACACGAATCCTCTTGGTCTCCCTTAAGATCACATTTCGGCTATTGATTGCCTTCTTTGTTTCTAATTTTCATAGTTTGTACTCTTTGACACCATTGCCATATCCATTAAAGATGCACTTTGCAAACTTATAGTCAAGTTTAACTCTTTTTCCTTAGGAATATGGACATATGCTTCACAACCAAAGATTCTTAGGTGTCTTAGGGATGGTTTCTTACTAGTCAAGGCTTCTTGTGGTGTCTTGTCAACACAAGCTAATGTAGATTATCGGTTCACCAAATAGCAAGCAGTACGACTGCTCCAAGAGTGCACCGCTCAGTACACTTTAAACCTTTTTTTATCAATGTCTTGTTCATCCGCTTCACAACTCCATTATGTTATGGTGTGTATGGAATTGTGTTTTGCCTCTCAATTCCACATTGCTTGCAAAACTACTCAAACTCATTTGAGCAGTACTCACTCTCATTGTTTTTGTAGGACCTTTATCCTTTTTCCACTTGATTCTCTAGAAGGGCTTTGAAATCCTTGAATGTATTGAGTACCTCATGTTTCTTCCGGAGAAAATATATCCAAGTCTTTCTAGATAAGTCATCTATGAAGGGCCCATAGAACAAAGATTTGCCTAGTGATGGAATCCTCATAGATCTAAGCACATCGCTATGAATCACTTGCAAAATTCCATCTGCTCTTGCAACATTCGAGGGAAATTTTGCTTCACTATGTTTACCATACACACAATGCTCATAAAAGTCAAAGTCCAAAGGCAATGTGAGATCTCTTTAACCATATCTTTTGTCTGCAGTGCATGTAGACCTTTTTCATCGATATCATCCATCCTTTGATGCTAAAGCATTGTCTTCCGGAAGCAAAGGTTCTCTTTCTTGATCTAGTGTAGTCTTTAAGAACAACAAATGTGTTGCAAACATCAACAATTGTACTCACATGAAACCTAAACAAGGTTCCCGTGCACATTTCTCTTGCCAATGCCATGGCACCATCTTACAAACCATCTTTGATGACTGACACCTGAACATCATCATCAGTTTTTTTCTCAAAGAGATCAAGTTCCCAGCCAAGATAGGAATATGCAAAACACTTGGGAAAGTCTTTTTCCACCCATCTTTAAACCCTAGCTTCACTCCTCTTCCCAGGATCTTGTTGGTCAAGTTGTCTCCCATAAAGACGTGACCACCATCACATTGTTCATATTCGCAGAACCACTCCCTATGAGGATTCATATGGTAGGAGGCACCTAAGTCAATCAACCACACATCATGGCATGCATTTGTGCTTGATTTTGTAGATATACATCTCCATTTTCATCATTGGAGACCTTAGTTCAACCCGAGGGTGCATCATCAAGTGGCTTACTCTTTTCCCCCATTTTTATTTTGTAGTCCTTAAAATGCCCCATTTAACTTTGCGGTCCTTAAAATGTCCCTTTTTAACTTTGTAGTCCTTAAAATGTCTTATTTTACCACAGTTGCAACATTGCTTCAGAGTTCTTTTTGGGGTGTTTGATATTCCTCTAGGCATCCCCTGCCTTTCCCTGGACTTCCACTTCTTTTTTGCGATCTACCTCGTACAACCAATGCATCCTTGGTTTGATAGGCTTCAACAGATTTCTGCCTCATTTTATGACAAAAGGCTGCGATTACATCTTTAAGTTTCAACTTAGATTTAGTAGTAGTAATAGCCATCACCAGATTATCTGAAGAGTCTGACAATGAACAAAACAAAGTAATACACTTTTCTTCTTCATCCATTTTAACTTCAAGAGAAAGCAACAGACTTACCATAGTAATGTAAGTGTTCAAATGTTCCACTACAGAGTCCCCATCTCTCATCCTCAACAAATTCAACATCTATCACATGAAAAGTTTGTTCACTATAGACTTTGCCTAGTACAATGTTCCCAACTTATCCCAAAGTGGCTTCACAGTGTTATTAGTTGATACATTTAGTAGCCTGAATCTAACAAACACAATCTAATAGAGCTCTTCGCCTTTCTGTCAATCTTGCCCCACTCTTTGTCTGTCATTCCAGCGAGTTGTTCTTTTGACACAACCCACTGATCTCTATCTATTAAGAGATCTTCCATCTTGAGTTTTCATAACTCAAAATACTGACCATTGAATTTATCAATCTCTATTCTTGTGTCCTTACCATCATTTTTCCTTGCACAATATCCTCCACGCAGAACACCCACTCAAGGCAACTACTTATTGCAAGCGATCCCAACTTAGACTGAGCTCAAACTGAAATCTGATTCTAGATGTTATGGATGAAGCACTTACACACAATAAATTTAACACAAAGAAGAGCAATGCTGTAAACAAAATATCTATGCAAGAATGACACACAAAATAGACACAAAATTTCAGCTGGGAAAACCCTTTTGGGTAAAAACCCAGCACACTAACCTATGTTCAATTGTATTAATGAAAACTGTTTACAATACACTGAAGTTCTTCAAGGTTCTGCAATACCATACAAGTTACAACACTATACCATATCTACAAATATTATGTATACACTCTACTCTGTATCAACATGCAATATAAGTCTTGTCCTTGTCCAACAACTCTTTAGCAAGAGGGTGTGCCTATATACCGGCACCCCACTTTGTAACGTCCGTGCGCTAGGGAATCTGTAGAGACTCACCTAACACTTAAACAAATGATTATTGCATAATAATTCCTCAACAACTCCATGTCGGAGCATTATCAAGATGTTGCTTTCACAACTCTCGTTGATAAATGCAAATAGACAAATGTAGGATAACAGCTTTGGATAATAACGAGCTTCATACCATGTTGCACAGCTCCTGGCAACACCATACTGCGTAGCCACTCATTGTGAACCACTCTGCAACCTATGTGGCCACAACCTTTTAGTACGCAAGCATCCGGTTACTGCACAAACTAACTCAACACCCCTGCACAACCAATGCAGTTTTGGTTTGGTAGTCTTTAGTGGATTTTTTCCTCATTTCTTCTGACAATAAGGCTGCAACTATATCAAGTTTCAACGTAGATGTAGTACCAGTAATAGCCATTACTAGATTATCCCAAGGTCTGGAAATGATTAAAGCAAAACAATGCACCTTTTTTTCTTCATCTGTTTTAACCTCAAGAGAAAGCAACCGACTTACTACAGTATTGTAGGTGTTTAAATGTTACGCCATAAAGTCCTTTTCTCTCATCCTCAACAAATACTTCTTCTTTCACATGAAAAGTTTGTTTACCATAGATTTCGCCCAGTACAACATTTCCGACTTATCTCAAAGTTACTTCACAGCGCTTGTAGTTGATACATTTAGTAGCCTTGAATCTAACAAACACAATCTGATAGAGCTCTTTGCCTTTTTGTCAATTCTTTCCCACTCTGTCTTTCATTCCATCAAGTTGTGCTCTTGACATAGCAATCCCTTGATCTCTACCTATCAAGAGATCATCCATCTTGAGTTTCCATAGCTCAAAATGCTGAATGCTGACCATTGATTTTATCAATCTCTATGCCTGTACTTCCCGTCATTTTTCCTTGCACAGTATCATCTGTGCAGATTTTCCACTCAAGGCAACCATGTATTGCAGGTGATCCCAACTCAGACCGAGCTAAAACCAAGCTCTTATACTAAATGTTATGGATGAAGCACCTACGCATGATAAGCTTACATAAAGAAGAGCTATGTTATAAACAAAATATCAACTCAAAAATGACACACTCAATATAGAAAAATTCAGTTGGGAAAACCCTTTCGGGTTGAAAATCCAGCATGGTAACCTATGTTCAATTGCATTAACTAAAACCATTTACAATACACCATTGTTCTTCAAGGCTCTGCAATACCTTTTAACTCTATACAACATCAACAAATATTACAAATACACTCTACTGTGTATAAACATGCAATATAAGTCTTGCCCTTGCCTGTATACCAACACTTCACTAACGCTGAACAAAGTGATCATTGCATAACAGTTCCACAACAACTCCATGTCAGAGCATTATCAAGACATTGCTTGCACACCTCTAGTCAACAAATGCAGTCAGACAAGTGTAGGATAACGCCTAAGGATAATCGCGAGTTTCATACCATGTTGCGCAGCTCCTTGCAGCACCATACTGCGTAACTAGTCATTGCACACCACTTTGCAACCTATATGCCTACAACCTTTCAGTATGTAGATATCCCGCATTGTAACCTCTGTGCAGACTAACTCAACATCCCTGCAGACAGATACTCCTGTGCAGTAGTGCTGCGCATGCCTCATGCGCAACACACAACCTATGCATAACTGTTCTGTGCAGATCCATGCATTCTAACACTCAAATGCAACTAGACAAAGAAATAGAAGATGGGGCTATCATTTTTATTTAAGCAAGTATTCAAAATAGAGCTATAAACTTTCCTAATAATTAGAGAATCTTATAGAACCATTTCATATACTGTATTTCCTTTCCATCTAAAAAAATAATTGAAATAAAAAAGGAAATAGGGATACAGGAACTTGTGCTGAAACTGGAGGTTGAGGTGGGAAGCTGTCTTCTACCCATACCGAGACTGTGAGGATTGTTTTCTGTTTACCTCCCAGACACCTTCACAGCGGGCAGAGGAGTCCAAAATATGGTAACGATGAATAAATCTTTGTCCATACTCATGCTGCACAGTTTATTTATCCCGCTGCTCAACTCATATTAGGACATTGCGAATAGTATGCCTTCATAGCTCTGCCGTTCTCATTTCCCATGGATCAAAGGTTTAGGGTGATAAGTAGGGTAAATAGGTGTGTACAGTGTGCGACACAAGGGTAAAAATAGTGGTGTCTATGGAAGACCAACATAAACATCCAAGAAAATCTCAGTAGCTAAACAACAACAACAACAACAACAACAAAAGAATAATTTTCACAATCAAATCTAGCCCATTGGGTAAACCAAGAGGTTGCAAGAATATTTTTTTCCCAACATTTAGTTTTCATTATTTTATATTCATACAATCAACAGTGAGCTGCATGGGAATTTCCCTTCTCTTCCTATGCATGGAATATATGCCAGGCCGTGGTTGGACTTTTACCCGTCTCCATACCCAGCAACATTCTAACTTTAAATAAACAAGGGGCCGTTTAGTAAGGAATTTTTTCCCCCTCCTATGTATAACACCCAAATTTATTTGGGCTGAGACTTTTCCCCTCTCACCTAAAAAGGCCTTGAATCTAAACTATAAGACTGAAGCTTAACCTTTTCAACATAAAGGAAAGATGCAAATTTCGCATTTAGTTAAAATTTACTCTCTTCCTCTCATCCCACCCTATGCACGCACCTAAGGATGGCTACAATAAAGGAGAGAAAGAGGAAAGAAGGAACAACAGACATATGTTCCACAAAATGAAACAAAAACAAGATTTCATCACAACACTTGAACATACAACAAAAAAACACAAAATTTAGCTTCAAGGAAATGGGTTGGTTGAGTAGATGTGTGTGGTTCAAGGGAGGTTGGAGACACTCTCCAACTACTGCCAATCAGATTTATGAGCCTAAGGTCATCTTTTCTCCACACCAAATGCTCTAAATCCTCTGTTCAAAGCTCTGCAAATGCCACTTTTACAAGTGGCGTTTTCACCACTCTCTCTGTGCTGCGTATCAAATTGCTTGTAAGATCAGTGGTCCATTCTCTCACCTCTTTTCCTTTATTTCTCCTAGTCTACTCCTTACCTTCTTACTGCTAACAAGGTACTCATTTCCCTCTCATAAATCAGAGTATGGGCTGTTATCCCTCACCATGCCAGCGAATGCCATTTTTTATGTGTTGGCTGTCATTCTGTTTCCACAGGTTCTTTTTAATGGGCATGAGTATCTGATTTGTTGAGCAATCTTCTTTGACTTGCATGCATAATTCTAGCTCCTTCCTGGTAAAGTCCATGTTGTTATTTATCAAGCTCACCAACTTTTTTCCATTCACATCATTTGCACTATTTATCCTTTAAAAAAATGAAAAATACTTCGCACTTTTACCTCTGTGACCAACTTTTCAAATATTTAAAAATGAATATCCCTTTTTCAATATTCCATGTCAATTAAGTTTCCGACTCACCGTGTCAAGTCACGGAAGGTGCCACACCATCATGCCAAATCAGCTGGTCAAACCCTGAATTGAAATTTCAGTCTTCAAACTTATTATGTGTATAATCTATGGGAAACATTTTCGGCAAGAATCTTAATGGTAATATTGTCTCTGACTCAAAATACTTGTCTCTGGAGCAGCCTCACTGTTGGGTCGACTCAATTACCTATTTATGGAACTGTGAATCTCCTTCAATCCCTTTTAGTATTAATATGGATCCTGTGATCTGCATATAAACCAGATGGCATCACTGTACCTCAAATATAAAATGATAAAATTACATATCAGCTGTTCACAATGATAATCTGAATAAGTTAAATCTTCTAACATCATTAAATAATCAAAACATCTCCATTGCTAAAATTCCACATTATGATAAGTATCAGAGGTCCAGTAAGTCTATGAGCATGTCTGAGTTATAAATATAGCATGATTCATCATGCTTGAATATGAAAATGTCATTATACAACCCATTCAGACAATACATAATTCCTACTAAGCAATGAAGGGGCAAAATGAAGATAATATAGTCTAGAGATGCCTTATATGGGCCTACAAAATGGGTGCCACATGGTGGGGCACTGCACTTAATTGCCGGTATGACTTATCCTTCCTTGAAGCTTCTCTCACTTGTGCAATTTTCCTTGCACTACTGATATATACTGCATCTTTGACACATCCTCTTTCTTTATAAATTATTTTTTGTCTTCAATTTATATTTAAAAAAACGCACTGGTCAACGATATTGTCAAGGTACTGATTCTCCAAATCTTGCTGCAAAGGACTAGAGCTTATGATCAAGTAGTAGAGGGGAGCTTTGTGAGTCCAAAGGTATAATTGAAAACTAATAATGTCCCTTACTAGTAGTAAAAGTAGTTCTATTATGTCTTTTTGGCAATTCTATCCTGGTGGTATCCACCTCCTAAATTGGTCTTTGAGAATTTTGTTGCTTCTTATAAAATATACAGCAGATCCATCTATCCAGCATGGAATTTTTCCCTATATGTGGTTTTCTCGGGTAAGCACGGTGTCAGATTTTTGTGTGACACCGTTTAGTATTTTCGTTTCAGGTTCATTTCATTTCAGTAGCTATAGCTTGAATTTTTATCAGCTGGAGTGTACTTCAGTTTGTCTCCATTGTAAATCTAACCATAACTTTTGATGCACAACAATAAGGAAGCAGAACTAGCATAAATGATTGTGAAAGATGTGTTGGAGAACTATCTCAAGAATATATTGAGCAATTCTAAATCCTGTTTGTGTCAGATACATACACTTTCTTGGTTTATGTGGAAATTTTCAGGTCTATGTGGCTAACCTAGTTGGGTAAAGAAAGAGGTTAGCAAGAATTGCTGCCTTCGGATCAGGAAATTGTTCTCACTGTCTTCAGATCAGGAAATTGTTCTTGCTGTCTTTGGATCAGGAAATTGGAGCAAGGAAGTGGAACACACATGTATCCCTCAATGTGGGTATCAAGAGGAAGAAGCACATGAAGCAAGGTTCCAACAATAGGTATAAAATGTAGCAGATGTATCCCTCAATGAGAGTATGCTTATGACATTTTTCAATGAGAAATTTGAAGCCTCTTTTGATCAACCCACTTACCATAAGGGTAAATAGGAGCCCAAAGGTGAAGGAGAGAACGGAAGTAGTGCACAACCTCCTTTTAAGGCGGAAGCAGGTTGAAATTCAGCCATATGAGTTATATTTGGTCAAGTTGGACTGTTGGTGTTGTTATGTCCCCTTTTCCCATTTGAAGACCTTTGGCCCATTTTGTCAACCCGACGGCCAAAGGAAAAATATAAGGGTGACTTAAGTCACAATAAATTATTATAAAGTGCTATAAAAAATAAAATAAAATTATTAAAGCACTTATATTAATTTATTTGGCTTAATAGAAATAAATTATAATCCCTATGGTAAATACGATTTGCCTTGAGGGGCAAATATCATTGTAAAGGGATTTATTGTATTTTATTCTTCCTAGAGGGGATAATGGCGACTTGGGCCAAAAGTGAATAATGACATTTAGGAAGGATAAAAATATAATTAATTAATGTATTTCCCCTAGGAAAATGCGACTTGCATTAGAGGGAAAAAGTGGTTGGAAAAACATTTAATATGGAAAATATTAAATGCTTTGCATAGGGAAAATCATGTGAGCTCATTGGCTGGTTTGGAGGTTGGTTGTTGGCCCTTTTCCTTTAAAAGGGAAGTCGACTTGCCTCTTCCATCATCCAGATTTTTATATGATATTTTCTCTTGCATAGAGCTTCAACTTTTGCATTAAAAATTCCAAGGACGAAACCCCTTGTGAATTAAACCTCTTGTGGACGAAAACCCCAAGAGTTTGAGAGGGATTTTCACTCAGAATTTCCCATTGGTTGTAATCAGATTTTCAGTCTATTTCAGGCTTTTTTTTTCCAGCAGTGTTATTGAAGACTTTTCGAAGTATTTTGGTGAATAAAATTGCAGCAGTGTTTTCTCTATTGGATCGACTCACCTTGGGACTGTTTGGGCATTATTATTGAGGTATTTAGATCTGAAAATCATTGTCTAATATCTCATAATTTTTGTGAATGAAAATACCCAAGTTTCATAATTCTTTTGAGGGTTATTTACCAGTTTTATAATCAGATTTCAGATCTGATTTCTGAGTTGATTTGGCATCCAAAATTCTGATTCTTATATGAATGAGTTCCTAAAAATATAGGCAAGCATTTGGGATAGAAAATAATTTTTGGAGCTCATTTGATGCCCTAAATGTGTGGGCCGAAATAGTAGGAGGGCCAGATCTGCATGTTTGGTAGCTGTTGTTATAATTTGGTTTACATCATCTTGTTCCTTGTATTTTTCCAAGTTTGGGCATATGTCATTTGCCTAGATCGGAGTTGTGTAGAGAAAGTTATGCTATCTTGAAGATTGCAGCAGTTAGGGTTTCAAATTTAAATTATTTTCCAGCTGTTGTAGAATTTAATTTTCACCATAAATTCTCTAGGGTTGTTCCAAGGGTTTGGGAGTAAAAATAATTATTGTATGCTGATTTTGGGTGTGTTTGCACATAAAACCCTAGTCGATTTGGCTGAAAGTAATCCCATTTGTCCTAGCTTTCGAAGTTTATATTTTAGCATTGTATTTTGCTATTGTGTTGAGTGGGAAAAAATTATATTTGCTCCAAGGATCCATTAGGGGATCTTTTAGGTGTCAAAGAACTTGTGGTTTACTTTAGTGTGTATGATTAAGTGAAGAGCAGCAAATAGCAGGGTTTCCGAATACACCACCCCTAATACTAAGGTGCGTATCCGTGTGTTGGATATGGATACGGGTCTAACGCGGTTGGGATATGGTTCAAATATCGTACTCCAACCATATCTAGGTAGGAACTTGTAATTGAGCCATATTAGATACATCCGGATATGGTATGCGGACAACTATAACTACACCTGATTTAAAAGTTAAAAAAAACAAAAAAACCCTTTAAAAGGCTAAAAAGATGCAAAAAAACTGCAAATGATCTTCTATAATGCATTAAATGCAGCAATAGTTGAGGACACGGAGGTGAGAGTGTCTATTTGCTCATTTACTTCACACTTTCGCATTGGCACTGATCAACCTGCAATTCTTTTGATTTGTTTCTTTTGGTCTACTCCTTTTTTGTCATTTGTCTATTATCCATTTGCTTACACAACCTGCATTTTTTTTTTAATTCACCGAATACCCAACTTCCTACATGTAATCTTAATCTAATGTATACATTCATTTATAATTAAAAATTGATAATACACGCATGCGCACACACACACACGCACAATGACCACACGTACACGCGCACACGCACTCATGTGCACACACACAAATGCGCAATGACCACACGTACACGCGCACATGCACACACATCCGGGGTGTTAAAAACTAGCCGTATCCATATCCACATCCATATCCATGTCTATGCAACTCGGCAAATAGCATTTGTGATTTGCTCGATTTAAATGATCAGTTATGCACTCACAAGATGGGAGATCCATGCTAATCCCTTGAGATTGAGCAAAAAACAAATGGTGAGGAACATGGGGAGCTCAGAGGTAATTAATTCTTAATTCTACCCAATTGGTTACAAAGAAGAGCAGAAAATTTGATGGGTATGCTTCCTACAAAAGCAAGGACAAAGTGAGTAAGAGTAAACCATAGAGTTTCTAAAATAAGCCATTAATATGGGAATTTACTCAAGAGATGAAGATGTAGTGCTCAAGGAGTAATGCACACAATAATGGTACAACCATCAAACATCTAATATTTAAGGTCGTATCAGGTAAACGCTAAATGGCATAACGCTAGTAAGGGGATTTGTAGTTTCAAATGTATTATTATTTAAAGTAAATTTTAATGCAAGCCTCATGGAAATATCAATCTCACATTGGAGTTTAATAGTTTTTGATAAACTTTATGTTTAGTATCTTATTGATCAAATATGTTCTTGCGTAGTCCATTCTTGTATTTCTCATTTGATAGCTGTATTATTTTCACAAATGATCACAAAATTTTGACTTCTAAGATTTTGTACAACACGGTATGCATATATCTGACTTACTATTTACAGTGCCCTAATTCAGTCAGTTTCCAAACACTGTTTTTGTACAAGGTGAATAGAATGTGTCTTAATTTTTGTTTTATCACCAATCCTTGGGAATCGTTGAATTGTTTTCCACATAAAACAATAAGAACCACTTTATCCTATATGTTATTAATGAAAGCAGTATTATTTGCAGGATGACTTTGAGAACTTTTGGTCAGCATGCCCGTGGGATGAAGATCTGACATATGCCAAGGCTGTTTGTGACGAGGTTTCTGCTGCTTCTCCTGGTAGTTTTCTGCAATGGGATGCATTCTGTCTGTATACTTTTACAACCTTGCCATGTGAACACTTCACTATGATTACTTTTAAAAGTTATCTTTCCTTGGAATCTTTTGTTTCCTTGGCAGAAAATGGAACTTTCTTATTTCTAGTTTAATGGCATAATTAAGTCTCTCAACATGCATACTAGCATACAGAATGCTTTTTGTATTTTGAAGAACTATTATAACCACTGCATCTTTTGGTGTTCATCCTTATTCCTAGTTGACTTTTCTATATTTGAAGAAATGATTATTTGGACTTTGATGGCTACAAAATGTAACTCCAAGCTGAAAACACTTTGTTTGTATTTGTTCGTTGATTGTGGAGCATATTTTGCTTATATGAGAAATTTGTAGATGGCATGGACATTTATTGAAGTTATTGTTGTTGTTGTAGTTACATCAATGGTTTTTTGTCTAGATCTCCTTTGGTGTAAGGATGTAATTGCATACAAAAGTAAATTGGATTAAGGGCAGAATAATTTGTGTATTCACAAGTAAGAAATGTCTTCCATTATTTATGCAATAATGAAATACCAAAACAATACCTATTTATCTGCAGTTATATTGTTCAGATAGATTGTGATATGTTAAGGTGCTCCTTGAATTTTCCTCTGGGCGGGCGCAGTAGTTGAGATGGTACGTCACTATGCAAACCATCCTGGTTCCAGCCACAGTGGGCTAAGAGCCTTTTTATTATGTGAGGGTAAAGAGCTCGCCCCTATTAATTAATCCAGAAAATTTTGTTTGGTGCATTAGATAATTTTATAGTTATCATTAAGGATCCATTTCCAATTCCATTCACAGACTCCACACTTGAAGAAGTAGCGGGGCATGGAATTTATTCTTTTATGGATGGCTTTGTTGGATACAACTGAATTCTCACTGCTGAAGCAGACAAGACATTAGATGAAGACCACTTTTATTATGGAAGATGGAGTCTACTTGCATCCAACATGCCCCAAGATGTTGTTCCCTAACAAGATGGAGTAAATGGAAGCAACCAAAGACGACATGTGCAGGGTAAAAATCATTCTTGGGGGAAGCATGTTGGGGTAAAAATCATATTACTGATGCTTCATCATGAATTTTGCCCAAGTTTCTAACCTGCTAAACGCACTAACAAAGAAAGGAGCTCTGTTTATATGATCTAACAAATTGGAGCAAGCATTTAGCAAACTAAATGTACGCCTTATTAGTTCACATATCGTTGCATACCTAGATTGTGATAAAGAATTTTATGTACATGTCGATGCTTCCAATTATGTCATTGGTGCTAATATAATACAAGTGGGGACCCATGGGTTAGAAAATCCGTTGGTCTTTGCTAGCTGCCTATTTTCTAATGCAGAGAAGAAGTATAACACCATAAAATGTGAGGCTCTTGATATGGTGCATGCTTTTCAGAAATTTTGGCACTATTGTTGGCAACTCTGTTCAAATTACATCCAAGGTTGCTGTTGCTTCAAGAGTTCATGTTCAAGCTCATTGTTAGGGTGGGAAAGAATCATGTCATAGCTGACCAACTTCCTGCCGATGATGTGAATGAAGGTTTCCTTGATGCTCATTTATTTCAAATTGTTATCTACCATCATGGTATGAAAATATCACTGATTATGTTTCCACTACATCCCTTCCAAAGGACATGTAACCTTTTGAGCAAGGGAGAATAGCATTAAAAGCCATAAGATTTCAATTGGTAAATGGGCTTATGTATAAGATGGGGTTTGATCATGTATCACAGTGATGTGTGATGAGTGATGAAGATATCAAGGATGTACTTCAATGGGCACATGAAGGTCTGGTTTGAGGTCACTTGGGACCTAACATCGCATCAAGGAAATTCGTGCTCGCAAGGTTATGGTGGTTGACATTGCACAAAGATGCAAAAGAGTGTGTCAGATGTGATATCTTCCAGAAGGCTAGGAAACGTTTTGAAAGATGGGGTTTTGATTCATCGGTCCATCAAAGCTAGCAAGATCCATTGGTACAAATATATAGTGGTTGTCGTTGAATATATAACAAAATGGAAAGAGGCCAAAGATTTACCTGACAATAGTGCACAAAGTATGACCAACTCCTATTAACAATTAATCTTTAGATTTAGCATTCCAAGACAAATTACAAGTGATAGAGGTGGGCACTACATCAACCATGTTATTCGGTTGATGACATAAGAATTCACGATTTTTCATTCCCTATCTAGCTCGTACTACCCATGAGGAAACAATCAAGTAGAGGTCACTAGTTAAGTATTTATTCTAGTAATTCAAAAGTCTTGGGGATTGAGTGTGAGGACTAGGAAGAGTTCCCATTTTTGTTCTATGGGCATATAAGATGGTCTACAAGGTGATTATGAGCCATACATCCTTCCAATTGGTGTATGGTCAAGAGGTTGTGATTGCCTTGGAATATCTTGTACCAAGTTCGAGGATTGTGGTTGAGAACAAACTTGGGGATGAGGAAAGTTTGAAAGAAAGGCCTATCAAATTCAACAAATTGGATGATTGTCGATAATGGTGCAATGGGAATCTGAAATCATGCAAAGGAGAAGGTAATATTGGCATGAAAAACACCTCTCAATAATGAACTTGAAGGCTAGGACTGTTAGTTTCAAAATATAATGGATGATTATTAGAATATAAGGCTTATTGTCTATTAATAAAGTGTCATTGGTTATGTATTAATTGAAAGGTAGGTAATAAATAGTTATAACCACATCAACCATTTTTGTAATTACTTCTTTCATATTATAATGACAGACACACTATCTCCTTGGTGTGCAATCCACTTCTTCTTCATTCTTCCTTGTTCACATATTTCAACATTCGTATCGAGCGGAACAAGTAAGGAGAAAGAAAAGGGAAGAAGATCTCGCCTCGTTGGGGCAAAATGTAAAAATGTCAAGCAAAAATCAGTTCGAACTAGTTCGATTAGGGAACAAAAGGAGAAAAAGACTTGTTTGAATGCTGGATGCAAGAACAATATCGTAGGGTAGAAAATGTGTAATGTCCCCTTTTCCAAGCAACAATTAATAAGGCAAGTCGAGTAGCCTTTAATCCTCTCCCCTTGGATTAAAGGGACAATTAATTGATTTGTGCATGTGAATTTAAAAATTAAAAATATTATTTATTTGTGCAAGTCAAAAATAAAAATAAAAATAAAAAGGGGAAAATCGATTTACTTTGGGCCAATTAATGATCATTTGAAGGTAAATTGATTAATAAAGGCAAGTCGCATTTTTTAGAAAATGATTTATTTATTCTATGAGCTCATTTATTAATAATTTTGGGCAAGGTCGATTCTTTTGATATTCTCTAAATTATATTTAATTCCTCTTCAAGCATTTATTTCAAATATTACCTTGGGGAATTAACATTGCATTGAGTTTGACTTTCAGGCCAATTTTAAATTTAAAAGCTCTCCTCTCTAGAAGATGGCGCCAAAAAGAAAGGGAGCTTTGGAGATTGCACAAGGAAAATCTATAAAAGAAGATGATGGGCACCCTTTTTGCATGTTGACGGTTTTTGCAAACTTATCTTCATGCTTGAAGAGGGATGTATGCCCACTAATGATCTAAAATAAAAGGTGTTCTTCAACACCACCTATATGTGAAGTGTGTATGCCCTTTGAGCTATGAATTGATGAGTTATTGCTTGAATCTCTTGTCTATGTGAAGTCGCCATTTTTGAGAGTGTATGAGCTTGATTTATGAGGGTATTTGTGAGCTTTATGTGGTGATTACAATCTGATTTTTGCTGCTGGTTATTGTGGATCAAGTCGACTTGTTTTGGAGGTATTTGTGGTGCAAATTGTTGGTATTTGAAGGGAGTTTAAATCTGATCTGTTCCAACATGTTTTTCTAAGTGTTATGCCCATGATTTGACCCATTTTAAGCTTGCATATGCTGCTGGTAATTATTTATGGTAAATCGACTTGTGTGAAGGGAGTTTGACATCATTGGTGAGGTTTTCTAATAATTTATGAGCTGTTGTTATAAATCATTTATTGCAGATCTGGAAATAGCATTTTGAGGGTTGGAAAGTCAGGGAAAAATCTAGAAATTAATTTATTTATTGTTCTAACCCTAGGCGACTTGTTTCCAACTTTTGTGGGCAGTTTTGAGGGTTTCCGAGTGCTCGAGAAAATTATGTTTGATAGCTGGTTGGAAAGGCCATAATTTTAGCTTTCAACTGCAATTTATTTCATTGAAAAATATTAAGTATTGATTGAGTTATGAAATTTTGAAGTTTCAGTTGGTTTTCAATGTTTTAAATTAATTTACTACTGCTGCAATTAATATGGTTAATGAAGTGACATCTCCAACTAGTTAGCCCATCTAAACCCATCACTTTGGCTCACTCCAACCCCATTTGGGTTGTATTGAAGCCGACACTGGGTTAGTTGAGGTGAACCTAGAAGGGTTGCTCTTCTAAGTTTACTTCTTTGCAAGTAGTTTTCAGATTTTTAATTAATATCCCAAAAGGGGATATTACAAAATGTCACTAAAATAGGACTATAAATCGCTACAACCAAATCCACAATTAGTACAACCAATCGCGAGAAGAGCATAAATGACATCAAAGACCACCGAGGGCACATACAACGAAAATAATCACAAAATAAAATCATGAATTCACATGTGGATTCGGATCGTAATCAAGGATGCCATTTATATCGGTTTGAGATGAAAATCGACCCAACTTAAGAGAAAACGTAATTTTTAATTCTTTAGCAGCGACCTTTAGGCTTTAGGGAAAACAAAATTTCACAGGACATACGGGCTATAATTTGCGTTCATTTTATTTCATCATTACCAATCTTCAAAAGCATATTTCTTGTTTAATTTTAAAATGGAAATTCCATTGGACAAATACTTTGGGCTCAACTTTCATGCTTGGAAAGTTAAGATACAAATGCAACTAATGAATAAAAATTTATGGGGAATAGTAAATGGGAAAGAAAAATCACCTACAAATGCAACTAAATTATTGGATTGGCAAAGCAGAGACAATAAAGCCAAAGCCATTATTGGTCTTGCTCTCTCTAATTTTGAGCTACATCATGTAGACTTAGAAAAATCGTCCAAGGACATATGGGATACTCTAAATAAATTGTTTGGAGCGAAAGTAGTCAATGCAAAATTTTCCCTAAAACTAGGTTCAAGATGGATGATGGAGTCACTATGGCAAGTCACATCTACAATCTAAGGTCTCTTCTCAGACAACTTGCAGAAGTCAAGGTTGTGGTAGATGACGAGGATGCTAAAGCTATTTTGCTAAACAATACGCCTTCAAAGTACAAAAATGTTATTTCACCCTCAGTCAAATACAATCTCACCTTACAAAGATTTTAGTGGAAAACATGTTCTTCAAATACAGTACCCTACCAACTTTTGAAGCCTGGTACTTTGAAGTCAAACTTTTACACAAATCTGAAGCTATCGTTGCATTTCTAACTTCCGGAATTAAGTAGTCAACAACAGAGAGTTTAAGCAACATTAAAGCTTCACTATAACGCTTATCATAGCCATCGGTTCATCGATTGAAAGTTCTATATTTCGATACTCACAAATTGTAAGTACCCTGTAACTCCATAATCTAAAAATTTTTCCCTGTCAATTTTTTGAAAATCTAGCAAAGAATAAATGTTGTAGATATGGAGGGTGTTCGTATTGGACCATGCAAACCCACATGTACCAAATCCAATGCATTCTTAGCTCTCTGTGTCTTACCAATGTCAAATGAATGTGAAAATTGCTTATCTGACATCTTGAACATACATTCTGATTCTTTTGAATAGAAAACATTCCATTCACCATGTTAGTGTGACTTAATGTATGCAAATGTTGATAACCGAGGTGACCATACCTCTTATGCCACAATTCACTAGGGCTTTCCACCACTGCTAGTGCATGCTCATTTGCAGTTTTTGGATCAACCAACTTATACAATCCTCTGTTACCAAGGCCAACAACTATGACTCTTTTCTCATGAATATCACAAACCATGCATTTGTTTCCTTTAAACTCCACACAAAGATTAGGTTTTGCAGTTATTTCACTTATGGAAAGAATATTTTGTTCATATCAGGTACAAACCAAACATTCTGAAAAGTGTACGTAACAAAATTCATTGAAATACGAACATCTCCATATCCTTTCACATAGTGAACCCAACCATCACCTAAGGAAACAAATTCATTGCAACTATCATCTTCTACAAATTTTACATACCAGTCTTTGTGACATGTGTAGTGTCTTGATGCTCCTGAGTCAAAGTACCATATTCTTGACTCTGTTGATTGGTTCTGTGTTGCCACAAATGCAAACTCACCCGCTGAACTTTGTTCATCCTCTTTAGCCATATTTGCAGATTGTGATTTCCTTCTCTTATTTTCCAAATCATATTGTCTCTTATGACAATCTTTCTTCAAATGACTAGGTTCCTTGCAATAAAAACACTTCCATTTAGACTACTTAGAAGTACTTACATTGCTATTAGAGGATTCTTTTGAAGAACCACTAGCATTCCATTGTTTACCCTTGCCTTTTGACCTTGTGAAGAAAACATTTTTGTAGCAACTGATGTAGAGGCAACCAATTGATCTAGCCTCCTTTCTTTTTGCATGAGAAGTGTAGACAACTTCTCATAATTGATTTCTTGTGTCTTCATGATCATGTGCAATGACTCAACAAATGAGTCAAAAGATGGCGGTAAATTCTGTAGTACCAGAGCAATCAAATCCTACTCATCTACATGTTTCTCAATTGCTTTCAGTTGATCACAAATATCCTTCAACTGCAACAAAAAGTTAGAAACTGACCCACCTTCCTGCATTTTAGTGGAAAACAACATATTCTTCAAATACAATACCCTACCGGCTTCTGAAGCCTAGTACTTTGAAGTCAAACTTTTCCACAAATTTGAAGCTACTGTTGCATTTCTAACTTTTGGAATTAAGTGGTCAGCAATAGAGTTTAAGCAACATTAAAGCTTCACGATGATGTTTATCATAGTCATTAGGTTCATCGACTGAAAGTTCATCATCATCTAGTCTTGTTTCTTTGCCAAGTACAATTTGATCTAGATTTCGATACTCACAAATTGTAAGTATCTTATGACTCCATAAACTAAAATTTTTGCTTGTCAATTTTTGGGAATCTGGCAGTAATAAATGTTGTAGACTAGCCATTTTGACCTAGTTTTTCACTAAAATAGTTAAATCAGAAAAAACTAGAAGGGCTTTTACAGAAATTTCTTTTGCAGACTAAACCTTCACTAAAATTGAGCAATGGCGCCAATTTTCAACAAAAAACTCTTTACTGTTTATGAGAATTTAAAGATTTACAAATTATTTGACCAAAATTCTTTTTGCATGTGGTTGTAGACCTCCAACTGGATAGTGTGGCAAATTTTCAAGGTTTTACTCCTTTCCGTTATGCCAAGACGGAATTGATAGTCTTCCGTGCAATTTATAAGGGCAAATAATTAATTTTTTAAAAATATTTTTAGATGAATAAATATTTTAAAACATTTAAAATATTTCTTCAAATTTCCTTTGCCCTAAAATTTTATGAAAAGGGAGAACTTTAGTTTAAATTGTTATAAACTATTATTGACCAATCACACAACCTATGCAGCTGCGTTTCATTTTGCATATGATCTCTCTTATCAAAATCCATACTTCTCCTTCACCATGTTGGTATGCCTCTTTTTGAATGGAGAACAGCAGATCTGAAGCCTCTCTTCAAGCAATAAAATAATGAATTCCCACACTTTTCTTCAACACCAAATAGAAACTATTAATTTTGGTCAAGTACAAGGAGCGTCTTACTTCTTCATCAAGCTTTCAACAGCAGCAATTAACAGTCATGTGTCTATTAACAAGAACAATACCCTCAAGGGATAAGCAATATCACACCTTTATTATTGCACCATACCTCTAGAATAGTAAAAAAACTCACCAAATGCTCAAAATGCCTTGGAACAACAAAAGGCCTCACCTTTGCCACATCCTTCTTTCATATAGAATTTCTCTCTCATACAAGATACAATAGGAATGTACTCTCCAACAATATAGCCAAACATGGCTAAAGACAAGCCTACGGATAACTTCCTAACAAATAGCCAAGAATGGCTCAAAGGTAAACTAATATCTTAACAAGCTAACTACGTAACACTTTGTGTTACATTATTACGATGACTCATGAGTATTACTTAAATATTCTAATAAGGTGATCCTCAACAAGCAAGTGCATTATATTCAAGAAACTTTCGTATATGATCAGATAAAGACAAAAGGGAGTTTGAATGTTATTATTGCAAGAAAAGAGGTCACACAACGTGGGACTGTTGTGTTCGAGCCAATGATGTTCTCAAAGGTAAATTCAAAGGCATACCAAATGAAGTTAATATAGCCTTGGTTGAAGACCCACCAGATGCTGAAAATGGTGAGGATGATGAAGAATACGTATTATAAACGAAGCTCCACACTTCGAAGATAGTAAGGGATCTAGTGTAGGTAAACCTCAACATGGATGGCTGCCTAGATAGTTCAAGAGTTTGTGGATTCGGAAATTTACCCTTATGAGGGTCATGAGACAACTTGATGGAGCATTGTGGGAGTAGCTCAGTATGGATGGTTGTCCATCGATTCGGGAGATTCTGAATTCAGATTTCGAGGAGGTGGAATCGGGAACTCGGGAACTACACCTTTACGAGGGTCGGGAGGCAGCTTGATGGAGTTCTACTTGGTCAAAGCATTGTTTTCAAAGGGATTTTTTTGAAAAATGTGTGGTTGTGCTTGGTTCTAAATTTTGTTAGTGTTTGTTTTTGCTTTCTGTAGGGTAAGCCTTAAGAGGGTGTATTAGAATATAAGGCTTATTGTCTATTAATAACACATCATTAGTTATGTATTAATCTAAAGGTTGGTTATAAACAGTTGCAACCAAATCAACCATATTTGTAAGTACTACTTCCATATTATAATGATGGACACACTATCTCCTTAGTGTACAATTTACTTCTTCTTCATTCTTCCTTGTTCACATATTTCAACAAAGACGATAAATCGAGGTTGATCAATTTAAAATCTTGTGGCTTGGACCATACAAATATGCTGAAAATGGAGCTGGCAGGCTTGAAAACTTGGTCGTGATGCCTGTCAAAGACACTAAATGGTTCGAAATTAAAATTGTATTGGCTTTGAACAAAGAATGTGAGTATAATTCAAAGATTTTGAGCCTTTAAATATGGAAGACAAGATAATTGAATTATCTTCATCGGGACCCACTAGACAAAAAGACAAAGATATGATTACTATTCACGATAATCGTAAACAAGTCCTCTATAGCATTGAATTAGAAAATTGTAAATGTAGGGTTGAGCACTTAATTAGAGGTACAAATTCACGTTTCCCTAATATATGTTTTGAACTTCCATCTGATTCTTGTGAAGTTCGGGATAAATAAGAAGATTTGCTAAGTTGTGCTCTTTTACCATATGACCAACACTTCTCATCGAAAGGTCTAAATTCTATTATATTGTATAGGTGTAGGTTAGTCGGCGATACAATGTATGTTTCCCTTTCATCTTCATACACTCCTGCATACCATACGCTCTTGTGTAGTTACTTATCACTTCCTTCTGCGACGTATGCTCAACTCTTGCCATACACCCAAGCTGCCGAACATGCATTGCTGTACAGTTGCAAAGATGTATAGTATGGTTGCCCACTGTATGTCTAGTCACCACCGCCATTGTACGCTTCTCTATTGTTGTATACTCAGCCACGACTGTACAACCAAGCTACCATACATTCTTGTGTAGAAATTTCACAAGGTTGACCCTATGACTACTTTGCATAAAGTTATCAACCGGATAGTCAGCTATACTGCTCTTTCTCTGCCTCTGCCGTACGGTTCCATTGCGTAGAGACAAATTCCTTTTCCATATGCTCCACATCTTCTTCTATATTGCCGTACAGCTATTGGAACATGACTCATTTGCAATTACAATCGGGCAATTTCTTTGAAAAATTGGAAAAAATCAAGGTCTAAGCTTGAGTATGATCAGTATAGTAACAGGCTGAATTTTTTTCATCTCTTTTCAAAGGAGCAAGAATAAATCTGGCACCAACAAGCAACTTGGGAGAGAAAAACCCCTTTTCCAGGGTTTTGGGTAAATTTTCCAAGGGCCAAAACCCTCCTGTCAAAATTTACAGCAAGAGGGTTTCAACAAGTTTTTGTGATTAACAATTCTGGTTTTGTAGTGCGAGTTGTTGCTGAAAAGAATAAAAATCTGCCAGCTATAAGCACATCTTCCTTTTTGTATGACCGAAGATATGGAAAACAGTTTTGGAATAGGCCTTTGAAAAACAAAACATTACACAAGAAGGTTGAATAATTTTGCAGCCAACCACCACAACACCTCCAAAAATGATTTGTCCCTCCCTACAGTTATCTAGTGCAAGTTCATAACCTGCAGTAATGAAAAGAAACAAAAACTAGAAAATGGGTGAGCCATCATTGTCGAAACTCTAAATTGGGAGAGCTTGCTTGTCTCCGAATCTCATACATAGCGGGCAAATAAAATAGATGATCATGAGTTGAAGATAGCAGTACAGAGGGTTGGCGAGATAAAAGTCCACAGATCCCATTCTTTTGTGCAAGAGACTACAAGCATTATTTGGTTCATATGGTCTCTAACTATGATAGGAGCATCAAATCTTCCTCTGTGTGGAATATAGACAAGGAGTTTAAAATCACTTATACAATAAAAGATTTTACTGGGGTAGTCCGTTAGTAAGCTGACAACCAGTTCTGATGTTACACAAGCACAAAATGTCTATGCTGTACAAACATTATGCAGACCTAATTTTAATGCTGTTTAATTGGCATGCATGTGGCCCAAGGGAATTAGGGGTATAAAAAGGAATATTTGGCTTCAAAAGAATGGCCTTGCCTCGTAGATGTGATTCCCTGTTGGTTGGTGGGCGCCACAAGGGGCTTAGATGTTGCAGTATGGATGACTGACCACATTACTGGGTTGCGTAGATGTGAAGTCTATAACTGGAGAGAGCTATTGTCAACAAGGATTCATGAGTTCCTTTCTCTTAAAAAAAGGCCTTTTCATGACCCAACATGCCAATGGGTTGTTTCTAGATGTATCGTATACTCAGTCTACTGTGGAGGGTGATTTGAGTTTTGACACCTCTTATGACCTTGCTTGGCCATCTTTGTTTCAATGTAAGCATTTGGACATTCCTTTGGCCAAGGTGAAAGATGATCTTACAGTACTCCGACCAGCTTCTAAAAATTGGAAACACAGTTTAATTGAGGAGCTGCCCACTTAGGAATAGTCGAGTATGAGAGGGATTTTACTGACAGCGAAGACGATGGTCATTGGTGACTATGATGAGGATGACAACAACCCGACACTTATTTTATCTCTTTTAATTGCATATTCCCTCCTTTACATGAGCCCGTGGTTATTCAAGCACCAATGGGCTTCTCTGCTGCGATCCCTACTGAGTCTATTGTGGCTACTCCATTGCTTATGGGGGATAAAGCGCAACAAATTGAAGATTGGCCTAATCAACTAGTTAATCCAGCTTTGGATGTAACTCCAATCAGCACTTTACGGACGCAAGAGCCATCACTGCACGAGCCAGATGAAGCCACTGGGCCATGTGATTTGGAATCCACTATTTCCTTGGCCAGACACTAACAACCCATATGAGAGGTTTCGGAAGCAAAGTGCTGATATGAAACACCCTGAAAATGCTCCCGAAGTGCTGCTACAGTCCGGGCATGTGCTCAGACATTACCGGCAGTGTTTTAACTTTTAATAAAACAAAAACTGTAACAAAACTTCAAAAATAAAAAGACCCTAATACTATTCTCCCTATCCTTAACCCACCCCTAACCATGGTCAAACACAAAACAAACCATGTTGAATGTTACTGCCATTTCCGGTGGCATTTCAATTTAAAAATAAAAAACTAAGAAAACGTTCAAAAATTAAAATTAAATCCCTAATCTGACCTTACCTTTCCTTAACCCACTGGTTCGCTACCCATAGTCAAACACAAAACAAAAGCATGTTGAATGTTTTGAAGAAAACTATATTTTATAAGTATTTTAAATCTTTTATGGACTAGAAATGAGTATTATGCAGTTTTCATATATATTTATATTTTTAATAATTTTTGTACTGATGTTTCCATAACGTTTTGTTTCCAAGGGTTTTTGGAAAATCAGTGTTTCCATGTTTTGGATCTGTTTCTGTTTCCTGGCAACTTAGATTACATACTCTTGAACACATCTTTCTCTACCAATATTTGATGCTACAGTCGACTGTGTTAGCAATGCTGACCCTAAAAGCGAGGAGGCTAAAGTCGCTCTTGAAAATACCAAAATGCAGAATCAAACAGAAGAACATCATGCTAGATTTCAGGAGCAGCTCCGCCAGAAGACTCAACTTACTCAGAGTTGGGCTCCAAAGGTTGTTGAATATGAGCAGGAGCTTACACAGGTGAAAGATTCAGTGGCTGCACTTGAGTTGGAACACATTAACAAAGATCAATTGAAAGGCAGGCTGTAAGAGGATGTACACATGGCAAAATCTTCATGGGAATGTGAAATTGTAGCGGACTTTCATTTGAAACAACACACTCGGGAGGTTTATGCACTTAGAGTTGAGTAGCAATAGCGGAAGTCATAATAACTGGAAGCCTCTTTTGAATCACGCTCAGCTGGAGCAGCTGTACCTCTAGGGACATCTTCTTCCCCTTCACCTCTTCTTAATTTTTTGTATGGGTATTGTTTGAAGGGTCGCTGACGTCTTCTAAGCGGAGGATAAATATAGCCTGTTAATATTAATAAAAGCATTCTTTTTGATAGTTGACTTTGTTATGTAGTTAATAACTCTCTTGTTGGCTTTGGGTGGTGTATTATTGGGTCTTTAGTTATCAGCAGTTGGGTCGATGGCTATGTTTCAACTGACAACCGTTGGGTCTTTTGTATTATAAATAACAATTTGAATGTCGGGGTAAGGGAGCTGATATGACAGTTCCTCTCTATCGTAGACACCTAAATTTGGTAATTGATCACCCGGCAATGAAAACATTGGCTTTAAGCCTTTATCCCTAAATAATAACTTATGCGCACATTCCGAGCTTAATTGCCTATCCTTAGTCCCATGCATGACTTGCTATCCTCAATAACACTGCTCAATCGCGCACAATATTGCTTGCATCAGT
Source organism: Taxus wallichiana var. yunnanensis (assembly GCA_018340775.1). Classification (NCBI taxonomy): domain Eukaryota; kingdom Viridiplantae; phylum Streptophyta; class Pinopsida; order Cupressales; family Taxaceae; genus Taxus; species Taxus wallichiana. Next base: position 833,942,827 of record CM031234.1, read on the forward strand.
CCACAACAGTCTATCACCTCCAAGTGTCGTGTGTAGAAGTTTCTCGCACCTCACTCCTTGCCTGTATGAGACTGCCAAACAAGGACTAAACCATCCATTGGTTTGGTTTGAAACTGGCGGTTTTGTTCCCAACCACCCAACGGTCACTTAATTTGATATCTTTCTATGGGTTGGTACTTTCCTCATGGGTTGGCCTTAATGTGAAATTATACCTATGAACCCCTATATAAGCAAGTCAAATGCACTCATTTACTTACTTGGCAATTCCTTGCACTTTCAAGAGCACTCATTACAAATATCATTCTTAAAGCATTCAAAGCTCTCCTAAATTCCTATAAAGCAGTAGCACACTCTAGGAGCAGCCCCTACACAGGTTTGAAGCACACTCAACCAGGTTATAGAGTCATGCTTCCCAAGTTAGAGACCATCCAATCCAAGTCAAGTTAAGCATGCCAAGTCATTTTTGCATTATCAAGTGATAAAATTGCCAAAGCTAGTTACATCCATATAGATATCACATGCTAGGTGGAGAACTACGTGCGGTTTGAGGCCTCTTCGGAGTATTGCCAATGTAGGTGGTGTACGAATTGCACTTCAACCCAACCACTAACCTTTTTGCAAGGTCTCCTACCCGTGGTTAGGGTTTGAAGCTATTTCAGATCATATAGAGGGTTTTGCACATGTGCAACACCTAGGGTTTCAGAGTAAAGCACATCACAGTTAGTTGCAGGGGTACAAAAATTTGCAGAACACCAACTCATCTTTGTACAAAGCCGTTCAAGTATGGAACCAGCCAACGGTTCCATACAGCCTTAACAGTTTTGTCCCTGTTCAGTTTGCACTCCCATATTCAAAGATGAAACACTTAGAGATCATTTTCAGCCTACGCAGTCATACCACACTACTAGATCAACTTCCTAAGTTTGTAATCAGCTAAGTGCACCCTCTTTCTTGTGTTTTCACCTTCTTAGCAATTGTTTCTAATATTCTATCTTGCAAATTGCTAATAATAGTATATTCTGATTTGTGCATTAATGTTAGTTAATTAATCTAAATATATTACTTGTTGCTAACCCTTAATCCTAAGGTAATAATAAATAAGAAAAGCATAAGAACCCTCTTGTTTGTTTAGGGTTAAATCACCTATACCGAGCTTCGTATTGTACACAACCTATGTAATAAAATTGTTCTTTTATATTATTTTATGCTATGAGTTTATGTTTCTGCAAATACTATAGTACTCTTTTGGTGGTCCAGCTTTGTATAGCGAACAGGTTGCTGCACTCATTAGCTTATAAGACAGGTAAACTGCTTTTATTACCGTTAGAAAATATTTATTACTGTCAAAGAGCATCCTTTCGAGCCAACACATCATCTGTTGCAGTCAAAAGAAATCAAATAGCATTTATGGTGGTCAATTTTGCATTTATAGTTGTCAACAGCATTTGATGCAGTCAAAGAGAAAATATTTTTGCCAAATAAAGTTAAAAATTCAAGAGACAGAATCTTATTTTGCTAATATCACTTTCTTATTTGTCGATCTAAGCAGACTTTATGTCACAAAGTAAATTGCTAGATTTTTCTGACATCATGCTGATATTGATTTTAAATGGATGAAATGATCAGTAGGATGTTTGGACATCAACATTGGACCTCCAAGCACTGAACAAACAGTCCATGACACCAATCCCACATGGAAACCTCATAATGGATGACAAGCCAAATAGGCCAAATGAACCAAAACCTGCGTCAACATCCCTGAAGGACAGAAACCAATACATCAGGTTAATTGATGAACCCTCAAGAAGGTGTTCCAACTGTCGGGAGTTGAAAAGAGTATTGCATTATGGATTTGCTGGCCGTCAAATAAAGCATATATTTTCCTTTCTAGAACTTTGCCAAATTTGTTCCAAGTGCGAGATTGCTCTAGCTAATTGCCTTGCATAAATGTTCAACTTCCACTGTTGTATATTTTGGTGTTGGTGATTGCAGCATGATTTCAGTTTGTTCACTGCACATTAAGCATGGTTTTAGGTGTGAAGATGGTGGTTAAGTAAAATTGAATAAATAATTCTTGTTAAGATTTGTCTTGGTGAATTTTCTCACTATTACCTCCTATCAGATATATCTTGCCGCTCATTACTCCTAATTGAAGGCAAGGTTGATCCTGATTGGGGTTGCACAAGCCGAATCAACCTATCTTGAGCGATTATATATCATATTCGTATCAAAGCCACTTTTTCTTGGCTTATGCGAATTCACAGGTTCTTCCCCCAAACTTTGCTGGGAAAGGAAATGGGTGAAGGAGAACTGGTGCCCATGAATCTGGATATTAAAAGAAGTGGAATACACAAGTAAGAGCCTTAGATACGAGCATCAAGGGGGATATGTACTTGATCTTTGAAGTTGGCATTGAAATTAAAACTTTACACATATCTTTAAACGTGAACAAGCTTCTAACATTCTTTAGGGAGAATGTTGGATGATCTTTCAATTAGCGTAATTGCCATGGAAAGAAAAGGAGCATAAGGAAGAAGATTAGCATAAAGGCGAAGGGTATAATACTATGTTCCACCAAGTTTCCGGGATGGGGACGACAGGGGACGGCTATTAAAAAATAAGGAAAATTTAAAAATATAGGAAATTTCAAATATTCATATGATAACATTGCTAAAGCAAACCTTAATACATAAAATTAAAGTTGAATTGAGATTTCACATAAGATTTATCATTTAACCTTAAAAATATAGGAAATTTCAAATATTCATATGATAAGTATAACACATTGATAAACTTAAACTTAAAGCATTCCTCACTGTCTTCTTGCATGAAAACTCCCCATTCGTGTAGGAAAAAATTGGTTTGTAACAAGAATATGATATACCAAGATCAAAGACCAAAAGGTCTGGCATTTTGTGGCATATTTCTATGGAAAGAAAAGCGCTACAATATATTTTCTTGTAGACATCCATAAAGTAAATGTTGATAGAACTGTTTGAATTGTGTGGTGGCATATAAATTTATTAAGGATGGATGATAAACAACATGCAGGCTTCAAAATTCAAAATTGAAATCACACGATAAGAATCCTATCAATGTCATGTAATCTAAAGAGACTACAAGTATAAGCTCCATACTTTATAATAGAACTATTTTATTCATTTCTCTCACAACTTATAGATTATACCAATGGATGATAACTAAGACTAACCACACATGACTTCTTAAAGGTCTGCTGTTGACCATTTGAACGAAGCCAGCATGCAACTTTGATTGAAGATATCCAAAACAAAGGGGTGACATTTAATAGCATATAAAGTATTTCTCTCAATTATAATAGCGGAATATACCAGCCCATTTCATCTTCAATCTCCTCAATTATCTAATCAATGCAGACCATTGATTTAAATATAAACATTGTTTTGGTAACCAACTATTTTCTGTTATTGTTAATCTCTTGTTGGCTTTTAGTAGTGTCTTATCGACTCTTTTGTTATGTTTAGTTGTAGTTGACAGTTGTGTTTTAACCAAAAACCATTGGATCTTTGATTCTTTTGTCATATAAACAGAATGATTCATTTCAGGGGAAGGGCACTGATGTGACAGTTCCTCCCTGTACCAAGTGATTGTATTGAAGTTTGAACACTACCTTATGCAATAAATTTGTTATTCAGAAATGAGCTTCTTTTTTGTTTTGATGTTTGTTTTAGGTTTAGGGCACTTAGAAATGAAAGTGGGGGTCCTTGTGGGCCCCCACATTGCTTTACTTTTAATTAAAAGTGTGTTTTTAAAAAAATGTGTTTTTTTAAGGCTGTTTGCTTAGGGGACGGCAGGGGATGGCTGGACGTCCCCGGTACGTTTAGGGGACTTCTAGCCGTCCCCTAAATGTACCGGGGACATCCAACCGTCCCCTAAATGTACCGGGGACGTCCAGCCGTCCCCTGCCGTCCCCATTTTTTTTTTTTACGTCCCCGGGACGTTTCCTAAAATTTGCAAAGTTTGGGGACGGGAGGGGGCGTTTCCTACCCATCCCTGAGGTTCCGAAACGTCCCCGGTACAGGGACGAGCTAAAAAACATAGGGGACGCGTCCCCGTGGAACATAGGTATAATACAATTAATGCGCTGTCACAACCATCTTTCAAAGTGGAAGCCAAGGTCGAAGGCAAAATGGATGTATGTTAGGTATTGGATTCAACAACACAAGGTCTCCAACGCGCATCAAATAAATGAAAAGCCGAAATGGTATTTTCCCCTTTGGAATTGTTTGGTCATGCACTCACATGGTGGAAGAGCTATGTGGATGCATTGAGGTTGAGTAAAAACCACCAATGACAATAAGGAAGGTATTCAAAGATTTAAGTTCTAGTTCTATCTAATTGAGTACAAAGAGGAGCGGAAAATCAGATAACCGTACTTCCAGAAAAGACAAGGACACAAATTTGAAAAACAAGCCATCAATTTGGGCATTTTTGCAAAAGACGAATATGTGGTGATCAAGAACCATGGTGGTCTTTGTAGTTACATAAGGAGGCAAGTTCCACAAATGAAAAGACCCCGAGAACCATTGTGAACATTGTAATATGGATGGACACACTTAGGATATGTGTTGGAGATTACATTCTGAATTGCACCCTAAGAATCACAATAGAGAGCAGCCCAATAAGAGTATGACAAACCTGGTTGATGAAAAGTAAGTAGGTTGTAGCTCCCATGTTGATGAGAATATAGTATGCACTGTCATGAAAAAGGTAGTATGATTGTTCAACAAAGAGGTCAAGTAGAATGAAAAGATAAAGAAGCTTTTCTAGTTCAAGATATGAGTGAAGAAAATAAAAGTAGGTCCAATCTTTGAGTCTAGTTCTCAAACTAACTTGATTTTGAAAGGATTGGTGAAGAAGTTTGTATTAGAGGCCCACAACAATCTGCATCCATATACCTTGAGATGGGTGCTAATGATTTAGAAATGCAAGTGGCTAAGCAATACAAAACCCAATTTTCCATTGATGCTAGCTATGTTGATGAGCTGGAGGTAGGTGTGGTTCCACCCATAAATGTACATAAGGGATGCATTCTTCATGAGGAAGAAGAACAAACATGCCTAGTCAAAGACGGAGATGCCTTCACTATTAATGCATATAAGGGCGAATCAAGAATCACATCGGTGAGTGCCAACCACGCCAAAAGACTCATAAATGCAAGAAAGAATTTTGTATTGCTGTCCTTGATTGAGAAGTAGGAAGGAAGATTGATAGAAGTAGATACTTCACAAATCAGCTGTACACGAGCAAAATCATGAATCGGAAGGGCTATTACAATCGTTCAAGGCAGTTTTTCAAGACCCAAGAGGTTTGCCACCCAGGAGAGAAGTAGAGAATGAAATACAATTGCTATTGTGTGATGTAGGCAATCTGATTTGGAATATAACGAGGTCAAGAAACAAGTGCCCAAGCAAGGTACTCCACTATGCAGTTCACCAACTATGATGGCCCATGATAAAGATGCGACTTGGAGAATGTGCACATAGAGTATTTAGCTTTGAATAAGATCATTATCGAGAAAAGTTAACCTCTTTCAAGGATGGATGATTTGTTGGACTAGTGACAACTGATCCATAATTGATTTGGAGATTCCAATGTACAATTTGTAATCAAGGATTCTTATTGTCTAAGACTGAAATGGGTGAACTAATTTGCTGTCCTAAGTGCTATGCTTATGGATTCAGCAATTACACATAGGGTTGTTTACTCATACCATTGTCTTGGAAATTAAAATTGCAACATTTAGGATGAAAAGAAACACGATAAAGGAACTAGAGCAAGCATAAGTTTACCATGACACTATGAGATGCCCTCGAGATACCCGTGACAAACCCAATGTGGATAAAAACTCCAGCAATGCCTTTTGCCAAGAATCAGAAATACGAATTAGAATTGTTTCTCAGCTATGGAGTTCCATGAGATCACTATGGACTATCAACACTACTACAACAACCTCCATGCGCTTGCTTTTGCTTTGCTTGCCAACTGACATATTCATCGTGGCTGACCCTATATTTGTATCTTCCACTGACCATAGAGGGAACCCTTTGATATCCAACCCATATCGTTTTGTCATGCATTTTGGAGACATTGCAGTATTGTACATTACAGCTGTTGATAATGAGAACAATGTTATTTCTAGATATCTTGCCTTTTAGCAATGAATTTATTTTGTTGATTTGAATGGTGCCATGAAGTGTTCCATGTATGCAAAATATTGCTTCATGTTCTGTATAGCTCTCTTGATCTTCACTGTACTACATTACATTATTGGTGTTGTTTCCAACTTGATTTAGGTCCAAAGACATTAGATCCATGCATTCATAGGGTTTCCATCCATAGGACTGCTAGAAGAATTGAACATAGAAGGGATGAAGAGAAACTAGAATGCACACATTGTAAGTTGTGTGTTTGTCATTTTATTATGCAAGAGATAGTTACAAAATGGTTGAAGTGGTTACAACCGTTCATTAGTTAATACATAACTAATAATGACTTAATAATAAACTATAAGCCTTATATTCTTATACCCCCTCTTAAGGCTTACAATACAAAAGCAAAAAAGAAACATATTGACAAAATATTAAAAATGATAGAGCTAAATAGAGTCATGCATTCTTCATAACCTATCTTTTTAAAAACAATTCTTTGACAGTAGAACTCCATCAAGTCTGCCTCGTAACCCTCATAAAGGTGTAGTTCCCGAGTTCCCAAATTCCACCTCCCCAAACTCCCGAATTACGAACCTCCCAAATTATTGGATAACCATCCATATTGAGCAACATCCATAGTGCTCCATCAAGTTGTCTCATGACTCTCGTAAGGGTATAATTCCTAAGATCCACAAATTCTTGAACTAATTGGGCAACCATCCATGTTGAGTTTCATCTACACTAGACACCTTTCCGTCTTCAAAGTGTGGGCTTCTTTAAAATACGTATTCTTCATCATCAAAATATTCACCCATTTGGTTTTTCTTTGAGCTTTCCCTTGTTGTATTTAGAAGGCAAATTGTTTAACAAAATAGCTTTGACATCTTCGTCATCTACCGTAGCATTGAATTCAGCTAGTTTTTGACGAGACCTCAAATTGTTTATGTGGCTAGATATTGTGACTTTGTCATCCATTTTACACACTAATTTTAATGTTGGAACCAAAACTTAATGTGGCAAAATGAAAGTGATAAGCTCTATTTTGATAGAAATAACTTCAATAGCGAGAAATACAAATCTGTATTTTGATTTTGTATCGAAAATCAATGCAAGAAATATTTAATGTCTGAATTTGTACTTAAAGGAATGTCACATTTATCTATCTATGAAAATATTTTGCAAAATAAAAAATACCGAGAGAAATTTGTGCCCTTTTCTTGATTCGTGGCATGTGTTGAATATACAACCCAAATTGCAGTGTTTTTCTAGTGATATAGTCTTCCCGTGCCCTAGTCGTAGTGTTTTTCTAATGTATAATGTGATGTTTGTCTTTTAGCGGCAAAAATATGCCTTGGCGACAACGATAATGAATAATTTGATTGTAATGGTGGTGACCGTGTGTTGGATTTCTTTTTGCACAAATTTTGCCCTAAATTGTGAATGTATTTTTGCACAATTTTTGCCCTAAATTGCGATAGTATTTTTGCACGATTTTGCCCTAAATTGCGATTGTATTTTTGCCCACCGCATGCCCCAAATGATTGTATTTTTTTATTTTGAAATGGGCTCTTTTTAATCTTGAAATAACTAGATACTCTTGATTTTTGCCCTCACGTGACTGTCACAACTTTCCTAGCATAAATGGTGACTTGCAATGTCTTTTTCGTGATTCAGTCTTGAAATGAAGTTTTTGTGAGTTACATTTTTTTGTTCACAATTTGCAATCTTCTATTTAAATTACAAACCCTATCAATCACCAATGGCTTTGATACCAATGTTAGAAATGTGAACAAAGAATGATTGAAGAGAACCCAAAATGCACACATTATAAGTTGTGTGCCCGTCATTTTATTATGCAAGAGATAGTTACAAAATGGTTGAAGTGGTTACAACCGTTCATTAGTTAATACATAACTAATAACGACTTAATAATAAACTATAAGCCTTATATTCTTGCAAGGACAAAGTTTGGCATAGAGAGATGGAGAGAAAATTATAATATCCATCATATGTTATTAAATATATTCTTATAGGTAACATGCCCTCTCATGCCTACCCATATCATATTGTCATGCATTTTGAAGACATTGAAAGTACAAATGATGATAATGAGAACAATGCTATTTCTAGATATATTGTCTCTTAGCTATGGATTTAGTTGTTGATCTGAATGTTGTTATGATATGTTACATGTATGTAAAATATTTAATCATGCTCAGAATAGCTTTGTTGATCTTCACTATATTACATTTTTGGTGTTATTTGTGACTTGATTTAGGTCCAAAGATGTTAGAGCCATGCATTCGTAGGGTTTCCATCCACATGATGAAGTCTGGTATAGAGAGATGGAGATAAAAATATGCAACATATGTTATTAAATGCATGCTTATAGGTATACATATGCCATGCGGCATATCGATTCACAAATAGACAATAATAGTTATAAAAGGTTTATTACAAAGTTAGGAATCATGGGATTTTTTTTTTGCAAGAGAGATTTATAGTCATTGATGGGCAGGGAGTTGGATAAAATGGTAGCTAAAGTGATTGAAGATGAATTTGTAGAGGATTTAGTTTCCTTCGGGGCATCACTAGTAGAGATTTTGTTCAACAAGTAGAAGGATGCACACAATATGCTTGAGAAAGTGATTTGAATGGGGCCTTGAGACAAAATGTCCAGCTTGCTACTAGACATACTAGTAGTATTATCAGTTTTTAGCAAATACAGTGAGGAAGACCAACACAGGCGGGTTTCCGGTTGCAAAGTACTCTTTGTTCTGATTGTTTGGAGGGGTTAGTCGCTGTGATATGACCAACATTGGACCTTGTGTGGTTATAATAGAATTGGGAGCATTACTTCGTCACATAGATGCGGTTGAACACAAGTTTGGACCAGTTCAAAGTGGGCATAACTTGTGGAGAAACCAGTGGAAATGAGTCAAATCTCCAAAAACTTAGTCCCTTATTTCATTGGAACTAGCTGAAAGCATGTAATGTCCCTTTACTGGCTGAAACTGAAAAAGAAGGAAATGGCACAAACCCAACTCAAAGCAAACTGAAATTTATAATAGTCAACTGAATTTTTGGACAACAAGGTACAACAGTCTGAAATATTATGACAGCAAAAGGAAAAATGCAATATTTCACCACCAAAACCACTTTTACAACATCCAAAACATGTAGAAATTTTATAAATAATTTAGAACAAGTACAAGCTAAGAAATGAGCTTTAAAACCCTCAGTTGGAGTATATTTAATTAAATTTGCAACAGCAATGGATCCACTTACAAAAATGGCCGGAAGTTGAGATTCCAAGGCCCAAAATTCAATCCGACAAATGCAACCAACCTTAGAAATTATGAGCAATCCAAATATCAACAAGAAATGAAGTGCCATGCACTAGATACCATCAAACTCATCCACTATGCAAGTCACTACCCTAGGAGAGGGTCTGAAATTGGCCAAACATTGATCAACAAACCCTTGCAAAACACAAATATTGAAATGTGTGGCTGTTCCACACTCAAAACTCTTCAAATCGGATCTCTTCTTGAAGCCCTCATTGAAATGATGCCTTAGCACTGAAAATTTTGAATGCAGCCTTGAAATACCGAAGTGAAGCCCAATCATGACCTCTGGATGAAGCCACCAATGCACAAATTTAGGGTTTTCGTCCTCAATTGTTGTAATCTATTGAGGGTTTTTGTCCCCAATAGGATACCAAGGAAGATTTCCGTCCTTAATGGCTGAAAGTAGAAGTACAATATTGTAAGTACAAGTGCTTGACTTCCTAAAATCAAGATGATAGATGCCCCAAATGAACCTCTTCATCCTCCTTTTATAACTTCTCTCTCTTCTTTCCTTCAATCCTGGTGGCCAACTTATTTTATTTAAAAGTCACTTTTTTTTTTGTAATATTAAGTTGCCCAATAATAAAACATAAGTTGCCTTATAATATAACATAAAGTTACATTTGGCAACTTTAGTTAAATAATTAATTTTTCTTTAATTATTTAAAAATACTTTCTATTTTATTAATTGTAATATTAAGTTGCCCAAAGATTAGAAATGACCAGGACAACTTAAATAATATTATTAACTACTTTCCTTCTTTCTTTGGCTCATGCTCCATGATTTCTCCCCCTTCTCTCATCATCAACGGAGAGTTCTTTGCCCTGATATCCTGTAGGTGTTGTTTTGCTTGAGCGGCTATCAACTTAGCTTCCCTAGCTCTTCTTAGCCATTCATCACACCTTCGTTGGGTCTTCATTACATCCTCTGCACTTGAAAATCTGAATTCCTTTTTCTCTTTAATCCCAAGATCTTGTTCATTCTAATCCATATCTTTTTCTTTGGAGGAGAAAATAGAGGGTCTCCTGGAGGCGGGCCCAGATATAGATAGGGGGGCCAACTAGATCTATATATATAGCCGCTAGCCGCCCCCATATATAGATAGGCCTCCCATATCCATGGATAGGGGTCGGACCCCAGATAGAGATAGGGGGGCCCGGCCCGACCCGACTTAGAGATAGTCGCCCTCGCCGGGGATCTATTGAAGTGCATTATAGATAGTCGCCCCATATCTATATGGATAGGGGTCGGTCGAGTCGAGCCCCAGTTCTCTATATAGGGCCGGATGCAGAAGTGAAGGTCGAGCCGGCGGATGCATGCCGATGCCCTATTGATAAGTGAGTCCCGGATGCATGCCGATTGATCGATTGCCGGAGCCGGATGCAGCATATGCCTATACATCGGATTCCCTATGCCCTTATGATACCCGGATGAGCTATGGATAGTCGTGCATGCGGGCCCCCAGCCTAGATAGAACTATAGGGCGGGGCAGATGCAGTAACTGCCATATATCTATTATCTACACCTCTTGACTTGCATGGTGAATTCCTCTATGGGTTGTTTCTTGTTGAAACCATCAATGTGGAGACTGCCACTCTTCCCAAGGCATGTTGAAGATCCTTTTGTGGTACTTGAGATCTAAGCTTGGGCCTTGATCTACCCTTGCTCACTCCTATGAACTTCAGAAGTGAAATGGCATCACAAATCTTATTCGGAATAGCCCTATACTCCTCATTGTTGGCTGCAATGTTGCGACTCATCGAATGTTGTGTTTCAACCTCCGGAATGACTTCTTCTCTTGGGAGGAAGGTAGCTTGGAAAGGCTTAACAACAAATCCAAAATTTAACCCTCGGGGCTGCCTTATATTGTGAACCTCTGACAAACTGCCGTCACCATTGTGATGGTCCATGAAGATTTGGCAAAGTTAGGGATAACAAATCCACGGTATCCGCCAACCTCTATTGCCCTTCGATAAGTCTATCAAAACTTGGCCTCTTGAGCCTTTTTTGGTCATGTTAGGCCCTTCAAATGGCTGATCTGAATTCTTCTTTACTTTCCTTTGATAGCAAATGTATTCTTTGTTACCTACTTGCATGAATACCCTTCAGGTTGGGAAGATCTTTGCTCTGATACCACTGTAATGTCCCTTTCTGGGCTGAAACTGAAGAAGGGAAATGACACAAACCCTACTCAAAGCAAACTGAAATTTATAATAGTCAACTGAATTTTTGGACAGCAAGGTACAGCAATCTAAAATCTTATGACAGCAGAAGGAAAATTGCAATATTTCACCACCAAAACCACTTTTACAACATCCAAAGCATGTAGAAATTTTATAAATAATTTAGAACAAGTACAAGCTAAGAAATGAGCTTTAAAACCCTTAGTTGGAGTATATTTAATTAAATTTGCAACAACAGTGGATCCACTTACAAAAATGGCCAGAAGTTGAGATTCCAAGGCCCAAAATTCAATCTGACAAATGCAACCAGCCTTAGAAATTATGAGCAATCCAAATATCAACAAGAAATGAAGTGCCATGCACTAGATACCATCAAACTCATCCACTATGCAAGTCGCTACCCTAGGAGAGGGTTTGAAATTGGCCAAACACTAATCAACAAACCCTTGCAAAACACAAATATTGAAATGTGTGGCTGTTCCACACTCAAAACTCTTCAAATCAGATCTCTTCTTGAAGCCCTTGTTGAAATGATGCCCTAGCATTAAAAATTTTGAATGCAGCCTTGAAATACTGAAGTGAAGCCCAATTGTGACCTCTGGATGAAGCCACCAATGCACAAATTGAGGGTTTTTGTCCTCAATTGCTGTAATCTATTGAGGGTTTTTGTCCCCAATAGGATACCAAGGAGGGTTTCTTCTCAATGGTTGAAAGTAGAAGCACAAGTGCTCGACTTCCTAAAATCAAGATGATAGATGCCCCAAATGAACCCCTTCATCCTCTTTTTATAACTTCTCTTTCTTCTTTCCTTCAACCGTGTTACTTGACTTACTTTATTTAAAAGTCACTTTTACTTTTAATAATAAAACATAAGTTGCCTTATGATATAACATAAAGTTATGTTTGGTCGACTTAGTTAAATCATTAATTTTACTTTAAGTATTTAAAAATACTTTTTTATTTTTAATAATAATAATATTATTAAGCTGCCCAAAGATTAGTTATGACTAGACCAAACTTAAATAATATTATTAATTATTTTAATTGAGAAAAAGGGACATTCTGCAAAGCACCAACCGCTATGTCCCATCGGTACACCTTACAGGGGAAAACAATAGGTCAAACTGGAAAATTGTTTTCCATGTATAGTGGACCAAAGAATTGGAGAAGAATTAATCTTAAATTTTCCTTGGAGGTCATTTTCTTCAAAATCCAAGTAGTAAGACAAGGATATCACCTTTAAACGGGGTTGCCGATATGCCACCCATCCTCTCGGAGCTCGTGTATCTATGTGCCGGATATGGATACATTTACGATGCGGCTCGAGATATGGTTCAAATACCATACTCGTCCATGTCTGATACGAACCCATGATTGGGCCATATCATATACATCTGGATACAATATGTAGGGCAACTATAACTTTATCTCATTTAAAAGTTTAAAAACTAAACCAAAAAAACCCTTTAAAAAGGCTAAAAAGATGCTTAAAAACTGCAAATGATTATCTATAATGCATAAATGGAGCAATAGTTGTGGACATGGAGGTGAGAACGCCGGTTCACTCTTTTACTTCAAACTTTCACATTGGCTTTGATCAACCTGCAATTTTGTTGATTTGTTTCTTGTGGTCTACTCCTTTTTTCTTTCACTCTATCTATTTGCCGTTGGGATACACAACTTGCAAATTTTTTTATTCATTGAATACTCAACTCCCTACATTCCCGTGTGAAATATCCCTTTTGGGGACAAAACTGAAAATGTTGGAAATTAGCTCAAACCCCCAAAATAAGCAAGTCTGATTTTTATGACAGCAATTAAATAAGGACCAAACAACACTCTCAAACCCTAGCGACTAGGAGAGAGAGAGAGAAATCCACTGTAGAAACACTCAAAAATTATGAGAAGTTATTCCTTGGATTGCCCTTGATTTTAGAAGCCAAAAATGTGATCAAATCATTAAACTCAGAATTCTAGAATTTATTATGGCACAAAACAATTGAAACTTGTAAATTCAATAACTCTTAGAAAACAAGGAATCTCCACACATATGAATACTCAAAATGATCATAATTTTCCAACGATGAAACCCTCTCAAAATTGATCCCGAAATCTCTAAATGAGTAGATAAAGCTGCCCAATGCCAATAAAAATCTGAATATTAAGTATTCTCCTCAAATCTGCAATATTCTTCAATACCAATCAATGTTGAAGGGTTTTCGTCCTCCAACAAAACCACTAGAAGGGTTTTCGTCCTTCTAGGAAGCCACACAAGAGGGTTTTCGTCCTCAAGTGGAAGAACATGGAGCAACAAGCTCACAATGCCCAAATAGGAAAATGCGCCAAAATCTAGATGCTCCAAATGAGGTCCTAAGTCTCCTTTTATAATCTTCTTTTGGCACCAAAGCTTAGAAAGATAAGGCCGACCCATAAAGATGTTATATTTCTTCATTAAGCTTCTTTTATTTGCCTTTAACCCAACCGACCTGCTTCAAGAGGAAAGTACTAAAAGAAAACATAAAAATTAGAAAAACAAATGTAAATGAAAGCTCAATGTTCTTCTCCAACTCCTCTACTTCTTTGCCATGGAGAAGGAATGGCAAGAAGTCCAATTTTGATTCTTAAGTGGGAAAAAGGGACATTACACCGTGGGTTGGCAATGTGTAGTTCACATGTAATTGTACTCTAATGTATAAATTCATTTATAGTTTAAATTTTTAATTATATATATTTATATGTATATATATTAATTCATAATTGGGTGTGTAATTTGCATATAATTTTAATCTAATTTATAAATTCTTTTATAATTTAAAGTTGATAATAATATTTAATATATATTTTAAATGTATAATTTGGATTATTATAATATTTAAATTCCACAATTTATGGATTACTATGGAACCAAAATCTAGTCGCTAGCTTCACTTGCTTGTTCACCCTCAAGTAGTGTATAGACTTAGAAAATAAATTATAATGAAATACCTGTTGTGAGATGTTCGATGATCTCATTTTTAAGGTAGAGTTGCATGGATACGGATACGGATGTGGATACGGTATTAGATACATATATGGCTAGTTTTAAACGCCCGTGATATGGATACACGCCGCATCCATATCAAGGGGTGTTTAAAACTAGCCATACCCGTATCAAATACCGTATCCACATCCATATTCGTAAGCATGCAACTCTGCCTTAAAAATGAGATCATTAGACATCTTACAACTAGGTATTTTATAAGTCCACACTAGTGAATAAGCAAGCTGAAGCTAGCTACTAGATTTTGTTTCCACAAAGATGATCCATAAATTGTTGAATTGAGGGTAGAGACTCAATCCTATAAAATTAGTTATAAGGGGTCTTCAGGGCGTCACTGTTGTAAATACTACTATCTATGTAATTCTCTTCCCTTTCTTCATGACACAGTTTACAATAGTTACTAAAATACAATGTTAATTTCAACAAACATGATGAAAGACACATAGTTTGATTATTAATTCTGAACTCTAAATTCCTCTTCACTATTGTTGCAATTTGGGATTATTTTGTATTTATGACTGCTTGTTTGTTAGGATATTTCCGTAAAGTAAACGTAGACAACAATAGCAGATCCAATTCAGTGCAAAAATAAGCACAAAATTAAAGATAATGATGCACAAATGATAAATGAAGTGATATGACTGAATCAGATATATGGCCACTTCAAGGGGGCAAGAATACTAATGGAGGAATTCGAGAATAATAACGATTTAGAAGAGCCTATCTATCCTTATTTATAGACATAATTAGGTAGGGGTGACCCCATAGTCCCAATAGGTCAGCCTAAAAAAACATCTAGATCTAATGAAGAAAAAGATAACGTCATGCATGTCATAAGTTGGCCACTTCATAACCTTAGTACAATTGTGAAGATAATATATCAGGGCGTAACATGCCTTTCCCCTTCAAAAAAGTGTTGCCTTCTTCGCTTAGCAACTTTGGATACTTTTGCATGAATTATTCATCTTCCCATGTTGCATCTTACACTGACAGAGTCCATTTGATTAAAAATTGCAGAACGACTCAGTTGCGCCACTGCTTCTTTCTCTTCTTGATGTTTGCATATGGTTTCATGATGAACTTCTTGACTGTACTAGAAGCTTGGTACCGATGAATTTCTTCAAGCAAGAGGCATGAAATCTAGGATGAATTTTGGAAGGTGGCAGCTCCAATATGTAAAGCCACAACTATCCTCTGGAGGTCTTTATATAGCCCGAAAATTTTGGTGCTAGCTTGTGGTTCCTATGCTTTGTTAATGATTATACTATAAGCTTGTTACTAATGTATTTATTCAAGCAAGAAGCATGAAATATAGGATGAATTTTGGATGTTGGCAACTCCAATATGTAAGGTACAACTATCTTCTAGAGATCTTTATAGAGCCTGGAAATTTTTGTGCTAGCTTGTGGTTCTTATGATGCGTTAGTGACATTTGTTTATAGGGTCCGACTCTAAGTAAGGACCAATTTCCTTAAAAATGCCTTTCACTTCAGTGCCTATCTGCTTGTCATGTCATCCTATTTTGAGCCACAACCAAATTTTTTTTGACGACTTGGATCATTTTTTGCTAATGTTGAATATGATCCTCTACTGCATGTGTATTGGGATAACTCTGCAAGTGAGAAGTAAAGAATGATGGGGGGTAGCCATAAAGAGCCTCAAATCGAGTATTATTTTTTGCAATCTAAAATGGGGTGTTACATCACCATTTTCCATCGAAATCTATATGAACCATTTTGCATGCTTTTCTGAAGCAAAGGAACACAAATACCCTTCCAAACATTTATTAGAATTCTTGTTTGTCCATGTTATTGCAGATGATAAGATGAACTATGTGCTAGTTCTGTGCCAGTGCGGTAAATAGGTAAGTCTAGAATATGCTAGTGAATATAGGATTGCAATCACCTACAATGAATTGGGGATGCCTTTGAGTTTTTGTACCTTTTCGTGAAGACTTATGCCACTGTACTAGCTTGGAATGGACGAGAGAATCCACATAAGGGTGCATACTTAGTGAGTCCATCCACTACTATCAATATCACATCCAAATTCTCTCTTACTTTGGCAATTCTGTAATAAAGTCCATTGATATTTCATGCCAATATTTTGCTGGAATGGCCAATGGTTGTAGGAGACTTGGAGTTTTGACTGTTTCTCCTTCATTAATACACTGAACATTCAACTGCAATTTGTTGTATATCCACCTTAATACCTTATTAAAAGAAATCCTTCTTTATGCGATGATATGTCTTCAACTATCCCAACTATCCCAAGAGTTTTTGTGTAGAAAAAGTCTGTCTTTATAGCATAAGAAATTTCTTTTCCAAGCATACTTATTTGAATTAGAGGGGTCTTGCTGAAGTTGGTGCATGAGCTTTCTTGTTGCAGTATCTTGTTACCATTCTATCGATGCTACTTCTACCCATTTTGGCTACAATATGTTGCTTCCTCATCCTCCTGTCAAGAGAGATCATCAATTGTAATATTCTCTTTTCCCTTTTTGTAAATAACTTTAAAGTCATGCCCAACCATATTGTCGTCCCATTTTCGTTGCTTCTTTAATGACAATCGCTGCTCCAAGAAATATTTGAGATTTTCATGGTTTGTTTTGACTATGAAATGCATACCCAAAAGCTATCGCATGGATGATAGCTAACATTTTCCTTCCCATATGTTTGTCATACCAAGTTCTTGTGTTTGAGTTGATGATTGTTGAATACCAAGGGAATTCCTTCTTGCATTGATACCACTCCGATGTCATGTTTTGGGGCATCAAATTCTACCCATTTTCTTTGCTTGTTTAATGACAATCGTTGCTTGAAACAATGCTTGATATTTTCATGGTTTGTTTTGACTATGAAATGCATACCCAAAAGATATTGCATGAATGATAGCTAACATTTTCCTTCCCATATGTTGGTCGTACCAAGTTATTGCGTTTGAGTTGATTGTCGAATACTAAGGGAATTCCTTCTTGCGATACCACTTTGATGTCATGTTCTAGGGCATAAAATTCTACCGCAAATGTTTTAGAGAAATTGGGTGTATCTAATACCGGGGTGGAAGTAAGAGCTTCCTTCAATTGTTGTAATGCTTGGGTAGCTACCTCCAACCATGAAAAAGAATCTTTCTTCGATTATGCTATTAGGGGTGCAACTATGCGAACAAATCATCTATAGTAGCTCGACAACCCCAAGAGTACCTTTAAACCCTTGATTTTTTTAAGGTATTTGCAAATCTTTGATTTCTACAATCTTCTTAAGATCCACTTTTACGCCATCAAACCCTTAATTTTTTTGAGGTATTTGCAAATCTTTGATTGCTACAATCTTCTTAGGATCCACCTTTACAACTTTATGTGATACCACATATCCTAGGCACTCCACTTCTTTTACTCTAATTGGATTTTTGGCATAGATTTGACTGTTTTCCAATACCCGTAACACATTTTCCACATCCTACAAATGTTCTTATCATGTTTTACTATAGATTAAGATGTCATCAAAGAAAATCAACACAAATTCCAAAGAAATGAATGTAATGCTGAAATCACGAGACTTTGAAAAGTAGATGGAGCATTAGTGAGACTAAATGGCATAGTTAAAATTTCATAGGAACCCTCATGTGCCTGAATGGATCTTATGTTCATCCTCCTTTACTTTGGGATTTGATGATAACCCAACTACAAATCTAACTCGGTAAAGAAAACATCAATCAATTCATCCATAATTCATCAATAACGAGAAAAGGAAACTTATCTTTGAGAGTTAGTGTAGACACTAAAATTTGGTAACTTGTCCTTCTGCAATGCCAAGTTTGGCTATGCTCCTTGCGAAGACAAATGCTCACCTTCAGAATCCAATTAGTATATCTCTCTAGGGCTTTCGTGACTTACTCATCTTTACACTTTGTTCTGTTGTCAATTCAGGAAATATTATCTAATTAAAGCAATAAACTAGCCATGTGCATCATTCTCGCAACTTTCTGTTTTGCATCACATCTCCCTTATCCAGACCCTACAGCTTTGGTCAAGATGTGAATCCGGTCTTGGCCGACTTGTATAGTCCCGACCTTTCACATTCTTCGACTTTGTTTTCAATTTAAATATCTTCATTAGGTAGTTTCATCTTCCTAGGGTCGGCTTTATTATAATATTTGTACTACAAAAGGTTATATAAGCAAGTCAATATCACTTTATAACTCACCGACACTCTTCCAAACTCCTATTACAAATATCATTCCAAAATCACTCAAGGCTCTCCAAAATTTGCTGAAATCAACAGCACGTCAATTAGAGCAGCCCTTACTATACGTCCAACGCACTCAACTAGGTCTATAGGGGTTGGCTTAGATCATGCTCACACTTGCGCAAGCACCTAGGAGAACTACATGAGGCTTGATCCTGCACGAGGGCATGTAGTGCAACACTTGGATTGGTTCCAGTGTTACGCGGGGACGCGTCCCGGTCATTTTCCTCATGTCCTGGGACTTGGGGACGGGGACAGGACGTTTCCCCGCCGTCCCTAATTTCCAAGAAAAAAGGGGGACGTCCCCCACAAACAGAAATGCACCCGGGACGTCCCGGGTGCTTTGGGGACTTCGTGACGTCCCCGAGACGTCTCGGGACTTCACGACGTCCCCAACGAAATCTGCACTTTTCCAACATTAAAACATGTGAATTTCAGTTTTATAATACTTTTTTAATATTTTTTTAAACTTTTAATACATTCTAGTAAAAAACAACATGCAGATTTCTCATAATTACCATAAACTGCAGAAGTATTGTTGCTCCTCCATGTTATGTCTGATGATATGAAGTAATGGTCACAGGTCGAGTTTTATAAATTTTCAGTCATACACTATACAACTAGTGTTTGTTAATTCTTCGTTGTTGGTTATCTAGAGATAGTTTATGGATCTTTCTGTTTGATGATAGGACATTTTGTTTGTTTACTGCATATTTAAGATTTTATACATCGTAGAAGCTTTTGCTTGGACCCATCTGCATGTAGCAAGGATCGGAATGTATGTAATCCTATTCTCAAATATAAAATATAATAGTCACAATTTTTTTAAAAAGGAAAAAGTAAAGATTATAGTTTGTACAATGTTGTGGCATTCAGAAAAATGAGTAATCTTTATGCTTGCTTAATTTTCTATAAAGATATTGTGGTTTTAAGGACTTGCAGCGATTACACTAACTAGATATAACTAGCTTAGTCGAGTGTTAGCATTTGAAAATCATGAGAACAGTGTAACAATTACTCTTGTTCTTGTTATGTTCTAATCAGTGGCTTTGTAATAGGTACGTCAACCACATATAGATGCAGTTACCCATGTAGTAGTGGATGAAATCACGTTACAAACGTATTAATTTTCAAAACATATAGATCTACTTAAATGGGAAACAGAAAAAAGTAAAATGAAAAACCTCAAATAAAGACTCTTACCTCTTAAATCCCCGTCGAAATCTTTTGAAGTTGATGCAGATGAATAATTGGATTAATCATTAATGGTTTCAATCTTCAAACTTTCAATTTTAAGTCTTAGTTTATTGAATTATTCATGTTATATTTGTAAAATTAATAAATTATATATATTTTTATATATTTTTATTAGCCGTCCCCTTGCCGTCCCCCCGCCGTCCCCAAATTTTCAAAAAAATTGCCGTCCCGAAAACCCCGTCCCGACGTCCTGCCGTCCCGGAGTCTTAGGTAACTATGATTGGTTCGGCCAGTCGACTACCAAGGGTAGGCCAGCCACATCACACACATGATTTCTCCTTTTAGTTTGCTAATGCTTTGATGAAGGGTATCACATGTTTCTAGGTTTTCCACTTTGTTGTAGGTGATTATCGATCATCCCAAAGTTGTGTGAGCAAGAGCGACATACTGATGAAGGACATTTCCATGAAAGTGAAACACATGAAGTTTCAAATCCCAATTGTCAAAGGGTCCAAGAGGGCACCGTCAGAATTCTAGTCGAACCGCATAAATCCAGTCTGGACTGTACAACATTTCTATGGTTCTCCCCTACTTAGCTTCTAGTTCTAGAATTCACAACGAAGCATCTCTAGTTTTTTATTTGCCTTTTCCACTTGTCTGACACATCTAGATCTTTGTGTTGTGACCTATACAACCAAGTCTTCATCTCCTCTGTGTATCTCGAGTCATGCGTTTATCGTTTATCAATCGTTGTAAGTATTAATGCATTATTCTAGTTATGAATGGTTAATTGTAAATTGATTAGATCGTAATAATTCCTTATTACAAACCATTAAATCCTTTTTATTGTGTTGCACTTTCATAACATAAATTAATTAGGGCATAAATAGTTAGCTTGTTGAGTTCTTTCTAACCTAGGCACATTCTCCACAACTCATCCTTATTTTTAACCATGGCCACTGGAAATGAAAACGGCTTTTGTCCGGATAAACAATTTCTGCGTCTTCCGCAACTACTTCTTCCTCCTCGAAACTTCATTCTCAACAATCACTAGTCGTTTTTACCATTGGTACACTTATGATCTCTAGACCATTTGCTATCAATATTCCTTTTTCTCTTTCGTCCCTCTTCTTGTTGAAGAGGGAAGTTTTTAATTTTCCTTGAGCTGAAAGTATTGTCGACATTTTTGCCTCCTTCTCACCGTTTGGCCTTGTGAATCTCTAAGTAGCTAAATTTTGTTGCTTAATGTGCAAGGCTTTCTTCATAACATTCTTAATTGTCCATGGTTCCAACAAACAAATGTCATGCTTAATCCGATCATTAATCCCATTGATGTAGAATTTTACACTTTGATAAGTTGCCACCTCGGGAGTCATGATTGCCAATCGTATATGCTTGGCCTTATATTCTCTGCTACAAATCTTGTTTATGATTTTTCAATTGGGTAAAATATCTTCCCTTCCTCGCTTGCTCATAGTGGGCTCCACTTCTTGAGTAAATACATTCCAAATGAGCCCCACCGGGCTTTCACTCATCATCCACGGTACCATTGATAGGGATCATATTTTATATTGACCTTTGTATCATCTGGTATATTATGAAGCTTAAAATACTATTCCACGAGGCTTATCCAAGAAGTTACATCCACACCATCGAACTTGTGGGTCTACTTTGGGAAGTGCAATCTTTGTCCTTGGAAATGATGTTCAAGTTGTACTCCCCATTACATATGGTTGATTGGTATTGGGCTAGATCCATGACTATGGTTATCTTGGGGTGGGTTGGGTGAAATTGACTCAAATTGGACATGAGCTGCCATTTACTCTTGTCCCGCCCCTTGTTTAGAGGAGACACAAAAGGGGCAAATGGATTATCCTTGATAAAGGTTACCACTTCCCCATGACTCTCATGGATGTTCCCTCTTAGTTGTAATGGTGGACAATAAAGAACCTCATCATTATCAATGTGTGTAGAAGAAGCCTTAGGTCCATTAGGTTGGAACTATGACATGGTTGGTTTCTTAGCACTTGATTTGTCATTAGGAGGAAAGTACCTTGTGCAAGTGGTGGCCATAAAACTTTAGGGCTTGGCAACCAAAATGAGCATTACCAAGGATTTATACAGATTTGTTGGGAATGAAAAACTAGATATAATGATATAGGCCACAAACTAGGGCTAAAAAAAAGCCGAAAATAAGGGTGATGATAGGTCAAAAAAATAGGATACTAGAGAGCTATATCGTTGTGACCGTCTTGGCAAGATGAATACAATGATTGTTATATCCTTTCAGCACCCAAACACAAAAATGACATACCAAGATCTTTTGCTCATATCGGATCCTCCAAATTCTTCCTCGTTTGAAAGATAGTTAAGGTTGGGTTTTCTGCTAGGTTTGATTAACAAAAGTGTAACCAATCTATCGCGCTATCCGAATCTAAGAGTGACACATAATATGAATAGGATTTTTGCCCAAAAATTTGTGTAACATTATGGTACTTGCCCTTGATATAGTCATGCTTTGCCCTTCTGCTACATAAATCTTGAAGCCACTTTTGGATAGTGTTCTTCCTTTCTCCTTGCGTTACAAAAGTTCTCTTCCCAAATTGTTGCTTCAATGCCACTTGTTAGGATATTTCTTTAAAGTAAACACATACAACAATAACAAATCGATTTGAATGCAAAAATACTCACAAATACAAAGATAATGATGAACAAATGATATATGATGTTATATGACAATCAAATTTATGACCATTTTAAGGGGGAAACCTCCAAAAATAAGAATAATTATGGAAGAAATTTGACAATACTACTTATGATTTGGAAGAGCCTATCTTTTATTAGTTATAGACATAAATAGGTGATGGCGACCCCATAGTCCCAATTAGGTTGGCCTAAAGAAACATCTCAAACCAAGTGAATGAAAGGATAAAGGTTATCTGCACCACAAGTTGGCCATTCAATAACTATAATACACTTATAGAATATGAGGAGTGTAACATTTTTTTGGTACAAGAATGTTGTCATCCCTTGTCAAAAAAACTATAATGGTACATACCGATGATACAACAATAATCCTTATTTGAAGTATTTAAAGACCCCAGGGCAAATTCTAAGATATAAGAAAATATTTAATGATTTACTTATAGATTTGGTGGTGTGCCCTAAAGAGCATCTCTATTTTTATTTACAAGAACCCCTACAAATTAGGAAATTGTCCATTACTCACTATCATGATATGACACTAATAATTAGGTTTTGTCGGATTGGAAGTGTTTTTCAAGTGTTTAATATTTTCATGTTGCTATCCCAAGGGTGGCTAACATTCTATGTTATAGACTAAAGGAAGTGATGATAGGATATTAAAGATACGTGATTTGTCCACTAAAGATTTAGCCTTGAACCATGTCAAAATTATGCTTTTGATTTTATGGTTATGCATGCATTTTATAATATTCATATTTCCTTTTCGGTGTTTGCACTTTCCAAGCACAAAAAATTATCTAGTCTTCCTCATGTACTTATTCATGCTAATACAAACATTTCTTTTAATGTGTCTATTATAGTGATCCTTTTATATCCCTCATCTCTCATCCAATGCATTAGTTCTAATAATTGTCCGATATTCTTCTTTGGTTGAACCACTGAGATTGATTTCAATCAGAAGAGGCTTCCATGT
Organism: Taxus wallichiana var. yunnanensis; assembly: GCA_018340775.1. Classification (NCBI taxonomy): domain Eukaryota; kingdom Viridiplantae; phylum Streptophyta; class Pinopsida; order Cupressales; family Taxaceae; genus Taxus; species Taxus wallichiana. Next base: position 833,966,715 of record CM031234.1, read on the forward strand.
ACTGAATCTTGAACAAGTATGCTTGCATTCTTAAGAAATGTTATTAAAATATGCTAACTGATTTATTTGTGGATTAGGTTGGCGTGGATCTGCAAGTTGTGCATTTGAGTGATGAGTATTGGAACAATGTGGTAGGTGCTCCCATTTAGTTGGCATTTTCATGATATGAATATGATGAACATATTTCTCTTCTATGTTTGGACATGTGATATTGGGGCATTGGTTGGATTCTATTTAACAATGCATACAAATCTAGTAGATATTCAATTCTTGCTGAATTTATGGTTTGATATTTATACTTTGAGCTAACATTATGTCACTCTTGTGTTGAATTCTCATGTTAATACTTTCTATTCCATCCATTGTTTTTTTTTTTAGTTTTCTAATCCTTTTCGTTTTCATAACTCTTTAAATGTGTGAGATATTTAATATGGGTTCAGGTTTCTTCGTCATTTCTGAGTATAGAAGTGGTCGGACCCCTAATCCTGATGTTCTTTGCAACACAAGAATCAAGTTTGGTATGCTATTTAACATATATATTTTCTGATTATATTCTATGTTGATTACTTGAAAAAAATATGTTTTGATTGTTTCAACTATTTCTAGGTTCTTTCTTGGACGCGTCATTAAGGAGATAGATTTTGACTATATCGCATCTGGGCATTACGCACATGTGGAACATCGAAGTGGGGATTCTCAGACCAAAATATCTGTTCTACACTTATCTGCAGACAAGGTCAATTCTTAGGAGCATTTTCTTTCTTATATTACATGTCTCCATTTTCTTGTTATTCAAATTTTGATAAGAATTGGTTTGAAGGTGAAGCATCCTGTTTATGGTGTCTTGTTTCTTGAAAATAACTGAAATTGAAACTGGGTTTACTATTGCCCATAGTTTCATGCCACATTTATGTCAGTCACAAAATGTTTCCTTTCTATTATTGGTTCACGTGTTGCATCTTAGATACACATTCATACGATTAAAACATAAATTGTGATTCTTTTGTAGATTAAAATGTAGAATCTAATACTAGTCATTTAATTTTCATGAGTACGTTGAAGTTTCTTTTGTGCCAGACTTACCAATTGAGCTGCTTCTGGGTTTTACAATGCAGATAAAAGATCAAACGTATTTCCTTTGTCACCTTTCACAGGATCAACTGCGGCGCTTACTATTTCCTCTTGGTTGTATGTCAAAGGTCAGTTAGGCATGCAGCTATACCTTGGCAGTTGCCAATGATGAAATGGATAATTGACTGTGTACTTGTATTTTGAATCAATTTGAATAGATTTGTTTAATGTGCAGAATGTGATAATATGCATCTCTTTTTAATGTGTTATAAATGAGCACAAGGAATATGAAAAAGATTAAATTGACGCTATCTAGAATGATGCAGGGATCATGCAGATGATTCTTCATTGATTGCTATTTTTAGAACTGTTGTTTTTCACATAAAGCTATGGAAAAAAGGGTAACTGTTATTATTAAGTTATCATCATTTTACTTGCATCTCTTCACTTATGACTCTTCATTATTATCATTAACATATAACTACTGTGTTAAATCTTCTTTATTACAATATATATAGAAAATATTAATGAGCCTTTGTAAAAGTAAAAACAGAAATACACCCAAATGCTGTCTACATTTGTCAGCCTTCTTTGGTGATACATTGGTCTGATGATCTTGACATCCTTTCTCTGGCAATGCTTTCTTTGATGACACCGAGAACCTAACTCTTTATCATCCACCTATTCACCATTCAATTCACCTTTGGATCGTGACGTCAAAATTTTTCTTCTTGCCTTATTGGAGGGAATCAACTGAGCGTGTAAAGCCCGACATTGATCCTTAGTATGTCCATTCTTTTCTTCTTGCAGCGCTGGCAGGTCCTTTTCTCCTCCTTGGCATCAGGCTTATCATGTACTGTGATTGTGCTATGAAACTTGATAGTTTAATGAAGTAACGATGGCAATTTACCATAAAAATATTCCATAAATCTCATAAATATGCTTTCATAACATGAAATAGCATAGTATCCACAATAAAAGAGATCACACAAGAGATATATGGAGGTACCTATGTGTACCTAAGTATTCAATAACTGCAGAAGATGCTCTTAGGGTATAGTAACATGATTGTGTTATGAAACTTGATAGTTTAATGAAGAAATGATGCCAATATACCATAAAATATTGCATAAATCTCATAAATATGCTTGCATAACATGAAATAGCATAGTATCCACAATAAAAGAGATCACACAAGAGATATATGGAGGGTACCACTGTGTATGTAAATATTCAATAACTGCAGAAGATGCTCTTAGGGTATAGTAACACCATACAATGATCTTGTAGGAAGGAATCCACTCTGAGAATCTCATGATAAGGGAGCCCAATGACATAACTTGTAGAATAGGTAACTGCCAAATACATCACAATATCTCAAAATCTTCAGAATTACAATTATTTGAGTCCTCTAATTTAATGTTGAGGGAAGGGTAGGGTAAAACCTAAACCTACTCCATAAGCCAATTGGCCCAATCGACCCATTTGACCAAATATTCCAACTTAGGGTTAAGTGTGACGCATGCCGGCTTCATAACCTAATATACATTGTAATATCATATCCCTAAGTACATATCATGCCATCCCCTTTAACATGTTTTGTCCTTGAAACATGGGAAAAGTCCAAAAATGATCTTCCTAGAATTCTTTGCAACTGTTACAAATCTTGATTATCGACCATCCAAATGATGTCTTCAAAACTGATGGATTGTACTTTGTTTTTGCTGGTCTACTACAATCTTCAAATGGCCACGGTTATCACTCTTTTTCCCCATATGCACCTGTAGTGGTTGCATCGTTAAGTGCACGTCGTCCAAAGTTGTTGTTCCTATGGTCCCACGAATGTCCATAAGTGTTGCTCCTTCGTTGTTGTGTGTACCAATAGTTGTACCTCTTTATGATTCCAAGTGAGTCCATCATTGCTGCATGTGGTTATACTAACTTAGGGTCAAGTATGCTAACACGTCGTTTCAACATCATGGCCCTTGTAAGGCATAAGTCAATCTAGACATTCTAGTGTTTCAAGGCAAGATATATGCTACAACATTTGATGATTGCATTCTATAGTTGGAGGCCTATTTCTTTGTCACAACCGCTTCATTGATGTCAAAAAGATTTTCTTCATTAACCTGAATTTTTCCACATTGGTCTTAGATTGGCGGGAAACTTACAATGCCCGACACAAACAAGACTATGAACCTATTGACACTCGGGATATATTTTTCAATGCTATTGACACACGAGGATGCATGCATGAAGAGGAAGGATCAATCGTTATAAGACTACTCAAACAAGTTCCATGAGTACTAGCTTGCTTACAAGAAAACACCACATGGTAACATAGGGTGTTGAAGTTCATCAATGGACTCTTCCCCTACACATTGGGGCAAACCTATTACAACGATGCCAAGATTGAGGCCAAAGCCAACATGAAGCAAAACTTTTCCTCTTCATCCGGCATAACGCGCGAGGGCAAATCTATGCTTGGTGCATCGAACACTCTAATGCTGAAGCAAAAACCGTAACACCAAGGAAGCTAGTCAAAGTAGCTTACAACACAACAAAAGGCCTCAATGCCATTAAGGTTAGACAAAGGCAAGAGGAATCAATGGGGCACTCGCACAAACACCCTCAACAATTTCGATTGCTGCAGCACTTGACAATACTTGATTGTGTAGCACACATCATGACCCTCACAAGCATAAGACATTGATCTAGGTGCTCTTGTTTGAGCACCAACACCTTTGCCATCGACACCTATGAGGAATGGGATCCTCTTCCTCACCAAGTGTTGGATCAAGGGTGAGGACCTTCATGTCATCATTGGCTGTGGGAGCCAAAAGAACATCACTGCACAAGATGTAATCAATTTCTTAGGTCTTACCACCAATGCACATCCACATTCGTATTCATTGGGATGGCTACAATAAGGAAAGTATATCCAAGTTAGGCACCAATGCACATTCAAGTACGAAGTTAATTTGTGTGTGATAGTCATAGCACAATTAGAGGCATGCAACATTCTACTTGGCAATCTGTATGTGTATGATTGTGATGGTACCTACAAAGCTAATCCACAACATTGGGTTGTCGAGGTTAATGACCACATCTATAACATCTTGGAGTCTCTTTTGAAGAAGAAATTCGTAAGCTTGTTTCTCATGTAAAGCTCATCTCTGGTCCACCCAAAGACATAAGAGCGCCAGCGCAAGCATGCTTTGAAGCACACCAAGTTTTGTGCAAATGTTGCGTAGCAAAAACTTGACAATCTATTACTTTGTAGTATGGTGGTGTCTTTTAGAACCCAAATATGTCTCAACACACTACATTGTAAAGCATCAAGTTGGCTTGGTTTCGGGTCTCCACTTCCAAACAACTCGTCATACCTTAGATCCTAGGGGAGAACAATGAGTTTTGATGCCGATTCAAGAGCTCATTGATCAAGCTCTTCTCCTTTAGTGGTTCAATTGTCCTAGTGCCAAAGAAGGGTGGCTCATGGCACTTGTGTATTGACTTCTCATCGCACGCTCAACAAGATAGCGTTGAATAATTTGCATTTGTTGCCATGCAATGACGACCTTTTGGATCAGCTCTAATGTGCATGATATTTCACCAAGATTGACCTAAATTTTGGTTATTATCGAGGTCTAGTCCGTCCTAAAAATGTTTGGAAGACATCATTCAGGGTTGTCACGAGTGGTTGGTTGTGCTTTTTTGGCCAATGCGCCAACAACATTCATACGATTAATGAACGACATACTTAGGGCCTTTACCAAAACCTTCATCATCATCTACTTTTGATGATATTCTCTTTTTCAACAAGACTTGAGATAAGATAAGATAATTTTATTAATGTCCAACACATGACCACAAAAGTAGGTCAATGGGATTGCAGTCTGGCAACCAAACCCGGAAGAGGACCCAAACGGGTCACCCGAAATACAATGAGAGAAGGAGAGGAGGAGAAGGAAACAACAGAGGCCGAGAGACCAAAAACAAAGAAGAGAGAGATGACAGTGTGGGGAGGGAGTGGAAGGAGCAACACCCCCAACAACATCACCTAACACTCAAGGTCGGATGAGAGTAACTTGTAGTGCACCGACGACAAGAAGTAGAGGCGTGGCTTGCACAGGGGAGCCGGTGTCGGGAGGAAGGCGGTGCCTCAAAGTAGGCTTGGTGGATCGTTGTCTATGCGGAGGTGCCCTAGGACATGCCTGAGATAGGGAGCCACGGGTGGAAGGAACGAAGTCACGTGACTTGACGGACCTGGATTGGGGGTCCGGACACATGACCAAATGCCGCTTAGTGCCCCTCACCGGGGAGAGCAACGGGAAGAAGGAAGTGATCAGTCTAGTTGCTATCCGTCGGGGGGGAGGATGGAGGAGCCTGTCCCGAAGCTTGATGGCCTCCTGAAGGTAGAGAGCAAGACACCTCTGATCATAGTATCTGAAGAAAGTCGTGAAGGAAGGAAGCCCGCGAAACGAGGCAATGGAACATGTTGAGCATGTGGCGTGCGTCCTGACACATTGCATGTCCACAACTTGTAAGCCAACTCAAGCAAGAGCATGTTTGGCACCGTAGATCTATTACCTAGGGTACATCGATTACTACACACGTATACACGTAGATCCATGAAAGATCAAGGTAAAAAGATTGGCCAAATCCATGCAATCTCACAAAACACAAGTTTTCTTGGACTTGTAAATTTGTACCGTAGGTTTGTCCTTGGATTCTTGTACGTTTCATGCCCATAGAATCAGATCATGAATGCCAAAGCTGCTTTCCATTGGACACTCATACAACACACCTTTGAGGAGCTCAACCAATGGTTTCGTGGTGAGCTAGTCCTGCCATGCCAAACATCATCCAGTCCTTTCAGATCAAAATACACTGTCATAGTACTTGGATAACATGGACATTTGAGTTCCTATGAGTTAGAGACATTAAGTGACATAGGCAATGCTATTCCACATATGAAAAGAGAATTACGTTGTTGTGCAAGTACTCAAGAAATGGCAAGAAAATTCGTGCATAGTAATTCTGCTTGAAAATGCATGCCAACAGTTCTGAATAATCAGAATTTCAAGCCTATGTCAGGGCATTGATAAATTCTCAAAAGATTTTGCGGGTCAGACCAGCCAGTCATTGCTGCTGTTATATCTATTTCCGCTCATTGCTGCTGTTATATTTATTTCCACTTCATTTTTTATTCTGCATTAATTTGTGGGTCGGAATTTTAAATTGGTGTGAATGGTGAATATAGAAAACCTTGTTTTTCGGAGGTGCATAAGTTAACTGGACAAAATTATAACATTTGGAGCCATAAAATTCTGACCATCGCAGAGTTTCGTGGTCGTGATAAAATAATGTCGCAGAGAAAGTAGGCCTGCTGCTAATTTTGGGGATTATGACAAAAGTCATAAGGAAGCCCATTTAGTGCTAAAGTTGTCTGTATTTGATGAATTTATGCCAGAAGTCCGCTAATTCGACTTTAGCGGGTAATTTACGGATTAGTTTGAAGGACAAATATATGACTTCAGAGAAGAGTCGGGTGTTATACCTGAAGAATTTTCTGTTTTCAACAAGGTTGTAAGAGGGTGGGTTGCTGTCAGAGCATCTAGTTTGGATGAAACTTCAAAGATCAGCTTGCCTCCATTAAAAAAATGGTAGATGATGATGATATGGTGGCGTTGGTGCTGAATAGTTTGCCATCATCATTTGTTGAAGCCCTCCATTTGATGGCTGAAAGTCAGACTTTGACTTTTGATAAAGTCAGTTCCTATTTATTACAAAAGGAACAAAGACAAATTTAGACACTTGAGTCTAGTTTTGGACAAACCGAGAGTGCTTTTGCTGTTCAATCCAAAGGGAAATGGAAATGACAACCTGAAAAATCATCTCCTAAATATCAAGTCAAGTGTTACTATTGTCATAAACTTGGTCATGTGAAGAAGGATTGTTGAAAAAGACAATATGATCTTGCCAACAAAAAGCGAAGGGACAAGCAAATGTGGCAACAATTGAACAAGAGCCTAAAGAAGAGTATGCCCTCATGGCATCATGCTTGGATGACAGCCCTACAAGGTGTTGGTTCTTTGATTCTGAGCATTAAGACACTTCACGTGTCAAAAAGATTGGTATGTAAATTTTCACACAAATTTCAATTCTGATTCAGTTTCATTAGGGGATGGAAGATCTCATGTAATAGAAGGGATAGGGGATATTTGAATCATATTGAATGATAATGTCAAATTAAATGTTAGAAATATTGGATATGCACCTTAACATGAATAAGAATATTTTATCTGTAAGTCGGTCAAATGGAGAATCCCAATATTTTCTGTAAAATTCTCTGGCAATAAATGCATTGTGTTTGATGTAAAACTAAACAAAGTTGTTGCCCCAGCATTGGGCAAGGAGGCTTGTATAGGTTGGTTGATCCTACCACGATCAACTTACATGCCTTAGTTGTGGAGGGTAATACCAACATTTTGTGGCATGAGAGATATGGACATCTCAACCTTCAATATCTCACCAAACTCAATCACCAACATGGTTCTAGGTTTTCCTGCTATTAAAGAGAAACAAGATATGTGTGCAAGGTGTTTGGCTAGAAAACAGAAAAGGAAGCCATTTCCAACTGAAGGTGCTTGACGTGCCAAACGACTTTTAGAACTTGTTCATGCAGATCTTTGTGAGCAATCATGGATGACTCCCATTGTTCTTCATGTGAGGTACTTTTGATTCTTTGGTAGATGATTATTCGAGAGAGATGTGGGTCTACTTCTTGAAAAAGAAGTCATCTATTTTGCTTCTTTTGAGAAATTCAAGGCATTGGAAAACCAAGCCAATCGGCGGATCAAGACATTGAGATCCGATAATGGGGAATTCACTTCCAAGCAGTTCAAGGATTACTGCAGCAAAGAAGGAATTCATCATTAATTGACAACCCCATATACCCCACAATAGAATGGGGTGGTTAAGAGGCGGAATAGAACTATCATGGAGATGGCTCGGTGCATGATGCATAGTAGAGGTGTATTGTTCAAATATTGGGGAGAAGCTAGTAAACACAATGGAAAATATACTCAATTAGAGTCCTTGCAAAGCTTTATAGGATGTCACACCTGAAGAAGTTTGGTCCAAAACCATACCCGAGGTATCAACTTTTTGTGGCTTTGGTTCAGCTGCATATACTTTGGTTCCTGATAAAAAAGAGTAAGTTAGACTCTAAAACTACAAGATATTTCTTTGCTGGTTATAGTGATCAGTCTAAGGCTTATAGGCTGATTGATATTTCCACTAACAAAGTAATTGATAGTCATGATGTTTGTGCATGTGATCAACAAACAATTGGCTATAATCAACTATTAGTTGGGTGTGATCGGCAAGCCACATCTTAAAATATTGTTATTCCTTTACCCAATGAAAAGTCTAGTTTATCTTATACTCCTTCACAGATGTAATTTCCCTTTCAGGCTCTAGACTGAAATATTCAGAATTTGCACAAACCCCAATGAAAGGAAATTGAAAATTATGACAGCAATCTGATTTTTCTTAATTACTCCTCAAATATACACATACAAAGATACCCAGATGGCTCAAAAGCTTAAGAAATATATTTAGAATATTTAGGAACCAAGAAACTATTTTTCCAACCACAACTGATTGTATTTTATTTATTTTATGACAGCAGCAAATACACTTACAAATATGGCTGGAAATAATGATTCCAAAGCCCAAACACAATTCCGGAAAGTGCAATCAGCCTCCCAAAATATGAAGAACCCAAATATTGATAGAAAGTGAGCTGCCATGCCCTAAAAACCAACAAACTCCTTCCAAGGAGGGGTCGCCACCCTAGGAGAGGGTCTGAAAATGGCCCAACAAACCCTCAAAAGTATGGCGCTTCCACTGAATTGGATGTAGATCTGCCCCAAACCTTTATGCTGAACCAAACATGGATACTTGTGGCTGTCCCACACTCAAAACACTTGAAATCTGATCTGCAGTAGAAACCCTAGCTGAAAATGACTGAAAATGGAAAATGCACCAAAGAAATCTAAATGTAGCCCCAATGTGATTTCTGAATGAAACTACTACATACATGCAAGTCTTACCATTAACATTGGGCAATCCGGTAACAAAATCCATGGACACACTCTCCCATTTTTGAGAGGGAATAGGTAGGGGCTGCAAAAGACCAGCTGGAAAAGTATGTTCATTCTTATTTCTTTGGCATACAACACATTCTCTAACATACTTAAGAACATCTCCTTTCATACCTTTCCAAGTAAATCTTTCCCTTACCAATTTGTAGGTCTTGAAGTAACCTTGATGTCCACTTGTAGGAGCATCATGTGCTGATTTTAAAATCAGATTTTTAACTTCTGATTTTGGGGTTAAATACACCCTTCCTTTGTAAAGAATAAGACCATCTACCACCTTGTACCTTTCATCAACAATCAACCCTTCAACCATATCATTAGAAAACTGATTTTTTACATACTCAAGGGTGATTAAGTCTTTCCAATCAGCTGATATAAAAGATACAAAACAAATTTCTACTTCCCTTGGAGGATATTTGCAAAGAGTAGTGTCTTGTCATACCTTGGAAAGTGATGTTCTTTTCCCCAATCATGAATTTGAGCAATAAGTCCTTATAATTGAGGGTGAAATCCCCCAAAGAATGCAACCATTGCACTCCTAACACAAGATCCATGTCATCCATATTAATCATGTAAAAATCATCAATAAGCTCATAATCTTCTATGGTGATAGAAAGTTTGGAAATCCGTCTAGAGCATGTTAAAATATATCCATCAGCTATGGTAACATTGAAACCTTGAAAAACTTCATTACATAGGCCAAGCCTTGTTACCAATCTTTCACTAATAAAATTATGAGTGGCCCCACTATCAATGAGGATGATTACCTTTTGTTTGCATAGCATACCTTCCACTCGAAAAGGGAGATACTTAGGAGTGCCGAAAAGGGCTGCCAATGTTCCTTCAACTTCTTCCTCATCTTCTTCTTGTACATGCTCATCATCCACCTCATTTACCACTTCATTAGTATCATTAGAATCTGAAATTAAATCAAAATCTGAATCTATTACTTCAATGAAATAGATTTTTCCTTTACCTTTGCAATTATGACCTCTTACCCATGGAGCCTTACAATCAAAACACAATCCTTTCCTTCTTAGCTCATCTCTCTCATCTTTTTGCATACCATTTTGGGATTGGTTTCTATGTGGCGGAACATAGGGCTGGTTGGGCCTTCTTGGGGCCTCTTTTGATGACCCAAAGGGCTGCCCTCCTTGCACTTTAAGGGGCTGCTGTAAATCAGACCTTGGCTGTCCTCTAAATCCACTTTTGGGCAGCGTTTGTGAGTTATTAGAATGCTGTCCTTTTGGCCCATAATCCCCTCTATAAGCTGCACATTCTAAATCTAGAGATTTAGTAATACATTCTTGCAAGGTAAATGGGTTAAAAGCTCTTACCAAACCTTTCAATGGCTCTATCAAGCCTTCTGTAAAGAGAACTATCAACCTTCTCTCACTGACATCTGGTACCATCACTGCAACCTTTTGAAAATCCGCTACATATTCTTCAACACTACTTATTTGTTTCAATTGGGCCAACTCCCTAAAATGAAGCTCCGGATCTTTCCTATCAAACCTTTCCATGATCCTGTGACTAAATCCTTCCATTGTATGGATCAAGTCGTGTCCTTGGGTGTGCATACCATGAAACCACCACTCATGTGCCATGCCTTCTAGGTGAAGAGTAACAAACTTGAGGGCTTCTTCTTCTTGCATGGGATTGAGGGAGAAATAGGTCTCCATCTTTTGTAACCAAGCTCTTACCGTGATTTTGTTGGTTCCATCAAAGCTTGGTAGAGAGACTTTTCCCAACCTTTGTTGGATATCCACATGGGGTTGCCTATGGGCTCTTTTGGTCTTGTTTCCCATCTTTAAGGCACAAAAGTCATCAAAAGTAAGTATGGCCCTTGTGGCCGGATGCAAAGTGCCGTATTCCTTGTTGCATGCCTCAATGATTTCCACCATTGAAGGTTCTTCAAAAGCTCTATGATTCTCCTTAGGAAGGAAAGTGCCCTTAAAGAACTTAGGAGTGGGTTGTGTTGAATTCTTCTCCCCACTATGGGAACTCCCTTCGCCATTGGAGTTTGGCGTCTTGCCATTTCCCACAACTTCCGTGATCAGTTTGGTCATTTGATCACTCATGGTTTTTTGAAGTTCCAAACCACATCCTTGCATTAGCTCTTGTAGAAATTTTACTTGATCCGGTGTGAAAGCCCCTTCATCCATGTTTCCCTTATTTCTCCTCTTATAAAACAACTTCTTATCACCCTGCATACACAAAACACCCACACGAAAAGAGGAAAGAAGCTCTGATACCACTGTAATATCCCCTTGTGGGATATTAATGATTTATTATTAATTACTTGCAAAACAAACAACTTAGAAGATAAACCCTCCTAGGTTTACCTCAACTAACCCTAGTGTCAGCTTCAATACAACCCAAATAGGGTTGGAGTGAGCCAAGGTGAGGGTTTAGATGGGCAATCCAGTTGGTATTTACACTCCTTTATCCAATACACTTTGCAGAAGTAAAAATAATAAATAATACTGCTGAAAATTAACTGAAACTTTGGAAATTAATAACTCCCAAAATACTAACTCTTTTGACTTGAAACCAAGTGCAGTAGAAAGGGAAAATTATGAGCTTCTATTCACAATAAATATCAGATCTTTCCATGCACTAGAAACCACTCAAAACAGCCCCCAAAATCCCAAACCCAGTCGCTAGGGTTAGGGTAAAATCTGCAACATAATTCCAACACTTTTTCCTTCACTTTAAGAGTCAATAAATGCAGTTCCAGATCTGCAATTAATAAATCTAAAACAACAGATTTATAATCACTTCAAAATCCCTTCCAAACACTCTTAGCACATGCCCAAACAAGTCGATTTCATCAAGTAAAAACCAACATATAATAAAAGATATTCATCATAAATCACACTCCAAACCCTCAAAGCAAGCTTATATCTTCTCCCAAAAATGGCGCCTTATACATATATAGAGAAATGATTGCAAAAACTTATTACTTCAAGCTCATATGGGCACACACACTTCACAAATGGTGGTGTTAATAAACACCTTTTGTTTTGATCATAAGTGGGCATACATCCCTTCTTCAAGCATGAAGATAAGTTTTATAAACCGTCAACATGCCAAAAAAGGAGTAACCACATCTTCTTTTATAGCTTTTGCTTGCACATCCTCCAAAGTTCTTCTCCATCTTTGGCGCCATCATCTAGGAGGAAATCTTATTTAAAAATGTGCTGAAAGTCACCAACAACAAATATTAAATGCATAGGGATTTTAAAAAGATGCCCATATGAGTCGACCCATGCTTAGGAATAATCACTTTGTCTCAAATATTAATTATTAAATGCTTCCAGGAAAATGCGACTTGCCTAGTCACTTGATTTACCTTTTAAAAAATGCATTTATTATCTCAAGGTGAAGTCGAACTTCCCCTTTTATTTTGATTTGCACAATTTATAAAATTTTATTTTAAAATTACATGTGCAAATCAATTTTATCTTCTTTTAATTTTTATAAAAAAGGGGGACATTACGAGATAGAGCCTTAGTTGAAATATATTTCTTCAGTCCAACAAAGGCTCGAGTGGTTGTCCTCTACTTTGCAAGAAGTGTGGGAGAATGAAATGCCTCAATCAGATGCACAATCTCAGAGGATTGAGTATGATGCCTTGATGAAAAATAATACTTGGACATTGGTGGAGTTGCCTCCAGGGAAACAACCCATTGGTTACAAATTGGTATATGAAGGCAAGTGCAAAGTTGATGGTACTTTAGATAAGTACCAAGCATATCTTGTTGCGAAAGGCTTCTTGCAACACGAGGGAATAGATGATGAGGAGACTTTTTCTCCTACTGCAAATATGGTCACTTTTCGGTTGATTCTTTCAATTGTCGCTCAATTTGGATGGAAGGTTTTTCAGATGGATGTAAAAAGTGCCTTCTTGAATGGAGATTTGGCGGAAGAAGTCTATATGGTGCAACCTTGAAGGGTTTCAGGCATGTGGTCATGAACATCTGGTATGCAAGCTAATTAATTCCTTGTAGAAGTTTAAGTAGGCTCCTCAACTTGGTAGATTAAAATAGATCAACACCTACAAAATTCTGGATTCAAAAAAGTCTTTCTGATCCAAATCTTTATGTCAAAAGCGATGGCAATGATAATGTGACACTTACTGTTTATGTTGATGATCTTACGATCACGGGTGGTGGGGCTGCTGCTATTCAACGAGTAAAATCAGATTTATGTTTTGCTTTTGACATGCCTGATATAGGCCTCCTACACTATTGCCTAGGTGTAGAATTTTGGCAACATGATCATTTGATTTTCATAGCTCAATTCAAGTATTGTATGAATCTATTATAGAAATTTAGGATGTCTGATTGTAATCCTTCTTCTGCACCTATGGAGGTCAGGTTGAAGTTATCAGCTCATGATGATTCACTACTGGTAGATGAATCACTCTATAGACAGTTGGTGGGCAGCCTAATATATCTTACATTTACTTGATCGTACAATTTTTGCTGTTAGTTATCTTTCTTAGTTTGTGACTAAACCGAAACTCACACACTAGGGAGCAGAAAAACGAGTTCTTCGATATGTCAAAGGTACTCTTGACTTTGGCATTCTCTATCACAGAGTCACGATTTCAGACTCTTTGGCTATACAAACTTTGATTGGGGAGGTTTAGTGGATACTTGGAGATCTACCACTGGATACATCTTCTCTTTTGGTTTAGGAGTTGTTTCATGGCAGAGTAAGCTTCAACCCACTGTGGCTATCTCTTCCACTAAAGCAAAATACAAGGCAAGCTGTCAGTGTTAGTTGTGAAGCAATTTGGCTTTGCTAGATTCTCCTTGATCTTTAGCTTCCTCAGATTGCACCTACTCCACTTTCCATTTTTCTGACAATCAAGGTGTACTGAAGATGGCCAAGAATCCTGTATATCATGCTCGCATCAAGCATATTAAGATTCATCATCACTATATTCTACAATCAATTGATTCTAGTGATATCTCTCTTCACTTTTTCCTAAGGAGAAACTTGCTGATCTAACGACTAAACCTCTTGGTCCTCTCTTGTTTGTAGAATTTCGGGACAAGCTTTTTGTTTCTGATTTAGTCACTAGGGGGTATTGAATATAATGAATCTATTTATAGGCACACATGTTAGTTGGCTGTTTTCAGTTATGAACTGTCACATAACTGTTCCAACTACATTATAACTACTCCCAATCGTACTAAAATGAAGGACATACATTCATTTGATGTGTAGTCCATTTCCTCTTGATTCTATCTTTGTCTACATTTGCTAGCAGGTTTCCATCTGCTCAACAAACCAAGACTGGACATAGCTTATACAACTCTTGCGTATGGCGAACAAGCTTTCAAATTCTATTTGTTCAATGGGCTTCTCTACAAGCTCAAGCATTTTTGTGTTCTTGCCAAACCACCTTTCCAAAGACCCATTTGGGAGGCACAATGTTCACAAGGCAGGGGGCATTTTGAATTGAGCAATACTTTTTTGTGCTCTAACAACACTTATTCTAGCTTCATGCACAAAGACATTAAGCACTACATCAATCTTGCATTCCTTGTTGCATCACCAAACCAACAAGTGAGAAGTTTGGGCTATATACATTGTTGTTGGCTCCATCTAGGCCATTATGATCTATCAACATGGATTTCTTGTCTAGACTACCTTTGATGAAACTCTGGAAGGACTCTGTTTTTGTTGTAGTGGATAGGTTTTTAAAGATGGCCACCATGGTTGCATTCAAGCAAAACATCAACACACCAATACATTATGTCTCTTCCTCAAACATGTTTGGGTTTGCTTTGGACCATCTTCATCCTATGTGTCTCACTTTGATCCAAGGTTTTCCAATCACATTTGGCATTCCTTGTTAGAAATGTTGGATACACAATCGAATTGGTCTACAACATTCCATCCTCAAACCAGTGGAAAAAGCAAAGTGGTAAACCACACTCTTGTCCATTTGTTGCACATGTACAACATTGCACATCTACACACATGGGATGATAATATGCTCTTCATTCAATATGCCTAAAATTGAGCTCTTTTGAGTTCTATGGGGAATAATCCATTTCAGACATGCCATAGGTTTTAGCCAGTTGTGCCCTTTGACACATCATTTGCATGCCATTAGCAACACAATTTCTCTCATAGGAAAAGAAAGTGGACTAAGGAGAGAATATATAGCAATGCATTGATCATGTTCATATGCAGTTCAACAAATACTCTTGAGTGAACAAAACAAGTACAGAGAGTCCCACAACACACATCACACACATCATGATTTCAAGGTGTGTGACGAGGTTAGGTTGCATCTTTAGAAAGAACACTTCGAGGGGTCACATAAGAAGATCGAGTCTTTGCGCTATGTTTTTATACCAAATTGTGTGTAGCTAGAGAGATTGCTTTTGTCCTTGATCTACCACCATACTTGGCTCTTCATCTAGTATTCAATGCGAAACTCCTTATGCCATATTTTCTACTGTTTTTTTAGCCAACAACATTTGAGCAGCCTTCAAACTTGGATCTTGAACACTTGCAGGCAACGCCAAAAGATCAAATTATTGAAACTATAGCTATGGAGACCTACCAAGGCACATATCAGTTGTTTTGAGTGGTCAAGGCAGGAGGATACTCTGATTAGGTTAAGTGATGCAACCTTCAGCAACTTCAGGCTCAATTTACCCTCAACAACTTCAGGCTCAATTTACCGTCAACAACTTCACGCTCAATTTCTACAGTTGACCAAAGATGTGATAAGGCCATCATTTCAAAAAAATAGGCGAATGATTTGAGCCAAGCCACATTGGGCTGCACCCTCACTTTAGCTGCACTAGTAATCTCGCGCAACTCAATTCTATGCCACGTACCAAACCTTTTGGTGCATAGCTGCATAAGTTTCAATGCCAAGATCCGTAGCTCCTTACTTCTGCGCCATTGGTCAGCACATTGGCGCTCATTTTCTGTCAATGCCCTACTTGATTGGATCACCTTGAGTTGGTGTATGACTAGGAAACATACTAGGATCAATGTCAAAACTACGCATTGGATAGAACCTTTGCGCCATGATGGGCTGTGTCAAACCATGCTCCTAGGGTTCGCCACTTCAGTTAACTCACCTGCGCTGTGCACACTTTGAAGTCGAACCAACACTCCAATAATTGTATAAATGCGACCATTTGAACCCCAAGGTCAAGAGGATAAAGAAGATGGTAGATATAAATGGATTCCACATCTCAGTTAGGCAAATCAGCTGGTAAGTGTTTTTCCCTTTTGATCATGAGAATTCTTCAGCCTTCTAGGCCTTTGTACACATATTTCAAGGCCTACACATATATACCATAGATGCTCATGTCTATTGAATAGAAGAGGATTATTCTGCTATTGCTTTGTCTCTTGAATGTGTAATAGGTTACTGTTGTATGTTCAAATCTTTATCTCAATCATTTCCCAACTAGAGTACTGGGTTGTCCTCCGCGCCACCATCTTCGGCCCTGTGGTGGGGATCATGTATAGAAATCTCATGACCTCTTGGTTATTTACCTCACCTAACTCCGATGGAGTTAGTAATATAGATCCTCGGGAAAAAAGCTTTGCAAAACTGCCCCATGCTGGATTAGTTTTGGTAAACTGTTAATCTTCCTTTTCGTAGATCTATTAGTGTTGAACTTGGATCTTCAATACGTATATGTGGCTTCAAAGCAAGCGTTGAGCTCTAGTGTAGATCTAAGGCCCACCGTTTGCTTAGGGCTTGGAGCTCGACTGTTATTTGTGTCTGCAAGCTCTCGAGATTCCAAGGTGCGCCTCAAGCTCAAAGATTAGAATATGCTTCGAGCATGAGTCTCATCTTTTATCTTTCTACAAGCTTTTGATATTTTGAGTAGTGGGGTTAGTGAGTTTTAAAAACTAAGATGTTGGGGTGTGAAACTCTTTGGGCAGCTTGTGAAACTTGATGATGCTCAAAACTGCAATGGTCAAAATTGTAATGCCCAAAATTTTCACCTTGAAGCAAAAGAAAAACTTTTTTTTTCATAGTTACGTAAGACTTCAGGATGGGGGACATGGGCACGGGGTCTCTAAACCGCACAAAATTTCCCAAATTTTGTGGATGGCAGGGGAATGCTATTAAAATAATATATAAATATTAAAAATATACAAATAAATTAAAAAACTAACTTAAAAAAACTAGAATAAACCATTAATCCAATAATCATATGATAAGTGAAAATTGTTAATATCATAATGCAAAAACCTTTATTTACTATTGATAGAGAATTGAGATACATCAACAATGAACATTCTAAGTCAGAGCTGAGAGTCAAGACAGTGAGAAGACTCAAGAGTACATGATGATGATGCAAACACCTTTATTTACTATTGATAGAGAATTGAGATACATCAACAATGAACATACTATGCCAGAGCTGAGGTCTACACAATGAGAAGACTCAAGAATACATGATGGTGATACATTACACATTTATTAGAGAGTAATTTGCAATCATTTACAAGGATTTTTAATTGAGATATGTACTGAAGACTTGATCCCTGCTCACATACTATTTCAGGTGCCATAATGGTCTTGTGTAAAGTAGGTATAAACGAAATTTTGTTGGAACTTAAACTAGCACCTCCACCTTCAGGGGTGCAAGGGATTTGCCGATAAGAATTTCTAGAGAAGTTACAATATTGTTATATATTTTCAAAAAAAATGAAACTAAAAGATGCTACCAAATTTTTGTTATATTACTTAATTAGCAATATAACACCACATTGTTAGAAGAAAAATTTCCATGAAGCCAATCAATTTACCAGAACTTTAAAGGTAAATTGTGATAATTGTAGAATATTTTTTTATAAAGCTACACATTGCCTAGCTGTTAGAGAATCATTTAAAGAGTATCACTAACTGTTTTCTACTCACTGTGTTTTTTTGACATATGCAAAATTTATTGGTTTACATCACCTTTCTTTGATATCTGAATAATATTACGGTATTTTGGAATCAATTCTATTTAGAAAATGGTTTATTGTGTTTATTATAGACTCCAACTACTCTTCTATAACTTTGTGTCTCTCATGGCAACACAAAATAAACATAAATAGACTTTGTGTGAGACACACAATGGAAGTGTTGACAAATTTGACACTTCTGTTAATAGATGGCAGAAGACCGGACAAAGAAATAAAAACCAAACATTTCCCAGGAAAAACAAGAACAAAAATCATAAATGTAAATGCTAAATTTCATGCTGCCAACACGTCAAATCAGAGGAATTTGCTACACATAATACCTCAAAAGACTTGGTAAAAAAATCATATAATTTAATGATATATTGTTTTATTAATATCCACAAATAGCTAAAATGGTAGAATCATTTATTATGGAAACAAAGTTAATAATCCTTACATACCCTCACCCATACAATTAAATATACTAATGGTTGAAAATTAACATTAAAAATACATGCATGCCAATTGACTTGCTTGCAAAATTTTAACAAATTAATTGTTGTAGGCTGTAGATTAGCAGGGAAAAGTCTTGGTAACAGAAAAACTAAATTAATTGCTTATGTAAGAAATAAACACAATGATAACCCAATAGATGATGGTAATATAGCTCCATCGGATAGATTAAAGTCATCCAAAGAAAAAGGTGGGCAATGAAAAGGAATTTCCCTGCCACCAAGAAAAATGAATAAATAAAATCCCATGTTCCACCAAGTTTCCGGGACGGGGACGGCAGGGGACGGGGGGACGTGTTTCAGGACAGATTTTTTTAGGCCTTTTTTAGGGGACGACAGGGGACGGCTATTAAAAAATAAGGGAAAATTTAAAAAATATAGGAAATTTCAAATATTCATATGATAACATTGCTAAAGCATTCATCACACACATTATAGAACCTTAATAAATAAAATTAGAGTTGAATTGAGATTTCACATAAGATTTAACCTTAAAAATATAGGAAATTTCAAATATTCATATGAATAATGATAAGTATAACACATTGACTAACTTAATAAAGCATTCATCACACACATCATAAAACTTTAATACATAAAACTGGAGCTGAATTGAGATTGCACATAAGATTCAAGTTTCAATTACAATGAAATGCCCAAGGGCAACAAAATGTCTGAAACATAGAAAATCAAAATGAAAATATATAGCTGCCCCTAATCAAACTCCGCTAAAGTGGCATCAAAATCAGACTTTGAGTCACTGGAACTATGAGGGGCTGCCTCATCCAATGGAACCCCAACCAATCCCACCTGTGCCTCCTCATCAATCTGTGAAGCATCTTTGGGATCAACATCCCAACGTGTGGTTGGAGTTTGATGATACTCAGGAGTTTGTCGATCCTGAAGTCTCAAACTAACTTCTCTGCTCGTTGAGAGGTAAGGTGGTTCCTCTTAACTGTGTGGATGAGGCCATATGTGGACCAATTCCTCTCTGCAGCAGAGGAACTAGCAACTTGTGAAAGGAGGTGAGTGGCAAGAATCCTCAAGTCTGGTGCATCCTTGCCATGCCATGTCCACCATCCAATAGGGTCTACTTGAGCTAATGTAGCTCTATCTGTCCTCGCCTCTGGCTTGCTAAATGTTGGTCCACGAAGATTGACAAAGGATAGCCATTGGGTCCGCAATAAAGTGGACTCCTCATCAGTGTACATCTTTCGAAAGGCCTTCATGAGCCCTTCTTTCACCTCTTCATCATCAGATGGAGGCACTCTCCCAGTCATGCTTTGCATACCATTTGGGATTTAGAGCATAGGCTACCATATGAAGCGGGGTGTTCATTGTGTTCCACCGCCGTGTCACAATGGGCCTAATATGCTCCTCATAAAATCCCAAAGTAGGATCCTTGCTATGAATGGCTTGCTTCATCTGTCCAAGCATGTTGTCAAATGTCTCATAAATCTCTCCAAGACTAGGAGAGTTTGTATCAACATATCTTATGACCCCCACTACAGGTGAGATGAAGGAGCAAACATATCTGCAAACAATTTACAAAAAATTAGAAAACATTAAGATTCAAGAATGAAAAACTAAACTAATTTACAAGTTATAAACATGGATAAAAATATTTAAAAATTAAAAACTAAACTTACATATATAAAATCAGCAATAGCTTACGACTGTGGTCCACCAATCATCGTCGAGGATCTTTTGTTTCACACCTTTTCCTTCAGAAGTGTTTGCCTTTGGCCATCTACCCCACTCTTGATTAACCATCATTAATTGCAAAGCCTCCTGCACCTCAAGCATCCTCTCTAACAAAATGAAATAGCTGGCATATCTAGTGTCCACGGGCTTGAGGAATTCCTTCCTCGAAAAAGACCTGAATAGAGCAAGTGAGGTGTGATGGTTGCAAATGAACATTTGTATGTGTCTAGCCTCTGCCACCACTGCCTTCACCCAATCTATCTTTCCAATGTCTTTCAATGCGTTGTTCAACGCATGAACACAACATGGAGTCCAGAAAATGTGCTTGTAAGCACCCTCAACCATCATGCCAGCTAACTTACATACGCGGCCTGAATCAGTCACTACTTGTACAATATTAGAGGGCTCAATCTCCTCAATGGCATCCTTGAAAATTTGAAATTGGAAGGTTGCATCCTTCCTCTTCCCAATACAATCAATAGCTCTAAGAAAATAAGGGCCAGCAGGACATGTGATAATGATATTGATGAGTGGCCGATGTTTAATATCGGTCCACCCATCCATGATGATAGAGTAACCCACCCGTATCCAAGTTTGCCTCATCTTCTCCATCACCACACTCACCTTAGAATATTCTTTATCAAGGAGGCTGGTTCGTAGTTTGTGTTCTCTAGGAGGGACATATGAGGAACCAACAACAATTACATCTTTGAACATTTGTTTGAAGAAAGGGAACGTGACACATGAAATGGTATAACATTGGCAAAGAAGAATTTGGCAATAGAAGAGTCAGCTACTTCCCTTGATTGCACATTAAACATACCCGTAACAGTAGAAGTCTTTCTCTTTCCCTTTGCATAATCCCCTCCTTGACTTTCAACATCCACGCATTGGGTAGGCACTTGTGTAGTCTCCAATGACATCCCTTTTTTCGTTGTCTCACCCTTCATGTGCAACCTAGTCACCTCGGTCTTCTCCGCTAATGTTATTATTTCACAACCTCTTACCCCTTGTCCAATTATGCCCAAAAGATGTGAATAAACCCGCGTGTAGCTGCCCCTAAATTCTTTGTTGCAAATATGGCATAACCACACTCTACTCCCCCATAATTCTTTTTTTTTTCTTTGTCAATGGCTGTTACAAATTGTGAAAGAGACTTTTTAGCATTGAATGGCCCCTTTGCATAGATTTTGAGGAGTTGTGAAGGGCAATCAAACGGATTATTTGAACCCACTTGTTGGTGCAACACTCTCACTCCCTGAAGAAACCCTATTTCTGGTTCTACCTCTATGTTGCATTGCCAATTGAATCTCTTCACCCTCACTACCCTCACTGCTGCTCATTGTTTTGTATTGGAAATGCAACAACCCTGCAACTGCAAGTGAAAACAAAAAAAAAAAAAAAAAAAAACTTCCCTAAGTTTGTGAAGCTTGAAACTATGATAAAAAAATGAAACAATGAAGAAATAGTTTGTGCAAATTTGTAAAATGAACAAAGGATGATAAACATACCTCTAATGGAGTAGAATATTGCTCTCTTGCCTTCTTCTCACTGCTGCTCTCTATTCTTCTCTATGCTCTTTTCTTTCTTTGTCTTCTCCATAGTTACGCAGGACGTGTCGCCTTCCATTTTTGACACATTCGAGACGCGTCTTGGGGACGTGGGGGAAACGTTTGCCAAAGTGCATGCATGATGGGAAACATCCTGGGGACGTCTAAGGAGGCTGGGAAATGTCCTGGGGACGGGGAAACGTGGGGGGACGTGGGAAACATGGGGGATGTCTAGAAGCCCCCACGTGGTCTGCCGCATTTTTCAATAAAAAAACATAAAAACAACACTCTAAACTATATTTTTTAATTGTAAATCACTTATGATTCAAGATCTTGTGAAGAAGCAAGTCACGGGCCTGTGCAAGTAATGATCAAGCTAATATATCCTGAAACCCTACTATTATTGTTTGTGAGTCTTAGTTTGATCAGAGAATTTGAATGAGAACTGTTTTCTGTCATTCTCTGTTTTGTCAGTAGAAGGTTGACAAGAGCAATTGAGGGTCAATAGATCACAACTGTCAACAGTGAACCATAACACTTGGTCATAGTTTGGGAAGATTGCTATCAGAGAATTGAAGGAGAACATAATAGAAGTTTATAACATGTTTGGAAAAGTTGAGTGTTTTGAAATCACAGTATCCTGTCTGTAACAGTTCTAGGAATGTATTTGATGTTTATGAGTTCAAGTTTCACCTTATTTAAATCTCAAATGGTTTTATTTCAGCTTATTTATATAATTTAGTCACTATATCTTTATATTTTAAATATTTATATATTTTTTAATTAGCCATCCCTCCATCGTCCCCGCCGTCCCCAAAATTTAGAATTTTTTTGCTGTCCCGGAAACCCCGTCCCGCTGTCCCCGTCTCGTGAACAATGGTCTTCTCTTTCACAAAATGAGAAATGAGTCAAATGAGTTTTTTTTTTTTGTTTTGATGTTTGTTTTAGGTTTAGGGCACTTAGAAATGCAAGTGGGGGTCCTTGTGGGCCCCCACATTGCTTTACTTTTAATTAAAAGTGTGTTTTTGAATTTTTTTTTTTTTTTAAGGCTTTATGCGCAAGGGATGGCAGGGGATGGCTGGACATCCCCGATGGTCGAGGGACTTCTAGAAGTCCCTAAACATACCGGGGACGTCCAGCCGTCCCCTGCCGTCCCTTGTTGCTTTTTTTGACGTCCTCGGGACGTTTCCGATTTTTCGCAGAGTTTGGGGATGGGAAGGGGATGTTTCCTACCCGTCCCCGAGGTTCCGAAATGTCCCCGGTACGGGGACGAGCTGAAAAACGTAGGGGATGCGTCCCCGTGGAACATAGATAAAATCTCAAACTGAATAGTGTTTCCTTGTAAAAGTATAAAACATTGACACTAAAAAGAAAGAAATCATATAAATGTTATCCAAGAACCAAAATGGGTTGATAGGATTTAAAAATATAAAAGTTAAGATAGATAAAAAAATAAAACTGTTGTACTTTAAATTTTAGAGATTCTGATTAACGTGATTGATTTATATCTCATGCAAAGGTTTTGGAGTATGGCTTTACAGCTGCCAGTTGCATTTTTCTGAAAGTTTCCAAGCAATTTTCAACACAGCCATTTTGTGAACATCCTGGAGTACATAAGACCACATCTATCTGAGGCATTTTGTCAAACATGTGATTTTGTGAAGTCAACAACATAGTCTAGATCTCCAAACACTTAGAAAAAACATTTTCTAGAAACTGAAAATAAGAACCCTTTTTTACCACTACAGTTCTGACATGGCACACCCTGTAATAGAGCAAGCCTATGTTTATGGAATCATGCACTTAGTATCATCAATAATCTCCACAAGTATTGTCCTTGTTTGAAATAATGGAACCAGTTCATATCTCTCACAACAATTTATCTTGCAACAATCTTGGATATCAAATTGGCTGCAGTGTGGCACTAAACACATTGTTGAAGTTCTTTATGGCTCTAATTGTTGTTCTAGGGGGCGTGTTTAGCAATCCAAATGCAATTGCCAACTTCTCACTATGATGGCAGAGGAATAATTCTTTTTCCTCCTCCACATCATTCAGTACATGTCTTGAATCTGCAAAATACCCTGCTGCCTTCATCTCCAGAGACAATTTCTCCAACTTTGTATAGATCCCGTGTCTGTGGGTGGGATCTATCTCCTGCATAAAAACACAAACCATTTTATGGCATTCAGACCAACTTCTTCTAGGCATCTTTTTAATTCCTTTATCTTTCATCAATCTTTTTACCTTATGAACCGCACCCCACCTGCCCACTTCTGCATAGATGTTTGACAGAAGAATATAAGTTGGAGCATTTTTAGGATCCAGCTCAAAAACAAGAGTTGCTGTCAATATTGCCAACCCTATGTTCTTATGCGATCTATAGGCACCAAGCAAATACAACCACACAACCACCACAGGTTTAACTAGCATTTCAATATTAAAGTTTAAAGTTTCCTTAAGATAGCCAGCACGGCTTAGAAGGTCAACCATGCAAAAATAATGATCAATTGTATGCGTAATGCAATAAGAATCACTAAACCTACATGGCTGCATGCAAATAAAACACAATCAAACCTTACATGGTCTGGGTATGTTTCATAGTGCGCCATATGTTCAAAGAGTTTGAGAGCATCCTTGAAAAGCCATTTTGTGCATATCCTGTCACATTTCTTTGAGGTATTTTATCAAACAATGCACATGCCATGTGTATGTTGGCAATGGTTGTGGAGTTTGGCTTTAAATCTACCAATCACATTTTCTTAAAAGCCTCCAAAGCCTTCTCAACAAACCCATTTTATGTACACATTGCAACCATGGCATTCCATGAGATAACATTTGGTTGAGACATTTTAAGAAAATCCATAAAGCCTTGTTAAGAACACCATCTTGTGCATATCTTGTAATCATTGAATTCCATGCGAATTTTCTATGAGGTATTTTGTCTAACAATTGACGTGCCATCTGTGTGCTTCCACATTTTACATACATGTCTACCAGGGCTCTTACAACCATATTTCACGTACTTGTATTTCGAGAACCCAAAAAAATTGACTCGGCAAAAACTTGGCAAGATTTGACGAATATTCGACAACTTAAAAATGCACAAATTTCTTTAATATATATATATATATATATATATATATATTATGCAAAATATAGCTACAAAATGTATCAAATGAGTCTGTAAAATTTTGGGGAAGTGTTTTCTATTTGATTTGAATACAAATACAATACAAATTCGCATCATCATGCAAATATATCAGTGTATAGCAGCCGACAAGTGTTATAAATTTATGATGATTGTCATTGAAAATTATCATCATAAATTGCATATCTATGCAAGTTACAATTTACAATAATTTACATTTTCCTCTTCTCCGTTCTAGAGAAATATTGGGGAGATAGTCTATTGCCTCTACTAGTCCCCACACTCAATTGTGTCTCCTCGCTCCTCTTAAAAGGTTGCATTGCGGCTCCAACACTGGTAGTGGATGGCAGTGGTTCCTCTACTGCATGTTCGACATCACCTCCAAAGATGTCATCCAATCTAATATCTCTTGCTTGTGCTTCTCCCTCCATAACTTCCCTCTCGAAAGCAACAATCTCGTCCTTTGTGAACACAAGGATTTCCTCTTCTTGCTTAGTCTAGTCGTTGTATGGATCGATCTCATCCGAATCAATAAGGTCCTACAATGTGGCCTCCACCTTTTTGTGTGAAGCCAAAGATTGCATTGCACAATATCCAAGTCATTGAAGCATTTTTGAGCCAACGTGTTGTGCTTCTTTGTGTGAATGGCCTCAAACAAATTCCGGTTGCACTCACATCCGTAAGCGCTACTGAGGTTGAGATAAAATTATGAGGGCTAAGTTTTGAAGATGTGGGGTATTTCCTCCCCAATTCTCCCACCAAGAACCTACAAACAAGATAATCAAAAGTTTATAAGTAATTAATAAAATTAAATTTGTAACTTGTAACATATAAATAACTTAGTAAACATTATAATATTTGTTAATCGCAAGCATGTATGGTTCTCCTCGAATAGCTAACGTCGAAGAAAAGAGCCTCCCCCTAACATGCTTGTAATTCTGTAGCTTAAAAATAATGAGGTCCCTCGTCTCAACCTTTGGTATCATCCTCTCAATGCATGTTGAGAGGCCCTTCATAACCTCCTCGTTAACATCTGTGAAGCCATCAAAGAAGAAAAACTTGGGGTTGAGGTAGTACCCCACTTGCATGAATAGGTTGGTGGAGTTTATTGTTCCACCTCTCGATCAATTATGTCCCAAAAAGGACCAAATTTGGAGTTATCATGTTATAATAGTTTTGAATGGCCTCTTTGGCCTTATCCATGGCCTCATAAATGCCCCATCGAGTTTTGTTCCCCATAAACTAGCGCAGCGCCCCTCACCAATGATTCGACACCGACACACAAATTAAGGTTTAAAGTTACAAACTTACAAATAAAGTAAATAAGTAAATAACAATACATTTAACAAATTAAATAAAGAATCAACTTGAAATTTAAATTGAAGTTTGAAGTTACCTTGATTATCTCTATAGCTCTCTTTGCAAAGACATCATAAAAAACTATCTTTGTAGTCCTCTCTCCATCGACTTTCTTTGAATATTGTGAGTCTAGCCATGTTTGACTCACAAACATTTGCTTCAATGATGACAACAAACTAGAAATACTTTGCAATGTCAAGAAGTTAGTTGCAAACCTTGTGACATCGGCTCGCACAAACTCTTTCCCCTTTGTGTGTTCTCTCATCAAGTGAGAACCCAAGGGTGATTATATATGTACTTGGTTATATTTCTTGCATCTTCTATAACCGGTCTCACTAATCAATTTTGCCTATGTCCTCCAAAAAGAAGGTCAAGGCAATGGGCTGCACAAGGGGTTCAAAAGAGTGATGGATGCCTCTCTTGTAGTAGTCTCCTAGTTATCACATATGCTATTGCATTGTTTGTGACAACTTGCACAACATTTTGGATACCCACCTCTAAGACAACCTCCTCCAACATAAACTCAAATTTTCTGCATTTTTACTATGTTAGAGGCATCAATTGACTTTAAAAACCATTTAACCATTTGAAGCCACTAAAAATATTGACGAGGGTGCGGTTCCAACCATCTATCCACCCATTTGAAAGAATTGTGCATTCACATTTTTGCCATTGCTTCTTTTGATCTTCTAGGATTGTCGTTACATCATGTAATTGTACCCTTGAACAATTTCCCATTCAAGGCTTTTGGAGAGGGTGCCTTGTATCCTTTCCCTACAACCGCCGATGTTGTTTACTCCCGAAACGGGCTCTTCGCCACATTAAGGGAAGGTTGTTGTACTAAAAAATTCGCACATGTTTTATTTGCTTCCTTGTGTGCATCCTTGTTCCAACATGTGCCTTACAACCCTAGGTATATTTCTTGGTACAAAAAAATATGTATCCCTTTGCTTGAACTCGATGAAGTAGATGCGCCTTTTACGCCGTATGTAAGTGGACCAAAAATAGAGCTCACAATCAGTAATGTCCCTTTTTAGGGCTGAAATTGAAAATAAAGGTTTGCATAAAGCCCAATATGATTTATTGGACCGACAATTGAAAATTAAATCGATGCGGAACAACGATCTTGATTTGTATAACAATATATGAACAACACAAGATTTCACCCAAATATCACCCTACAATTCATCCACAATATTTATAGACCTTTTAGGAACACCTTAGAACAATTTCCACCATGAAAATCAAGCAAATACTCACTAGAAAATTAATTATTAACAATAGAAGTACATTGAAGAGATAATCAAAATGGGGGTTTCCAAGCCCCAACAATGCCCGAATAAGAGTGATTCCAACCTTATAAATTATATCAAATCTGAATATCAATAAATGAATGAGTGCCGTGCCCTAGAAGGCACTTAGAATGATCTCTACCCTAGTCGCTCCCCTACGAGAGGGCTCCAAAAATATATAAAAGTCCTTGTAGGTCTTCTTCTTGATCCTAATCTGCAAAAGAGTCTTCAATAGAGATCTTCAATTCATAAAAGTGGAGAGTTTTCGTTCTCCACCAAGCCACAAGGAAGGTTTCCATCCTCCTTGGATGCCACAAAAGAGGGTTTTTGTCCTCAAGTGGAATGGTATTGAGCAACTAGCCCAACAAACCAAGTGTAAGTATAAATGCGCCAAAAGATGATCTCTACATGAGGTCATACAACCTTTTTTATACCTCTTGCTTGGCACCAAAGGCCAAATAGATGAGGACCGACCTCCAAACTCAATTTATCTTTTAATTCTTTGTTGGGAAACTCATAATCCCAAGCCGACCTGCTTGGAGGTAAACACTAAAGAAAAACATTAAAAATAATAAAAGAAATCAGAAACAAAGCTCACTTACTTCCCTTGTTCACTTAATCTTCTTGGCCACGGGAAGAGAATGGCAAGAAGTCTTCATTTGGCCTCAATTCGAAAAAGGGAACATTACAACCCTCCCTTCCCAAAATTGTTTTCCCCCAGTCATTGCAAACTCATATGCCCAAGTATCATCATATTAAAGGCCGTGATGCCAAGAAAATGCCTAGGGGCCCATTTCCCCTTAGAAGCGTTTTGGGCAAAGGAAGCGGGGGGAAAACGGCAAAACATTTACGAAACACCATGCCGTTTCAGCCGCAACGACAGGCGTTTCCTAACATTTTTGCGTTTCTTGTGCTTTTACTTTTTAAAAACGACTTTACTTTTTTAAAAATGAAAAAACTTTGCATTAAATAAACCCTAAACCTAATGCAACTACCTAGACTTCCTTAACACACTTCCTAAAAGCTATATAATGACCTCTTGGGTCCATTCTAAATCACACTCTCATTTTTCTCTTGCTAAATACAGTTTTCATTAAACTAGCATTTAACATTGTGAAGAGCAAAGAGACATCAAGGAGCAACTTGAAGGAAGAGTTTAAGATGTGTTCTTTAAGAGATAAAGGCTTCAAGGAGGAATTTCAAATCAGATTTGGAAGGTGGGATTGACTTCAAGGAGGAAAAACTAGGTATTTTTCAAGTTTTTTTTTTTTGCTAAAGAAAATGTTAATGTGATCAATGATCACGAATGATGTGTGCATTATGCACACATCATTCGTGATCATTGATCATGATGTCAATATGTAGGTTTAATTTAGTAATTTTAAAACTCTATGCTTAAAAAAATAAAAAAATGTAACATTTTCTTTGCGTTTTTAAAATAAAAAACATATATTCTTTTTTTAAATTATAAATATCATCCAAACTCTGTGTATGCTCTCACCTCGCACCTATACGGTGACCTTGGTGATCAAAAGCAGAATAGGATGTGTAGGGTTTTTAAATTTAATTCTTTTTGTTTTTTTTTAAAAGTTTATTTTGTTTTTTTAAATTAAAAAATCCGAACTCTGTGTATGCTCTCACCTCGCACCTATACGGTGACCTTGGTGATCAAAAGCAGAATAGGATGTGTAGGGTTTTTAAATTTAATTCTTTTTTGTTTTTTTAAAAAGTTTATTTTGTTTTTTAAATTAAAAATCCGAACTCTGTGTATGCTCTCACCTCGCGCCTATACGGTGACCTTGGTGATCAAAAGCAGAATAGGATATGTAGGGTGTGGTTCTATTTAATAATTTATTGTTATCTAAGTTTATGTTTTTATTTTTCAGTGCACGTTTGATTCAATGGCATCCAGTTCAGCTTCAGTGGGAGGGCATGGGGAAGGGGAAGAAAGCCAAAGTGGGGGTGTGGATCCTAGAGCTCCTCTTTGGAGACATGTGCAAGTTGTGGAGAACCTTGCTGGCGGTGGCTCTCGAGTTTGGGTATGCAATCATTGCCAAATACAATTTAAATCCTCTTATACCCGACTCAAAGCTCATTTAATGGGGAAATCAGGAACGAGGATTAGAAAATGTGGCAAGGTTGAACCGAAACATATATTGGCATATCTGAAAGAGCAAGAGGAGGCTGATATGGAAGCTTCAAGAGCTAGATTTAAAACTGCTCCTTTGCAAAATAGGGGTTCACAAAAACCACCCAACCCATCAAACCATCCTTTTATCCAAGTTGCAGTTGAAACTCCAACAGAGGGAGAGTGTTTGTCACGAAAGAGAATTTCCAAAGGCCCATTAGAGCAAGCATTTGCAAATGAGAAAAGGGATGTTGCTGATGAGTTGGTTGCTCGATGCATTTATGCATGTGGGCTGCCCTTCAATGTGTTGCGCTCACCTTATTGGCAACAAATGGTGAGAGGTATTAATGATGCACCGAAAGGGTATAAAAGCCCTAGTTATGAGAAGGTGAGAACCACATTGTTGGCGAAAGAAGTGGCCCATGTACATACTTCTTTGCAGCCAATTAGGGATTCATGGAAGGACTCAGGGGTATCTATCATTTCAGATGGATGGAAAGATGCCCGAAATAGACCCCTAATCAACATTGTTGCAGTGTGCCCTAAAGGGGCAATGTTCTTAAGGGTTGTTGATTGTGAGGGTGAAGTGAAAGATGCTCAATTTATTGCTAATATTTTGATTGAGGCTATTGAGTCAGTGGGCCCTGCAAATGTTGTCCAAGTCATCACAGACAATGCCAAAAATTGTAGAGCAACAAGGATGATTGTTGAGGGGAGATATGAGCACATTTTTTGGACACCTTGTGCAGTACACTCCTTGAATTTGATGCTTTGCAGAAGATTGGCAAAATACCATGGATTGAGGAAGTTTATACAGAGGCAAATGAGATCCAAATGTTTGTCACAAATCATCATATGTCCCAGGCTATCTTTAGGAGGTTCTCGACATTGGAGTTGCTGAAGGTAACCAAACAATTTCCTAGTTTCTAATTTTTATTTGCTAACTTTTTATGAAATATCAAATTATCAATTGAATTCCTTTTAAATTTAATTTTATATTTTATTAACTTGCTTTAATTTATTTTAATAGGTTGCTGAAACAAGATTTGCCTCTCACACGCTCGTCTTGAGACGACTTGTGAAGGTAAAGCAAGCCTTAAGGCTTATGGTGATTGATGATGTTTGGACCGTGTGGAGGCAATCAAACACAAAAAGAGCCATCAAAGTAAAATCAATGATACTTGATGATATTTGGTGGGCAAAGGTTGCATACTTGCTTAGTTTTACTGAGCCTATTTTATCTATGATTAGATATGCAGACACAGATAATGCTTGCATAGGGGAGATCTATGATGGCATTGACTCTATGCTTGAAAAAATTAGAGACATCATACAACAAAAAGAGCAGGATCTGAAGAAATTTTTACATGAAGTGAAAGTTAAGAACGTGATCATGAGAAGGTGGAATAAAATGACCACCCCATTGCATCTCCTAGCCTATGCCCTGAATCCCAAATTTTATAGCAGTGAAATACTTGCACTACCTGGTAGGCAAAAACCATATGATGACCATGAAGTTGCAAGTGGAGCTAAGACAACATTTCGGAGGCTTTTTCTTGATCCAGATGTAACAATTATAAAATGAGTACTATGCATATATATATATATATTTTTTAATTTTTAATAATATATTATGTACGGACGTTTCCGTCAACGTTTCGCATCCAAGGTTTTTTGAAATTTGCTGTTTTCACGTTTCTGTTTCCGTTTCCGTGCAACATAGTATCAAGATAAAAGAACATGTTGTAGTGCTCCCATAATCTGGATCCTATACCTGTTAAATGAATGAGCTTCAACCCAAACAAACTCATACCTCTACTGCCCCTTTCTTTGCTTGTCATCATCTCATAATGTCCACCCAAATGATTGATTCTCAATACTTCAGTAATGCTGTCCCAAAAATAGCTGTAACCTTGTGTTTCCTTCTCAAAAATCAGAATGTAGGTAGTAGGAACAAAGTATGACAATCATAAATCACTTGATTTTTCTCCAATTTGGAGCTACGTTGGCTGAAGTAGTCTTCTTCAATTGGAACCATCAACCACTATTTTTCAATGATTTTATGACCTCAAAATGACCACTCTTGCATCTTATCAAGTCTGAAAACAACAATTCATAATTTGATTTTATCAAAATCAACTTAAAAATGGAACAGCAGCTGCAAAACTGAAATCTCCTTGTAAAATTAGGAATTGTGAGCATGGCAATGACTAAAACACCTTTTTAAAGGCTGAATTTTTCTCCCAACATTCATCAATCGAAAAATGCTCCATCTCTTGACTGAAAATACTTGCCTACCCACTTGTATGCATGCAAATGAAATCATGTGGTGGCTGATATGAATAATGACAACAGTACCAAGTCTGAAATTCTGAGCTATGGTTCTCCAAAGTACACTCCTTTTGTCACCACTAACCACCCACATACTTTGTTGGTGTTCCCTTGCATGAATACTCAACCATGCTTATGCTGCGCTACTCTGATATTATACTTGGCTGGAAATGTACAAAATGGGGCATGTTTTGTGAATCCATCAACCACAACATGTAAACAACTCTTACCTTGAACCACGGGCAGACCAATGATGATTTCCATGGAGATACCTTTAAGTGTCACCTTCTTGCCCATATCCATAAAGCTTATTTCCATGTTTTGGAAATTGAAAGTGAGTTCTCCCAAAGAGTGCAACCATTGGACCCCAAGCACAAGATAGATACCAGCCATGCTAATCAAATAAAATACAACACATACCTCATGTTTTCCCAATGTGAAGAGGAGTTGGGGGCACCTCCTTGTACATGGCATAGAGTAGCCAACCACTATCTTAACCGTGAAGTCTTTGAAGTCTTCCACCTTCAAATTCACCTTTGCCCTCAAACTCTCATCAATGAAACTGTGAGTAGCCCCATCAATCAAAACCGTGACTCCTTGTCCATGGAGAGTAGAACTTGGTTTCAAGGGACACTCTAGGAGTAAATCCTTCACAACTTTGTTAGGATACATAACAAATTCCAAACAATCCTCCATAAAATTTCTTCCTAACCATATGCAGGGAGTAACAACATTGAATTCAACAAGGGCTTCCTCTTTCTTATAATTCAAAGGATTAACCGAACCCAAACTTTAATGCTCACATAGTCTTGCAAGAAAAGATCTATGTGCCATATGTTACTCCTCAAGTTCTTCACATCATCACAAATTATATTTCTATGTGCCATATGTTACTCCTCAAGTTCTTCACATCATCACCAATTATATTACCAGACATCAAACATGACATGTGATCTTTCTTAACAACAAGCTGCCCATAATGACACAAGTATGGCAGCGGCATAAGAGGAAATAAAATGTGATTTTTTTCATCATACCTTGGGCTGCCAACAAGGATCCCACCATTCCTTTGTTGGTACTTGTTTGGAACATCTCCGGAACTCACTCCAAGGTGATAAACTCCCTCAATTTGCCCATCCTTGACTGCTGTTTGGAAATTTCCAGCGAACTGAAAGTAATCACGAGGAACCGGAAGTGCCTTTCCTTCATGAACATACCCTTCCGTAATGTCATCCTCTTTGCCCTTATGCAAATCTGATTTCTTTTCAACAATTTGCCACAAGCACCCATTAGAAACCAATGAAATATCATTAAATATTAAAGAACTTTTACCTTGGGACTCATGCTCCCTGATTTCCCTAGGTTCATGCTTCAAACTTTCATCAAACCGTGATGTCTTCATGCTGCTGTTCTGAAAATCAGTCAAGAGATTTACTTTGGCAATGGAAATGGGGGCTTCTAGGGCTTCAATGGGTTGTTCCCTCTCAATGCCCAACAACTTCATTGTTCTTCTTCCTTCTTTGGTTCAATCTTCGGAATGCTCGGAAGATGGTTAGGGGCCTCTTGGAAAATATCCTTTTTCCCTTTAGTACCCTTCATCCTCACATCTTTGTTAGAATAATTCTCATGATGATCAAAACCTTGCAAATACATAGTGTGAGGGTGATGCAATAAATTAGTTTGCTTACCATTTGTTGTTGATATGTAAATTCCAACGAGATGAAAACCAACATGAGTATAAGGTGAGGCCTCCTTTTGAAAGGCATGCCGCTCAACTGGGTCATCTTGAATCTCAGCCTCAAGAACCTCTTGTAGATTTGATTTTCCTTCACCATCTTGCCGCCACATGCAATCATTGGAAATCACAAAAACATCATTTATTGTCAAAGAATCTTTACCTTCATGCTGCATATTGGTCTTCTTTTGTTCTTGTTTTATGATTTCTTCTTCTTGCCTTATCACCAAGGGAGAATCTTTTTCTTCTTTGGCTAGAACACCTTTCCCATTTTCCTTTGGCATGGTGGATTCTGATTTTCTTCTTGCTCCGCCATTGCAACTTGGAAGTTCTCTTCCTTTCTCCATGCATGTTGAAGATCCTTTTGTGGTGTCGATACCTAAGTCCTTGCCTTGCTCTTCCTTTGTTCACTCCTATGAATTCTGCAAGGGATAGGGCATCACAAATCTCAGCTGGAAGGGCCCTATACTCCTCATAGCTGGCCGCAATGTTATGACCCACTGAATGTTGTGTTTCAACCACTGGAATGACTTCTTTTCTTGGGAGGAAGGTAGGCTGGAATGACCTAGATGAAGAATCACTCACAATTCTTGGTGGCTGAATATTATTGCTTGCCTTTGAAGAGCTTCTTTCACCATTTAGGTTTTGCATAGCATGGATCAACTATGCCATCCTATTCGCCAATCGTTCTTGTCCTAGGGAAAGCCTCTCAACCCTAACATCATCCATATGCATGTTTGCCTTTTATTTGTTCTTCTAAATGAAACCCTCTAGGATGGGAGGATCGATGCTCTGATACCACTATAATGTTTCTTTATAGGGCTGAAACTTAACATAAAGGTTTTAGCACAAACCCCAATCTGATTTAAATTTGATATTTGGAGTAGCAAACTGAAAATTAAATCAGTACGGAACAGCAATCTGATTTTTATAACAGTTTGAAAAACACAAGATTTCACCCAAATATCACCCTACAATTCATCCACAATATTTATAGACCTTTTAGGAACACCTTAGAACAATTTCCACCATGAAAATCAAGCAAATACTCAGCTGGAAAATTAATTATTAACAGCAGAAGTACAACGAAGAGAAATAATCAAAATGAGGGTTTCCAAACCCCAACAATGCCCAAATAAGAGTGATTCCAGCCTTATAAATTATATCAAATCTGAATATCAATAAATGAATGAGTGTCATGCCCTAGAAGGCACTTAGAATGACCTCTACCCTAGTCGCTCCCCTAGGAGAGGGCTCCAAAAATATATAAAAGTCCTTGTAGGTCTTCTTCTTGATCCAAATCTGCAAAAGAGTCTTCAATAGAGATCTTCAATTCACCAAAATGGAGAGTTTTTCGTTCTCCACCAAGCCACAAGGAAGGTTTCCATCCTCCTTGGATGCCACACAAGAGAGTTTTCGTATTGAGCAACCAGCCCAACAAACCAAGTGTAAGTGTAAATGCGCGAAAAGATGATGTCCACATGAGGTCATACAACCTCTTTTATACCCCTTGCTTGGTGCCAAAGGCCAAATAGATGAGGACCAATCTCTCAGCTCACTTTATCTTTTAATTCTTTTTGGGAAACTCAAAGTAAACATCATAAACCCATTACATAAATTATTTTACACATACACGGTAAAAGGGGAATCCTTGGCTTCGTAGCCCTTCAGCCTATAGATAATAGAAGTGAGCTCATCAATATACACAATAAATAAGCTTCCCACATTTCTTCATGGAGAAGGCAGCCTTATGCTTCTTTCCAACCTAAAAAATGACCTATAAATTATGCAAACCTTGAAATAAGGCAAAAATTGGATTTTTTTATAATCATATTTGACATCTCACCCAAGAAGAAATGTTTTCCCAATCACGTGTGTGAAGTGTCCATTGGATAGCCTCTATTGGCTGATTGTAAACACATTTTGAGGCTCCAAGTCAATTTGGTTATTTATTTAATTAAGGACATCTAATTAAAACACCACTCTTGAATCTCACTAATTTTGATGATTGGGATTTAGGGGCTATATGTTACCAAACCTAGTCATGTAACATACTGTTGGAAATCACATGAAATAAAGATTAACCCAATATCATTAGTTTTACCAACTTGGAATTTGATGTTGGAGTGCGTATTAAAGTGGTTTGGACAGGTACATGCATTCCCTTCCAAATCTTTTCTTCCCGAATACTACTAGTTGTTTTCAGCACCGTTGCTGCACATGCCATGACACAAGATTAAGGCATGCCTATCCACTAACAAAACAATGCATTTAAGTAAATTTGCAGGAATTTAAATAATCAAACTAAATAATAATTGAATTCATAAAATGTAGTTACAACATAAGAGATCCCTTGTTTCCATTTTCTCTTCAAATAAAATGCTATTATCATTGAATAATCAACACAGTTTTTAGCCAAAAATGTCAGGTTTATCTACCCATGGATTGTGAAAGCATTAAATCTTTTAATGATATATAAATCATCCTCTAATGCATTTGATCGTTCCCAAAATGAATTACACCATGTCACCTTCAAATACAAGAGAGAAGCAAGTGTCTTGACAAATACAAACAATATCATGTATTGCCAGTGATGCCAGGAAATGCCGGGGGGCCCGTTTCCCCTTAGAAACGTTTCCAAAACGTTTCGGGCAATGGAAATTGGGTGGAAATGGAAAAAAGCGTTTCCGAAATGTCGTGTATGCGTTTCGGAACCAAGCATAGACGTTTCGGAAACGTTTTTGCCGTTTCCTATGCTTTTTACTTTTAAAAAATGACTTTACTTTTAAAAAATGAAAAAACCTTGCATTAAATGAACCCTAACCCTAATACAACTACCTAGACTTGCTAAACACACTTCCTAAAAGCTATATAATGACCTCTTGGGTCCATTCTAAATCACACTCTCATTTTTCTCTTATGGTCTACAATTATAAAATGAGTACTATGCATATATATATATATATATATATATATATATATATTTTAATAATATATTGTACGGACGTTTCCGTCAACGTTTCGTATCCAAGGTTTTTTGAAAATTGCCGTTTCCACGTTTCATACCGTTTTCGTTTCCGTTTCCTGGCAACATAGTGTATTGCAATAACATCATATAAGGTTTGAACTTGAGAGATCCACACAAGCCATAAACATCACATAAGAAAGCTAGAATATGCATCGTGACAAGGCATCATGAGATTCTCAAGTCACCTTAGTAATCGCACTAGTCAAACTGATATTGGAAAAGTTTATGATGCTGATCTTATATCTAAAATACAAGCCTCCATAGCTAGAGTTAGTTCACCTTGCATCATTTATACCATATAAATGGGTGTCGCCAAGTGGGGCACTAAATACTTCCCCCGAAAAAATCATCATCGAAATTTTGCTCAAGGAATTTGGAGGAAATGCATTTTAAAATCACAACACCTCATTCTTATTTCCAAAAAGTGAGACCTCTTTATCAGATCTGCAGTGACTTAAATTTATATAACCGAAAGAGTATAAATGTGTTTATAAGGCTAAGATTGTCCAATTAATAAGGAAACAAGCACCATCAAGTGCATTAAAAGAATGGTCTCTAACTCATAAATTATGCAGTCAAGGGTTGATTTTCATAACTGATCACCAGAACATGCTCTACTAATTCAGCAAAAATCCTCATCTTGCTTATACAATTAAGATAGTATCAAACTAAGGCTTATTTTTCTAAACCAAAGTATCAAAACCTCACACATATGGTTAGATCTAGAATAAGGCCTATCATTCAGCTTTAAATTCAGTTCTCTCACGACAATGCAACCCATGTTTAGTTCCTCCAAGGATGGAGGTAGTTGTTCTCCACAATAAGTGTTAGTCAATGCTCCATGCCACTCCAATGGTTTACCATGCATTGAAACACACCCTCCTCTACTACCAAAACTAAAAATATACAGTCTGAAATCTTTTTACTCTAGTATTCACACACCTTCTATCCTCCTAAAGCAAGTAGGATGTAATAGCTATGTGTAATGCATTAGTCATTATTGCATCCGAGACATCCACAACTTGGATATGGAAGGAATTTGTTCATCAATGCAACTACCCTCTCCTTTCAAATTGGAACATAACAAGGAGCTTGGGGCTTGAAACACATTGGGCAGCTTGAAAACCTTGATAATGCTCAAAATTTCCAATGCTTCTGTAATGTGGGACTTGGTGATTCTTTTGATTTTCAAAGATGTTAGTGATCACTTTTTGACAATGGTAGTTGGTGCTAACCATCACCTTCCTGGTATCTCACTCTCAGCTTTTGTCTCCCTTTGGCAAGAACCTTATGCCCGCTTTGAAGTCGGTTGTTGATGTTGAGGTCCGGTGATATACCTCTACCTCACACTTTAGTGATGTCATAAAGTGACTCTCAACCAATGGTGTTGCGATTACTATACAAGTGACATCGGTCATCCTGCTTCAGCATTGAGTCTTCAACACTGTATTGATGACTTCTCATCATGTCCTAGTGTGGCAATAGAACTGAAATGCATGCTTCTTGTAGAGGTCTATGAAGCTGCCGTGCCACTGCTGCTTGCTGTCAATGATGTCCGTGCTTTGGCCTTAGCATAACAAAATGTAATCCATGGGGTTTTGTCCCCATCTACTAAGCAAAGAGAGTTAACTGAAGTCTCTGATATATGTATTACCTCTTGAGCTGTTCTCCAAAATATATTATCAAATACATGCTTAAGACCATCAACGCTATAATTTTTCCTAGCATAGGGGAACTCTTTCCTGGTCAACATTCTTTGTAGATTTGCCTTTTCCCACTAATTGGCTGCATGGAAGTGAAATTTGCAGAAAAACTGTGTAATGGCAAGTTGAACAAGCTCTCTTCTTTTTCTATGTCCGCTAATCAAATTGTGGACCCATGGATGGTTTTCAAATGTTTATGCGTCATGTTATGGGCTAGCTTCTCCAAATGCAGTTTAATTGACTCATGTTTTCCGATGTCTTCCAACATCAGATTAAGATCTTACGTAGACATTGTGGTACAGCCTTTTCATGCCCAAATTACATGATGCTCTTCAATTACTTAGCTAAAGTCCTTCACAATATCTATCTGAAATTTCTCTTAAAATTCCTCATAACCAGGGGCATTCAACTGGGGACCACAAATAGCAATGGGATCAATCATTGCCTGGTGATAAAGAGACCTCACATATTGGAGGACAAGTCAGAATAAAACCAGAAATTGCCTATTGTTCTCCTTGCCTGTTCACATTGGGCTGAATTCCAACTGTTGCTTTGAGACAGTAGCTGTGAATTAAGAGTTGTATGATGGACAAAATACGTATGATATCCACCAGGAGAAGGAACAGAATGATTAGCTAGTGCAGCAGCCCCATGGGTCTAAATTACTACTATACATGTAATGGGTGAATCCATGGGTTTTATACGGCTTGCTTCAACCCCAATGATGATTAATCGAACTGAAGAAGGATTTTGATTCTCTCAAATGAATCTTCGAGCAGTCAAGGGTCTGCATGAATGTGCGACTGAAGAATCCCTGCAAAATAATACTACAAGATTGAAAAGTGGAAGTAGATTAGCAAGGTTCCAACTGGTTTGCATTCACACAGGAGTGCCTTTAAATAAGCTTTTACAGACAAGTACAAGTCCTAATTTGTAGGACGTCTCACTTATCCCTTTGGTTATCTTTTCAATATGAGAATAGTACAACCTAAAGACTAGGAACTATCCTAGAAATCCTCCATGAGGATCTTATCCTAACTTATCTAACCTGAGTTGGCCTAATGGTGAAGAACTTGTGCTCTTGAAATAGAGGTCACAGGTTCGAATCC
The DNA here is from genome assembly GCA_018340775.1 of Taxus wallichiana var. yunnanensis. Lineage (NCBI taxonomy): Eukaryota > Viridiplantae > Streptophyta > Pinopsida > Cupressales > Taxaceae > Taxus > Taxus wallichiana. Next base: position 834,006,511 of record CM031234.1, read on the forward strand.
TGTAGGGGGTAGGGTATGTATGCCTCGTTTGTAGCACAGTTAGGTGCCTCCACATATTGGAGTACGAGGTAGTCCCATATGTTATAAGCCACCTATAGACCCAAAAACAGACTGCCTGACATCGTGGACTGTAAAAACAATTATTAGTATTATTACTTGCGGTAATATATGCGAGTGTAAAATGCAAACTATAGACTACAGAGCCTATCCTAAGTATCCTCACTATCCATATCGCCCAACCCCATCTCCATCCCCAACCCTAGTTTCAGCCTTTCAGGAGATGATATCTTCCGATTTTTGGCCTGCTTTCTTGTTCTGTGCTCCTTTTCTTTCAGCTATATTTTCTGTGAGCGTATTCTTTTCATGCATCACATATCGTGGATCTTGACCGCATAGATTCACTTCCTGTTGTTTGAGTTTCTCCTTTAATTTAGTTGCTTGCCTGCTAAGCGTTTTATCATTGGTCCTTTGAAGTTACCGAAACGATACCCCTAGGGCACCTGATACTGGTATGAAATGTACCCGGTATGGGTACAGCCCAGATACGTGCCCAAAAACGGCCAAAGTATGGCCAGGCAGGTCCGGGTATGTCTGCAGACGTACCCGGCTGTACCCGGACCTGCCTGGCAGTATCCTGGCTGTTTCTGTGGTGTTTCCAGGCCCAAAACTGTGTTTTTTTTTTTATTAATTTTTTTCTAGTTTAAATTTAATATATCATTACAGTTTTCGCAGCACCATTATTCTACAGAAGGTACCAAATACAAGCCATCATAAACATGGATAAAAATAACATGTATGAGATAAATCATAAATGTAATAAACACCTCAACTAGATATGGTAGGGACAAATGAAATTATGAATTTATGAGTAGTTTGTTGTGGTTATTTAGCTTGTTTTGTTTTTCATATGCATAATATGTGGTTAATTCCTATTTAGCAGGCTGGAATTTATATATATTTTAATTTTTATATATTTTTGTACGGCTGTATCCAATGCCGTATCCGGGGCCAATTTTTTTGCCATATCCATGTATCGGATACTCTGTACCCGTACCCGTATCCAAAACGTATCGGCTACTTAGGTCCTTTCTCTACTGTTTTTTCCTATTTTTTCATTAATTTTTGTGGACCTTTTCTGATGAATTTTATTAATAATTTTTACAACATTGTATGAGATCTGCTTGCCAGAGGACATCTTTAGCCTCTGATCCTACATAATTCTTCTACAGGCCACACTATCAATGCATGGAACTAGTCTGTTTTATTCACGCACTTCAGTTTATCCTTTTCTGCTATCTTCTTTTATTAGTCTTAGAAGTATCAGCATTGAGAAGATGCTTTAGGTACTTCCTCCCTGATGAGACCTTAGGTGCTGGTATGCATTTACATTCCGATGACTACATTTTTTTTTTATTAATGTCATCCCTGGTCTCGACAAAATGATTTGACAGTTAAAGACTTAGCCTACCTCGTTGTAAGAAGTTCTCCAGGAGATTAACCCTCTGCAGGAACTGCTCATATTATAAGGTTTTATCAAACCCCAGTTATATTATGAAGAATTATATCCCTTTTACATGCCTATGGCTATATGGCATGCATTCGTTCTGTTTCAAAATGTGATTGAAAATGTTTTTCGTATTGATGCAGCCATTTAATCTGCGAATGTTTCTTCTGGATGAGAAATGACAATTCTGGTGTTCATGGACAGCTTTTTGAATTACTATAAAGATTTTGGTTTGAATTAATTGCATTCTCTACCCTTGCTGTTTGGATTAATAAGTTATAGTCATCCTGAAATAATATTTATTAGGTGCTGAAATTTACTGTGTCTAGGGCCTGGAGATAGTAGTATGAATGTCTTTGTACTCCAATATAATTGTCTGATATGTATTTTGGATTCTGTACTCTGTTGCAGCAAGAAGTGCGTAAACTTGCAGCTGAAATGGGTCTTCCTAATAAAGATAGGAAGGATTCACAAGGAATTTGTTTTCTGGGAAAGGTGAGTGCCGTTTGCCTCTCTTTAATTCTTGATATTTATTGTAATCCCAGGAAAACATTCACTACCTATCCACTTATTTTATTTCCAACATTGAAAACGGGTCTTCTTATTTATAATTTGTTAAAACACAAGTGCTGGTGGCAGCATGTTAGGTGTGAAAGTGAGCCGAAACTATGCATGTAGCAGCATCTTAGCTAGAGGAAAAATTTATTCCAAATGATCATAAATATGCCATGCTAATAAGACTTTATCCAAACCAGACTGGGACTTATAGCACTGCGATAATATACACTCTAGTGAAAGCGAAGCATGTTCTTTCCTCTTGCAATGCCAACACCCATACTATACTATTCTCCTAGAAAGGAAGCTAGAATTTTAGCTGTCAATTCATCAAAGATTCCAGATATTGCAAAATGTCAAAGTAAGAAAGCTGAAAGCTGTCATCCCATTTCTTTGTGACAAGAACACATTTTGCCCGATGACATTATCTTGATGGCTCACACATTTCTAGGCCTTTAGCATCATCTAGATGCCTTAGGTACCTTTTCTGATATGCATCATTTGGAAGTAAATTTGAGCCAAACAAAAATCATGACAATAGTTCATCTAAAAGGAAGCTAAGAAAAGTAGCATTCGCATGTAAGTGTGAATAAGATAAAATGGTTTCCTCGTACATGTTTCTTGAGTTTTCTTCAGTTGTCCTACTTTGTGACTTACTTTGGAATTGAGATCAAGTTGTTCACAGCTGTTCATTATCTTTCCAGATGGTGTTATCAGCTTTAGTTATGAGATGTCAGAACTAAGCACCACATCTTTCAGATTATCACCTCTCCTACTCTGCTATATGTATGTGAGATTTGGGGTCCTGGTATTGGCACACTAACTGGGATCAAGCTTTAAGGTTCCTGGTTTTTATACTCTTCAATAGAATTCATGACAGGAAAACATTCCTACAGTAGTGATCTTAGTGGAATTTGAATCTTTTTTTGAATGCTTCATAGACTCCACTGCACGACAGAGGTGCTGACTGAAGGAGTTAGATATCACTTTCTTGGACTCCAGAATTTAATCAAGTTTGGTGGTTAGTGATTTGGAGATGGTTTGTATGTCTAAGCAGTCAGCCTCTTTGCACCTTGGATCTTGTTGTAGATTGCTTTCTGCCTACTACTTTTGTAGTCATCTTAGTGGAATTTGGGACATTTTCTTGCAATGTTTCATAGAGTCCACTGTATGACAGATGTAATGAATGGAGGAGTTAGATATCCCTTTCTTGAGCTCAAGATCTCAATGAAACTTGGCGGTCAGTGATATGGAGATGGTTTGCATGTCTAAGCAGGCAGTCTCTTTGCACCTTGGATCTTATTGTAGATTGTCTTCTGCCTACTACTTCTGTCATTCATGTTCCTAATCTGTCAAAGTGGGATGCCAATCATGATATCTGAGATGAAATATATAATGTATAATTTGTGAGTTACCTGGTTAGAACCCTGCTATCCCTTGTAGCCCCAGCTTCTTCACTATGACATCACCTCTTTAGATAAACAATGGGCTTATTATTGTTCCTAGCTTTGTTAATCTTGTCCAAACCCCGAGCTTTTCTTTGGGATAGTTACAAGCTTGTTGGTATCAACCGTGGATAGAGATTCCCCATCATATCCCTATAGACTAGTGTACTTGGCGTCTTTATTTTATGAAACCAGTGACAAAATGTTAGTTCATCTTTAAATATCTAGGGTACCATGAGATTTGAGTCCTGCTCTACTAGTTCTTTCTGACATTCAGAGAGTTCTCTTTTGGCCTTGATCCAAAATGAGGAACACAAATGTGTTTCCTTTTTCATTCAAGAGGCGACTCAACACCAGGGAAAGTTTGTTAGAAAAGGGACCATACACAAATCCAAGAATAGGCCCATCTCCTCCAATTTTCTAGATTCAAGTGTGTTCATAGGGGATTTTGTGGGTTTGATCCTTAAGCTGCATGATTGAGAATTTGAGACATGTGTGTTCACATGATAAACCGCAAAACTGCCCGACCACACAGGAATATTTTGAGGGCAAATGGTGTGCAAAAGAAGCATTGAGCGGATGTCCCAGAGCTGCACCACCGACATAGGGAGAATGTGCGTGACAGATAAGCACTAGCCAAGCCAAGAGAAGGTTTTGGAAGAGGAATCACAAAAAATATTTGTCAGATCTGAGCCTGTGTGTATAAAGTGTAAATCGTAAAGACTTGTCATTATGATGGTGAATCAGATTTTTGTGATTGTGTTAGCCGCTTTGGGAATGGAACTGCATAATCTGTGTAAGGGTTTCACGAGTTAAGGCCTGTAATGGTCGATGCACGGTAAGAATGTCAGGGAATCATTGTGCTGTGTGAATTTGTGCACAATTGTGTACATATTGATGTAGTATTTGTTATTCTTTGATGAATATAATGGAGATCAGTTCTTGTATGATTAAGATAGTTAACATATGAAGTGTGTAGATTGGTTAAGGACTATGTGTAATTGTGCATTTATGATGCTGTAAGGGTTGGGTTTGAGACTTTGAGTGATAATGTTAATGTCTTTTAAGGTTATGTGCATGGCTTCTTTTATGTCACTCCACAAATACAAGGTCACCATGTCTGCATTACTGTGCTTCGGGTGAGACCTTAAAACGAAAGATTGATTGAAAGTGTTGTTGCAAATATAATGAATGAATTGTGATGCAAAACCCCAAGAAAGGGAAACTAGGCTAACATTCTTGGTTTCATTGCTAGGACCTCATTCAATTGTGCCATGAAGAGTGATCGGGCGTATGGTTTGTGGATCGGTTGATTGGATCACACAAAATGGATTGAGGTGTGGTTTCGTGACAAAATCTTGGAATTTGTGGTTAGGACGAAGGGGTCATGACAATTGTAGGCCTAGGTTGTGGTTATAGGATGAATTGTATAGTGATTTGTATGAGGTATTCTTTGTAGAGTTCGTTGAGCACCTTCATTCGCGGATCGCCACGTTAATTGTTGGGAAGAGGTGGAATCTTACGAAACCTAAGGGTTGGACTAATGCAAGATTGGTGAAGAATGGACTAAAGTAGTGGATGTGTGAGGGCGGGAATATTGCATAGCTATGTGCTAGAATTTGTGGTGACGACATATTCTTGTCTTTAGCAAGCAAAGTTTGAGTTCTTGTGAAAATCTAGAGGGTTGTTCCTTGTTGAGATTCCTTTTTGGAATAAAATGCTTCTTGTTGACCTAGGGTTTACACAAGTGAGCACGAAGGGGTAAATATACATTGTGTGGTGTCTAAAGTAGTTGGAGACAAAAGTTAAGCTTTTGTGTGTGGAATAAGAAGAATGGAGAATCTGATCGAGAGGGAGATAAGGTTGAGGCGATAGATGGGAAGTTGACAAAGAGAGGTCGAGCTAAGGGACACTAAAAGTGCGGGAAATCAGTCTTGGACCATGTCGATAGAACTTGTGACAGATAGGGAGGGCATGGGGATGGCTTGAGTCTTGCTGACCACCCTATGCAGAGAGAGATGCCATGAATCTAAAGTCTTTTCAAGTCAAAAGGTGAAGAAGTTCATGTTGAAGGCGAGGAGTACACAGATTCAAAAGAAGACCCAAAATAGAGTTGATAGCTAGTCAATGCCAACGCACAACACAATTCTAATAGTAGGAGAGCGGGTGAAGGTGTTGGCGTGTTTGGAAGAGATAAGTTTTTGTATAGTCAAGAAGCGTTTGTAGTAGAGCATATTGCAAGGATTAGTTCTGCACCGTAGGAAGCAGTAGAGAAATTCCTACGCTGGTTGGAAATTTGGAGTGGACAAAGAGAGCTTTTCTAATTAGTACTGGAGTGTTAGGAGCTGGGATTTCAAGTCCACTGCAAGTGATGTATGCTGGTGAGTTCAGTTTTTGGAGTGGTGGCTCATTTTGTTTTGATGCCACTAAGATAAGCAACACAATTCATAAAGAATATTGTGGCCATGCCTATGGGGACAACTAGTGGAACTGCCCCTATTGTGTAGAATGTGGCCATGAATGTGCAAAAAGACTGTGCAACTACAGGTTGTTTATCTGGTTAACCTAACGTTGCTAGAGTACAAAGGCATAGAGGATGTTGCAGAATGTTTGCATGTGTGAACTTGTGTGAAGGGCTAAGTATATTACTTCTTCGGAGACGAAGGCAAGTCTTTTTTTGTGACAACATTGTAGGAGCGAGCACATACTTGGTACATGAAGTTTGATCTGATTCAGATGGTGACTGATTTTGACGCTTTGAAAACTCCATTCTGTAAGGAGTTCCCACATTCTTGAGTTTGAGCTAGAGAGTATTTCTTTGCTAAAGGAGATTAAGTGGGATGCTAACAGGAGTGTTCGTGCCTATGATGCATGTTTTAAAGCATTGCTGTCAAAAATCTCATGACATTCATCCTCTTTAACATGCATAGTGATTTGTTGGAGGATTGTTGACCCCATTCTATAGACAACTTGCCATGAAAAATTTCAGTGATCCACAAGAGGCTTTGGATGTTGCATTGAGGGTAGAACTCACAAGAAATTTTCCCACATGCATCAACTCGTTCCTAGAAGCTCAGCTATCCACCATCCGTGGCAACTCCAAATGTGAACCTTTGCTAGGACTGCACAAGAAACACAAAAGGGACTTTGATGTACTGAGTGGGAGATCGAATGCTATACTAAAAACAATTGCTTTAGGAAGAGAGTTTGATTTGCAAGTATAGAGTGTGAAATCTGCCTTGGTGCACATGAGACTAAGACTTGCTTGAGATTGTGTAAGGCCAAGCAAGTCGAGGTGTTGTGTTGGTGCAAAATTTGAGACAAAAACACACATGATACATCAAATTGTCGATTGATTGGGGAAATGTGGGAGATGAGGGTTTGAGGACTTACACAAGCTTCTATCACCAACTTAAGGGAGATAATTTGGTTCAGGTAGGTCCTCGGAAGAGGTGGACTGAGTTAGGGAAATGTAGGACGTACTTTGGGAACTTGCTACAAGTGTGGGTCCATTGACCATTATCAATAGAAATGCCCAAAATTCCCAACTTTGTGAGTCGTAGAGAGGAACATAAGACAAAAGAGTGTCTTGAGGAAGAGTATTCTACAAAGTGATGTTGTGCATAAAACAATTGGAATGGTGATGGTAGCACAAGAACACTATTGCTCACCTTGAGGTTGGGGTAGAGATCGAGGCAAAAGTTGAGGGACACACACAATACAACTTTAGGAGGAGTCTGTGACTAAGGACTGAATCACTGGTACACTGGACCAAGTTACAAACAAAAGGGAAAGGCAAAGATACAACCGGCTTATGTTGAGAGAGATGCAAACTATGAGGACGCTTCAACGCAGAAGGCCATTGTGATTGAGGCTAAGCAAGTACTGCAGGAACTACAAAATGAGCTAAGGATTGCTTAGAAATTGTAAAAGTCCCAAAGATTGTAGAGCCATGCAGGAATACAACCTGGAGAGCTAGAAAAGCCAAATGAACTTCTTGCATTACTGAAAACTGAAGGCATTTTTGATGCTTTAAAGGTGTGGCTTAAGCGAAGTATGCAGATTACTACAAAAACAAGTGGAAGGTGTGATATACCTGTAGTAACTATGACAAGAATTGGGAACAAGGTCAACTTGAGTACCCCTTTGATCAAGAACTCTCTTTTGACTCAAGTTTGAATGGGTATGAGCTACACAAGGTTTTCATAGACACATGGTCTAAAGTAAACCTCTTAGCAAAAAAATGTGTGGGTTAAGATGGGGAAACCTGTGTTGTATTGTACAGAAAGCACACTTCACATGGAAAGCAAGACTACTTCGAGACCAATGGGAGCTCTATGTGATGTTGAGATTGCGATCATAGTTGTACTATTTTATGGTGATTTTGAGGTGATCAAGATGGAAGGATAGATACCCAACTATTCTCGGGAGACCTTGGTTTTATGACAGCAAGGCAAGCATACGATTTAAATAATAGTTTATGAATTTCAAGAACAGGGAGTAGAGAGTGGTGGTTCCCTTGGACACAAATTTGGGACTGTGTATGTGGAGAATGTTGTAAAGGATGAAGAGGAAATTGACTTATGCAGCTGACAACACGAGCAGGAAATTGTTTGGGATTGAGATGAAGCGAGATCTTCAATTTGGCTTGTGCAAAATGGTTATAGGAGTTGTATGACATCGCTTGCTACTGAATGCCGAGTATGGAGATGTCACAATCATAGCTTAGTCGGAGGTATATTATGTCCAATAAGTGTGTTGATTACCAAGAGGGGGAAGGTCATGCAAAATGGGTATTGAGGTCATCTTGGGTAACTTGATCGGATACTCCTTGGGAATCGGGTTTGCACTAGGTGAAGAAGGAAAAGAACCGAGTCACATAAATTCCACACATCTCCAAAGCTGCGGTTGTACCACTAAACGTCACACAAAATTGTCTTGCGACACTATTTCAAGCAAGGAGGAAATTGGATTTTGATACAATGGATATACTTGCATAAAGAAGGAAATTGAGCATTTTGGTGTGCAATTGTTAGCATTTGACAACAATAAGAGAATGGTAAAGGTGAAGAAAGAAGACGACAATACCACGTAGGATGTTGTATGCAAAAATACAAGGAGAAAGTAGTTAAGGAGGTAGGGTTGGAGAGAAAGAGAACCACACACTAAAGTGTGCAAAAGATGTCAACATCTAATACTCGTAACAAGCAACAATTGTCTAATTGTGACGGGCCTAATGATGCACTTTATGAAACACATTTCTCGGGTGACCATGCGAAGTGGGTACCTCGTGGTTTTGGTCTCCTAGATGTCGTCTGTATGCATGAATTTGTGTGGGCGGAGTATGAGAGTTATGATTTTTGAGAAGGAAGACCTAGTATAAGGCTGGGAACCATATAATGCCTAGAAATAAAATAAGATTTTTTTGTTTCATTCTTGCAAAATAAGTGAGTATTGCTCTAAATCTTTGTTGCATATAAGTAAGATGTGTATCGATGCATATGCAAAGAAGCTTGATCATAAGCAACAAAAATGGCAAATGCGCAAGAATAAAAGCATTGTGCAATAATCAGTGCAATTGATGTACTATGATTGAAGACCCATGAATTTAAGAGGAAGGTGCAGCGTAGAAAAGCTTTGTGCACGAGGGCGTAGTGTAAGATTGGAGAAGGAAGAAGGATGAGACTATGTGCAAGTTAACGCGACAGAGAGAGGAAATTAAAGGAGTAAACACAAATGTGCAAGTTGTGGAAGATGTGACATGGCCATCGTTAGCACAAGTTAATAGGAATCCCTGAAATGGAGGGAAAATCAAGGTGAACTACTTGTAGAAAATTGGTGGGGGACATTTATTGTTTAATGCAAGTGACTTAAATTGAAAGAGTCTTGAAGATTGTGGGCACATTAAACTTAAAAGAATTGCTGAAGAGATAGAGGTGTATAGAGAAAGGTAAGAAAGCATAAAATTTTGAGATTGAAGGACTTAAGAATGAGAACCAAGAAAGAAGTTGAGAACAAATGCCAAAACATCTGAAATTGCATTATTTCAACATGCTAAGTGTTGCGGAGGTGGGAAGTAGCTCAAATAGAAAAGAAAGTTCTAGTGAAAACAATATGGAAAACGAACCATTTATATTCTGGGAAGAACCTGTTGAAGAAATTACTAGGAGAGGAGGAGACAACACCCAAACGACAGAGAGAGGATAAAGCTAAGTTGGAGTAAGAGTGGGAGGTGAAATGGTGGAAGGTCGAAGAGAAAAAGTGACTGGAGGAAGAAGTGCGAAGGAGATAAGAAAAGGAGAATGAAGATATCCCCTTGATGGGGTTCCTTGATATTACTTTGCTGCTTTAGAGAGCCAATAGAGGCCAAGGATGAACAATGCCCCACATTAGAATACAACCACTACTCTTTTAGATTTCAGCGCAAGAGTTTTGAGGAATTAAAGGAGAAGGTCAAGGCCTTAGTCGACAATGATGAGAGAAAATACCCTAGGAGTTACAGTGAATATTGGGGATTTGCAAAGTTCAAAACAATGGCATGTGTTAACTTGGTGAAGTTTATGGTAGTTGAATGAAAGGCAACTCAATGGATGATGCTGCCATATGCATTCAACACAGAATATTTGGAGAGGGCACGATGAGAATGAAGAATATAAGTAGTGTGAAGGTAGACGTCACAAGGGTTGATCAACGTAGAAATGACCTGATAGCGAGAATTGAAGGAAAGGAGGCTGCAAATAATCCCGACAAGGAATGGGATGATGACTTCTTGAGGTTAGAAGAGCTGGTTGATGTGAGGCTCGATGGAAACAAAATTGGATTTCATGGGTGCTTAGACCACATAAAGGAAGCTCAAGACTACCGTCGAGAAATACTCGGGAATTGCAATGTTGCAAGGACATGTTGTCACGTAGAAGTTGCACCACGATAGAGAATGGTGTGTATACTCTCTCTCCTGTTGACAAAATTGGAACACCTCAAGGCTTTGGGTAACCTATGTCTCAGGTGAACCTCCGAGAGAGGGCTGATTCCCTTGTGAATCACTTTTAAAACGAAAAGTTTGACAAGGAAAAGGAAAAAGAAATGCGGAAATGGGAAATAGGGGTGATACACAAAAAGTTTTAACACTTGCATGTAACTCTGCACACAGAGAAAATAAATATTCACACACCTGCACAACTCTAGACTATTTTGCATAATAAATTCAAGGGTTTAGGAAGAATGACAGTGGTAGAGGGAGTGAATTCCACACTAAGGCAATACAATATCCTATCAAACACAATGAACAATCTGAAAACAACGATATGAGAGGGCAAAAAGAAGCTTTATTTTATTCAAAGGTGCAAGTACAAAGGCTGAAGATGCATATGCAAATCAGCTTCCAAGTATATCATACAATAAAAAATTAGAGCCTATATGAGCTGCTCCATGCCCAGGATGGACTGCTGTCTCTTCAAAATAGAATGCTGTTTTTATTTTATTTAATTTAATTCATCTTCATGCTGTTGGCGCCAGATTTGGAACAGCAGTTCCTTTTATTTATTTGCTATTTCCTTCATGCATGCTGCTGTCGCCAGACTTTGCTGGGACTGCTTTTACCTTTTATTTATTTATTTTAACTTTGGCGCCAACTCCAAATAGAACAGCAGTCTGAATTTGTTTTATTCATTAAATTCTATTTTTGGCCCTCATGGTGCCAACCTTTGACTTGTAAAAGCAGCTAATAAATTTATTTTATTTCTTTTGTCTTATCCTATCTTTGGCACATGCTTTTAACTATAGACTGCTGTTACTTATTTTATTTATTTCTAATTTTGTCCTCCTCCAACCTTTGGCGCCAACACCAGTTCACTTTCTTTTTATTTATTAATTCCATGCATGCTTAGCGCCAGATTTAGAATAAACAGCAGTTGCTTCTATTTATCCAATCTCTTTTATGTTTGGCGCCAAGCTCTATTTTTGGAACAACAGTGCTATTTTATTTATTCATCGAGGCACCTCTATGCACATTTACCCCTTTGACACAGACTTCTATAGGACAGCAGCGTATTTATTAATTTTATCCCATGCACCTCCATACCAAGGCTTTTTCTGGCACAAATTCTTTGGCTATGAAATATGGTAACAAGACCCATGGTAGATAGAGTACAACCCAATGCCGCAAAGAAGAGAGGGCGAGACAAGCTCGCCAAGTGGTTGCACACAAGGAAAAGGTAAACAACCCATAGAGCAATTGCACACCGTTTTCATGTGTCCATCGAAGGTAAGGACGTTGAAATGGGGAGTTACCGATTGTGGTGAAGGAAGGCCAAGTCTCATGGAACCAAGTAACAATGCAAGAGGAACTAATGGAGTAATGGGACAATAGGAACTCGTTGAAACAACGAATTTGACAGTTCAGAAGGCATGGTGTGGCCACACCAAGCCAAAGTGAAACATGGAAAACACAAGATCATGCTGATATATCTCTCGCCACAAGTTCTGAGGTTGAGGTCGAAGATGTGCAAAAGAATGTTGAGGAAGAAAGTACCCACATAGGAGCTAATGCAAAAATCCATTGGAGAGTAATCCTATTGTGAACTTGGTAGGAGAATCTACGAGTGAAGAAGGAGAGGAGCGGGGAAATCATCTTCGGGAGAGGAAGATGGAGAAGAATGAAGGTAGGAGGAAAAAAAGATAAAGGATTAGAAAGAATGAACAAGTTGAGAACAATAGCGCAAGAATGCTAGGACTTTTTGCGTAAGCATAATAGTGAGGATCCAACATTCGAGCTTGTAGGTAGGCTCTTACACCAATCTACGGTGATAGTTCATCAATTGGAGCCCAAGGCGTGCAAATCTGTCTTCTAAGAGGCTACTCGTGGAACAATTGCATATGATGGGTAAGGACAGGTCACATAATTGGTATGAGGTATGAGCGTTGGGGCGACAAGGTTAATGATTTTTTCTGTGAGCTCCAAGAGGATGGGAAAAACATGAAGCAATTAGGGGGACTATGACAAGTGTAAATGGCAAGCTGGAAGAGTGTTGTGCCAAGATCTTACCAAAGAAATTGTGCATTTTCCAAACTTTGAATAATGACCAATTTGGACCAATTGATAGGCCGGTGTTTGCGCCGAACAAGATTCATGAGGAAGTAGAAGAAGAACTACCTATAGAGGAAGAATTGCATGACCAAATGTTGGAAATCATCAAGAAGGCATGCAAATGAGCTCCATTGTCTACACTTGTGCATGAGACAGGCTAACTTGATGATGAAGAGGTTTTGTCGAGGGTCAAGCTAGATAAACTTGCATTGGAAGAACCGACATAGGGAGAGTGTGTGTGATAAAGCGCCAACAGAGCCAAGAGAAAGTTATTGAAGAGGAATCACCGTGAATATTTGTAGGATCCAAACCTGAGTATATAATGTGTAAATCCTAAAGAGTTGTCATTATGATGGTGATTCTGATTCTTGTGATTGTGTTATCCGATTTGGGAATGGAACCACATAATTTGTGCAAGGGTTTCATGAGTTAAGGCTTGTAACGTTTAGTATATTGTAAGAATTTGTAAGGGAGTCATTATACTATGTGAATCTGTGCACAAATGCATACATATTGATGTAGTATTTGTTATTCTTTGATGAATATTATGGAGATCAAGGGTTTCTATGTAGTTTCGTATGATCAAAATAGTTAACATGTGAATATGTGTAGATTTAATAACAAATGTGTAATTGTGCGTTTATGATGTTGTAAGGGTTAGGGTTGGAGTGATAATGTTAATGTCTTTCAAGGATAAGTGCATGGCGATTTCTTGCGTGTCACTATACAAGGTCATCATGTCTGTTTACTATGCTTCACGTGAGACCTTCAAGCAAAAACTTGATTGAAAGTGTCGCGCAGATAGAGTGAATGAATTGTAGCGCAAAACCCTACATAAGGGAAACTAGGCTAATAAAGGTGTCAAGGTGTGTGTAATGTCCCCCATGTGGACAAATCAAGATTCAGCAATTATTTGTCAAAACCCTTGAGATTTGAGAGCTGAAAATAAATGACAACAATCTAGAAATTAAATACTTTATGACAACAATGCATGTAGTGTCTAGAATTCGTCTTTAAACCCTAATGCAACTAGGGTAGAAGTGCAATTCTCTTGTCAAATTAACTCCAAAACTATAGAACTTAGTACTTGAGCAACCTTAAGAGTTGTAGACATGGGAAACACTTTCGAATCAACACCAATCTGAAAATCTGAATTTTAAATGAGAGAAAACAACTGAAACTTCAAAAATTCATAACTTTGCCACAAATAGGAATTACAATGCAAATGATAGCTCAAAATGATCTTGGAGAGATCAGCTATCCAACAAAAGTGATTTCAATTTTTTCTGCCACCGAGACATGCCAAAATGTGATCCTGAACTTTCCAAGTGAGTAGTTAAAATTGAAACCCTACCAAAAATTATCGAATATGAGATTCCAACCTTATAACATATGGAGAATCAATACATCAAATCAGAATTCCAAAATGTGCCCTAGAAGACATTGAACTCAACCACTATGCAATTTGCCTAGGGTTGGAAATGAAGATCTACAATGCAGAAACAACAACACAACAAATTCAGATCCAATGTACTTTTTGGATGAAAGTCCTCAATCAACAACAACACTATTGGGCATACATCCCTTTTCTTCAAGCATGAAGAATTCAATTTATCAAATATTCAACATGCCCTAAACTAGAGCCTTACTAGTGCTCATATAGCCTTCCCAAATGGGGCGATCCACTTTGGGAGGGAGATTACATTTTAAAATCACTTTTATGTTGGCTATGACTTACTTTTTGCTTTTGTCTATTTTTATTAATAGCCGACATTACATCATAATGATTACATAAGGAATTAATTAATTAATTCACCCACTTGCAAGAGTGATTAAATCACTTGGGTAAATAATTAATTAAAATACATTCTGCTCCAATTATATTCTATTAAATAATTAAAATTGCCTTATATGTGTAAATGATAAAAATCACTATTCGGGCAACCTTAATTAAATAATAAAATAAGAAAACCCCAAGAATTTCCCTTTAGTCCATGGGGTGAGGTGAACTAAAGGTCTTCAGTACCTGTTTAATAATGTCCCGGAAAAGGGGACATTACAGTCCTCCCCTCCCAAATTTGCTTGCCCTCAAGCAAATGCCAGTTCTCATGCCCAACTGCCAATGTATCCATGCTGAAAAACATCCATAAATGAGCTCCTGTGCCTGTCAAATGAAAGAGCTGATGTAGAAACAATACCTTGCATTGGCTGCCCCAATCTTTCTTGAATTCCCTTGGCTGCCCATGGAGTTCTATGGTTGTCATAACAAGAAGACCAACTGCTGTCATACCAAATATTGACCAAAAATCTGAGAAGTCACCATGAATTTGGCAAGCAACATTAATTTCCAGCTTGATCCTTGCATCAACATTGTTCCTCAAAGTGAAAGAGAGTTCTTCAACCATGAATATGAAAACAAATGAGTAATATAAGTGGTCATAAATGATGACAACAACCTTAGTGGCTGCAAATGAGCTTATGGCAGCTTTGAACCAGTGCCTTCCAATCTTAGGAAAAGGTAGAATACTCTCCTCTCCTTTCTTCATGAGATCTTGCCTTAGCAAAAAGTGACAAGGTGCTGTCCCAGAAAACTCAGCAATACAATTTATTCCACTCCCCATACATGCACAAAACTCAGCTCTCATGCTCCATTGAAAATTCACTATGTAAGTGTACAAAAAGGAAAGTGCATAAAAATGCTACCTTGCTGGAGTGGGTCGTCTCTTGACCCAAAACTTGAGGCACAATATGCCAAAAAGAGTGCTCCAGCCTGCGTGTGAATGGCAGCAAGTACCCCTTCTATGCTGCCCATGAGATGACTGAAAAAGTATCCCAAACTTCCCTTGAGAGTGCCCAACAACCAACATGCTACTTGGGTGTTTAATGTTTGTTTGAGAAACTGAAAATCAACGTTGCTTAGGGCTGAACCATTGCCCCAAACAACAAATATGGCAAAAGGAAAACTGAAATCTGAGATAACTTTTCGACATAACTTCATGACAGCAGACTCAGTATTCCAAGAAAAATTATTCGTATCCAAGATTACCAGACTTTCTTCTATGTGGGCTGCAAGATACTTCCTCCTTGTATTGCCAATCCATGAAGGAGATGCAAGAACAACTTCTGCCCTTGTGGGAAGCCCTTCTCTAGGATCATACGAAATCATGCAAAACTGAAACTTCTCTTGAAATGGAGAATACTCAAGAGCTGAAAATGTTGAATCATCCTTACCATACATGGGAACTATTTCCTGCCCTTTGTCATCTCCTATTCTCCAACATCTTTCAGCTCTAACACAAAATTGACAAAGCAACATACCCATGTGTTCCAAGATGAATGAATCCAAAACATTACCTTGCTGTAGGTAGCCATTTGATTGCTCAAGTTTGCTTGTTTGAATCACCAAAATGTGATCTTTGGGCTGCTTATTAATGGCTGCAACTAGTTTCACCATGCATCTCAATCCATGATCCATTATGTGCCTCAGATTCACCCTTGGAATGTTAGCAACAAAACCCAAGCTGTTGGCGGAGAAAATGGCTAAGTGCTAGTCATGTGCGGAGATTAGAGACCGCGCGAGAGGGGTGTGTGAAGGAGAGCACAACATGCAAAGGGGTTAGTGCGCGGAGGTCCACGCATGAGCACACAAGGTTCCAAGACTTAGCCGATTTTCTAGAATACGACTAAAAATAGAAAAGAAAAAGATGAAGTGATGCTCAAGAAAGATTCAAAAATAGGAAAAGCACATGCGGGACAAGAAAAAAGACGACATATGGAAGCAGGACTAATAATAGGATTATAGTAGGATAAAGCAAGGAGCTAATTATAGCTCAATCTATTGTCAAGACAAGTTGAAAAAACATGCGATCTATTATTAAGCACGCTTATTTATAGGAAGGTGCATGTAGGTGGTGAAGGGAAAGTCCCGCCGTGTATAAATAGGTGTAGACTCATTGTGTTAGTAACCTTTTTGGATGTATGTATCTTTTGGAGTCTCGTAGCCAAGTTTTGTATGCACACTTGGTTCGGCGTTTAAGTGTAAGCAATGTTTGATGTAATCAACACACTTATTATGTGATCAATTATGTTTTGCAATGGATAATTGTGTTTGGGTGGCTAAGGCCACAATGTCGAACATGGCCTAATGGGTATTCAAATCTTATTAGTCATTATCTATGAATGATTTCCTTATTATATGTGTTGCCATAATTGTTATGTTATGATGTATCTTCTTGCATGAATGGTTATGATGATTATGCATGTCTAACATCCTATTAAGTAAACAAAGGAGGGACTCAGGCGGTTGCGCGCTTTGGGTGAGCATTCAGACTTGTCTGAATGAAGTGCTAGCGCGCTTGAAGTTATGTGTTGACAAACAAAAAGACTACATTTTGGTTCCGTTGTCAAGACCTCTTTTCAATTTGTTCATCAGGATGTTGCATGCACATGGCGTTCCGATTGTCTTTGGAGAACATTGAGATCTGGATACATGACGGTCAGGATGCATTTGCTTAGAGATATAACACTAGACCTGATTTTAATGCTCATGAAGTGGGTGGAAGATAATCTCTATGATTCCTTGTATGAGACGTTCTTCAGCTTTTTCCCAGTAGAATTATACGAGTGGTTGGCGGCCTACGTGCGAAGAGAGGTGTTCGGATAGGAAGAAAGCAAGCTTGGAGAGAAAAAGATTGCCAAACACTCGATTTAGTTGCACCTTGGACTAGAGCTGTAGATTTTGGTGGGAAGGTGTCTTTGCATGATTATGCCTTGAGAGTACGCGATTTCGACATACTCGTGCCCGAGGAAGCAAAATTTTGGTATTTATGCGAGCCAAGAGGATCGTATTTGCGCGACATCATTGGCTATTAAGATTTTGATAATTGAGTGAGAATGGAAAATTTACCGATGACAGAGCTAAAACCCCACTTTGCACGTAAAGGTAGGAGACGAGGTTTGGGAAGGATGGCATTGGTCTAAGCGGAGAGAAAGAGAAAGGGAAGAAAGACGACTCAGGTATAATGATGCGCGACAAAGGGCAATTGAGGAGGCGTTGAGATTGAGAAGAATGATGACTGGGAAAGTGATGAGAACCCCAGTAGAAGGAGAGGGACCGCAGGATCATGTCCTCTCTACATTGGGAAAGCGTAGTAGGAGATCCCCTTCCGCATCTTTTGAGAGTGACTCTGAGGAGAGAATGAGAACGACTAGCGCACATCTAACCCCGCTTGGAACCCTAGCCCTTGCGCAAGGTGCTTGGAATCCGGAAGTTGTAGAAGAACATCATAGTGAAGGTGAGCAGGAAGGTAATCAAGTATCACCACGTTGGGTTGGAGATATAGGGAGGCACATTTTAGTGTCATCATAGGAAGCGCAATGCATTAAGGACGCACATATGGTTGCATGCAATGTGCTCTTGTGTTCGGACAAAGTTTTTTTGGGACCAATTTGGTAGGTGCGTCATCGTGACAAAACAATGGCTGCACTACTGTTGGAAGAAGTACTATTGGTGGAGTTATTGGACAGATAATTGGTGTCTAGTTTAGCACAACTCTTTGGATGCGGGGAAGCTCATCTACGGGGCCACAAGTCGCAACAGGAGGCTCATGAGGTTCAGGACAACCACCACGTGGTGGAAATCTGGTGGAGGTTCGGAGTTCGAGATTTGACCCCACTCTAAGACAAGGGCGACAACAACCATCACAACAACATCAACAACCACAACAACAGATGCCTCAAATCTTCTTTGAGATGTCTCTTCATTTGCCTAAGTATAGAGGTGTGGAAGATGCGGTGAATACATGCATAAGTGTGAGTTATTGTGGAGAGCTAAGGAAATAACAACCCTTAATAGGAAGGCATGTCAGTTTGCCACCACACTTCAAGGGCACGCACATAGTTGGTATAGAAAATATGATCTACATTAGATTGTGGTTGATTATGATGCATTATGCGCTGCTTTTTCAGCTGAGTTTCATATCCCTGAGTTCGAATAACAGATTATTAGTTAAGGATATCAAGCAAGGCCTTTCTAAGAGTGTCAGGGAGTATGATGCACAATTCAAGACCTTATTATCTAAGCTCTCCTATGATATCCATCAAAGCCAACATGTATAGTGTTCGTAGGAGGGTTGTTAACACCTTTCCGGAGAGTGCTTTCACACAAGACATTCACTGATCCGCGCGAAGCCTTGGAAGCAACTATGCGCGCTGGCGATTGGAAGTGTTGGCATAAGGGGGTAAGTTGGAGAAGTTGTCTGCCAATTCAGCGCATGAGATGCACAATGGACTTTGGTGCACGGATTGCGAGGTTGAAGGACATACAAAGGATAACTCCCGCGTAGGAGTGTGTGCGTGTTGTTGGCATCTTGTTAGATCTGTCATAAGAATCATGATGTCTGCAATTGTCCACTTTTACGGTGTGCAACAACATGAAGAATGTCTCTATGTATTGCAAAATTTGTGATGTGCACACCCATGACACAACCGATTGTTGGTTGATTGATCATATTCATGAGGCATGTGAGACAAGGTTGCGCTGGACCACCATGTGGCAAGCAACTTGGAGTGCAAGAAGGACCGACTAGTGAGGTGCGCAACAACGGTAATGGAGATTTCAAAGTTGGATTCGAAGCGAGGCTATGGCAGGTGTGGAAGGTTTGCAGACGGGGACGTGTTACACGTGTGGATTGCTGATCATTACTAGTGCGAATGTCCTAAGAATCGGTATGCACGTATTGTGAAAAGGCACACAAGGTTGAGGATTGTCTAGATCTATATGCCCATATGTGTAAGAACAATAAGAAGGACAAAGGCGTGACTATGATTAAGGTGGAGTGTGCAAAGTATGAGCAATGGGCACCTAAGAAGACGGTCGAGCCTCAACTTCACTGAATTAGTGACTACGAGCGTAGAAGTAATGCGTGCGTGAGCAAGGAAGGGCAAGACCTCTCATCAAACGTGAGGTGGTACATTCAAAGTATCCAGGATGTGGCTCGGCGAGAAGGAAGTGTATCGAGGATATGATGGGCGTTGTCAAAGAATTACAAGGTGAAATTCAGCATCGAAAGAACAAGTGTGTGAGAGGAAACACTTGAGGGGTGCTTAACTCCCTAGATGGATATTGACGACCTTAAGGAAGTGTGCAAGATGTTGAGGCAAGAGAACATCATCCCTTTGTTGGGAGAATGGTTGCGCGAAAAGATACCATGTGCCGGAGTAAAAAGAGAGCGCTAGATTCTCCATGCAAATTTACCACCTCAGGACCATGAATATGACAAAGAGATCGCACTTGATGCTGTGATTAATGGTTGGTTGGTGAGTAATATCCTGATTGATATAGGCGCATGAGTTAATGTTCTCACCTTGGATATTTGGAACCAAATGAGAAGGCCAACATTGCAACCATCTTCAAATGTGTTGTATATGGCTAACAAGACAAGGGCTATGCCCATTGGGGTATTAAAGGATGCTTCAATCACTATTTAGGGAGCTAAATTTATAGGTGATTTTGAAGTATTGGAGCTAGCAAAAGTAGATAACTTTCTAGTGTTGCTTGGACATCCTTGGTGTTATGCTAACAATGCAGATTTACGCTTCAACAAGAGATATATCAGTTTTGAAAACAAGGAGGAGCGCGTTATGATCCCCCTAGATGATGAAAAGATTGCGCCTTATATAGAGCCTAAAAATGAGGAGGATCTCAACAGAATCTACACACATACGGTGTGCGACCGGAAGACATGGAGCCAACAAAGGAAGATGTACTTTATTGGGAAGACGCGAGACAATTGGACTGTGGGCACATATGAAATGGTGGGTTGCAAAGTACGAGGACGAGTTACTGGATGATAAGGCCGCGCAGTCAAATGCAACTTATGTGTAATCATAGAGTTCAATTTCAGATTTTGAAGGAATCGATTAAGGAGGTTGGCCCTTCAAATGTTGTACATGTAATTATAGATGCAACTTATGTGTGCAAAGCAACAAACAAGATAGATAGTGGACTACCTACAGTCATATTTATTGGACCTCGTGTTGCATGCATGCCATGAACAATGCATTGAAAGACATGAAATATTTAGTGGGTCAAAAAGTTAGTGGCCGAGGCTAGGGAGGTGCAAATGTTCATATGCAATCACCACACATCATTGACACTCTTTCAAAGCTATTCGAGGAAGGAATTCCTCAAATTAGTTGACACTCGCTTTACATCCTATTTTATTTTGTTGGAAATGATGCTCGAGTTGCAGAGCCCTTGTAAGTTATGATCATGACACAGGATTGGACTAGGTGGAATGAGTCCAAGACAAAGCAAGGGAAGAGAGTGAAGAAAGTGGTGGTGAGGGAGACATTTTGGGCCAATGTGAAATACATCACATCAATTGTACCTCCGCATGCGAGTTCATCGAACATGAGGATTCCGATAGCCCCAATCTTAGTGAGATAGATTAGTGCATTGATAACATGCTTAGGAAAATGAAGGCACTTATTTGGGTGAAGGACCCCACTATGGAGTTCTACCATAAACATTTTCAGCCCATCATTCAACATAGATGGGAGAAGTTGAACACCCTATTTCATATGGCTGCATGTGCACTTAATCCAAAATGGGTAGAGTCTAGGTAGATTTATCTCTTGGGATGACGAGGAGGTGAAGAAGGGCCTTATGAAGGCCCTTAAAAAATTGTATGGTGCAAATGAGGCTTCACAAGTAAGATTGGAGTGGCTCAACTTCACTAAACTTGATGGCTACAAAATTTTGATGAAAATGGACATGGTAACATTGACACAAGAGAAGCTAGAAAGTTGGTGGCAAATTTATGGGCGTATAGGATCGCTGCGAACACTTGCAATTCACCTCCTTTCCCAGGTTTCTAGTTCCTTTGCTTCGAGAGGAATTGGTCAACATATGGTTGGATCCACTCTATTAAGAGGAATAGACTTACCTCTAAGAGAGTGGAGAAGCTTGTAGTTGTACACAATGCTTTGCATCTTATAGATCACAAGACAACTAAGTACAAGCAGACCCCAACATTACGGTGGGATGTAGATCCCGAGGAGCCGAGGCAAGTAGAAGAGGACAATATTGTGCAACAAGGATTGATTGGGCTCTCTATTGAGGATGAGGATGATAGTTCTAGCGAGGAGTTCATGGATGTTTCAGATGATGATTATGATTTTTGAGTTGTAACTTGTACTCTTTTTTTTGTAATATTGACAATTGTTGGTGTATTTGAAATTTTCAGATTAATGATATGAATATCAAATATTGTCAATTGATCAATCACAATGGTTTTATTTCAGCTTATTTAACTTTTTAAGTCTCAAATGGTTTTATAATTTATAATTTATTTGATATTTCAGCTTATTTAAGTCTCAAATGGTTTTATTTCAGCTTATTTAAGTCTCTTCCAAGTTATTTTTAATGTTTAGTCACTTTATTTTTATATTTTAAATATTTGTATATTATTTTAATTAGCCGTCCCCCTCCATCCCCAAAATTTAGATTTTTTTGTGTTGTCTTGGAAACCCCATCCTGCTGTCCCCAAAATTTAGATTTTTTTGGTTGATGTGATTGATCCATCATATAATAAAGATGTTAGCTGATGTGATGGTCCAATCGATTATAATAATAAAAATGGAGGGCACATTATGAAGTTGAAATATGATTATTTACCATCACTATTAATTATATAGTATAAATATTTGACATTAGAAATGGAATATTTGGGAATAAGACTTCAAGGAATATTCTACTCTTTTCTAATGTTAAACTTTTGAATTGCTTAAATATACAAAAATAGAAGTATGTAGTTAAATCAAAATTACAATTATTGCATTCAATGGATGCTATATATACCTGCCTTAGGCAGGAATAACAACTTGATGCAAGCATGTATCTGTTGAATTAGTAATAATTCTTTTTCTTTTTCTTTTAAAGGTAGTTGGGGTTAAAGGACCCTAGACTTGGAAAAATGTTGGTGAGATGCCCACACCCATTTGGTGTTAACTAACCAAACTGGGAAAATAAAAATAAGACAAACTTCAAAAATCAAATGTAACCATCTACTTTTCTGTCCATTCTTTGGCTCCAAGCATATTCCTACTACAAGAAAGGGAGCAGAAATATAAACTAGTGGCTTTCATCATTTATCTATCTCACTTTCTTCTTTTATCATTCTTGTTTGTTTGATTCAATCATGAAAAACACTATTGAGTTTTCATAAATACATTTTTAGGCTCATTTTTTCCTTTGTTTGATCTTGAGTGTCAAATTTTTTAATGAAAAGAAAACTCTTCTGCTTTGGTGCAGTCTTATGAGATTAACTTTATTTCCATGGAGGAAAATGATTAATATAAACCATCTCGTCCAACTTTTCTACCCCTCGGTTGCTAGATGTGCTGCCTTATTGCTTGTCCTCCCAATCTGTTGGTGCGAGACCTTGATATTCTTTATTTCCATCTTAATTTCTTGAGAGATATTGTTTATTTTCCAATCATTGCACTGCCCATTTTTATTGCTTAAATAATTAGTATTGAGTTCCCCTTCCACTCGAAGCTTTTGCCAACCCTTTTCCTTGGCTAATCTTATTCATTTAAAGAGAGCCATTTGCTTCTGCCTTATTATTTGTATGATGTATCCACTGGCAAATGGACTGAAGACGTTAATAGATGTTGTCCATTATCACCTTTAAAAATCCCTCCTACTATTCCTGGATCTCCTTTTTCATCTTCATCAAAAGTTAAATTATCCAATCTTGAGGAGGATTCTTCCACACATCCTTAGGATTTTTCAGTCTATTCCTGCCATACACATTATTGGGTAAAATTAACAGTACATAATATTGCTAAATATACAATATTATTATATTCGGGTCAATTATTCAGCAGTTTATGTTTTTCTTGAATTTGTCAGGTGAAGTTCAGTGAATTTGTTGCAAAACACATTGGTGAGATGGAGGGCATTCTATTAGAAGCAGAGACGGGGGATTTTCTTGGGAAACATAGAGGATTCTGGTTCTATACAATTGGGCAACGCCAAGGACTCCGTCTTCCTGGAGGGCCATGGTAAGGAAGTCAATATTGGATGGCCTTTTCTATCATTGTTGTTTTTATGAGGGGTTGAAGAAATGCTGAAAAGTTTATTTGATAATTCTTCTCAAATATGTTTGTGTACTTTAGTTTATTGTAAATTGTAAGTCCTTTCTCATTTATTTGTCACCTAAATGTTCCAAAATCTGTTTAGATTTAGATTGAAAACAAAGTTTTAATTACTCATGATACATTACAGGAAGAACCTATGAACAATGGTGTTATGAATGAAATTACTCTTAGAAGTTTTCTACCAAGCCATCACTGAATAAGGTGTTTAAGTGTCATTCAGCTAAGCCTGTGTCATACAACAATTCATGAGAAACATCATATATGATCATGCAATGATTGCACCTACCTCTTTCTAGGGTTACTGTTATGAGTAGCCAGTATGAAAGTATTATGAGTGATGACCATAGTTCAAAAAATCATTATCAGCGATTAATCGGCAGGCCAAATTTTGACTCCGAAATTGGGAATCTACAATTTATGTGCAACTTTATCGCTATTTTTAAAAACATTTAAATTCATAAAATAAACTTAAATTAAATTTAAAAACATTGTTAATAAAATTTTATAATCGTTAATAAAATTTTAACGTTTATAATCGTTAATAAAATTTTAACGTTTATAATCGTTAATAAAATTTTAACGTTTATATATCATTGTTAAATCAAAATGTATAAATTTATTACTATTATAAGGTATACAAAACGAATTAATCCAGATTCTATACATTTTATAGATTATACGAATTAGTGTATACATTTTATAGTATATACGAATTACTATTATAAGGTATACATTTTATAGTCTATACGAATTACTATTATAAGGTATACATTTTATAGTATATACGTATTAGTGTATACTGTATACGAACTGGTTGCAAACTGTATAGTGTATAGTATATGCGAATTAGTTATACCTAAACTGCCACGAAACCTGGTTGCAAACCGCCACGGAACCTGCCATGAAACCACCACGAAATATTCCAAACCAGACACGAAACGAGCCACGAATTAGTCGCAGAAGGAAATACGACTCGCGCAGGAGAAAAAAGGCACGAAATGGTTCGATTTGGTTTTTTTGCATTTAAACCTACGCGGCACGATTTTCCACGGTTTTCACAGCGAGTTTCAACGATTTTTTAGGGTTTTTATTGTCGGAAATCGCCGATTTATCGGCAGTCCACAAATCGCGATTTTCAGAAAGATAAATCGTTTTCTTTGCCCTAAACGATTTACCGCGATAATCGGGCGATAAATCGCGAGTTTTAATACTATTTATGACCTCTGCAAGCTTTTCGTAAACAACTCCACTCTTATTATCGATTCCTTTAAATAGTCACAGTTACCTCTTATAATATGATTCTGATTCCATGATTTAACACTGCAGGCATGTGACGACCAACTACAGCACCTTGAAGTCATTTATCACAAGGGTAGCCTGTATACAAATGAAGGGTTCCAAGTTTCAATCCTAGGAACTGAGATACCTCCCTCAACCTCATGATTAAAATTTTCATGCAGCCAGCCCGTCATGATACCGTAATGAACCTAACTAATAATTATTGGTTATCAGCAGTTGTGATGCAGGGATATCCCCCGACATACACACCCCTTGTACCTTAATCATATTCACTTTCACTCATTTTATCTATCGATGTATCTTATACCATTTATTATTTATTCAATATGTATGTACTTGTGTATTTTCTTTATATAATACATACAAAATTTATCTAAATTTGAAAATACTTGTGTATTTTCTGTATATAATATATACCTATTTTGTATATACTATATACTTAATACACTTGCACCACTACGCTGACTTAAAAATAACAAAGGCACATTAACGCAAAGCTGATGCATGTTGGGTTGTTTGATGATTATTAAGGAGTCATAATGAGATAATTTGACTGAAGTTACCCAGAGAATTCCATTAATTAGAACAAGAAGCCATAACCATTGAGTGTTGAAATTTCTTTCTTCTGTTCTCTTAGTTTGGGGACTTCAGGGCATATGGTGAAGTCATTCCGTGCCTGGGGTGATGAACATGGGAGGTGAGACATAAAGTGAGCTATTCTCTTGTGTGGATGAGTCTAAAATGCTTCTGGTCATGGCAGGATTTAGTGAGCAGAAGTTGTGCTTCTCATAACCAAAATTTGTTGGTGGTTGAGTACTGGCCTTCTTGTGCTTAGCTTTGGCACTTGAGGTCAACCATAGAGGAAATGAGTACTACATCACCTTTACGTCCTGAGTGGATGATGTCTGTATAATATTGCACTCATGTTGAGATAGTAAGACGGAACATTTTTATTTGTTTTGCTTTCTTGAATGATCTATTGTAGCTATGGGTGGCAGCATTTAACAATAACGGAAAGGTTGCATTCTAGTTGGATTCCTTTTTCTAAAAGAAAAAAATTATATTTAGGAGAAATTAAAAGATACATATTCCACTGTGCCAGGCATAAAAACTATTAGTCCAAGCCTGGGCATTAGACACATAAGCATGTTTATGCATAACAATCATTGATACAAATCTAACTCAATAATTTGTCTAAGGTCTTGTTGAAGCTTAGCAGACCACCATAGCAGCGGAGGACCAAAACAAGCTATATTCCCATTGTCAAGGGCCCAATTGGCTAATGCATCTGCCACTCTGTTGAGCTCTCTTGGAATATGATGGAAGGTGACTTCCTGAAACCTGTCTTTCAGACACTGGATTTTGTCCCTCTCTTTGCACAGTTTCCAATTGCCACCCTGATATTCTGTAGAGGTGGAAAGCAATCTCACTATAATCAGAGAGTCAGATTCAACCTGAATTCTCTGCCAACCAAGTTTTAGGGCTTCTTGTAGGCCCCGTGATATAGCTCGTATTTCAGCTAAATTATTTGTGGCATACCCAAGATTTTCTGAAAAGAAAAAAGCCACAGACCCATCAGAGAGTCTTCCAATTCCACCCATACTAGCTTTCCCTGGATTGCCCCTAGAAGCACCATCTGTGTTCAACTTACCAATTCCAGGAGGAGGTGGAGACCACTTACTTTCAGTCTGATTTTTCTTTCTTAGTTTAGAGACAGCCACTGTAGCGCTTGAAGGGCATATTTGAAGCTTTTTAGGAGATTATGCCATTGTGGAGATAGAGAGTGAGGCAACCGAATTTGGTGCTTGATAGATTCAGCTACATTCAACCTGATCTTCTCCCAAACCCAAGAGATGTCCCTACTCTCCTGCTGAAATAGTCTTCTATTTCTTTCTTTCCAATTGTTCCATAACAATAGAGTAATTCTGCTCCATAGAGCCTGCCCAAGATTATGACTATCTTTAGTGTATTTACCCCACTCCCTAAAGGGTTGCTCAATAGCTTGCAAACCAGTCCAAGGAAATCCCAAACAGCTTAGCCAACTGCTGCCATAAACTGCTCACAAACGGACATTGAAGAAAAAGATGAGGTTCTGGTTAGATTGATATGATACTTCTTATCTTCACAATTCCTTTTGCATAAGTGATATTTAATATTGAAACAAGATGAGACTGCGCATCCGACTAACTTATGCAACCTAATTAAATGGACACATACCTGATTTACATGTCAATTTCAGAATTACAATCTAGTATCATGCATGTAATATGAGTTCTAGGTTAAATGTTACATGTTTTAGACAATGCACCCCTCGTTTTAGACGATGAAGGAAGAAAAACACTAAATATTTTGTGTGAGAGAATAGATTGCATAATGCTCTGTCATTGTGAGATTTAGTTCGAGGATCTTCAGTCTGAAGGAACAGATTGTACACTCATTAGTTCGCTTTTCAATTTATAAAAATATCATAAAATAGACAAAATTACAAGATGCAGGAGTATAAAGTGACTAATAACTGCTATAATACTAGGCAGTCCAAATATGAATGTTTAACTTTCTAGCTCTGTTACATCAAAAAAATAGTTCTGCTTGCAATGTTTTCTATCTTGCACAAGGAATTTTAAATGTGTTGTTGGAAACTCTGGAAGTGAAGATTATTGAAAACAGGGATGGGTAGGGTCTATAAATGATAGATACTAGGGTTTTTGTAGGGAATGCGATAAAGATGAGGAAGTGACAGAAAACATCCAATGAGACATGGTCACATGGGCTAGTATAATTTGATTAAATAGAGTCACATGGACTAGTGTACTTTATTGAATGTTCCACACATGGTCCCATGGGTTTATTGTATACACTTAAATGTCGTACATATAGCTATGGACATATTTCTTCTTTCAGAAGCTTCTTTGTAATTTTTAAACATACTTAATACAAATGATTGTACAGTATGTACAATTGCAGTAGTCTCTCTTTCTCTCTGTTACAATTGTTCAAGAAACTCTCAAGAATACTAGATTTATGAACAATCAAACAAAGAGAGAGAACACGAGATTGCTGCAATTTTACATGCCATGTACACTTATGTATAAATTGTATATATAAAAACAAAAGCATGTACAAGGAAGCTTTTAAGATTTTTTTTTTTTCATAGAGATGTACGACATTTAAGAATTTACAATAAGCCCATGTAACTTGGAACATCTAATAAAGTACACTGGCCCATGTGACTAAATAATATAACACGCTATTCTGTGTGACTATTTAATAAAATACACTAGCCCATATGTCTATGGCTCATCAAAATCATTGGATGACAATTGGAATTGCCGTCTTCCATGAAAACATTCAGGTTTAGCCAAAAATTTATCCTCAGTTTCTGTCCAGCCTAGACCAAGTTTCTAAGAGTTTTGGTAACTTAGAAACATTTTCAGGTGGGAAAACAGGTACCAAACTCCTCTGAAATGTTTTCCATAATTTGTAGGTTTTGTGCCTATTAATCATGACACACACTCCTACCAATATGACTTTGTTTGCCTTTACCCATAGCTAAATAGCTGGCAATAGATTTTATGTGCATCAACATTGCTTGGCATTGTATAAAATTTACCTAATCATTAAACACTGAAATGTATCTGTAAGCATGGACGTGAACAATACATCCCATACCAAGTGAAGCTTTTACACTCTGAAGGCATCCATTGTAGAAATATACCTACTTCTCATGCTCAAGTGCAGGCTCCCTACAGTGATGGTATGCATATCACAAGTATGCTTTCAACATGAGTCCAAAAGATGATAAATAACAAGAAGACAAATACTAGTCTAACAAATCAAATGTTATTTGTGCTATTGCACTTAACTGTCCATGCCATTGCAAATGGAAATACAATTTTCCTTGCTTTCTAACTTACAAGTGCACATAGCTGTTTGATTTGTTAATATGCCAAGCTCCCTTCACTTCAGTGCAAAAACATTCACGTCTTTGTTGTTTGTCAGAAACAATGGTTTTATTTCAGAAAACACTTGCTTTTCATCAGGGGAGAAATCATAGTTGGCAAAAGGATTTGCCTCCTTAGAAAAAGGGTAACTTTTCAAGAAAAGCCTACAAATTTGCACTTGGATTGACTTTGCAGATATGCAGTTACTACACCAATTAATGTTATGCCTAAGTCAAAATTCTAACAATTTCCATGTTCCCATCAAGAGTCATGTGAATGTTTCATTAATTTCCATGTTCCTGTCAAGAGTCATGTGATTGTATCATTCCACAGGAAGATTAAACTTCACTTGTTTGCCTAAAGTGCTTGATTGAAATTCAAATTGTAACACATAATTAATAATTTAGACTCTTATTGTCACATGTTATCATAATTTTTTATCTCCTATTGTTTGCAATTGTCTTTAGGTGCTGCTGGTCACAATATTCCTTTTTGTTGAATTGAGTAGATAATATCCTTTCTTCAACTGGTCTTTGATGCTTATTTGAGAGATATGATGTGCCATATGACTGCTGTGTTGCATTTCACATTAGCAGATATTTTTAGTTGATGAAATGCATGGATTTACCATTGGAGAATAAACTGATATTTTCAAATTATGGTACAACTATCTTGGTAAAACTGAATAATTGCGTTTCTCAAAATACTTGGCTTTGATTTTTGATCTTCAAGAAACATTTTCATATTTAGCCTTAGACAGTTATTATTTCCAATCTGTAAGGTTCATTTGAGTCCGTGAAGCCAAGAAATGCCCAAGGAGCCCACATTTCTGCCTGGAAACGTTTGGAAACGTGAAGCGGTGCGAAATGCAGGGGAAACACTGTGAAAACGTCCCAGCCGTTTCCAACGTTTTTAATTATATATATACCTTCATTTATTCCACCTAAACCTAATTTACCTACTTAAACTTGCTAAAGACACTTCCTAAAAGCTATATAATGACATCTTGGGTCCATTCTAAATCACTCTCATTTTTCTCTTGCTAAATTCAGTTTTCATTAAACTAACATTTAGCATTGTGAAGAGCAAAGAGATGATTATGAGGAAAATCTAGATGTTATATTCTAGAATCTAGATTATTATCATGTATATGTGAATCATTGAAATTGTAACCATGTTGAATGATGACTCTTTAGAACTTCAAATTTCAATGAATACGAAATATTTTGAGTGCTTTATCAATTATCTCTTATGGTCCATGGAGTACAATTATAAAATGAGTACAATATATATATATATATATATATATATTGGATGTTTCCATTTCACTTGCGTTTCGTACCGCCCGTTTCCGTTTCCTGGCAACATAGTTTTGAGTCAGTTTCTTGCATTTAAGTTGCAATTGGTGGTATGTATAAATTATTCAATGGGGATTGCAGGTATGTTGTTGAAAAAGATATTGAAAACAATGTTGTATTTGTTTCAAGAAATTACTTTTCTATTGATAAGCGGGCGCATATTTCGTGTTGGCTCTTTAAACTGGACTTTAGGTGCTCTCCCGGAAAATTTCGATAAGCTACAATGCAAGGTACTCTCCTTACATGATATTTTGCAGCTTCTCTCTATTTAACTAATGTGGCAAAGGGATTTATTTCTGGGCTTGCCTTGTTTTGTCATTTGCAAAATTCATATTTGTTGCAAATTAGCATGATTGTTTTTATGAAAATAAATACCTTATATTTGAGAAAGAAAGAAAGAAATTCTAGTTATATCCATGAGTGACCAAAGTAGGTCTATGGGACTTGACATTACATGCAACTAAATGAAATAGTTCTAGGATAGAGAAAAAAATTCTAGAAGCTGAAAAAGTGACTAGGACATTGAAACATTAAAACATTAAAACACAAGAGAGTGTAATCCCAAGGCAGGTAATCCCTAGTTGTAGAATACAAATACAAATATAAATAGCCAAGCGAAGGGAGGATTAAGCTAAGAAATTGGTGCAATGACATATTTGTATCAATGCTTGGAGTGGAAGGAGAAACCAACATCATCATCATCCACCACCGTCACAAGACCAATGCAAGCTTTATTAATATTCATAAGAGAATGTTCCTGGTTAAAGGATCTTTGTTGGACAGTCCTAGAAGGAAGCATGGTCCTTCCCTAGGACCTCTCCTAACATCAAGGACCGAGGAGAGAAAATTGGTTATATGCACCTGTCTCTGCACCACAATGTGCGGCGAGGAGAACTAAAAGCATGTGACACCAAGTAGAAATGGATCCACAATGTCTGCTAGGTAGGTGAGTACAAGACTAGGATTCTCTTGTAGCAAACAAATGTCTTGGTTGTACCATGTCAATTGTCAAATTTGAAAACAAAGATATCTGAGAGAGAATAAAGGAGAAATATCAGATCTGAAATTTTACAATCAAAATTCTAAAAATTTGAACAGTGAAAATATGATTTCAGCTGAGAAGGTCTGCAAAACGTGAAAAATATCCTGCTTCTGCCTTTTTCTATATCTAAAAAAGATTGATGGTTCAAGTGAGATAATGTCTCACAGCCTACACAAATTTAATTTTAACAGCTCCAGTATCCAATGGAACAAATGTCTCAGCCTTCAGGTGTGCAGAACCAGTGTTTCAGTAAAAGATGGTATTCAAATAAAAGTAGAATGAGAAAAAAATTAACGTTTCTCTCTTCATTGGTGTGGGTCCCAAGACATTTTGATTTAGGGTTTAATTTCTTATGTTTGTTTTTTCCCATCTTCCTTACATGTAATTGGCTATTTGCAAGAGATGTCTTCCACAATCAGAACTCCCCTCTTTTTAATGGATGTTTCCTATTACATTCCAAGGTGTCTCCAGCCATCCCCAACCCCATCTCCATACTAGAGACGAATCCCAGCACCCATGATGTGCTAGGCATGAGAAGACTTATCTCTCAGCTTTACTAATTCTGAGTTGCCAAATGTTACAAGATGGGCCAGCCATATCATATTTTTTTACGAAAGTGCAATTTAGAGATCTTGTTGTCACATCAGGAGTCATTCAAACTATCTTTCTTATGGTCTAAAAATAAAATTTATCCTAGATGTCCAACCAGACATTAGGTTTATTTTCGTTCTAGATGACATTCGATTCGACCCAAGACCAATCCTTAGGGGCTGAAGGTTATAGACTAGCTTGGTTGTAGCATTTAATGTTTGTTTTTATCAAATCATGCCACCATTTGCCAATTATCAACTAGTGTCACCACCTCATGCATGTGAGGAAAAATGACATACATGACATCCATAAGCAAGCACAGGTTCTCTCTCCACTCAGCAAGACTTACCAGCTGTTTATGTTTGTCCCAAGATGCCCAATGAGGAGACATTAAAGACTCTAAAACCAAAATATAAAAATTTCCTTACTACATCATTTCAGAGGAGAACAACTTCTAGCACTAGGTAACAAACTGTATGAAATAAAAACTGTCAAGGGCTTCTAGAAGTATAACGCTGTCTAGAGAATGCTGAAGAAATTGTTGGATGTAGAAAGCATCCAATGTGCAAACTGAGTTTGCTATCAACACAACATGGGATTGCTTGAAAAGTGTGGGACTTTCGTATTGAAACAAAACCTCTAAAGAGAGCTAGTTCTCGTGTATATCTACTCCTAACACTATCACTAATCTTAACACTATCACTAATCTACCTACTCTAACATATGTAGGGGAAAAGGGAAAAGGAAAATAACATAAAGGGAAAAGTCGATGCGCCAAGAGAGAAACATGGATCTCCTTCCACTCTATGTTTGGAAATAACACAATATACTAAACAAATATAGTATAACCCACACACACATTTATCACAATTAAACAAAAGTCATGACAACAAAAGAAAAGAGTAGGGCAGATATAAGCCACAACAGCTCAACTGATGCTCAAAATATGCACAATTTGTATAAAACCGCAAAAGAGGCCATAAATGCTTTACAATCACCAACATAAAGGCTAAGACAAAGAGAGAAGAAGAATCAACTAGATGTGCCAAGAGGGAAAACCTAAAAATGATGAGAAATACCCAAAACAGCTAAGAGTCCAGATAACAAGACAAACTCTATTATTTACAGGAGAGAAGAAGAAAGAAACAGGAAGAAGACTTGTGAAGCAAGTCAAAATCTATCAGAGAGAAGGGGCAGATTGTCTCCTTGATCGCTTAAAATACGGGATCTAGGATCGAGCATTTACTTCAGACTGAGTGGCAGTTGGTCTGTCTGGTCAATGAATTTCCTATTGCCATCCACTTGCATGGTATTGGCTAGAGAACATTAACTTTTGTAACCACTTAAATCAGAAAAACAAGTTCCAAGGCAATCGATGAGTTCTTATAATGCCAAAGTAGCTTAAGGCATTAGTTGAATGGTAACATTAGGTGACAAGTGCTTCTGACTTGGAAGAAATGGCGGCATAATGAGATGTCACGAGCTGAAGAGAAATTGCCACGAGTCCTCAAATGAGCTGAAGGTGGAAGAAGCCATGTTGCATCAACATGTAATCAAAACAAGGCATGGGGTGCCAAATTGTTTGTGATGTCAAAGAGAAGGCATTGTGGCGATGCGTAGTGTTGTGCGGCTTGGAAAGAATGTAGTGGAAAAATAATGTACCATAGCATAAGAAGAGCATTGTAGGTGTTGGTAAGCACTTTCATGCAAGGATAGGGCTTCATGGGTCGATAAAACATTACACAGGGCCCATAGAGTGGTTAAGTGATTCGTGGCCTTAGGTTATGCGCGGCTTTGGAAGACATCTGCGGTGAAATGCAATGTATTTTGGCATGAAATATTGTTCCACGACGTGCATCATCCACAACTCTCCGCTAATTGACAACACAATGGAACGGGCAAAAATATCACGCAACAAGGGGAGTGGGGAGAGGGAATGATGGGTTAGCATTTTAAGGCAAGAAGCATAGGTTGGCGATCTGCATGGTTCAAACTTAGTGCAAATGGGCGAGTTGGGGCAATTTAATGATGTGTGTGTAGAATGGCATAAAAGACATGCAATATAGCCTAGTTAGGTGCTTTGCCACTAGGCTAAGGCATTGCGAGTTGGCGCAATAGTGTGTAGGTTGATACATTAAGGCCGTGGCATGAAGAAAAAGCCTTGGCGAGTTGTGGTAGTGATGCGCGGGCAAAGCATAACAGTTTGCGGCTTGTGGAGTAAAGAAACTTGTAGGTCACGGCCTATGGTTTGAAGAAATTACCTTTAACTTTAGGAAATAAGACAAGTGCTCGGGGTCTTGGATCCGTTAGAGCATAATGTTAGCAAAATGGGTAGGGTGCTCATTTTAGTTAAACATTTATGGAAACTCATGGGAACACTTGCTTTCTAAGTGTAGAGACCAATAGCTTTCGAGCATCCATTGGGCATGGAGTCTAGGGAGAATACAATGTTTCGACGCTTTTTTGAAACTACATCCTCGAAGGGATGTAAAACTTATATACAAACAAAGACACACACATATAGTCCAAATGGAAAATACATGGTGTGCAAAACACTTATTTTGCAAAAAGAAAATCTACTCTAACCATGTACAAAGCAAAATTATATGAAGTCACAAAGTAGCTGAGATAAGTAGCTTCCTTTTCTAATGATCTGTGGCCACGTGATCAACTTTGTGATAGTGGCGTCGAGTGATAGGAACATACATAGGTTTGGGTGCTCCTCCTTCAAAATGTCAACTTCAACTACAAAATACACCCCTCTATTTCTGGTCTGCTTCAGAGGGTGTACCATTTGACTTTTGGTACGTTGATGTAATGTCCCCTTTTCTCAAAATAAGTCACTAAATTGATTTAAGTTGTTATAAAAACAAATTATTTATGTGGGTGAAAAAGGTGACTTTATAATAAAGTGATTTCATAATGACAAATTAGAAAGTGACTTTTAAGAAGGCACTTATGTTATTTTATAAAAATAAAGTGACTTTTCCATAAAGTAAGTCAACATTAAAATAGAAAAAGGGGAAAGTTGTTTTTGGGACTCTTTCATCATGGAATGTGACAAGAAAAAGTTATAAAAGAGAGTGGGGGGGTCACTTGGAGAACATCTTTGGTCATTATCATAAATTTCATGAAGAGTTTGAGCTGCTGCTCCAACCTTTGCATTAGAGGACAGAAACCCTCTTTTGTATTCTGCTATTGAGGACGAAAACCTTCATTGGCATTCAAATTTTGGGGAAAAAAACCCTCAATCTCTCCTTGGTGATCTCACAAAGAGATCACATTTGAGCCAAAAATCAAATTTTTAGACTTAAAGGCCAGGTTTTCAGAGTTAGGGCATAGTTTCAGATTGATTTCATAGACTGACAGCTAGGGCATCACATGTAAATAAGATTTTCAATGTTTTCTACAATGGAGTAGCCCCTATCACCTGGAATTGAATTTGGGAAGGTCTTTGGAGACATTTGCAGCCATTTCTAGGGCTGTCTACACCCTTTGGGGTTTTAGATATGCATTTAAGGCATGATCCGTGGGCAGATTTCTTCAATCCTAGGTTGCATACACGTCATTTGGCCTCTTCATGCCATTTGAGGGTCATTTATCAAAAAATTTGTGTAATCATACATTGGTATTTTTCTTGTTTTGTGGTCTGAAATATAATAGAAATAAATTCAGTTCTTGGTTATAAAAATTCTTTTCCGTCACATTTATGTGCTAAGAGGTTTCTAAGTGCTTTGCCCCTTGTGGGTATTTTTGCTTTAGTGATATTTGATAAATAAAGAGAGATCTCAGATTGCTATATTTTTTTAATAAAAATTGGATTGTGGTTATATGTTTGTGTATCGAGCTGGTGATCTCACTAGCTGTGGGAAGAATTAAATTTTTTGTAGATACTATTTGATGCATGGCCTATGAATCATGGAGTTAATGAGTATAAATGATTTGGGAATAAAGCTTTGTAGAGTAGGGGAAGAAACTTGAGCAGCCACCTCATTCAAAAATGTTCTACTCAGTATTTTGGAGGAAGTGGCAAACTGTTTGTCCATGGTAAGACAGTCAAATTCTGAGTCTATGTTTTGGGCAATGAATCCATTGGTGATTCATTTGGCTAAGCCCAAGCTTTTGAGACACCCAGATCCAGATGTGAGACTTGTAGTTATCACTTGTATTAGTGAAATTACAAGAATAATAGCTCTTGAAAAGCCATACAACAACAACACCATGAGGGAGGTATTTCAGTTAATTGTTGAAAGTTTTCAAGGTCTAGAGGACAACAAAAATCCTTCTTTTGCTAGGAGGGTCACAATTCTAGAAACTATGGCAAAAATCAGATCTTGTGTTCTAATGTTAGATCTTGAATGTGATGATCTTATTCTCCAAATGTTTGAACATTTCTTTGCTACTGTTCATAAGAATCATGCAAAAATATTATTGCATCAATGCAAACAATTATGTCATTGACTCTGAATGAGAGTGATGATATTTTCCAGCCACTTCTAACAATTTTATTGGCCAATGTGAGAGAGGAGCGGGAAGTTTTACCAGTAACGAGTGCATTGGCTAAAAGTGTGGTTGATCAATGTAAAGAAAAGTTGAAACCATACTTAACAAAATGATAGTTGAATTGAACAAAAACTCTCAGAAAGAGGACAACAAAGAACCTTGGGAGCCAAACCGTAGTTTTCTAGGAAAAGGACATCGAAAAGTGTTGTCAAATGAAGAACCAATAAAAGTAATGGATACACCACCACCTCAAGAGGTCAATGAGGAAATTGTGAAGAAGAAAGCACCATTCGCTGATTGCACAAAGAGTTCAACAGAAAAGGAGTGCATACATCACATATATGAGGCAGAATTGAATGATCCACCATCAACAACAAAAGTGGATCTGAGTATTGAAAAGAAACCAACTACTTTGCAGTCAAGTGCAGAGGATGTAATGAGGATCCAAGCCAAACAACACCTACAAAAATTTAATGAAGAAGGTAAGCTCTTGAAACATCTCTATGACAGTTCTGAAAATAAAAAGAATGTTTCAATTCAAGAGGTGTATAAGGTAGATTTTTCGATTCAAATTCAAGATTATTTGTGCATTTCAGGCAATAGAACAACACAGAATCAAGGAGCAACAATATATGTAGGTGGCATAACAGAAAAAACAGCAGCAATTTTCCCTCCTCAAGTTGGGTTTGATTCAGTTGTTAGCATTACTAATTTACCACACAACATTGTCATGATATCCTTAATAAGTGATGAATTGTATTTGTGTGGATGAAATATCCCTTTTAAGGGCTGAAACTGAAAATTAGGAAATTAGCACAAATCCTAAAGATATCAAATCAGATTTCTAAATCAGCAGACTGAAAATAAACCCAGATTTTGGACAGCGATCAGATTTTAGGAACAACAGTATGAAAAGCTCACAATTTCACCAAAATATCATTCAACAATGCATCCACACTTTTTATAAACCTTTTAGAGATATTTTAGAACTGTTTTCAACCCCAAAAATATGCTAATGCTCAGCTGAAAATTAAATAAAACCAGCAGAAGTTCAGCTCCAAAATAATTATGAAAGGAGGGTTTAGAAACCCCAAACTTAACAACAAATAGTAGATTCCGACTTTATAAAATACAAGGAAGACAAATATGAACTCAAATCAGATTGTTGTGCCCTAGATGGCACCAAACCCTTCACCAATGCAAGTCGCTCCACAAGGGAGAGGCTCAACAATGCATATAAAAATCTGATTATGTCTTCTTTCCTCTCAAATCTGAAATATGTCTTCAAGCCAACAAGGAAGGAGGGTTTCCGTCCCCCAACCAACCACTAGAAGGGTTTCCATCCTTCTAGGAAGATGCCACACACTTGGATTTCCGCCCAAGAGTGGAAGAACAATGAGCTACCAACCCACAAGTCCAAATAGAGAAAATGCGCCAATGTATGATGATGCAAATGAGCTCTCTAACCTTCCTTTATATCCTCTCTTTGGTGCCAAAGCCCCAAAAGGACAAGGCCGACCCATACAGTGTTCTTTTAATCTTTCATTGGCTTTATTAAAACTCCAAACCAAGCTGACCTGCTAAAAGAAAAAACCATAGTTATGCGGGGATGTGTCCCCCCCAAAAAAGACAAGTCCGGGATGTCCTAGATGTTTTGGGGACGCCGGGACATGGGGGAAACGTTTCCCCCACGTTTCCGAAGTGGCAGGGGGGAGGGGAAATGTCCCCGGGACGTTTAGAAATAATAGAGGACGCGTTTGGGGACGGCTCGGGGATGACTAGAAGTCCCAAACGCTTTGGGACTTCTCGGTTTGGTTTGTTTTTTTTTTTAAATATATATTTTTAAAAAACTTAAAAATAAATAAATTAATTTGTTTATTGTTTTTTCCCTTTATAAATGTTTACCCATTAAGCATAACCCAACTGTATTGTATTACAAAGACATAAATTTTCGAGCACAAATGCACATGGACTGTAACAACATGCTATGAAAACCAGTAGCATACATATAAATATTAAAAGCTATATGAACATATAACATTAGTATAGCTATATGTATGCTGCGAGTTTTTAATATGGACGTCTGAATGTGGACTGTATGCACATGGTGGATTGATATATAAATATGAATTGTTATTCATAAAATTTATCTGTATATTTTTAATATTTATAATTTTATATATTATTTTAATAGTCGTCTCCTTGCCGTCCCCAGCGTCTCGGAATGTTGGAAATTTTTGTCGTCCCCAGTAAACTCCGTCCTCGCATCCCGCCGTCCTAGAGTCTTAAGTAACTATAGAAAAACACACTAAAAAAGAAACATTAAAATTAGAAAATAAATGCAAACGAAGCTCAACTCCTTTTCCCAACTCTTCTATTTCGTTGCCATGGAAAAGGGAATGGCAAAAAGTCCAAAATTAGGTCCTTAAATTGGAAAAAGGGACATTGCAATGGAAATGTTAAATGTTGTTTTAAGAATTTGGGTTTATATTGTGCTTTTAAGCCATGCAAAAGACAATAGTTACAGTTTTTGTGATGTAGAGACATCCACAATAACTGTGAACTACGGCGGTTGCAAACCTTCTTCCAACGTGCAAGCAAGTTGAGTGGAACAAATTCATGAAGGTTTCAGCCTGCAGTATGATGCTTTGCATGGTGTTAGATGGTGCACTCTCAAGGATGATATGGGATCCAGGCTTGGTAGCGTCCAGTTGGATAAGAGTGGTGCAACAGAAGCATGGTGAAGAGTTCTTGAGATTGGTTTGGGATCCTGATATTTGAGGATGGTTCAGGCATTGCTCGGAGACAAGCAACCTTTGGGAGGGGTGGATTCTAATGTCCCCTTTTCTCAAAATAAGTCATTAGATTAATTTAAGTTATAAAAACAACTTATGTG
Organism: Taxus wallichiana var. yunnanensis; assembly: GCA_018340775.1. Classification (NCBI taxonomy): domain Eukaryota; kingdom Viridiplantae; phylum Streptophyta; class Pinopsida; order Cupressales; family Taxaceae; genus Taxus; species Taxus wallichiana. The sequence continues at coordinate 834,045,896 of CM031234.1, forward strand.
CATGGGTGAAAAAGTGACTTTATAATAAAGTGATTTCATAATGACAAATTAGAAAGTGACTTTTAAGAAGGCACTTATGTTATTTTATATAAATAAAGTGACTTTTCCATAAAGTATGTCAACATTAAAATAGAAAAGGGGAAAGTTGTTTTTGGGACTCTTTCATCGTGGAATGTGATAGGAAAAGTTATAAAAGAGAGTGGGGGGGGTGGTTCACTTGGAGAACATCTTTGGTCATTATCATAATTTTCATGAAGAGTTTGAGTTGCTGCTCCAACCTTTGCATTAGAGGACGGAAACCCTCTTGTGTATTCTGCTATTGAGGATGGAAACCCTCATTGGCATTCAGATTTTGGGGACGAAAACCCTCAATCTCTCCTTGGTGATCTCACACAAAGATCACATTTGAGCTAAAGATCAGATTTTTAGAGTTAAAGGCCAGATTTTCAGAGCTAGGGCACAATTTCAGGGTGATTTCAGAGATTGATAGCTAGGGCATCATATGCAAATCAAATTTTCAGTGTTTTCTACAGTGGAGCAGCCCCTATAAGCTAGAATCAAATTTGGGAAGGTCTTTGGAGACATTTGCAGTCATTTCTAGGGCTGTCTACACCCTTTGGTGTTTCAAACCTGCGTTTAGGGCATTATCCATGCACAAATTTCTTCAATCTCGGTTTTATAGGCGTCATTTGGCTTCTTCATGCCAAATGGGGTGTCTTTTATCAAAAAAATTGCTGTAATCATACATGGTTATATTTCCTGTTTCGTGATTTGAAATAAATAGAAATAAATTTTGTTCTTGGTTGTAAAAATTATTTTCCATCATATTCATGTGCTAACAGGTTTTTAAAGTGCTTTGCCCCCTATGGGTATTTTTGCTTTGGTGATGTTCGATAAATAAAGAAAGGTTTCTGTTTGCTGTATTTTTGAATAAAAATCAGATTGTGGTTATATGTTTGCGTAAGAGTTTGTTGGAATTTCCAATTTTTTTTATTTTATGTGCTAAGGGGACACTACAGTTGAAGTTATTCCTCATGCTTTGCAATGAGCATGCTCGGTGGCAACTCTAAGTTGGGCTTTTAGATGGCTTGATATATGATTGGACACCAACCTCTCAATGCAAAGGTACCACATCCGTTGGAAAGGTTGTCCCCATGCTCAACCCCATAGACAGGGCATACAAAGATGTCTCCTTTCTCCTTTGCGGCTTCGGCCTCAAGCTCTAATGGAATCTCATTGCAGCCTGCAAGAGTGACGGAAAGCTTTAAGCATGTAGCACAATTGGGGTCGCTGCACTCGATGAACGCAACTTGCTTGCCCTCTTCCTTAGTATCTTGTAGCTTTGACTGATCATCCTTGACAGTAGTAACTCCTTGGCTGGGTGGGTGGAAATAGGACTTCATAATCACTATCAGAGTCATTCCACTATGATATTATTATGTCTTTCTACTCACATATGAAGCTTGCTTTGTCAGGCAACAAAATACTATCAAGGAGCTTGTTCCATTTCAGCGCTCTAGGAAGGGCCTATTTGAGCTTGACCTCCTCAATTTACCTCTCCAGACATTGCGGATGTTCTTCTTTGATGTGTGCTTGCTACTGCAACTCTAGTGAAATAAGGAAATTTACGCCTGATTTTCTCTTGCCAATGGAATTTCTCCTAGTTCTACGAATGTTGAAACGTTATAGCTGGCTTGGAGTTTGCGTGTTGCTCTACAGGGTGTCCTCATCACAAAAGTGGAAAACACCACTATTCACCATCCTTGGCTCATATCTAGATCTAAACATAGTTGGGTACTGGATAGAGCAAAGTTGCGGGTTGGCATGGCCTCCCATTGTTCTTTGATGAAATGTTTGGGGGTGAGCAAAGATTTAGGCTGCGGTAGTGAAGTCTTTTGCATGAAAATAGGGATGATTGGGACATCAAGAGGTTGTTGTATAGGAGGTGGGTTGGGAAAGGTCTCAACAGGTGCATGGGAGACTGAGAGGGTGTCATAATGCGTGGGCAGGAGGGGAATAATGGGGATGGGATTCCTTTTTCCAGTGCGAATGAGGCTCTTCTTTCCCGAATGACTATGTCAAAGGCCTGAGGAAGAGCACTACCTTTAAGAAACTAAATCATGACCACAAGATCAGAATCAAAGGCTCTTAGGTAAAATAAGAATGCCGTACCTAGTAGGGGTCTACATTCTCGGGGAATACTATCCCAAGTCTTTTTGAATCTGATGTTGAAGTCTGAAACATACTCCATGGGGGCCCTCTTTATGGTGTTGAGATGTTCCAAGAGAGATATAGCATCTATGTTCTCCTTGAATCGGTTCAACTTTTCTCCCAGCTAATCCCATATGGAGATTGATTGTCCGCCCAAACTTCTGTACCAATCTAGTGCTTTTCCTTTGAAAGAAGAGGCAAGCGCAAAGGACTACATTCTCCTACGTGATATTTTGCACTGCACATAGATTGGCCACATCTTGGATATGGTCAATGAGTGTCATCGTATCTTTTGAATAAAAGAGGGGCAAGGATTTAAGGGCTGCTTCAGGAATAACATCCCACTGTTGCAAATGAATGGGACCACAAGAGCTCAAAGAGGGAAAAGGAAGAGCTTTGGAAAGAGCCATGGAAGGATGAGAAACATTAAAAGAAAGGGACTGATTTGCATTTCAAAGTGTAGGTTCTTGAAAGAGTGGAGTCTGTAGGTGATAAGTGTGCTTTAGAATGCATGTGAAGGCAAGATTCTCACCAAAATCTTGTCTTGAAGTTCAAAATGGGCTTTGCATAAGATATTCAAGTAAAACAAAGCCTCCCAACAGGCGTGCCAAAACTGTTGGCTCTTGAAAGCATCCGATGTGCAAACTAAGTTTTATATCAACACAACATAGGATTGCTTCAGAAGTGTGGGACTTGTGCAATGAAGCAAACCTCCGAGGGAGCTGGTTCTCATCTATCTCTACTCCTAATGCTATCACTAATCTACCTACTCTAACAACTACAGGGAAAAAGGGAGAAGGAAAATAACATAAAGGGGAAAAACATTGCACCAAGAGAGAAATAGGGATCTCCTTCCACTCTGTGTTTGGGAATAACACAATATACTAAACAAATGCAAGTATAATCCACACACATTTATCATAGTTAACAAAAGAAAAGAGTAGGGAAGATGTGAGCCACAACAACTCAACTGAGGCTCAAATATGCACAATTGTATCAATCTGCAAAAGAGGCCCTAAACACATTACAATTTCCGACATAGAGGCTATGACAAAGAGAAGAAACAATTGGTAGCCACAAGAGGAAGAGCTTGAAAATGGTGATAAATTCCCAAAACGGCTAAGAGTCCAAATAACAGAACAAACACTATGTATAGATCGAAGAGAGAAGAAGAAAGCACAGAAGAAGACTTGTGAAGCAAGTCAAGATATGTGAGAGAGAAGCAGTGGATTGTCCCGTAATCGCTGATGATCTAGGATCCTAGATTGAGCATTTAATTTTGATTGAGTGACAGTTGGTCTTTCTGGTTGGTGAATGTCTTGTTGCCATCCACTTGCATGTCATTGGCCAAGAAACATTAACTTTTATTACCACTTAAATTAGAACAAGTTCTAAGGATATTGCTGAGTTCCTATAATGCCAGAGTAGCTCGATGCATTAATTGATTGGTACCATTAGTTGATAGTGTTCCATGGCTTGGAAGAAATGGAGGAACAAGTCCAAGTACATGGCGACATAATGAAATGTCACGAGCTGAAGTGAAATGTCCATAGGTCCTCCAATGAGATGAAAGTGGAAGAAGCAATGTTGCATCAATATGCACTCAAAGCAAGGTGCGGGCGCCAAAATTTTAGTGAGTTCCTATAATGCCAGAGTAACTTGAGGTATTAATCGATTGGTACCATTAGATGATAGTGCTCTGCGGCTCGAAAGAAATGGAGGAACAAGTCCAAGTACATGGCGACATAATGAGATGTCACGAGCTGAAGTGAAATTCCCATAGGTCCTCGAACGAGCTGAAGGTGGAAGAAGCAATGTTGCATCAACATGCACTCAAAACAAGGTGTGGGGTGCCAAAATGTTTGTGATGTCAAAGAAAAGCCACCACGGTGATATGTAGTATTGTGCAAAAACATAACAAACATCACAAACAGTTTGGTGCAAAACATAATGTACTGTGACAGAAGTAGAGCATTGCAGGTGCTATTAAGAACTTCATAGCAATGATAACGCTTTGTGAATGTATAAAACATTCCATAGGGCCCATAGAGCAGTTAGGTGGTTTGCGGCCTAAAAGGTCATGTGTGGCTTTGGAAGACATCCATGGCAAAATGCAATGTTTTGCGGTATGGGTTAGAGCAGCGCGACTTCGCAAAGCATTCGCGGCTTTCTGCCAATTGACAACATAGAGGAATGGAAAGAAATATAAGGCGGAAAGGGAAGAGGGGAGAGGGAATGATGGGTTAACACTGTGAGGTTGGCGGCCTGCATGGTTCAAACTTAGTGTGAATGGGCGAGTCGAGGCAATTTAGTGATGCACTGGCAGAATGGCACAACAGACATGCAATATGGCTTAGTTAGGTGCTTCACGGATTGGCTAAGGCATTGTGGGTTTGCGCAATAGTGTGTGGCTTGTTATACTATGCCGTGGCATGAAGAAAGCCTTGGCAGGCTGTGGTTGTGATGTGTGGGCAAAGAATAGTAGTTCGGGTCGACAGAGCAAAGGAACTTGTAGTTCATGGCCTGCGGACTGAAGAAACTGCCCCCAACTTCAAGAAATAAGACAAGTGCTTGGGGTCTTGGATCCTTTAGAGCACAATTTTAACAAAATGGGCAGGGGGCTCATTTTAGTTAATAGAAACATGACATGTTGATTTGGCTTTTGCAAGCCACCGTTCTTTCCAAATAGATATAGAAACAAATGAACCGGAAATACATATCTCTATGGCATAGATTAGATCACAAATTTACAGTCTTTATATCTGATCCTTGCACTAAAGATAGGAACCACCTTTGTGATTAAAAGTTCATCATGCATTTTCAAAGATAATTCTAGGCTTTAGGTCCTACCACGGGTTCTTTCACACCCATGGCTTATGCAAAGGTTATTCTTGGAAGTAAATTGCATTACCCCTAGTGGATTGTAAATAGGGAATCATCCCAGACAGAGGGTATAAGATCACCGTGATTGTGATGACCATTCATGCAAATGGCTGCAACAAACATGTTCATCAATCTTATGCTTGAGGTAAGGTAATTCCACCTTAATTTTTTTTTGGTTTTGGCATATCAAATATATGAATACATGGAAAGAATTGCTTTTCTAGAAAATTCATTAGTATAGCTTGCTTTATGTGGCATGCTATAGAGTCATAGACGTTTCCCAATATCCCATTCTATTAAATAAAAAATCAAATCCTAAACATACATTTTTTGGACATTTCTGTGGATCCTGTGTAGCTTAGGCAAGACTCTTAATGACAGCAACAGGACCACCATTGAAATGTATGGCAATTCTACTAGTCAGCACAACAGTGCTTAGGTATAATGTTCCTTTTGGGATTTATTGCATAATGTGTTGTAGATTTCCATTGCTATTTTCTTGATGAACAACATTTTTAATGTTTATTTTTAATAAGCTGTAGTTTCAGTCATAGCACCAAAAACCTTAAATTCGACAAAAACACATTTTAAAAAAAAAAAAAAACTTTGGGGCCATACATATTAAACAGTTGTTTTTTAAAAAGAGTGGGTGAAAGAGATCCACTCTATTCCTAACCTTATCATTTTATATTTTATGCTCTTATTGCTCTAGGGTCTATATTGAAAATTCTGTATACATGGAAGTCAGTTATAGAGTGCATGGTTTACTTGAAAAAAGTTACATAATGTATTTTTTTCACATTCTCTTTCCTGATTGTTTTGCTCATACATTTTTTTAGCTATTTAATTAATGTGGCTATCATGGTTTCGACATGCTACTGTATTTTGTTCATAGAATGGTAATTATCATAGCAGATTCATATTTTGTTGTAAGAATAAGCTTGTAAGAATGTCCATCTTTAATCTTGACCTAATTAGAAGTTACAGGTTTGAACAAACAATATTTCTGATGTTAAGATGTTTATTTTACACATATACTAACAATATTTCTATAGATAGGAAATACTCTGATGATGACCCAAGTAGATGCTCTCTGTACTGTGTATTGAATCCACATCTGCAATCACACATAATATAGAAGCAAACATCTTTCTAAACTTGGTCTGCTAAATACAGTACAAAGATTTTTAGACGAACTGTGGCCTCTTATGAGTTTTCTGAACTGCACAGGTGCGTCATGGCCCAGAATTATATGATTGTGATTTTGAGCTCGTTAAAGGAAATCTTTCCAAAGAAAAGGAGTCTCTGTTCGTGGGAGAGACCACAAAAATGTTGCTGTTGTAAGGCTCACAGAAGATGATCAAGGAATTGCAGCAGGACAGTTTGCAGCATTTTACAAGGAAAATATCTGTCTAGGTTCAGGAGTTATTATTGATTCCTGTGGAGACCATAGTTTCCCAGTTTGCTCTAAGGCTCTTGAGATAGCAAGATTGAAAGATAAATCTGAACTAAGGGAGCCGGTCAAAATAAAAACTTATGATAACCCTTGTGCGAGGAAATCAAAGAATGTAAGGCTAAGTATTCCAGTTGAAGAACCGAGATCTCAGAAGCAGCCAAGCAATTCTGCAATGAAAATCTTGTTCAAACTAACAAATACAGTTACCTCTGTTTCATGTTGGTTTAAAAATCTTTGAAAAAGACAATAGATGAGGAAGTGTTATTAATGGCCGCATCTAAATCAGCCCTGTCTGAATTCTAAAATGATAAACAGGGTTTTTGATATATTTGGGAGACCCTCCTGTCTGCCTAATGTCTGTATCATTCACCATTCTTTTATTTTTTAAATTTATTTTTGATGAATAATTTAGAGTTAGCCACCTTAGCTTGTTTATGTATTTGAAATTTGGAAAGTATATTTTCATTCACTTAAACATTGGGTCAGGTTTGGGCACCACAAAAATTCTGCTTTTGCTTTCACAGTTGCAACTGTTTCTTGTTTTGCTACTTCATCACTTCATTCACAGATGCTTTTCCCGGGCTATTTACTGCTGAAGCATAAAAACCATTCAGAATAATAGAAAAAGACAAGGTAATTGGTTTTTTTAACAGACATAAATCTCAAATCATCCAAAGCACATTAACACATACAAGGCACAAGGAATGACCTTCAGCATATCTGAAAACTAATAAATCTATAAGCTACTAAAGTCAAACTCTGGCGTTGTACTATTTATTTTTTAAACAATGTCTAAAATTGAACTTCAAAATTGTTCAAATTTGGTGCCATAAATAAAGGCAAATTAGTGCCATTTTTTTGTGCAGTTTGGATGAAATAGAATATATTACAAAAATAAAAATCTATTCACAAAAAAAGGTGTAATGGAATCATGCCACATGTTCGACACACTAGGCCACCTACATGGTGTACAAAAAAGTTTACAAAAAGCAAAATCAACCAAGCTATTACAACATAGCAAAATCAAGTTGCAGCTGCGGTAAGGTCGATAGGGGGTTCATATTATCCAATGTTCCCCAACCATCGAGAGGGATTTCCTATCATCAATATGCTCCCAACTAGTGGTTGTGGCTTCTATCTTCTCTCGCAAGCTCATCAAGAGCCCATGTTGAAGAGAGCTACTACCAACCAAGACATTTTGTCATAGGATGGTGAGAGAGCTTGATTGTCGTGACATAGAACTAGAGAGCCCCACACTCCACATAGTGAAAAAGAGTGGTGACAAGGTGGAGAGCCCCAACCGCCTTGCTAAGGTTGTGGAGAAGAGCAAAGGTGGCAAGGCGGAGACCCCCAACCGAGCAATTACAAGAGTGGCTACGACAATGCCCCCTCCCTTGCAGTACTATACCAGAAGTGAAAGGTGTCAACAAAACATGAGCCACAATGCAAGGGGCATCATTTCAATGATCCAACATGAAAAATAGAGTTTCCATTTGAAAGTATGCCAAATTTCGAGTGAAGTCAATATGAAGGAAAGGCTAGTCTCCTAAGAGGATGTTTTGCCAAATCGAGGACTATGGTCCAAGGGCTTATAAAAGTTATGAATCCATGACCAAGGTGTTTAAGCTTTTGGCAAAACCAAAGTAGGTGCATAACAGTTTTAGAGTGTCCACAAAAAGGGCACAAAGGTTGTGATTCCCCTAACTGTACAAGACGGACAAGGGGAAAACCCGTATAACAAACACCAAGCAAAATGAGAAAGATTAGGCTCAAGAATGGCTTTCTAGAGGGTTTTGAACTAGTGGCAAGCTTATCAACCATAGGAAGCTTTGGGCAAAGGAGGTCATAACCTTGGTGGGTGAATAATGTCGAAACGGTGTGTCACATACAACATCCAATCTTTCTAGCATGGTCGGAAGAGACCACACTAGTTTTGTGAAGCATCGTAGCAAGAATGACATCCAAACTTTTCATGTAAGACTTGATCATTATTCGCCGATAGAAACTTAGCTTTGGCTTTTGGCCAAGAAAGAAGCCATCCGCTCGCTTGCAAAATTTTTCATGTAATGTGGAAATCCCTCATCTAAAAGCTTGAGGGAATGCCCCCATACTTTAGCAAGAGAAACACCATGGAAATTAATAATAGGGAACCACGAAAACATCACAAATTTGAAAATTTAGATTTAATTTTTCAAAATAATTTAGTAATCTAAATATTGTTATGTTGTTTTTCTTTTTTTTTTTTTGACATAATGTAATATCCCAGGCGATATTAAATTAAATTTGCAAATAAATTACTTCCAGATGAACTTAGAAGAGCAAACCCTCCTAGGTTCACCTCAAATAACCCAATGTTGGCTTCAATACAACCCAAATGGGGTTGGAGTGAGCCAAGGTGGTGGGTTAGATGGGCTAGCTAGTTGGAATTCAAACTTCACTTAAACCAAATTTAATTTGCAGCAGTGGAAAATAAATAAATGCACAGAAAACCAGCTGAACTTTGAAAATTAATAACTTCTTCCAAACTCAATATTTTCTCATGAAACAAAGTGCAAATGAAAGCTAATAATTTTATCTTTCCAACCAACTATCAAACTGATTTTTCTAACATCCAAAACCCTTTCAAATCCTTTAAAAATGAATACAAGTTGCATAGGGTTAGGAAAATTAAATAAATAATTTTCAGCCTTGTAGATGCTTCCAAAACCCTTGAAAAGTGACCCACAAATCTGCAATAAATATCTGAACACAACTTGTAAACTTGCCAAAAATTACTCTCAAAATAATATTTTAAATCTCTAGGCAAGTCGATTTGACATTAATTAATTCCAGCAGTGAATATGGCCCAAAATATCATCAAAATAAGCACAATACACTTGGAATAACATGCAAAAATAAATCAGATTTAAACCCTTATCAAATCACCATGAATTTATACCAAAATGTCCTTCAACAAGTCGATTTGGGCATGATAAACTCGGGAATAACAACAAACCTTCAAGCACTTAAAACACCTCCAAAATATGCCAAACTCACTCCCAAAGCAAGTCGATTTGCACTAGAATAAACCAACAACATATAATCACCACAAATCCTTCACTAACTCTCCACAAAACATGAATAAACACTCCCAAACAAGGTGCCTTATATAAATCAATAATATTATGCAAGAACTTATCAATTCAAAGCTTGAAAGGTCACACACACTTCACACAATGGTGGTGTTGAAGAACACCTTTTATTTTTGGATCACAAGTGGGCATACATCCCTCTTCAAGCATGAAGATAAGTTTGATAAACCGTCAACATGTCTCAAAGGGATTGCCTCTTCTCCTTTTATAGATTTGCAATGTAGAGCTCCAATGTTTCCCTCCAATTTTGGCGCATTTCTCTAGATGGGAGAGATTTGAATTTAAAATGGCCTGAAAGTCAAACTCCAATTTCAAAAGTTAATTCCCTCCAAAACATATTCAAATTAAATGCATGAGAGGAAATTAAATATTAATTAATGCCCATAAAGGAATCGACCTTTGCCTAATTAAATTGATTTATCCCAAATAATAATTAATTAGTCCATGGAATAAATCGATTTGCTCTTCAAATAATTCGACTTGCCTAAATAATTAAATATTAAATAACAATCACCAAGCATAGTCGATTTTATCCCCAATTAATTCCCTTTAATCCTAGGGGAGTGGATTAAAGGAAATCGATTTGCAATAATTAATTATGGTTTGGAAAAGGGGACATTACAGTCCTCCCTTCCCAAGATTGTTTGTCCTCAAGCAATTGTACATATGGCTAATCCATCTCTTTTTCCAACACATATGGCCTTCTAGAAAGTGCATCCGCTACCACATTATTCTTCCCTTTCACATATTCAATGTCAAAATCAAAAGCTTGCATCTTACTTACCCATTTCTGTTGCCTGTCATTCAAATCTCTTTTGTTAAGGAAAAATCTCAAACTATTATGATCATATTTGATAATAAACTTGTCACATACCAAGTATTGTCTAAATTTGCTCAAAGCATGCATGATTGCCAACATTTCTTTATCATACACACTATACCCTTTCTCATGAACCTTCAACTTTCTACTCTAAAAAACAATGGGGTGTTTATCTTGCATTATGATAGCCCCTATTCCTTCACCGGAAGCATCACATTCTACCACAAAAGGCTTAGAAAAATCTGGAATTACAAGTACGGGCAAGAACACATTACCTCCTTCAATTTTTCAAATGCTTCTTGGGCTGGTTTGGACCATTTGAAGGCCCCCTTCTTAGTCAAATTGGTCAAAGGAGCTGCAATTGTGAGAAACCCTTAACAAACCTTCTATAGTAGCTACAAAGACCACAAAATCCTCTCAATTGTGTGAGAGAAGTGGGAGTAGGCCACTCCATAATCACTGCAATTTTCTGTTTATCAACTTGTACACCGTTAACACTAATAATATGCCCCAAATATCCAATCTCCTTCAAACCAAATTCACACTTAGATTTTTTTGCAAAGAAAGAATGTTGCCCCAAAGTAGATAAAACCAAATCTAAATGTGTCAAATGCTCTTCCCAAGTTTTGCTATACACAAGAATGTCATCAAAGAACACTAGCACAAACTTCCTTAAATATTTGAAAAATGGCCGATGCATTAGTTAATTCAAAAGGCATAACCAAGAACTCAAAATGCCCAAAATGACATCTAAAAGTTGTTTTGTGCACATCCTCTTCCCTTACCTTGATTTGATGATACTTGGATTTGAGTTCTATCTTAGAAAATTATGTAGCACCACGTAATATGTCATCAGACCATGAGATGTAATACATTCATCACATTCTCATACTCCATCAACCTAGGGATGAGATACCTATTTTTGTGCGGGCATCCCTCTTCTTATTCAACATACAAGTCTCAATCAATCACATTCTCATAGGGGTGTTCCTTCTTCTTAACCAAAACGGTCAGATGAAGGAAGAAAAGAAATGAATTCCAAAGCGAAAAGGTCGGAAGATTTATGCTTGCAAAACAAACAAAGCAATATGGATTAGAACTAAGAAAGGTCCTGCATACAAATATGTGTCCCATATTAAGAAAGCTCAAAGTCTTTTTCTTAATATTTTTCATCATTTCTTCTATCCTAATATAAACCCTTGGGTGGCGTATATATAGAAGAGTGATCATAAGGCAAAAAGCTTAACTATTTACAAAGATATTTACAAAATATCTAAAAGTCAATTGACTTTTTCTGAACTTGATGGATGACATCATCCCATGATGCTCATCATTTCGATCAACATACTCCGATATTTCCGAGAAAGACGAAGAAGGTAAACCGTCATCATCATCTTAAATCATTAAATATTCCATGAACATGCTTATTGGCCTAGTTGAACAACTTGTAACTCACTTGTAAGTCTCTCGCTCATCTATGAGCTTCTCGGGAGTTTGGAATAGTCCTTTTACCTGAATTTTCCCTACAAAGCAGTGCTTGAGCTGTTGACACCTAACTAGTAAGATCCGGGTACATTTAAGTAACCCCTGGTGATATTATTTGGTGCATCGGATTTTGTCAAATAAATTCACTATGTTATGCCACTATAAGACTATAAATTTTGAGCTTCGGTTCCCAAAAATAAACATTTGTAAGGCCTCGTGTTGCGATCTAAAAGATGTTCCAGCTCTTCTCGATATGGGCCAAGACGCCTTCTTTATAAAGTTTCGGCGATCACTTTTCACCTGCTTTGAGGATTTGGCTCCTCCTAAGGATGCCAAGAATTTTGGCAACTCATTAATTTTCTCCTAGATATTAGAAGTCTCGAGCTTATCCCATCTTCCGTAGGCTTGGAGCGGATATTTGTTTTGCTAGTGATTTCTCTTCCTTGAAACATAAATGTCCCTATTTGACTTGGGTCACAGAAAATCTGTCGGAGACGGATCCTTTTTCTCTTTGAGGGGATTGGGGTAGGCGATTTCCATTGCGTGATGCTTCCTTCTTTGCCCCCTTAGATGGGATCACGGAAAAGTCCATCGGAGCGATGGGAAAAGCTTGGAGTCAGTCTACCTATGACCCGCCTAAAGCAGAGGAGGAGGCGATTCTGCAAGAGGGGAAAAATGTGGAGACCGGCATTGATGGCCCACGAAGGATTACGTAAGACATAGAAACTCGGAAGAAGAAAAGGAATCTTAGATGTGGCAAAAACAAGAAGAAGGGGAAGAACACGACCAAAGGGATGGTCGGCTTGAGTCCCTCGAAAAGAGAAGAAGAAGGGACCGGAAAATCCAAAAAATTTTTCTGGAATATTATTACAAGAGGACTCAGGGGCTTCTTCAAATGGCTGCTGGATTCACCTTCTACGCCTTTGCCCTTACCTTTAGGCTACTTTTTGGATCAGGTGCGTTGCCCAATGGGGATGTCGTGAAATCAACCCCGAGGTAGATTAGGCCGTTCATCCGGCAACATGTTCACTAACTTAAGTCTCCTTGACCCTCTCCTCGATTGTCTGAGGAGCCTTAGTTATCAATGTGGAAAGAATCGTCCCCATCTGTGTTGTTTTATCCTTGTCTAGTTCATCTTCCGTAGTTTGGAAGCCTTTGGGCACTTTTCCATATTGGATGATTTACGCGAATAGTAGAATGAAGCTCTCCTCAAGGGCCTTGAATATAAATATCCTCGATCGAGGAACATGGATTGGATTTGGTAGACAGCTCCTTGGGTCGAAGGTAGGCACAGGCAGGGAAGTCATGTTTCAAATTGAGTAACTCCACTCTGCGAACATTTCCTTCGCCTTATGGTGGGTAGAGCATGTATATCGGCCTCTGTGAGGGAATAGAGTTCCACCCTTCTTTCTTTTAAGGCATTTCTCGTGGTATGTGATTATTTAGGTCTAAATGCTCCCAAAAAGTTGGCAGCCCTTCCCCATTTCTGTTCTTTTGGTCGTGTGAATAAGTCATATTCGTAGGATGTGGCCCAAGAATTTTCTCAATTGGGAGATGCTATCTCTAGCCTCAGTCCTGGTAAACCATATATTTTGAGAGATCTCAACACATCAAGAAGTCCCTCTCGATCTTTGCACTAAATGTCTTGTTGTCCAATTGTTGTAGCTATTCGGAGATTATGCTTTTTATAATTTCTTCCCAAAGAAAGCGCTGATCAGGCATATTCTTGTTCATGGTCTCTAAGTACCGCAACATCCATTTATGGAAATAATGGGCATCAGAAGCCCAAAGACCCTGCTCAGGAATGTAATGGTGTCACTGAGCTCTTCTAGAGAAGTCATTGCGGTGGATGATTTGGGGCCACCGGGTTATTACCTTCTTGTTCTTCGATAGACTTCGTTCATTAGTTGCAGAGATCCTCATTGTCATCCCGAGGCCTTAATGCACTCCAGCTTGGCGGCCACAAAGTGCCGTGGTGAGGGATGCCAGTATTATCTCAAAATGAGAGGTTAGAAGCCTTGTTGTAACAACTGGGCAACCACCATCAGATTCATTGTTACGCGCGATGGGGATTCCTCCAGCGGCGAAGTGCAAGATTAGAGAGACTCTTGTGACTTTCTCGAGTCCACTGCCCAATGCAATATGTCCTAAGTGAATCTCTGCGTCCATGCTGCAGGCTTTGAGACTCCTCGGCATTCGACCCTCGAATCTCTTCTTAGAGTTTGGCCTTTCCTTTGGATTTGAGGGTAGACATATGTTCTTTCGAACTCGGTTGTTGATTACGCATGAAGAAGAAGCGAGGCCTTGCAATCCGATCATTTGATTTCCCATTGAAGTGCCAGAGGAGTTAGTTATTATTAGGCCAGCTTAGAGTGAAAGAAAGGGGAGACCACCAGTGCATTTTATAAAGGTGCATGAAAACATTGTGTTACATAGAGACGTGGATCGCCCTTTGGCGCATGTTTCATGTTGCTGGGGATTTGGTGGCCTTTGCAAGGGTTTGTGTAACAGGAACTTTTCGTGCGCCATGGCGCAGCGCACGAAGGGTTAACACAACATGATGTTGCTGTAAGGAGGGATGCGCCTGCGCCTTCAAAGCCTTGTACTTAGTCGACGGATAAAGCTGTGTGTTGCAAGACGGATGGCATGAATGCGATAAAGTGAAAGGTTGATGCTCGAAGAGGGGAGTTAGCGCTTGTAGCATATGAAAGAGGCGCGCCTTGGGGGCGCAGAAGTTTACGATGCAACAGGCATGATGGGTGCGCCATTGGCGCGGGTTTTATTCATGTTGCAGGGGTGACAGATGGGGAAGGTTCAAAAGGTTACTTGGGGTATGAAATGGTTTAAACCAGGAGGGTTACAAACCATTGTTTTCAGGATAACATCCTCCTCCAGCAGATCTGGAAAGAGGAAAATAAGGAAAGATAGCACGGGGGGGAGGGCTAGCTCAAAAGATGTATTTCAAAAACCAACCAGCAAGCACGAAGAACCAGAAAGCAAATCACATGGAAGAGACAAGAGCACTTACCCGGATAAATAGTGAAAATCTTGAAAACGGGTCCACAATGCGTTGAAAACGACGAGGCAGAGGCTGACAGGCTCAGAGAATAAAAATCACGTGATATGCGTCTGATGATAATGACATTTGGGCGCGCAAATTTTATATATATAGGTGAGCTAGTCATAAATGCGCCACCCACTTTGTAAAGGGCGCATGAAAGTTGCTGTCGACATGGAAAAGCATGCGCCCTTTGGCGCACGAAAGCATTTGCCAGATAAAAAGCGCCTTTGAGGAAAGGATGTCGACATGAGATTATGTGTGCCCTTTGGCACCTTAAAACATGGTGCAACAAAAGTTGTGTTATCGAAGGCTCATGTGCCTTGGCGCATGCAGAAGAAGACTCGACATCAAGAACACCAAAAGGCGTGTTGACATCTATGCGCCAAAGGCTTTAAAGGGGGCGCACCAAAACATGGTGTTACATAGTAATTCCATGCGCCCAGCCAAAAAAGACTCAAAAGACTAAGTTCGAAAAACCAGAATGGATTTTGCAATGTTTGACGCAAGGATCCTCAAGGGATCGAACAAAATTGTATGTTTATCTCCTAAAATTGCCCTTGTCAATTTACTGGATAACTGAGGATTAGAACTAGGCCTTATGTCCCATATTAAGAAGTTCCTTAATAGTTTTCAATTTCTTCCTTATAAACCCTCGGGTGGCGGTAAGGAGTGATCATAATGGGCTTAGTATCCTTTTCTAATTCAATTATATGCTCAAAACCCTATTGGAGGTAACCCATGTGGTAAATCATTAAATATATGAGAATGCTTGTCATCCAACTCTCACCTTGTAAGGACGATTTTTCGCTAGCACCTAACTAGTAAGATAATTACATTTTGATATTAAACACTATGTTATGCCACACTATAAATTTTGGAGCTTGGTGGTTCCCGTGTTTTATCAAAATAAAGTAGGATCTTGTGATCCTGCTCAGGTTAAACCAAGACATAAAATTTAGAGCATGGCGATCTTAAGGATGTAAGAAAACTCATTAAGATATTAGGAGCTTAGCCGCGACTACGATATGCCAAAACATAAAACTATTTGGAATTATAGTAAAAGTGGGTTTTCTAATGACTCCTCTTGCACAAAAAATCCCTCATGGCCAGATATTACAATGAAACAAGAAGAAAACAATCTCGTATGTAGCAAAAAAACAAAAAACCAAAAAGTCCAAAACCCAAATCCAAATTAAATTTTATGGATATTCATAAGAGTAGTTGCTTCATCCCTAACATCATGTAGTAGGGATTCCTTGACCAACATGTCCACTAACTTAATGTGTTCCAGAAGTCTTGGTTGTTTTTCAACTAGGTCATGTTCGTGTAACTTTTCCATTCCTTGATAGTAGTAACTGAGTGTAACATAATCTTCAATGGCCTTGTGCGGATCAAGAGAGATCTTCTCTAAATGCTCCTTGCCAGGGAAGCCCATTTTCTCACGCAAGGAGAATCAGGGTAAACCGAGGAGAGATCTCGCAACACATCAAGAACTTCCGAGTCCACACTAACTTCCATGCAAAAAGGAGGGAGGGAAGCCACACATGCTTCTATGATCAGGTGAGTTGAGTCAGTTTTAGCCATTACAATGTCTATGGAGACGAGAGGAGAAGCCAGAGATGCGTCGACAAGAGGTGGAGAGGAAGTAGATGGTTGGTTTGAAAGTGGTTCAGAGACATTAGGAGAGTGATCCGAGGGGTCTCAAGGGTTAAGAGTTGCACAAGCTGAAGACGAGGGAGACCTAAAAGTGAAAGAACGGGGGAGACCACTAGGACCACTCTTCATGATGTTTGAATTGGATTCAAGGGAGAGAAGATGGTGGTGACATCGAATGTGGAAGAGGAGGGGGACACGACATTGCTTCGGCTTAGAGGGGAAGTGCAAAATTTCTTTTGGGAAGCTTCCATTTTAAAGAGAAAATACAAAGGCCTCAGTGAAGAAAGGACCTTCATCTTCTTTTAAGGGACCTCTCAAGTGATTGAAACAGAAAAGCCACAAAGTTTACCTTCTGATCATGTCGAAGATGTGCAAGAAGAAAAAGTTGAGGTCCATAGATCACTTTATAGCATCGCTCCAACATGAAGTACCTCCTCAATTGGTCAAAACCCTATCCCAGAAGAAGTGAGTCCTGCTCATTAATGATACATTGTCGATTTTCACCTTCCACAAGATCTCATCCATCTCCTCACAGACGAGCGTTTAAAATAAATGTATCCCTCTGTGCAGGATGCCCCATCTGAGCCGCAATGGACTCCATCAAAATAAAAACTTCGTCTTGCCCAACTCTTCCTTTCTTCTAAACCCAAACTAGAATGTGACCAGCAGTCTTTCCATAAACCAAGTAACACCACCATCATGCAAAATATTCCATACTACCTTGCCAAGGCCCAATATAGACAATGCTTAAATAGAGATGTCGAGAACCTTCATTCCAATCTTCAACACGTGTCTCCAAGCTTTCTAATTGAAATATGTCGTAATTAGTAATAGTCATTAATTCTTCCCGTCCATCACACGAACACAATCTATGAATGCCATAAATGCCCAAAAAACCCACAAATGTTGTATCCTCTTGTCGCCACCAAAAGAGGTTATGTCTCAACATAACCTAACAAATTTTATTATAATCGAAGTTAATGTTCAGCCAACCGCAACATTAATTAGTTAATGTTCTTGCAATTACTGCATTTAATGGAGGTTGAAGGTTTGAATGTTAGCGATATTAGATGTATTTAGTTAATATATATTATAAAAGAAGAATACAAAATAAAATGAAGCAAGGTGAAATAACTAACATTGTTAGACATGATTTCATACTTGTATAGATTATCAGAAAACAAATCATAAAGCAATATCTTATTAGAATTTCTTTATTGACACATCTATTTGTTACATTTAGGTTCTCCAAGGTTGTTCATTCTACACATGGAAATGAAGTGGGTAAGCACAAAGATGTTATAGGGAGCACAAGCAACACTTTTGATGGGCATTTGTTTGCGAGATTTGGTGAGGTGATTTCACAAAACATTGTTTGACTAGAATGAGACGGGGACGATGTTGTCTCGAAAAAAATGCATCCCCACGAGTCCTCTCCATCTTGGGGTCTAATTTTTTCAACGGAGAGCAGCGTGTTTAGTTCAGACCAAGATAAATTTAAATGTAGATACAATTACATGTATGTGGCAAGAATAATATGCTTATTGGGTTTGTGTTCTCTTACAGGTACAATTACATTTACAATTACAAGTACACTTACAGTACATGACAAGAATAATATGCTTTTTCATCTTTTAACTAGCCTCGTGGATGTTAAAATTTCTTCTTATATTGAACCCTTATGTGACTTCAAACTAGTGTGGGTATATATATTAACTTGAATCAAGATTGTTTTGTTGCAGTATAATCGACAATTGGTTGTTTATATTACTTGAGCGTAGTGGTCACTTTCATTTAATAAGTTATTGAATGATATTTTGAACTTAGCATCCGCTAGCTTATGACACAACATAATATTTGGATCTTCGTGGTCTCAAGGTTTCAAAAAAGAAATTGAGATATTATTTTGATTTTAGTGGTCACTGGGATTTAACAAATTAAATCAACCTAGTTTGAGCTTAGTGGCGAATGTATTTGAAGAATATAATATTTCGAGCTAAAGAGTCACTATCATTTAACAAGCTAAAGAAAGACATATTGAGTTTAGTTTCCGCTAGTATCTCCAATGTTAATCTCGTAATGAACTTCCACCTGGTTGGAGGATTGAATTGATATAACAAAAAAGGTATAGTAGTTTGGGATTGAAGTGAAATTTGTAACTGTTTTTAAATTTGTTACTACTCGAACAAAAGTGTGACTAACGTCGTGGATGTTAAAAGTTCTTCTTATTGGAAGGATTGAAAGATTTGTTAATTACTACAAAATGCCTTTTATGTTGTACTTATAATATGTTGTTTGAATGAAAAAATATTGAACATGTTTCTAAAATAGTTTGATGTCTTTTAAACGTCCTAGATCAATTGTTTTCACAAAAACGCTTTTCTTACATGCATTGATGGAGATCAATGACTACAATGCTTAAGTATAACACCTGACATATTAGTTATTGGACCAAACATATTCATTGTCAAAACATATGTTGTCTTGCAAAGGATTTCGGAGGAAAAATTGGATTAAGGATTTACTCCCCAAGGTCAACAAGATGAAGTTTGCTTGCCTTAACTGGAATTGAATTGTAAATATTGGAGGACAAAATTGTATTTATTTGAAAGATTTGTTACTTACTACAAAATACCTTTTATGTTGTACTTATAATATGTTGTTGTTTGAATGAAAAATATTGAACATGTTTCTAAAATAATTTGATGTCTTTTAAACGTCCTAGATCAATTGTTTTCACAAAAATGCTTTTCCTACATACGTTTATGGAGATCAATGACTATAATTCTTAAGTATAACACCTGACATATCAGTTCTTGGACCAAACATATTCATTGTCCGAACATATGTTGTCTTGCAAAGGATTTGTAGAGGAAAATTTTGATTAAGGATTTACTCACCAATGTCAACATGTTTTTCTGGTTAGTTGTTCAAAACAAGATTTTAACCCTTGACAATGTGAGAAAGGATACAATTAATAATTGGACCATAAGAAATATCCTTAAAGATACTAAAGAAAATTTGTTGAAAGAGTTTGATAAATGTAATTATTCATACCCCTAGAAAGGGTAATAAATGTGCGATTATCTTGCCAAATTGGGGGCTAAAGGTAGTAATTTTAAAGAATGTGAGAGGGGAGATGATATCACCAATGTTATTAATCTCATTAATAACATTAATTACTAATGTGTTGGTGGATCTTTTCCCTCGTTGGGATGTCATCCTTGTACTTATGGTTAGCAGGACCCTTCACATGTGTAGGATATATGGCGGGATTTGTATTAATTTTTCTCTTACAATTCATTTTGGCCATTGTTTCTTCCATTTTCAATCTCGTCAACTAAAACCATGGGAGGTGGTTGTTCGAGAATCGAGCCCATGAGCTATGGTTCCCTGAAGGACAACCCCTCCTTGTGGCATATTTTGAAAATTGGGGGGTTTAGGAATTTCATCTAAAAAATCATGGGGTCGATCCTTATCTTGCTATTGGAGTTTGGTTGGGCATGGAACAATGGAAACATGGTGATCCGCAACATGGAAATTCAAGTTTCGAGGATTTGATAGCGTATGTGACTGGAATGGAGACGGAGGGCTTAAATATATTCAAAGACCGCACTTTTGCAAACACGAAATTAAAAATTTCTTCCGCGGTAAAGAAATGGTTTACTTGCATTGGTAGATTTATAGCTAGATTCTCATCCATGATATTTGGAATACGGTCTTCTTTACCTTATGAGGTATATTATTCTTGAAGCAAATTATAGAAAGGTATTTACTCACCATATTACTATGCTTGATATGTTTATAGGCATAAGATTTCTACGAGCCTTCCCTTCTCCTTGTTTATGTCGCTCTCTGCTTCGGTGAATGATTTTCAACAGGGAAAGATTGATACCCTGATACATCATGGACTAATCCTTTTTCTTTTTAAGAATGTTAAACTGGTGGTGGAAAAGGAATTAGAGCTTGAATAAGGGGATTTAGATGAAAATTGTACTCTTGCAAACCATATGAACAAATTGAGGAGAAAAAGAATAAGGCACCTCGGGAAGGGAAATCTTGGTATTGGGGCTACAGGGTTCTTTGATTGATATGAAAGGGGAGTCATCTAAAGGGAAAGAGAGAGTGGAGTTGGGTTGGAATGTGGCTTTTGATAAAATTTCTCTCAGGGTGAGTCGGTGGAAATGGATATGGAGGCCTTAGGTGAAGTTGGAATGGATATGGGAAACAATGTCATGCATTGCATCGATGCCTCTAAGAAAATTTGCATCACCCAAAAATCTATCAAGGCCGATATGGTAGAGATCAAAAGTTTGGTTTTGGAGTTGTAGGGGCGTGTGGTCAAGCTGGAGTAGGGACACAAAGTTTGTAGGTATAATCTCCACCTCAGTAGTTTTGATGAGGAAGAGTAGGTTGAAGACGACATCCCTATCACGAGCAAACAGGATGATCATATGAAAGGACATGAAGAGCATCAATCGAAGGAGTACAAACATTTGAAGACTAACTAGTCCGTTGGCTCTTGGAGATTTTGTTTGACTATATCGTTTGGGATGTTTTCCCCTCCATGTTTTGTAAATTTTCCTTGTATTTATTTGTTGGACTGTAGTTTGGGATAAGTTATTTTAGCCCTTTTTTCCTATTTCTTTTTTGTTCACTCTTGGTGATGCTCATGATGCATTCTATTGTAAGGTTTCTAGGTGCCTTAATCCCTGTATAAAGTAGCCAATCATTATGTTCACGTATATTTAATAAACCTTGTTAATAGTAATTTTGTTAACGACATTTTAAATTAAACAAGACAGAGTGACAAGTTCATGCCTCAGGGTTGGGAGATGTGCTAGTTGTGTGATTGTTTTAAAAATTTTCTATAATTTTTGCATTACGTGCTTTATATTGCTAAGAATAACCACTTTCAAATTTTGATAGAAAGTACAATGTACCAATACTTAATGTATAAATTATGCACATACGGTATGTCGACATCCACATAATGCTAAAAAATAGAATGCCCCTATGTAATGATTTTGAATGCATAAAATATGTATAATCGTAAGTACCCAATTTAAATGTTGCACATATTGTAAATACCCACATTAAAATTTAGGTAGAAAACAAAACAAAAATAAAATTATGCATCAAATATATAATTCTTTGGAAAAACATAGAGCGACCTAGAATCATATTATGCTTGAAAATAATGCAGCAATATAAGTGGCATTTTGAAATACATAATATGCTAGATTTTTCAGGTGCAATAAAAAAACCACCACGATTTTACAAGTTGAACATGCCTACCTAAAGATTAAATTTTGCTATTAAATGGAATAGCCGAAATAAATTAGTTAAAAGATTGGTGGATTGAGGAGAAATCTTAAGTAAGATGTTTTGAGCTTAGTGCCGCTAAGGTAATCTAATACTTCCACAATATAATATTTTGAGCTTATGGATCACTAGAATTTAACAATTCAAAGAATATTATTTTTAGCTTAGTGTCTGCTAGCTTATGCGACACCATAGTAATTGGATATTATTGATCGATAGGATTTAACAAAATAAAGTAAGATATTGTCATCATAGAGTCTGCTAGGTTATACGATAACAACATATTTCGACATATTAAAAATATGTCAATTTTTTATATAAGGGTGAATATGGGGTTTTTGAAAGGACCCGCATCCTTTTACAAAAAGGTCCTTAAGGAAGAATATGACATTGAAGCATAGAAGAGAGAAATCCCGTAGGCAAAAAGACAAAAAGCCACATAGCCACGACCCAAACAGATCAAATTTACATTTTGTGAAATTTTTTTGAGGATAGTTGTTGCTTCCATAGAAGAAACATCTTAGAGTTTCCTTGTTCCTCAAATTCTCCTTTCACAAATATGTATTCATTCTTTTGTTCTCCAAAATCTGTTTGGTTCTCCTACTCTTGCATTACCATATTTTTTCACAAATAGCTCACTGTAATCCAACACCAACACATTGAATGGAAACTCATTCTTAACATGAATATCTTCTAAAATATTGTCATTGACAATGTCAACGATGTCATAGCCATTGAATTTTGTTGAGTATGCACGGTGAACTATTTGCGGAAAATAATAAGGCCAAAAAAATAATATCAATTTTATAAAATACATCTGCTCTTCTATTTATGCACACCACCATGACCATAAATCGATTCCGATATTCACTTTTTTATTGTGTAAATTGAGCCACCATCCATACCACCAGGCTTCTTTTTCAAGACACACAAAACAAGTTCTTGGCAGGTGTTATGGGTTTTTAAAAGTTATGCAAATATTCCTCTCATGTTGTTACGTATTAATCAATGTCGTTTCTTTTCAAGATGTGTTCCATTCTCCTCTTTCATTGCTCTAACAAATGTTTCTTGATATTAAAATTATTTATTTGATAAAAAAATACCTTCTATAAAATATTAAATAACAAACTTTCTTCTGTTTAATTATCTACAAAAGCCCTACATGGATATAAGCCCTAATCAACTATGGAAAATTTTACATGGATATAAGCCCTAATCAACTATGCAAAATTTTACATTAACAAATTTTTGTAATTTTGGAGGGATGAAGGTGAGAATGCATACCAATTTTTGGCACAGAGAGGAAATCAAAATGTTTCTAGAAATCGAGCACAAAATTTTTGACGCTTTCCTGGTGAGATTTTTCTATTGATGAATAAGCTTACGCATTGATGAAGAGAATAGAAAGGAAAATGTTAAAATTGTCTACTTATAGTGATATGTATCTGACAAATCCAACTACCAATTTCATTGGCGCACAAATTTAAGAGGGCACACGTATGATTTTACATTGCTTTACATTAAATGGCTAATTAATGGTTGACAACATTTACATGCTCCAAAAGGAGCACATATTTCGAATGGTGCATGTACTTTTAAATGGTGAATTTTACATAGCTCATTTTAATGGCTAATTAATGTTGAGGCAAGCGCAACATTAATTAGCATTTTTCTTTACAAAATGGTTATCATTAATCTATTTGGTATTGTAAAGAATTAATGTAAGAATTTAATATTATAATTTTTGTATTGTAAATAAAATCCCTTATATAATTTGGGTAAAATAAAGCCCTTATTTCTTGTGCTTGCACTTTGACATGTGACTCTTGATGCTCGTTTAGATGTTTTTGTTGATTATAGCCGTAAAATACTTACAAAAATTTGTAATAAACGTCACATGTGAATTGCATATTTAATATTTAATCATCAATTATTAATATATATTTATATATAAATTATAAAAATTTACATCAATATATATTAAAAATAATGAAATTTATACAAAATAATTGGTATAAGTAAACACTTTTAGTTTCGTAGTTTTGAAGGGCATTGTTGAAAAATTACCGTTACCCAATTTTTTTTTGACGGTGAGTTATCGCACTTAGTTGTGTGAATCAAGACTCGCACTTAGCTATGCGAATCAAGACTCACACTTAGAAGTGTGAGTCGAGACTGACACATAGAAGTGTGAGTTGAGAGATGTGCGACTCGAGGCTCGCACTTAGACGTGCGACCAATCACACTTGTAAGTGTGATCACTCACACTTATACACTACTTACAAAATTTATAAATGAAAATTCCATATTTTTTTAACTATGCTTAATATATACAAATACTTTTTTTATATAAATGTATATAAAAATTGATGGTCACCTTTTAAACATGTGAGTCACACGTGCTAGTTCTATAAAATATTTAAAATTATGTTACGTCTAAAATCATGAAAAACGTCTAAACAATTGTCAAATTTAACACCATTCAAGGATGTTCAGGGATAGGATTTTCAACGTCAACGTTTATTGATTTGAATAAGGTATGCATGAATAGTCATATATGTATGATGATATTAAGATTGATATGTGGCATAAATGACAACAATCACTTACGCACTATCTTGAAGTTAGCGGCCACTTGGCTTATGTAAGTTAGTGACCGCTTGGCTTATGTAAGTTTGCAACCGCTTGGGTTATGTAAGATAGAACCACTTGGCCAATGTAAGTTAGCAAGAATCGCTTGAGTTATGTAAGATAAAGAATCGCTTATGTAAGTGGGCAACCATCAGGCTTATGTGGGGGAATCAAATAATAACAAAATATAAATCCTAAAATAGCAAAACTGAAATCCAAAAATCAGGATTTAGTAATTGGATTCTAATAGTGGTGAAAGTGGAATCCAATAATAATGTTATTGGAATCCAATAATAGTGAAATTGGAGTCCAATAATAGGGAAATTGGAATCCAATAATAGCAAAATTGGAATCCAATAATAGAGAAATTGGAACTTGAATAAGTCCAATAATGACAATATTGGAATCCAATATTGCTACTAATGGAATCTAATAATAGTAATAATGGAATCTAGTATAGCCAAAAATGGAATCCAATATATGCAAAAATGGAGATGGATTTCTTCCAATACTTGTAATATTGAAGACTGTTACTTAGAATATGTCCAGATTTAGTGAAATAAGTGTTTTATTGTTAAAACATATTGTCTTTGGACATTCCTAACACAGGGTTATTTGTCCAAGAAAGTTAGATGCTTCATAACCTTAATGGGATAATTCGAGTTAACTTATATCAACCAAAAGTCCATCAAGGGACAAATCATTGTCGATTGGTTGGCAAAAAACCCGTTAGACGGTGGAGAGTTAGTAGACCCAAGTTTCCCCGATGAGTGTATATACTACGTAGAAATCAGACCTCCCATTGTTGCGTGTCCATGGTATTCAGATATTTTCAATTTTATTATGGACCACACATACCCCGAGGAGAAAATTCGTAGCAGAGAAGATGGCTACACGTCATAGCCGCCAAGTATGTAATTATAGAACAAGTGCTCTATTGCAGAGCTTTTGAGAATGTTGTTAAGGTGTGTCGATGAGGAAGAGTCTGAAAAGATCCTCTATGGAGCCCACAACGGGGTTTGTGGAGGTCATTTTGGAGGACATGCAACTACTAGAAAGATACACCAAATGGGTTATTTTGGACCACCCTAGAACACGACGATAGAGTACGTACACAAGTGCCACAAGTGTCAGGAATTATCTCACAAGATTCATATACCTGCCCAAGCTCTACAACCGATTGCAACACCTTGGCCCTTTTCCACGTGGGGCTTATATTTGATAGGGAAATTCTCTCCCTCATCGACGGACGGCCATAATTTTATAATTATGGCCACAAAATATTTCACGAAGTGGGTTGAGGCCATGCCTCTTACCACCATTATGGGGTTTGTAATTGCAAAGTTCATCTTGAACTAGATCATCTATAGGTACAAGGTCCCATAGGTCATTATCTCTCGATAATGGCACGTCGTTTAAAAATGAAGAGGTGTGTGAGTTGTGCAAAAAATTCAAGATAAATCACCACATTGCCTCTCTATACTACCCTCAGGCCAATGGACAAGTTGAGACAACTAATAAGACGTTAAATTCCATCCTCCTAAAAATTGTTAAGGAGAACAAGCGTGATTGGAATTTAAAGCTATTTCTGGCCTTGTGGGCCTATAACTTCAGTAAGAATGCCGACGGGAGCAACCATATATTCCTTAGTATTCGGTTTGGAAACAATTTTACCACTTGAAGTTGAGATACCCAGTCTTCGGATATCATTACAAGAAATCTTAGGAGAAGAAGGATATCGTGAAGCATGACTCGTTGAGCTAGAAACCCTCGATGCAAATTTTCGACTTAGACACGAGGTGCACCATAGAGCTTATGCTAACTAGATGTGTTGAAAGTACAATAAGAAGGTATATGAATACGAAATATTAGTTACAGATCTGGTATTGAGACTTGACAACCAAATAGACAAGAAAACTCATGAAGGAAGGAAATTCAGGCCCAAGTGGTTGGGTCCATATCAAATTATGGAGCATATCACCTGTGTACTCTAGAGGGTGAAGAATTTGGTGAGTCCGTCAATTCACTTCACTTGAAATATTACTACACATGATCTATCTAGATTTTCACATGTACACTATTGCATCCGTATTACATTTCATCTGCTATATCACTTTGTAAATTTGTAATCAAGGAACTTATCTTTCAATCAAATTTCAAAAACTTCCAAAAAGTTGGCAAAACATTCGATCACATTTCTTCAAATATCTGCAATATTATCATCAACATTTCTAATCATTTCATTAGTTCAATAAGTTAAGACAAAATTTTAAAATTAATCCTACCAAGGCCTACATACTTGGTTCTATTCGTAGTTTTCTTCCAACATAGGTGTATTTACCCATAATCTATTCTAGAATCTTCTTGGTGTCATATCTCTCCCAAAAAAACCTCTTTGGTAGAAAAATAATTCTAAAAATATTTACTCGGATTGCTTGTTCGCTTATCTTAGCCTTCGGTGTTGAGCCCTCGCATCTTATTGGTTGCGTGGGGTTGAGGCTAGGGGAAAGTTATCCCTCCCAAAATCACAACTCAAAGTTTAAAATAAAAATGATATAATTCAAATCAAATAAATGTAAAAATCTTTCATTTACAAATAAAACCACACTTCCTTTCCCCACCAGTCTTCGGTGATGAGCCCACATTTCTTATTGGTGATGTGAGATTGGGAAAGGAGGGAAGTGCCCTTACTCACCTATGCCTTGTCTTCGGTGATGAGCCCGTGATTCTTATTGGTAGCATGGGGTAAGGCATATGGGATCTCTTCAAATAATTTGTAAGCAATTCATTCAAAAAAGGTTCTATGAAATCATAAATCCCGGAAAGTGAATTATATGTGTATGTTACAAAAGAGTTAAAGCCCTTATAAAGAAATTTTTTTCAATCAGGAGGCCATCTATGGGTCTAAGTCTAGATAAAATTGCAAGTAAATCACATTCTAGACTGTGTAGTAAATTGTGTGTAGAGTTAGGTTGTAGGTTCCTAATTGGATTTCTGTCAAAATATTGTCTTTCTCTCATCACTTCCATTCATCAAAATCATACAAATCACGTCCCTTCTGGATCTCGATGTTGAGCCCTCGCATCTTACTAGTTGCATGGGGTTAGAAGTGGAGTGGGTTCATTTCCTTATTTTATTACATTCATCACATTTTTCCAACAAAACAAGAAGTATTAAATATTGCTTGAAAAACCAAAGTTTTGACATTACATTGTGTTTTCATTAGCATCATATATAAAACAAAACAACAAAAATAAATCATTCTGTTTTATATCATCATCCATAACATGCATCCAAAAAGCATATAAAAATTATAAATTCTAAGAATCTAAGAGTACACAAGTGAAATAAACCATCAATGAGTCAACTCTTATGTAAGAATGACTGAAACAAAAAGAAGTATCTGTATATATATCCATAATAAGTCAAGTTTGTATATAATGCCATCACACTCTAGGTGTGGTCAAAACACTCGCAATGAACATGAAAATCCAAAAAAATCATATACATGTCTCACAAAATGACATCGAAGTAATAAAGGCTCGTGGCCTATCCCTCCCTATGGGATCCTTGAGAGGGTGCGCGACTACGACTCCTACAACAACTCCTATGATGTGAATGAGATCCTCCCTACACTGAGCAATCAGAATGACCATGTGACCTTCCACTAGCTGTGGCCTCGCTATGGGAGTGGCTCCACCTCTCCATCATCTATGTTAAATGAAATGCAACGAGCTCACTCCTTGTCTCAGAGAGAATCTTCGCGGCTCACTAGAGTTATGAAAAAACGTCGGTGTGGCGGCCATCCCGCATCAGTGCCACACATCTCTAAGATTCTCATCCCATGTCTTCCTTGTAGGGATAATTAGTGTATCAACCATGATCTTGCGAATAAAATCATGCCATCCATCAACAGTGGTTGCAAAACAAAAAGAAACAATGGTGAGTTAGAAATATATAAAAACTCAAAAATAAACACAATGCGTAACATACTAACAAGGTTGAAAGAAAAGTACCTACATACTCATATCTCCCGGCATCCGAGAAGGGTTGGCAAGTGCACTGGTGGGGATGGATCTGTTGTAGGAACTCGTTGAGCTTCATCCTCTTCTAGTGTAATGTGTTGACCCATCACAAAGTGCTCATCGTTGCCTCCCTCTCAAGAAATTGGGTCCTCTAAAACAAGGGTCACAACCTCTGTCTTTACCTCCGATGTCTCGCCATAGAGATATCCTATGTGACTCACCACTCTATATCACTATCCTCCTCCTCATCATGTTCCTCCCCTCCTGCCTCCTCACCCATCTCCTCATCCAGTATCTCCCTTGGGCTTTGTCTCTGAATCCGTATGGGCTCCCTCCTCCTCCTCCTCCCCATTATGAGTAGGTGAGGCCTCAATCTAAAGGAGGGATACGATGCTTTTGGGACTGAGACCTTCTCCACACTGATAGGTACCACCGGTGTAACAACTGCTTCACTCAATTTGGCCCCTAGGGCTGGCTTATGGATCTTTAATCCCATAATAAACAATAGGAACGATAGGGAGTGCATCATCATATGGTAGCCTAAACTATCGAGGGACTCTATCTGTAGGGTTTACCTCCACCCTAGCTGTCATGTCTACTAACTACCTCACACCAACAAAAGCAAGTAGAATAGTCCCGTCATCACCCCATATCCCAACTATATCCTAGTATGGCCTCACAATGAAGTCATTTGTGGTCAGTGTGGCAATAGGCTGGTATGTCTCTTTGAGAACTGTCAAAACTTTCCATCTGGTGGCTCTGATAGCCCCTAGATCTAATATGTCAACTCCCCTCTGGTAGGGGATAATCCTCTCATAGACCCAACACATCACCAAAGTAGGGTGGCTCAGGATTTTCCTTTAGCCTCACAACACGGTATAAGTCATGGTATGTGGTCCCAAGAATGTCCACACCCTAATCAAATATCCTCCCATGCTACTCAATATCCATAATGATAGGAGCCCAATAATACAAGAGCTTGTCCTCGCCCTTGTCTCCCACTAAACGCAAAGACAAAATACTAATAATGGCCTTGCGTAGAGTGGGGATAGGTGCAGAGGCAACTGACAATAGTCACATACCCTGCTTGGTGCCCACATTGGACACCCCATCATCCCCATGTACGATGCCCACTATCTATACATAATGGAAAACCTTTCTCCAATGTCAACGTCACGCCACCACAGAACACCCAAGATCCTATAAACATCCTCGAGAGTGATAGTCCACTCTCTCCTAGCCCCGAGAAACCAGAAAGTATTCCGATCGACATCCCAGTAGCTCAGTAAATCACATAGTATGTGGTTGGCTGGTGCTATCAATGATGTCTGAGAGATCCTCCATATGCCAACTCTATGTAACATGTCCCTCTCTGCCTGGGAAAACTGATCAATAATGCCTAGTAGCCAATCACACTCTCTAGCTCGGCTCCAATAAACGTATAAGTCCTTTTGCATTCACCAAAACAAGAAAAAGAGCAAGTTAGCAACATGATTCAACACATAAGCTCATAAAAAACAATACAAAACAACTTAAAATAAAAAAATTCACTTAGGTTGCTCAAAATAAGGTTCTGCCTCGACAATTACAAAACCACTACCCTGTGCAGAGTGGTGGTTGCGTAATTTCTGATCGATTCTTGCGAACCACCACCTTACGTATGGTGGAGGTCACATCTAAAATGGACAATCTGTCCCTTTGACCAAAAAAATGTAAAAAATATAAAAAAACATTTTAGACAAAATAAAAGCTAGACCCACCTAGATGACCCCCTAGGGAACATTTTGATTGGAATATTTGCAAAAATTACCCCCTAGGTGTAGATTTTTAAATTTTTCACATTTTAGGTTTAAAATAAACAAATGTAAAATACTAACCTTTCGCCTAGCCATTGGAACTCTTGCTCGTGGGGCCATGATCACAACGTCGCACTCTTCATTTTGACTGTATCCATGCTCAAAATGGTTGTAGGTAATCTAGAGCTCTAAAATCACTATGAGGGCGAGTGCAAATGAATTTGAAAATGAATGGTTTTAGATATATATATTTTGTTTTAACTTCGTGTTGAGTGTGTGTGCTTTGTAGGGCTGGAGCATTGGCGCAGTATATTTCTATCCCCGCGCAAATGGTAAGTCCTCATGTCATTTTGTTTTAGCATTTATTTTTGATATCATATCTATTTGCACTTGAGTCTCATTTGCATTTTGTAGGTAGTAGGAGCTTGGACGGTATCACTTCGACACACAAGCATGTCAGGTATAACTTCTAACTCCCCATTTTGGGAACGCCATACTCGGACTCTACATTTTATGCCTTTTCATGGCTAAAACGCTTCTCTCGAGGGGGCAATATGTACGCACCCAAATTTTCATGTGCTACATTATTGGAAATGGTTCAAAAGTCCCTAATGATGATTCATGTCTTTTCCAAAGGTGTTCGAGCCCCTTTTCCTCTTTGTAGTTTATATTTGTAGCTTAGAATACCTTACTTAGCAATTTCTTGCTTTTCCATAATTTTCTACATTGTTTTCCTTTAGTTACAAAATCGCCACCTTGCACGGCGACGATTGCATAACCGCCACTCTGCACAAAGTGAAAGTTTCGTGGATTTTTCCAAAACTCTCTCAGCGTGAATTGGACACATGTTAGCTCACTCCAGTTCATCCCTAGCACACGTTTCTTAATCAATTTGGCTAATTTTAAGCTTGATTGATTCGTACCAACCTCCTCTTCCACTTCTAATTGTTGATTGAGTGTTGAAATCCCTCTTCTTGTTGTGATGTGGCATCCCATTGCTGCCAAATGGCTTAGACCATTTCCCGCTTTACTTCTACAGAAAATCATCGCTTTCTTACAAGAAAATGGCCGATATTATTTGTGTATCTTTCTTAGTTGAGCTAAAACAATCTTGCTAGAAAATGCACAAATCAAACTCTATTTTCTTGCGATGTCTTTCTTCTTCTTGCATTGTAGAATTCTAGACTACCATCAAGATGCCATTGCTCTAGCACTTTCTTCTTGCTTCTTCCTCTGGATTCCTAGTTCCCTGGACTCACGTGGACACAAAAGATTGGTAAAGATAACTGAGGGGACAAATTGATACCACAACTGACATTTCCTTTGCACTGTAATTCCAGGTTGGGGGTTGTTATTGAGTTTCTTCATTTCTTCATTTATTTATGAACGTACGTAAACTTAAACATTTTATTTATTACAAATAGTTAGATCATTTCCAAGAAGCTTTCACATCTTCTATAGAAGTTTCTGGTGATAGATCCTTCCCTTCCTATCCTTGTGGATTTGTGAGGGAAGAATATCTGGAGGAAGCTTGCTATATCACCATAGATAATAATTTTTTTTGCAAATTGTGGTTTCTATTGAATCTTCTCACATTCTATCCAGGAAGTTGCAGGGGAAGAAAAGCTTCTTAGAAGCTTCAAATCTTCCCGTGTCTTTGAGATAGGAAGAGGATTTGATAATCCACAATTATTAATTGGAAAAATATTTGAATTAATTAGGATATACTAATTACAATGTTGCACATATAAATAGTTACACATGACTATTTAGTTTTAATATGATTTGTTATTTAAATTAGAGGCAATTTATTTCTTCATTTCTTTATTTTCCTCTCATTATTCCAGAAAATACAAAAAGATTAGTGTAGACACCAATTTTTGGTATCGTTCCTCCACTTCACCCCGTGTCCGCTCTCTGCATTAGGCTTGCCCATTCAAATTAATTTTGCATCCAAAATTCAATAAACACCATTTCCCACCAAAAATACATATCTAATTAATCAATGGATTAATCCCTTTTAAATCAACTTATGAATTTAATATTCAAAAGTGGTCCATGTCATCCCACTAATGAATTTAATATTCAAAATTCATCTATGTTATCCCACTAATGAATTTAATATTCAACAATTATCCATCAAATCCCACTAATGAATTAAATATCCAAATATAATCCACATCAAATCCCACCTTTGAATTAAATATTCAAATATTATCCACATGCAATCCACCTTTGAATTAAATATTCAAATATAATCCATATGCAATCCACTTTTGAATTTAATATTCAAAAGTAATCTCCACTCACCTAATCAGGGTAATTTTTCATAATCAAGATTACCCAAATTAACCCCCTTCCTTGGGCTATAAATAAAAGCCTCCCCCTCCCTTTTGAACAAGCTAGAAGTGAGAACAAAACTCGGAATTATTGTGAGTTCACTTATCATCATATCATCATAATGCCCTTGTTGTTATACTTGTATCATCATAATGCCCTTGTGTTTATACTTGTATCATCATACCATCCTCATGCCCTTGTGATCCCCTTAGCAATCCCATTTCTTGGCATCCTTCCATCTACAATAGGAAAGTTTGCAGTGTGTGTTTTTGAGTTCATCACACCCAACTCAACTCGCCATTTAGTCATACATGTTTGGTTTATTTACATCTATTTTGATAAGAGCCGTGCTTTCGTTATATATCAAAATTTTAGCTTCCGTTTTATATCAGATTATACATGTTATCTTATCATTATCAGATTAATTTCTTGAATGCGGATTGATATCCTTGCAAGGAATTCCATTGACTTCAAGCCGATTAGCCTTTCTAGGTAATCCGCTATATATCTATCTAATCCCATCTTCTTCCAAGTGTCTGTGATTTGTAGGTTCCTCCATCGGTGAAAGAAGGAAGGACATTTCACCCATCAACATCATCATCTGTCTCTATGGGTACCTTAAACCCCACATCTTTTGAGGTCATTTCTTTATTA
The DNA here is from genome assembly GCA_018340775.1 of Taxus wallichiana var. yunnanensis. Lineage (NCBI taxonomy): Eukaryota > Viridiplantae > Streptophyta > Pinopsida > Cupressales > Taxaceae > Taxus > Taxus wallichiana. Next base: position 834,079,370 of record CM031234.1, read on the forward strand.
TTTCACTGCATTAATTTGAGTAGAAAGGTAAAAACATCTCGAACATTTTGGCATGCCCAGTGGGACCAATCCCAAGATCTGGTCATTTTTTTGTTACTTTACTTGTCTTGTGCAGGTGTTGGAAGTATAACGGTTATCTTGATTCATAATTGTTGTCTATTTAGATATCTTTTGTGAATATTTCATTTTTAGACTCACTTGTTTGCAGGGTTTAGTGTTGTCTTCATCAGTGTGGTGTGTTACTTAAATCGGTAGTTTATATCATCTTGAGGTAAGTGGTTTTCTTTTTTTTCAAAAGGTTTGTTATTTGGTTGTTTATAATTGGTATAAATTTTTATTGTTATTATTATTAAAAAAATTAAGAAATAAATTTAAAAATAAGATAAAAAATAAATTGAATAAGCTTTATCCTAAAACAACCCCCTAAACTACCCCTTAAACTACCCCCTCACATATCCCCTACTTTCATTAGCCCACCAACTCAAATTTGAGATATTCCCTCGCCCCCACATCCAACTCACTTCCCATACACATCCCCATTCCTAACTCAAAATCTATTCCCACCATATTCCACTAACCACTCGACACCTCACCCAACCACGTAGACACCTCGACCACTCACCTCTCAATACCAACCCATTGCTCGTGTCCTACAACCCGTCCTTAACCCTCAAACTCCCTCTACACACTCCCCCACTATGAAATTCCTCACCTCACCGAGCCATCCCCATTCCCAACCTCTCCCGACCTTTCCTTCTACCTAATGAGCCCTTCCTGCTGAGCTATACTCGGATCTCAATCCCCAAATCACACAACCACTCATCTAGAGCCCTCACCCAACAACGAACTAGTCACTCACCATTCAAACCCTCCTCGCATTCAATTTATATAAAGAGGGATTCAAAATAATCCACCATTGATTTAAAATGATCCGCCATTAGTAATGCTCCAACCCCTAATCATCTACGCGGACTCTCCCTTAGTGCTTGTTTAAGTGGAGGGAATATTTTATCGTCCCACATATGTGGGTGAATAAAGTGGATAAGCCTTTTAAATGCTTGGTGGACCATAAAAATTTGTGGCTTGGGCCACGTTTAGATTTCCTTTAACTGAGTCCCCCAAGCTCCCTGAGCTCCTTGCTGCACAACCCGGCCACAACCCACAACACCGCTCTCCCGCACTCTTCGACCTACCTCGAGCCCTCATCTCATTGATCCTCACACCCCGAGCTCTGCACAACCCACTCCTGGCTGCTCGGCCAACCGACCACTCTTCATAACACATTTGGTGACACTGAGTCCACACGTCCTCTTTACAAACGTTTCTTTATTTTTAACGGATCATTTATATTATCTCATATTGTCTCCTTTCTGTTATTTTCTAGTTAGTCAACATGTTAGTATTTCATTATTTTCTAGTCTAAATCGTATATGGTCTAAATCGCTATAGTTAGTCTAAAACATTTAGTTTGTCTATATTAGTCTAGCATTTCTATAGCCTACCATTTATATCGTCAATAATTTGCATTTTCTTAGTTTGTCATTTTTATAGTTTGTTATTTAAATGTTCTATCATTTCCTTTTGTTGGTATCCATTTCCTTACACTCTTTTTTAGTCTTTTGTATAAATTTCCTCCCTTATTTAATACAATCACATATGAACGTTAGCCTACAATTTTTCGACTTAATTAGATTAATTATTTTTATTTTTCTATGTAGGAATTTCTTTTACAAAATGAACATTAGAACTTTTTATCGTCTTTCATGTATCTTTTTAACCCATGTGAACTAATTATTTTATTTGCTTTTGCATGTGAACTCTACAAACTCACAACCACCAAATTACACTTTGTTAAAGACTAATATTTAAAATAAATACATGACTCAAACCACTTTCACCACGCTCTTCCACAATATTGCTTATTGCAAATGATGCCCCTTTAGGGTACCCAGGATGTTCCCGGTCACGATTACCGCTTTCAAACATGTCATTATCACGTGCGATTAGATAAAAAGGAAAAGTGCTATAAATGGTCCTCGAAAGTCCCCGATCACCGATTACCACTTTCAAACACGTCATTATCACGTGAAGTCAAATAAAAAGGAAAAGTGCTATCCATGTATTCCTCAATTTTCACTATTTTCTCCTTTTTGCATTGCGAATTACCCTTTCTTTTGTGTGTACTAATTGAAAGATCACTCTTCAATTCGGTTTAAAAAGAACCTTTCTTTTGGCATCCTACTTGATCATATAACTTAAGTAGGGGTTAACTTGTTGTATCTCACACTCTATTAAACACAACCTAAAACTCACACATCAATCAACACATCAAAACATCTCCTTACTGGTTGGCTGATTGGGATTTCATCACCCAACAGAAACTACCCGAAATCTTCCCTAGTCAAAAATTCTTGAAACCAACCACAAACTTCCATTTCTTAGGCACCTTTGTTATCCAATTTTCTTTTCTTTTCACATCTTATAATTAATCATGATGATAAGAAACTTGTTGCTTGATTTGTTTGTTAACAAATTACATAAACAAATGTTTATCTATTTCATGCCTATTGTCACTCTTTCTCAAGTCGAAATAACACAACAATCCACTCCATCCAATGAAATCCCTTCCTCTAATGTTCTCTCCCAACAAGATTCTAAACTTGAGACCACACCTTTGGTTACCCAACCTCTTGTCTCCATGGTCTCGCCTCATGAGGACCATGTCATCCAAAATCGTCCCCACCTTGGAACTAATCCTCATATCCCTCATCAATCCAACCTTTCTAGACCAACTACACCCCCATCTCTAGCTCCTTTAGAAACTCTTGGACCTCCTTCTAACCCCATTTATGAATTCTTACTTCGTAAATCTCTCAATCTACTCAATTGGTGAATCCTATTCCACCCATGTCAGTTTATGTCAACTCTATTCCATCCGCTACTAGTATGGCTATCCAACCATCTCAACCTCTTAACACTTACATTCCTACCCATCATATGCTCAAATCATCTCAAACTCTTAACACTCATATCCCCACTCATCATTTACCACAACAACTTTCTCAATATCAACAATCACATCATGTCCCTATTTCTCAACATCAATCATTGCAACAATTTATCCAATCTCAACCCATGACATATATTATTCCTTATCAAATATTCCCCAAAAATCACACATCTGAAAATTAGTTAGTCAACCACCTTATCAAATGGTTCCTCAAACCCCCACACATCCACAAACATATCACCACCTTACCAAGCTACTTACCATACCACACAATCACAATCCTAACCTAACATTACGTCAAACGATCCTATTCACACTTTTATGAATAGGTTGGCTAGTCTAGAAGTCACTACCTTGGCACTCAAGGTTTCTTTATCCTACGGAAAAATCTGTAATGAACTCATTCATCCATCAGTTCCTATAAAATATTACCCTCCTTATTGGGAACTTCCCAAGTTCATTAAGCTCAACAACAAGGAAGATCCCTAACAACATCTTTGTGCATTCAAACATGCATGTTATCTTATTACACATGATCAGGACCTAATTCTTTGCACTTTCCCCATGTCCTTGGATAGTACCGCGTTAGATTGGTATGATAGTATACCTTAATACTCAATATTTTCCTTCACCCAACTCATGCAGTTGTTCTTAGAACACTTTTCAATCAACATTGCATGTAAAATCACTATTACTGACCTATACGCCATCTAACAGTTTGAAGACAATTCCATTGTGAATTTTTTCACATGATGGCTCGACATTATAAACCAGCTATCCTTCTCTCTTCCGTAAACCAAACTCATCGAGATCTTCTCACGTTCATGTGCGAAGCATATATCATCTACCTTGCAAATCCAATCATTCCAAACATTTGACGAAGCCTTCACCATGGCTCGCAAAATTGAAATACGCACCCTTGAGAAAGGCCATTTAAAACTAAAATCAAACAAACCTAAACATGAATTTAATAAACCATCCACACATAATGACACATCTAAGGGTGCGAGCAATGCCATTGTTCTTAAGTCCCCATCTGCACCTATATTTTGCAAGTGGCCTCAACTACGAGCCCCTCTGCCAATTCCCAACTACAACCCACTGGGAGAATCATATAGTTAAATATTTGATAAGTTGATGGCGGTAAATATAATCACACTTCCTCCTATCCAACCAGGTTGATGAATCAAGACCAAAGATCGTGTGGTATCGCGAAGACCATTATTGAAAATACCACCAAGTCCGAGGATACGTCATAGAGAAATTTCAAACTTTTAAATATTTGGTCCAAAGACTCATTGATTGAGGTGACCTCCAAGTAGACAACCCCAACGCACCTCCAAATCAACCACTAGAGGTATTTAAACAACTATTCCCCAACTACACACCGAAAATTCAAACCACCACTGCTATATAGCAAGTGCCCAATGCTCATACTATAAAAACTCTTCACACTATGGACCAAGATCCTATCCCTTCCACAACTTCCCCTCCTTCATCACTGATTGAATCCACCTCCTTGGAAATTTTCCCTACATCTAAAAACCCATTAAAAATTCTACCCACAACCACACTAGTCATATCTACATCCTGTCTCGAAACTGTTCCTACATCCACACCTTCCACATCAACCCCATTCACAAACATATCATTCTTACCCCTTAATACACTTATGAAACAACCATTCCCACCTACTTTTACACCCGATATTAATCCTACATCTACTTCATTACCTATCATATCTACTCCATCGATTACCACATCCCCTTCATTGGATTTGACTACCTTACCTACATCCATTCCACATTTACCCATTATACCATCCTTAGAGTCGATCCTCACTCCTCCTTCGTACATTTTTCTATACCCACCATATCAAATATTGTGGTCACATCTACATTTATCCCTAGCTTTACCACATCTCGCATTGACTTCTACTATACATGCCACTTCATCCACATCTATCGTGCCCCAACCTATTATATTCAACCCCTTATCCACATCTACATCTATCCCTACCTTTACCATATCCACATCGACTTCGAAAATACATACCACTTCCTCCATACCTATCGTGCCCCAACTGTCATATTCAACCTCATAACCACATGTATATAAACCATACATCACTACATCACTAACATATCCAAATTTCTCAATTATTTCCACCTCCATATCGATCCCAACTACCCCTATATCTATCATATCAACAAATCCACTTACCCCTACCTTGACATCTTCGTCACCTATACCTATATCCTTTCCCATGGCCACATCACCCATTACCACACCGACCACATCCTCTCCATTTGTAAATATATCGATGATACCCCCTGAACAATTCATATAACAAGCACATCCACCTTAAGTCGAACACAAACGGTTTTCATCCTCCCACTATAGAACCAACTATTTCCACCTTGGCCAATCCAAAGCCTACACAATCCACATCTCACATAGACCTTATCAATCACTAATTAGCTTAAAATAGGGTTTTAAACTATTTTATGAGCTAATCTTAATAAAAACTAAGTGTTATATCAAAGTGATAGAACTAGATATTTTCTTTTGGTATTTTAATTAATTAAAATAATAGAAATGAGAGGGGTATTTTACTAATCATAAAAACTTACCTCAATATGCATTGACCGTAGAAGACCGGTATGTATGCGGGGAGGCAGGCTATGACCGAATGACTTCAAGAAGGGTAGGAGTTGAGTGTTTGTCTGCATGTCTTGAGGTGCTGGGAGTGTACTGGGGTGCCCTGGTCTAGATTATGGGTGCTGGGAACTGTGAAAATACTCAAAATATGTGTTTGGCGGTGTTGCGAGAAGGTCTGAAACCTGCTGCCTGTCTGTCATGCTAGATTCACATGATGAACTGAATAGTAACCTACAAAACAAAAGGTTAGTGGGGTCAGACTACCCTCAACTACCAAACTAGTGGACTTATTATTGAGCAATGCACTACATTACATGACTCCCGATGTAGTTACGTGCGTGTGTGTGTAATTTTGTGCCTAGGATTCCCTAACACCAATGATGTAGTAATAAGGGGAAATATCTAGATGTAAAATGCAAAATAATGGATAGAATGGAAAGAATACAACCCTTTCCCCTTGTGCTTGTGTGATGTAGATGTGATGTAGATGTAGAAGAAGCCCAAATGCAGTCCCTTGCCTTAGTAGATAGTTTCCCTTGATGTGTGTGATGTTCACCCATAATGTGGTGAGTATGCTTTGTTTATATAGGGATCTCTTGCTCAAATTTCAACACTAGTGACCTGAAATTGCCGACTATGACCTAGGGGAATACACGGGGTGACCATTAGGACCAACCTTGAATAAATAAATTAAGACCACAAATCACGATGACACGGGTGCCTAAAATCACGAATGGGGTGCCCTAGTGTAACCCTAGGCGTCATGATGTAGACAAAAAGAAAACAACCGAGATGACTACTATAGTTGAGAGACTGTAAGAGATGGCCAAAATTGTGGAGATAATTGATGACTAAAGTAGACAAACAACCAAGATGGCTGACTCAATGACCAAAAAAACCATAGAAATAGGTCACCAGTGAATACTTTTATCATGTAAGATTCATATATAAATTAACATGCCCAGTGGTATAAATGTAATAGTAGATGTGTTTTTCGTTACTACATTTTCCCCCACTTTATGTTGGTGAGTGGAAATATCGGTAACATAAAGTAGATAGAGACGTGTACTTGAGAAAAATCTAGAG